>SJYO01000233.1:1953883-2553883 GCA_006410555.1 Capra ibex | reverse complement strand
GGGAAGGAGCGAGGAGGTCAGATCGACCAACGGACCTACTGGATGGAGTGAGACGGTCGGCGTCTAAACGTGTCTCCGGTGGGTCCGTGTCCTACCAGGTGCTGACGGACGGCCCCTACCCCCGCCCCCCCCGCCACCCCTTGCCTCCGTCGAGGTGAAAGTCAGGACGAAGAGACGAGGTGTTTCCCGGTGACAGACTCGTGTCTCCCTGGGACCTCCCTCCGGAGGGTTCCACGAGCCGTTGTCCCGGTCCAAAGTAGTACGACCCGGAGGGCCGGTTCATTTGTAGTCACCCTCCTTGTCCGGGTTGTCAAAGACGTCTGTCCGAGGACCGAGGTCCGACCGAGTCCCCGTAGAAGGGGGTCCCGAAGGGGCTCTGTCCTTCTTCCCGGTTCAAGCACACGGGTGAAAAGAGGTCTTTGTCTCTCAGCCCTGCTCCTTGGCCGAGAGAGGATCAAGTCAAGGTAACAAGTTCTGCGTCTCTTCGTAGGATAAGGGGAGAAGTCTTCATCTGTACAATGTTCTTTACAAATTAAATCAAGTCTCTCTAGGTACTCGGTCTCATTACTCCCTTCTGAAGGATCCCCTTCACACTAAGTCTACACTAAGACGGAGTCACACATCCATCTTAGAGATGTTTATCCTTTCTCTCCACGTAAAGTCTGTCTCTCGTGCCTGACACCATAGACCTTTCGTCCTCGTAGACCCCAGTCACTTCTCTGAATAAACCGGTCCCATCTCTTAAGTGTATCCTCTTCCACCTTTTAACCAACCTTTCAAACCAATCCTTGACTTGGTGTTGATCAGAATTGTCGGTACACTTCCTCAGAAAGGTCAAAGGTTCGTCTGACCACTACCCCGAGATTTTCGTCTTAATAACTTTCGAATCAGAATTTTACAACACTTTCTCCGGGGTCCCACTCGGAATCAAGAGACCCTTTCGAACCCGACCAATACCGGAGAGAGACCCCGAAGCAAAGAAGTAGAAATTTTACTTTCACAAGACGGTCTCTTAGAATTTCGGGAGAGGTAGAGATTTTACGTTCCTAAGAGATTACCCCGTTGTGTCTGATGTCCTTTACTTTCCTTGTCTACAACGCCGGTGTGGGACCTGCGGGACCCGACGTAAAGACGTAACCAAGTAGACGAATCTCGACACCTTACCGACAGTGGTGGTGGCGACGGTCCGTGATACGGTTGATCACAGAAAAAACATTTTGAAGTAAAGACACTTGTCTTTTACGTACATGTATGACGTTTAAAATTCAGTATTTTTCTATTTCCATCTATTTTTATTTAAAGGGAGGAAAGGGAGAAAGGTCGGTGAGTAAAGAAGAGAGTGACATAGGACTCATACGAAAGTTTCTATTGGATACGTAAAAGTGTCTAACACATCAGAAAAAAACATGTGTGTACCCTCGTACGATCTGTATGGTAATGCATGAAACGAAAAATAAATAATAAAAATTAACCTCCTATTAACGAAATGTTACAACATAACCAAAGACGGTATGTAGTTGCACTTAATCGGTGTTCATATGTATACCGAGGAGGGAGAACTTGAAGGGAGGGTTGGGGGACGGGGTAGGGTGGGGAGATCCAACAGTGTCTCGTGGTCCAACTTGAGGGACATAATATGTCGTAGAAGGGTGATCGATAGACAAAATGTATGTCATTATATATACAAAGTTACGACGAGAAAGTTAAGAAGGGTGGGAGAGGAAGGGGTTGACACAGGTGTCCGGACAAGAGAGACAGACGGGGAGATAAGGACGGGACGTTTATCCAAGTAGTACATGAAACAAAAAAATTGAACTTTTAAGACCGTTAGAAAAGTATCCTCAGATGTTTCTCGACGGAGTAAGAAACGTACAATCCTGATACTAAATAATTTTGTCAGGGGATACCTATCTATAAATCCCACAAAGAAAAGGTAATGTTTGTTGTTTAGTCACGTATAGGACTTGTATGTAGTAGGTCGTATACGACCTGATCCAAGTGTCCTATGTAAGGATCTTGACTTTAATACACGAAGTATACTGGAGTATGAGAGTTGTTCTCAAATTTCACTAGCATTAATGTGACTGATACGTTTATTCTTTTGACTCCGAGTCTTTAAGTTATTGAACATATTTTAGTCATCTCAACTTTAAGATTACACCCGTTAGACTGTGGTCTCGATAGTGTTAGTAAGGGGATCACAAAGACTTTGAAATCATACGTAGTTATTGTGACCCTCCCGAACAATTTTGTATTTGATGACCCGAAGTGACCACTAGGTCACCAATTATTAGATGGAGCGTCACGTTCCCTGTGTCCAAGCTAAGACGAGTCCCTTCTAGGGTGCACTGAGCCCCGTTGATTCGGGTACACGGTGTTGATGACTCGGGAATCCGGGATCTCGGACACCAGCGTTATGTTCTTCGGTGGTGGAACTCTTCGGGCTCGCGGCGTTGATCTCTCAACGAGGGCGAGTGGCGTTGATTACTACTAGGTCGTGTCGGTTTTATTTATTAAAAAAATTTTTTCGGATCTAATGATGCGGGATGGCATTCTTAAAGAACCTGAGGGGACCGCCAAGTCACCAATTCCGAGACGTGAAGGTGACGTCCCCAGTACCCAAACTAGGGACCAGCCCCTTGATTCTAGAACGTACAGTACACCGTACCTGTTTGTCATCTTATTTTTTATTTTCTCCTTTTGTCGTCTCGAGAGAGAGTAGTGATACACTCCTGTGTCACTCTTTCGTTGTCAGGTGTCCGGTCCTTTTCCCGGAGTAGTCCTTGGTTTAGGTGGACGTGGAACTAGAGCTTGAAAGGTTGAGGGTCTTAAAACTTATTGTTTACACGTAACAAACTTTGGAGTCAGATACCATAAAACAATAGCGTCGGGTTCGACTGATTCTGTCTCGGGAACCCTCGTTTCGACAAATAAAGGAGGGTAAGGAGGGAACCGAATATTACTTTAGTCACTCCGTCGATCCGGAGACAATAATTACCTTTCCGTCGTGGAGTCTTACGACCTCGAACTAGCTTTATTCGATCAGGCCATGAGAGTAAATAATAATAATTATCGATATTAAGTATCGTGTGGGTACGTGAACTGTACGAATGAAAAAAATTAAGGGGGTTTAGATTAAGAGACCGTACACCCTAGAATCAAGGGACTGGTCCTTAGTTTGGGTACGGGGGACGTCACCTTCGTGTCTCAGAATTGGTGACCTGGTAGTCCTTTAAGGGAGGGACATAAACACAAGAGGAATAAGACCATGTGTCGGAGAAAGAGGTAAAACACGTCAACTACACCGGTCATGTGTGTGTGTGTGTGACTTTTTCTAAATTTAAGTCCTTACACCTTCCTCTAGACTCCAGACACCCTGTCCCGTCGTTCTGTGACTGTCTCTGTAGGGTGTTTGCACTTCTTTGTTTCTCAGTACAACACCGAGGGTGTGCGGTCGGACAGAGGAGTTCCACGACTTAGACAATGTAGTGGTCTAGGACTCGGACCCTGGAACTCCTGGGGACGTTAAAGAAGGTCGACGAGGGACACACCGGAGGTAAGGAAGAGAGAGGTAGGGGGTTTCCGGGGTAGGATGCAAGAGAAGACACAGATTCGGGAACGATACTTGGGGGTTCCGGTCTGAATGTCGACTTTTGTAGACCCGGGGTCGAGGGACCTGTTCCTTGTGGAGTCTTCGGTAAACAACCCCTCGACCTCACTTCCTCCAGTAATCCCTCTCTTAAAGTCTCCGGTTCAGTCTAAGTCAACCAGTCGGCGTCAAGTCCGTCCGTCGTTAGACTAAGTTGACTGTAATACCTTACATCTTCTCCGTCGGCTGTCAGTCCACATCGGTCTCTGTCTGCGACAGGTATTTCGTGTCAGTCCGTCTTCACCAGTCCCTCCCTATCAGTCCGTCTGAGTCAGTAAGTCTTTGGGTCAGGGACCCTAAAGAGACCACCAAGTCACTGAGACGAGGGTGATGTCCCCGATGCCCAAGCTAGGGACCATCCCCTTGATTCTTGGAATACGGCGTGTCGGTTCTTTTTGGATTGGTTTATGTTTTTTCGTGTCTTTGACCGAGTGACTCCATGTCAATCTAAGTCAGTCAGTCGGTCTTGGTCGGTCGGTGTTTGAGTCGGGTCGTCAGACCGTCTACGGCAGTCAGGTGAGAAGTCCTCCCGACTAGGGTGGACAGTCTACCGGTCAGTCCGCCTGGGGTGGTCCGTGTCTCCGACATCACTCCGGTTACGTCAGTCCTATTGGTCGGTCGAACAGTCGGTCGGTCAGTCCGTCTGCGCGTCCCCGGAGCCCGTCTGCGTGTCCGGGCCCACATCAATCTTAGTCGACTCGACTCGACCCCAGTTTTGCGGTCGTGTCTCGTTAGTCACTTGGCCAGTCAGTTAGTGTGTCCCGGAGCCAGTGAGTCTATGTCGAACAGCTCGTGTCTTTCTTAGACCAGTCAGTCTTTGTCGTTCTAGCTGAGTCAGTCTGTGCGCGGCAGCCAGGGTCGACGGCAATCGGTCCATCCCGTCAGTCAGTCAACTGACACCAGTCCGTCTGTCTAGTGCGCCAGAACCAGGTAGTCCGTAAGTGCTTTAGACAAAAGTAATCTGTGTCGGTTTATCTGCTGTCACTACCGCAGACACCAGTCAGTCTGTGTCAGCCGGTCAGTCTCCGTGAAGACAGTCCGTGACTGCCTTAGTCGCTCGGCCCCCTTTTTCAGCGGCGCCTTAGGCCCTTGACTCCGGGTTCCGGAGGAAGGACCCCCCTTGGAACAACCCCGCCCCGAAGCAAGACCCGCCCCGGAGCAAGAGAGGAGGGCTGTCGGAAGCCCGCAACGGTACCGTCAAAACCTGGGCCGGCCTCAGCGACCAAAGGTGGGAGTTGCGGGGAGGTGGTTGTGGCACGGACGCCTCACCTCCAGGGCCGGCGCATCACCGCCCCGCCGCTCCGACCCGTCCGACGAGAGGCGTCTCGCCGTCTCCGACGCCGAGCGCGAAAACAGCAGGGGAACATGTCTCCCCCTACTACCCCTCGGGCCCTTACTGTGTGCAGTTCGATGTGTCACTGCCTCTGGGTCTTGAAGGTGGAGAGGTCTTGGGACGCAACGGGGAGTCCTCCTTAGTCTAAAGGGGTCAGTCTCCCGCGCATACCTTTGCCCTCTTGTCGAGAACCTTTCTCCACAAATCCTAAGAGACCCGAATTATTACTTATCCCGCTTGTGAGTGGAACATGGTTCGCGACATTATTGTCGAAGCACATGTTATTAAGTGAGCTCGGAGTGTTAAAAGAAACTCCCTTTATTACTTCCAAAGGAATAATGTTTGCCCCTTTGTTCATGTCTTCCCGACCACTGAACTGGTCTCAGTTCCCCGACACACCCCTCGGTCCTAACCTAGGACCCGTCAGATTGAGGACTGTACCCGAGGACCCGGGAGGCGTGTGGAAGACCAGGGAAGAAAGACTGGAGCCTCCCGTCTCTACTCAGTGGAAGTCTTCCGTAGGCACCAGAGGAATTTTTGTGGGTTGGGATACGTACTCCGAGAACAAAAGTAGAGACGAAGTTCCTAAGTCTTATTACTCGATAGCTTTGGTCCTAGGACCGGTTTGGTCCCCTGTTTGACACCTAGATAGAGTATCTCAAGTCTCTTTCCTTTTGGACACTCTAGTTTCTTCGGATCCCGGTTCTCCGGTGTCCTTCGACAGTGACCCCTTGGGATACCCGTCTCGGAGTCCCGAAGCTCAAATTTCTACAAACTTGTTTAAGGTCGTTACACTCGGTCGTCAATCGTAGTGTAGTACCCAGTATTTGAGTTTACGGATGTTCCCGGTTTTTTCAGTACTTTCAGTAATTTTCTTCAGTTCACTGGTCTTACGTTTTGAGAGGGGTAGATTTCCCCCGTGACGGAGGGGTGAGGACGGGTAGGACAAGAGTCTGAGGACGACAGAGGTCGGAAGATTGACCCACTACAACCGATTCAGTTAATTGTAATTCAGAGTCAAAAAGGTAGACAGATCAGGCCCTTCCTTTTCAACCGAAATAGAGTGGTGTTTTACCACTTTAAAATCCCGTTAATTTGTGTAAAAACATATATCTTTTATAAAACACTCGACATTGTATGAGATTGTATGAGATATTTCACCTCCCGTATACTTCTCCTCCAACTGACTTACAGACGACATGCAGACGATGTACCAGATGCCCAAGACTGTCGTAAGGAGATCCGTTTCGAATCGTAGGGAGAACATGTCTTCTCCTCATATGGGAAGTTTTTTATATGACTGAATGGGTTCCAGTGTTCAAACAAACATACCTCAGGTAAATCTTAAATTAAGATTAAAGAAAAATTTTTTATAAATAAACCGACGTAGACCAGAATCGACCTCGTGTACCCAAGAACGACAACGTCACGTACACACGAGTCCGACTCAACGAGGTTCCGAACACCCGTATACCCGAGAATCAAGGGGTTGGTCCCGAGTTTGGGTGTAAGAGACGTAACGTTCCGTCTAAGAATTGGAGACCTGATGGTCCCTTCAGGGAGATTCTAAAGACTCTGATCTGAGAACATGGTCAACAAAACGTTTCACAACGAACCCAGGGTGATCAACGTGATTCTACTGAAGTTCACTTTGAGTTTACTTCTACAATTTTTATCAATGTGTCAAAAACAACAAAAGTCAAAATCTCCTTGGAAAAACGATGATGCCTTCAGGATTTAAAGTGTGTCGGTCCGACGTCATCCGACTTATTACTGGAGGGTTTCTACGTCTCTAGATTAGGGACTTCGGACATCTATGATTGAATAGACCCTTCTCCCAAAAATGTCTACACTAATTAATTTAATACCTACAACTCAACTCCTCTAGTAGGTCCTAATAGGTCCACCCGTACTTTACGGTAGTGTTTATAGGAATGTTCTCCTTTCGTCTCCCGACACCACGCCCACCCCCCACCCCCCCTCTCCCCCTCCACGCCCCCGTCCGTCTGTGTGTCTCTTGTCGTCCTCTTTTACTTTGGAACCTCCGTCTCTAGTCTCACTACGTCGGTCTTTCGGTTACTTACGTCCGTCGGTGTCGGACGTTCTCTGTTCCTGTTCAGACTTCCCTTGCACCAGGAGAGTTGTGGAACTAAAGTCGGGTCATTTAGATTACAACTCTAAGACCAGAAATCTTGATACTGTCTTATGTAAAGACGACAAAGTCCGATAGTCAAAACACCATTAAACAATGTAGTCGGTGTCCGTTGTTTATGTGTCCAGATTTAGACGTTCAGAAGTTTTAAGTACAAGGTTTGGTGATCACACATGTGTTGGGGGGAGTGATTTTTATGTTAATGAGATTTTATTAAAATATAAATGTCCTTTGTTTACATTTAGAAACTAAATGTCTCATATCTCTAAAGGATATCGTGTCTCAAAGGTACATGGGGAGGGGGTTCAAGGGTATGACGATTGTAAATTGTACTGAGACCACGTAACCAGTGTTGATTCTTTGGTTGAGACCATAGAAGGACAATTGAGTTGAGACGTAAAATAAACCTAAAGTGATTCGAAAGGGGGATTGTAGGTAAAAGACAAAGTTCCAAGGTAGGTTTTATGATGTAATGTAAATTAGACGTACAGGGGAATCAGAGAAGGTCGGACCCTGTTAAAGAGTCTGAAAGGAACAAAAAGTACTGGAACTGTCAAAACTCCTTATGAAACCACAAGTAGTAAAATATCTTACAGGGGGTTAAATCCAAAGTGACTACGAAAAGAGTACCAAAGTCACTCCCAATAGTAGTTCCAATTCACCGGAAAAAGGACCGTAGTACAGTCCCCATCCGATAATTATACTGAACTAGTGGAACTCACGGACCGGTTCCATTTCAAATGGTTCGAAGAGAGGAAACCTCAAAGAACAAAAAGGAAAGAAAGATGAGAGACTTTCGTTCAGTGGTTCCCGTCGGGTGAAAGTCCACCCCCTCCGCCCTCTCTTCTAATTCGAGGTATAGGACCTCCCCTATTTAATAAATCTTTGAAAGAAATCCTTCTAAACAGGAAAGAGGTAAATAAATAAACAGGGTAATAAATAGATGTAGTCATACTTGAGTACCTATAAATATGAGACCCGATATTAGACCGTGACACAATAAAGAAAAGAACGAGTTTAACGAGGTTAAAAGCGGTGACCTTTGAGAAAGTCCTACAGAGAACACAGGGAAACTGAGGTTGACAAAACGTAAAACCAATGTGATTCTACTAAAGTTCACTTGAGTCGACTAGAAATAAAATTTCTCGACATATAAACATTATAAGGTCTAGAATCCTTTTGTATTGCACATACAGTTTAACTACTCAAGTGTTTGTCGTGACTCCTGTTCCGAATGTGTCACTACTAACACGACTCACTCAGTCAAGTGTCTCGCAATAATTCATTTTTGACCATAGCTACCATGTTTCCATACCGCCATCAACAATTGCGACTAATCCCCTACAAACTCTTTGAGACATGATTTTGTCTTGGCAGAGTCTAACTCCGTTACTACTATTACTACTCCTAATGCTCGTCGGAGAGACCCTGTGTGGGTGTGTGTTAGGTAAGGGCCCTCGGGACTACGGTTCGGGAGCCACGTCTATGCACGACTACAACTATTGCGACCTTGACGCGTACGGGTCCGGCCCCTCCCTACCTACGCCGTGACACAGAGGGTTTGCTCGACGCACCCACCGAACGACAAGTCGTGGTAAGGGTGATTACTCGACCCTTGGCAACCGGATTGTTTGTGCGAGGTACAGTGTCCGGACTGTACACTACAAAGGGCTCTTCTTCACGGTCCTTCCGAGCAATAAAAATGAAAAAAAGAGACAAAGTGGGAAGTAGACTCTGTGCGTCTCTCCGTGCCGGAACCGGCCTCAGGCGTCAGTCTGGGACATGTGGGGCTCAGAACGGACCCCAGACATCCGGTCAAGAGGTCGCGGTGACTCCTACGAATGTAACCTCCTAAATCGAACGGGATGAGACGTGCTAGGACTCTGAACTGGGTCCGGGACTTAGATGGAGGACCAACTCGTCACTACGGGGTTTTAGAGACTGGACTAGACTTTATCTTTCATGAAGTTCTTCATTCAGAAAAATTTAAAGGGACGAAGATCAGACTTGACACCCACCGACGTCCGACCACACATGAGTCCGAAGATTTGGAAGAGATCACGGTCCCTCGAGACCTTAGTGTACTGGATCCAATCTTAGGATCAAGAAGGTTTCTTGATCTATTTACTGTGTCGGAGAGTATTTTCCTTCTCTCATTATGGATGAAGTGTCTTAACCTTCCTTCTTAACGTCACGTTTAATTTACTCTGTCAATAATCGTGTTACCGACTGGGTATCATTGACGGGTTATTTAAGTAAGTAAACAGATTCTTAATAATTACAGGTGACATACGACCCGTATCATGACCCACGGTCCTTCCCAGTGTTCCTCTTTTGTTCTTCCTTTTTTGTATTATTTGATCGTTTAATTATTTATACCATTTCGTATATCGGTTTAGGATACATGTCACGGATCGTGTCTTCATGTGTCTGTTTAATTTAAAAAAACCCCCCCCGGGTGTGGTACACAGTACGCCCTAGAATCAAAGGACTGGTACCTAGCTTGGTGCTAGGGACGTCACCGTCGTACCTCAGAATTGGTGACCCGGCGGTCCCTTCAGGACTCTGTACAAAAAGAAATAAAAAAAATCTAGATAAATAATAAACCGACAAACCCAGAAGTAATGTCATATACCCGAAAGAGATCAATGGGACTCGTCCTCGATGAGAAACAACGCCAGACACCCGAAGAGCAATTCCACCAAAGAGAACAACGCTTCGTGTCCGAGATCCGGTCACCCGAAAGTCATTGACGTCACACACACCCGAATCATCGACGTCACGTACCCGAATCAACGGGGGACCGTAGACCCTAGAAGGATCTGGTCCCTAGCTTGACCACAGGGAACGTAACGTTTCATGTAAGAATTGGTGAGATGGTGGTCCTTCCGGGGAGGTCTGTACAATTAATGATCATTTTACTACTCCATAAGACCACCTACTTACTTCCTTTATTCCGGTGAACTACTATTGACCTTTTTTTGAAAAACTCTGTCCCTCCAGTCCTTTACAGGACTATACACCATAGTATATTGTACAAAATAATATACTTTCTGTATAATGTACTATAGTGAGGTTTATTATAACCTCGACTCTGGATATTTCACTCTTCTTTGAATCGGAACGGTCCTCGGTCCACGTTTCGGAAAGTCCATCTCCCTTGTCGTGTACATTTCGGGGACTCCAACTCTTCTCGAACTTCTCATCTCTTTTCTCGTTCCTCTGGTCACACAGACCCTGCATTGTTCTCTCCCGTTATCCGGTCCCATTCTTCAAACGTAAAAAAGTTCCATGTTATTTCTCGGTGATTCCAACTTTGTACCTAAACTTCCCTTCTCATCATCTTTGTCAGTCTTGAAGTTAATTCTCCGATAAGTTCAGTGGGTCTGATCTCTATAACGACTAAGTCTGATCCAATATCTAGACGTGACGGGATACTGAAAGATCTACCACCTTTACAAGACAGATCGAGACACGAGTCTGTCATAGGCGACCGGTAGACACCGAGAACTCGTGAATCTTACACCGATCACGTTGACTTCTTAACTTAAAAATTAAAGTACAATAAAATTAATTAATTTTAAATTTATCGGAGGACATCAATTAAAGGTTTTGTATGTTTATCGAGTATGTTACGTTATTGTTTTTTGATTTGTTGGGTTAGTTTTTTACCCGTCTTCTGGATTTGTCTAAAAAGAGGTTTCTTCTGTATGTCTACCGGTTGTCCATGTACTAATCTACAAGGTTATGGTGACTAATAATCTCTTTACATTTATTTTCGGTGTTACTCCATAGTGGAGTGTGGTCACTTCCCGATAGTGGTTTTTCAGAGGTGCATTATGTACGACCTCTCCCACATCTCTTTTCTCTTAGAAGGATGTGACAACCACCCTTACTTTTAACCACGTCGGTGATACTTTTTGTAATACCTCAAAAGAAATTTTTTTTTTGACTTTGATTTCGACGACATACTAGGTCAGTAGGGTGAGGACCGGTATATAGACCTTTTCTCCTTTTCTGAATTAACTTTTCTGTGCCCGTAGGGATACAAGTATCGTCGTGATAAATGTGATCGGTTCTGTACCTTTGTTGGGTTTACGACTAGTCGTCTACTAACCAAATTCTCCTACACTATATACCTGAAGGGACCACCGAGTCGACCATTTTTTAAGTGGACGTTACACCCTCTGGACCCAAGCTAGAAACCCAACCCTTCTAGGTAACTTCTTCCCTTTCCGATGGGTGAAGTCATAAGACCGGACCTCTTAAGGTACCTGACATGTCAGGTACCCAGTGTTTCTCGGTTCTGTACCTTTGTTGGGTTTACGGTTAGTCGTCTACTAACCAAATTCTCTTACACTATATATGTATGTTACCTTATAATGAGTCGGTATTTTTATTTACTTTATAACGGTAAACACCGTTATACCTACTTGGATCTCTTATAGTATGATTCGTTTTATTCAGTCTGTCTCCTTCTTTAGTATATAGTGAATATATACCTTAGATTTTGTAATATGTTTACTTAGATATATCTTTTGTTTGTGTCTGTATCTTTTGTTTGATACCAATGGGTTTCCCCTTCTCCCCCCACCTATTTAATCCTCTTACCCTAATTGTTTGACGATATGTATTTTATCTACTGGTTGTTCCTAAATGGTATATTGTGTCTCTTATTATGAATTATGGAACATTGTTGTATTACCTTTTATTAGACTTTATATTTATATTGTATATTAACTTAGTGAAACGACATGTGGACTTTGATTGTGTTATTCAATTGATATGAAGTTAAATTTTTTTATCGGAGAACATTGATCGTCGATGATATAATATAACCTGTCGTGTCCTCTATCCGACATGGAATTTTTATAAATCCTTCCTCTGTCATGGACACTACCAACCCCCTACCTCTCACTTTCTTCTCATCATAGTTTCTACACACGGTTCAACGAAGTCAGTACAGACTGAGGAACGGGGGGTACCTGACGTCGGGCGGTCCAAGGAGACAGGGACCCCTAAGAGGTCCGTTCGTATGACCTCACGCAACGGTAAAGGAGGAGGTCCCCTAGAAGGGTTGTCTCCCTAGTTTGCACACAGAGGACGTAACGTCCCCCTAAGTGGACGTCCACTCGGTGGCCCTCCGGATCAAAAAATAAACTCTTGACCCACCTACTATGATCGTAAATGACTAAACCTCTTCTCGTCCGAGACCCCTCTATGGTTATCAAAAGAAAACGTGTTCTCCTCAAATTCTATGACAATCTTGTAAGTTCACCTCTATAGTTCATCTTTGGTTTTACACATGTACCAACTGGAGTAGTAGAAATCCAAAGTCACCATAGTCGGACAACCGACGAATCTTCCCTCCCTCTAGTCTTTCCCCTGGTCCTTGAGGTGAGACTCTGAAAAGAAAAGGAACAGAACCAATAAGACGGTTGATAAGTGGATCGGTCCACCTAGAACAAGCTTTGGGCACATACTAGACACTGAGGAGGAAGGGGGAGGAGGGAGAAGAGAGGTCCATAACTCGGGCCCCCGAGGAAGGAAACGATTAGATCTTTCGGAGTGGGATGGACAAAAGACGAGGATATCGGTGAAGGTTCCGAGTCCGGAGACAGTAGAGTATCACCTGATGTCGGAGTCACGGGTCTCGAGGACCGGAAGAGTTGTAAGGACGAAAGGTGAAAGGTCGTCTTCCCAGAAGGACTGATATCCTAACAGGAGGATCCTTAGGAGACACCTAGACGTAGTTCTCAGAGTTCGGACTTGGTTGGGACCTAGAAAGAAATCTAAAGATCTTAACGTAGGTTTCCTTTAGTCTTCGGAGACGTTTCAAACTTTTGGGTGTTCTTACAACGAGTACTGTAAATAATATTTTCGATCTGTATATGAAGAGTTGGTATAGAACGTACTGGATAGTCGTCACAAACTGTGACAACTATTGAGAGGGAACTTTGTGAAGGAAGTAAAGGAAGGTCCTATGGTGTAAGACAAAAACAGGAGGATGGGGAAACCAGTGAGGAACCAGAGGAAACAACCAAGGAAGAGTAGTGGAACTAGACACGGGTCCCGAGTCTGGACTCTTGAGGGAGAGAGAGACAGGTACGGGAACCAAGAAAGTACGTCGGAGTATCGAAGTTTCTATTAGATGTATGTAAGACTACTGAGGGTTTTCATGTATAAGTCGAGTCTGAAAGGGGACTTACGGTCTGAGTGTTTAGGTTGACAGATGAACTGTA
Organism: Capra ibex; assembly: GCA_006410555.1. Taxonomy (NCBI): domain Eukaryota; kingdom Metazoa; phylum Chordata; class Mammalia; order Artiodactyla; family Bovidae; genus Capra; species Capra ibex. Next base: position 2,540,507 of record SJYO01000233.1, on the reverse strand, counting down.
AAGGTGAACTTACAGTTTGTCCATAGAGTGTGAATAGTACGGGTTTTGACTTAAGGAGTATCAGAGGGGATTTAACGGAGAAGGGTACCAAAGAGGGTAGAGTGAATTCCCGTTATGGGAGAGAATAAACGAGTCCGGTTTTCGGAAGCTCAATAGGAACTAAGAAGAGAAAGGGTGAAGTGTAGACCAGATAGTCGTTTAGGACGTCCGACCTAGAATATAAATAGGACTTAAGTGGAAAAACGGTAGAAACGACGGTAGTCAGATGATGTTCGGTGATAGGTTAAAGTGGGAGAACTGTCGGTACCAGATAATCCAGAGGGACTAAAATGGAGACCAAGATGTAGTCGATAAAAGGTACGAAGTCCGGTTTTGGGAGGTTGTCAAGGGTAAAGTGGTCTTTTTTTTTGGTTGAAGGTATGAGCTCACCAAATTGGAGATGTGAAAAATGAAGAGTGAGTGAAAACTGAAGAGTGATTGAACGAGCTCAGATAAACGACAAAGACCTAGTCCGGTAGAGGTATAAGGAGTCGAAATCTCGGATAAGTGACCGACAAGGGAAACGGTCCTTCCGAGAAGGTGGACTGTAGGAGAACCGACCAAGAAAGGAAGTGGAGGTATACAGACGAGTTTTCAGTAGACCCGTGGTACATTTTGTAAGGTGTCCGTGTGGAGTATAAGAGGAAAGTAAAAAAGTATCGTGAAAGTGGTAAAGACGGGAAAGTGTGCAAAATTCCTAACAGACAAAAGGGATGATCTCATATTTAAAGTTCCCCCGTCTTTAAAAGTGTGGGGAAACGTCGACGTAGGGGGTCACGAATACACCGTGTGTCATCCACGAGTTATTTATTCACTATTTACTTACTTTCAACGAGTCAGGAAAGACTAAAAAACGTTGAGGTACCTGTATTATTTCCTGTCTTTACCATACCTGGATTGTCTTCATCTTCTATAATTCTTCTCCACCGTTGTTATATGTCTTCTTGATATGTTTTTTCTAGAAGTACTGGGTCTATTGGTACTACCACACTAGTGAGTAGCTCTCGGTCTGTAAGACCTCAGACTTCAGTTCACCGGGAATCCTTCGTAGTAATGCTTGTTTCGATCACCTCCACTACCTTAAGGTCAACTCGATAAAGTTTAGGATTTTCTACTATCGTATTTCACGACGTGAGTTATGCAGTCGTTTAAACCTTTTGAGTCGTCACCGGTGTCCTGACCTTTTCCAGTCAAAATTAAGGTTAGGGTTTCTTTCCGTTACGGTTTCTTACGAGTTTGATAACGTGTTAACGTGAGTAGAGTGTGAGATCGTTTCATTACGAGTTTTAAGAGGTTCGATCCGAAGTTGTCATACACTTGACACTTGAAGGTCTATAAGTTCGACCTAAATCTTTTCCGTCTTCTTGGTTTCTAGTTTAACGGTTGTAGATAACCTAGTAGTTTTTTTGTTCTCTCAAGTTCTATTTATAGATGAAGACGAAATAACTGATACGGTTTCGGAAACTGACACACCTAGTGTTGTTTTACACCTTTTAGGACTTTGTCAACCCTTATGGTCTGGTGGACTGGTCAGGAAACTCTTTAGACATACGTCCAGTTCTTCGTTGTCAATCTTGACCTGTACCTTGTTGTCTGGCCAAGGTTTAAACCTTTCCTCACGCAGTTCCGACATATAACAGTGGGACGAATAAATTGAATATACGTCTCATGTAGTACTCTTTACGGCCCGACCTCCTTCGTGTTCGACCTTAGTTCTAACGACTCTCTTTATACTTATTGGAGTCAATATGTCTACTATGGTGGGAATACCGTTTTTCACTTCTTGATTTCTCGGAGAACAACTTTCACCTTCTCCTCTCACTTTTCAATCGAATTTTGAGTTGTAAGTCTTTTGCTTCTAGTACCGTAGGTCAGGGTAGTGAAGTATGGTTTATCTTCCCCTTTGTTACCTTTGTCACTGTCTTAAATAAAACCCCCGGAGGTTTTAGTGACGTCTACCACTGTCGTGGGTACTTTAATTTTCTGAGAACGAGGAACCTTCTTTTCAATACTGGTTGGATCTGTCGTATAATTTTTCGTCTCTGTAATGAAACGGTTGTTTACAGGCAGATCAGTTTCGATACCCAAAAAGTCATCGGTACATACCTACACTCTCAACCGCATATTTCTTTCGACTCGTGGCTTCTTAACTACGAAAACTCGGCACCACAACCTCTTCTGACTCTCAGGGAACCTGGCGTTCCTCTAGGTTGGTCAGGCAGGATTTCCTTTAGTTAGGACTTATAAGTGACCTTCCTGACTACGACTTCGACTTTGAGGTTATGAAACCGGTGGACTACACTTCTTGACTGAGTGACCTTTTCTGGGACCACGACCCTATCTAACTTCCGCCCTCCTCTTCCCCTGCTGTCTTCTACTTTACCAACCTTCCGTAGTGGCTGAGCTGCCTGTACTCAAACTCATTCGAGGCCCTGAACCACTACCCGTCCCACCGGACCGCACGACGTACGTCAGGTACCCCAGCGTTTCTCATCCTGTGCTGACTCGCGGACTTGACTTTATTCACTTGCTAACATTCTTTGGAGTCGCAGGTTGTCAGCCTCCACACTCCCTTCTTTCTTTATGCGTACGAGTCCCTTAAGACTTTTTAATGGCAAACCTTCCCGTTCGGTCCGCCCGCAGGGTTAAAGTGCACTGTGGAGGGAACAGGAGGAGGGACGGCCTTGCAAAATCGGGGCCTTGGAACCGAGCGCCCAGGGTCGCGCTTCCGTGAAGGCCACGGGGAGGAGAGATCGGTCGCTTCTCTTGACGGTTGAGTCAAGGCCGTCTCTCGCGCCGATCCTCGCCTAGCACCGGAAGATGGGACCCCGGGAGGTCCGGGAGGCCGGAGACCAGCCATCCACTTGACCCCCCGGGGCCCTGTAAGAGCCCACACAAAACATCTCGCCAGCGGCTCCGGCCGTCAACCGTCCCGGGTTCTGACCTTCGTCGGAGCTTTGAGAGGAGGACGGGGGTGGGGGGTGGAGGTGCTGGATTACCGCCGCCGGGGAGGCTCGGTTCTAGGACGGCTGGCGACCCAGAGAAGTGGGTCTGGACGTCCCGAACCCGAATCCGCTTCGGAGGCGGACCAGTGGCTCTTGCACCGCGGAAACCCGCAGCCCGCACCGTCCTGATCTTCTTACCGACGGCGAGACTGAGGCGCCTCCCGGCAATCTCGGAGCCTCCGGGCCCTTCCTAACACCTGCGGTCGAGCGGGTAGGAATCTGGAACCCCGGTGCGCCTAGGCGCTGGACTCCACTGGCGAGACAGGGTCAACCTGCTCTGGAGTGGAGCAGGCCCGTTGCTGCCTGTTTCCGGAATTGCCCGGGCGTTCCACTCGCCTCGGCGCCAACTGCCGCCCACCTTGCAATCGCCCGGTCGCCCGCCACTAGCAGCAAGATGGCTCTGTAACTACAGCCTTCTATCTTTACCATCTTATTGTATGGGGAACACCGGTTGTCTTTCACGGGCGGCAGGAGACCCTTCTAAATGACCGGCGACTATTTCCGGACACATATATTATACTTTTTCGACGAGAGTTGAAATGGGGGTTGGAAAGTTTTCTTTTGAAATCGATGTAGATCCGGAGGATCTACACTTCTCCAACGGCTGCATACTATTTTATCAATCTTTTTAGGGCAGAACATTTACGGGTAAACAATTTTTTTTTTCTTTTGATATCTTTTCTTTACAGAAGACCTTTACTGAAAAGCTTTACCTCAACAAACTAATGGAGATCTTCGTTGAAGGCCTCGGTGACTTCAGGGGCAAACAAGTCACCCAACCTGCTGCAGCTTATCTTCTGGAACTCCTCCTTCTTATCTTTCACGATACAGTCTGACCAGTATGAATCTTCTGTAAAGATATATTGGTAACAAATCACACACGTAAAATAAGGAGTGATGACATATATATCAACTGTTATTCATGAAAAACCTTTATGGATCAGAAAGATCTACAAGACTTCACGGACTATATACAATTTTCAGCTCCATCATTTTTCTGTAAAACATTTATGGAAAAACAATTTTAAGTATACTTTACTACAACCCCTCGCCCCCGCCCCCCGCCCCCCTAACCGGTNCTAACCGGTCTAGTGAAGGACCTCGTCATGTGAAACACAAAACACGTGACCAAGTCACAGCCCTCTCCCCTCCCTTCACGTCTAGAGACACGGTCACACAAATATCACTCCGCTCTCATTGGTAACAGAAGAGGCAATCACGCAAAACAAAGTGAAACGACACATATATCACATATATTACCTGTTTACTCAGGATTAAATGTTGTAGATCAGAAAGATCTACAATTTCTCCAACGGTCACATACTGTTTTTATCTCAATCATTTATTATGTAAAACATGTAAAACACAATTTTAAAGATCCCTTCTAACAGAAGACCTTTAAACTCGTAATATCGGGGGACCCATACTACCACCTCTCTTCTCTCCTCTCTTCCCCTCCCAGAATCCGATCTTATGAGTATAAAACTTCTGTTAAAGTTCTAAAATTGACAATGTACACCGTCAAATAAGTTCTGACGAAACATATATCACCTGTTTACTTCAGGAATAAACTTTGTAGATCGGGTGGATCTACAAATCTTCACGGGCTGCATACAATTTACATCTCCATCACTTTATGGCGAAACATTTATTGAAAAACGAGTTTAAGCATCTTCATGACAGAAACTCTTACAATTTACAATTCGGTGAGACTCGTCATATGACAACGAATGTGAACAAGTCACCAAACCTCCTCCACCCTCCCTTTCTTAATGTTTTCCATTATACGATCAACAAACGTGGACCTGTAAAAGTCTACTTTGGTAAAAAACATATAATACACGTAAAACAAAACGACACATATATCACATATATTACCTGTTTACTCAGGATTAAAACACTGTAGATCAGAGATCTACAATTTCTCCAACGGTCACATACTGTTTCATCATTTTAATCGTGTAAAACATGTGAAACACAACTTTAAGGATCCTTACGAACAAAAGACATTTACTAAAAAAATATACTTACATAAGTCTGTCGAGATTCACAATGTGTATGGGCATGAACAGGTGACCTAACCACCACCTCTTTTCCTTCACTCCCACCCTTACCAAGTCCGGTTTTACCAGTATAAATCCTCTATGGAGTTTAATATTGGTAACAATGGACACACGTTAAAATGAATTGTCATGACACATATATCACCTGTTCATTCAAGAAGATACTTTATAGATCAGAAAGATCTATAAATCTTCACGAACTACGTAAAATGTCATCTGTATCACACTATTACGAAGAACATTTATCGAAAAATTTTGACTACCCTTTATGACATTAACCTTTACCTTAACAATTTGGAGGAGAGACTTGTCATATGAGACGAAAAAGTAACCCAACTCCCTCCACCCTCCCTTCAAACGTTTTCTACAAAACGATCACACATGATCTTGTAAAGTCGAATGGTAACGAAATATACAATTCACGTAAAGTAAATTGAAATGACACATATAATACATATATGACCTGTTTACCCAGGGTTAAAATATTATAGATCAGAGATCTATAATTTCTCCAACGGTTACATACTGTTTTCATCCCAATCATTTGATTGTGTAAAACATGTGAAACACAATGTTAAGTAACCTTTCCGACAGAAGACTTTTCCTGGAAACTTTCACTTTACTATTATTTAGTGTATATTCACTATGTACACGGACATGAAGGTGGGTGACAACCTACCTACCGTTTTTCCTCCTTAACCTTCTTTACTTTCCAAGATCTGGTCTTACAAGGAAACATCTTCTATGGAAGTCCATATTGGTAACAATGTGCACACATCAAATAAGTTGTGATGACACATATATCGCCTGTTTGAATTCAGGAATAAACTTTGTAGATCAGAAAGATCTACAAATCTTCACGTGTTGCATACAATTTTCATCTCCATCACTTTAAACATCTATATAGGAAAACAATTCTAAGTATGCTTTATGAGTAAATCTTTACCTTACTAGTCTTACTAGTTTGGCGGAGAGTCTCGTCATGTATAATGAAATGAACACGACCAAGTCCCTCTTTCATGTTCCCCCCCAATATGGTCATACAAATACAATCCTACCAATTGGTAACAGGACATACACAGACGCAAAACCAAATGAATCAACACATATATCACATATATTCCCTGTTTGCAGGTTTAAATGTTGTAGATCAGAAAGATCTACAATTTCTCGAACGGTCACATACTGTTTTTATTGGTTATTTATGTAACACATGCGAACTACAATTTTAAGTATCCGTTCTAAAGACTTTTGTTGACCGTCTTCACTTTAACAATTTTAGGGGAGATTCGTAATATCTACGAATAATCTGAACAGGTGACCCAACTATCTCTTCCCCTTCCCAGGAACCGATCGCACAAGGACAACTCTACTATGAAACTCTGATATCGGTAACATGCGTCACATAAGTCACGATGACACACATACATAACACCTGTTTGAATTTAGGAATAAACTTTGTAGATCGGAAAATCTACACATTTTCATGTGTTGGATAAAACTTTCATCTCTCAATTTGTGGAAAATTCAAAACCCCAAAAAAAAAGACAATTAATTATCCTTACCAAAATAAACCCATCACCCCAACAGAACCTCTCATTCGACTACGAATGACCCACCACCGCCCCCGCCCCCCTGTCCCTTGCTTCACGTCTCTCTCTTCCCGAGACACGGGTAGTCAGAAGTATCTGTTTGTTCAAGTCTAACAGATGGGCAACAAGACAAACACGTAAAATCAATTATAACGACACATAATTTCTTGTTCGTTCAGGATTACGGGTTTCACATAATTTTCATCTCCATCATTTTATTGGGGAATTACTTACGGGAAAACAACCAAAAATCCTTCCCGACACAGAAGACCCTCATAGATACAATTAGGTGGAGAACCTTGATCTACATCAGACCATGAATCAGTGACTCTACGACCTCCTCATTCTCCTTCCCACTCCCCTTCCCGAGAACCGATCATAGAGGGCAATAGAGTTCTGTCAAAATCCAAAATTGATATCCGGACATACACGTAAAAACACTGCATGGACACAAATAACACCTGTTCGAAGTAATGAAACGTCGTAGATCCGAAAAATCTACACGACTCCACTGCTCCATACTATATTTCATCTTGATCACTTAATTGGTTGAACATTTATAGAAAAAATACAATCTTAACTAAAAAAAAATTTTTCCGTCGTAGAACCTGGACCTTAATATGGAAGAGACTCTTTACATGTAGTCCTGAACAAGTAAATCCAACCGTCGACTCCCCTCCTTCCTTTATATCTCCCTTCCGACATACACCTACGCGAGTGCAAATATAAAACTACTATTGGTAACTACACACACGTAGAGGACCGACAGGATATCCTTACGTAACAATTTATTAAGTCGTCTTTGTATGGAGGAACGATTATGGAATTATCAAATCTAGTCTACTACTTAGGAGAATCTTGATAATATGAAACACATGAGACAACGAAATACAGAGTAAAATTAACTTGTAATTCCCTTACATCATAAAATTAGTATCGAGACGGTTATACAAATAGATCTCCGGACAACGGTAAAAACAGAAACTTTAAAAACAACGGTTCTTTCCGTTCTAATGTAAAAAAAGGAAGGTCTAACTCAACCACATCACATAAGAACCAATAGTTTTATGAGTATCGAAACCCTGAAACTTTACCATTTATAAGTACTACACACTTTGTCGTACTATGTATTGACATACCAGAATTAATGTATTTTTACTTACGAATCAACACTTTTATGTGTTTACTCTGGATCTTCCTCTACAGTTTGCCATTTGACGAACACTAATACTTACTGAAGCAAAAAACGAAGAACACGAAAAACCAAAGGATAATACATATACAATTGAAAATTCTTTATTTACACTAAAATTTTTGGAATTACTTCAAAGGTAAGAACGTTTCAATCGTATGTGTGAGGTATCTTGTATCACAGGTGTAGGAAGTACGGACCCGAGATTCCGTAGATTACTCCGGAAAGTAACGAATATATGGAGGGGGGAGATGGTGGGGTACAGAACGATAAGATCCATAGAGACGAGAACGCCGTAAAGGTTGAAACGAGTTCGATAAGGAAGACGGGTGTCACGGGAAAGGGGTAGAAAGCAGATCGTTTTAGTAAGAAGGAACGGGAGAGTTTGAAATATATGTCAGAATAGACTGTGGGGTCTTAATTTCACGGTCTTGGTTTACAGGTTTCAATGTGTGAAAGGGAACCGTCGGGGAATACCTACCTTGGGTGAAGATAACAGTAACAAACGACACCTAACTCGAGACCGAATTTAGAATTGGTGCCCCGTCGTGTTAGGGACTGTGTCATCCACGAATCCGTCACAGGTAATTTGTGTTTGCTCTGTTTTAGACGAAAAGTCTGACGGAACAACATGCCATATCGACGACGACTGTGACCAACTTATAAGTCCCGAAGGGTCCGACCGTCAAGGGCAGTCTACTGGGTTGGTCTCCCACTTCCATCCCACTCGTGGTGGGTGAGAGTTTAGTCCGTACTTTGTAAGAGATTACCCTATAGTCTCCCCAAGAATTTGGACCGAAACTCCCACTGTGAACTCTGTGCTGAGGTTTACAGTCCTCCACCGTAAAGATCACGAAGGGACCCCGACAAACATATTGTCCACCCGGTCCTCGGTCACTCCCGCACTCTGCTCCGGGAGGGCCAACGGTAGAGGACAACGACGGGGATTCTCTGTCCACAATCGACTGTCTCTACCCGAAGTCCCTCCGTGTATACGGACCTTGGGGACTAGATCTTTCCCTCTTGATCCACGTAAACCTGTCGAGTAGAGTCCGATCCTGGTCAAACGTCGGGTTAGGTGTCTCGACCTATTTTCGACTTCGAGAGAGATTAGATTCCGTCTCAACGGGTATTTCCAGACGTCCCATCTCTCTTCCATCCGAGTATTTCTCAATTTCTCTGTTCCAATCCACAAAGGGGTCACAGAGTCACCATTTCTTAGGTGGACCCAAGTTAGGGACTAGACCCTTCTAGGGTGTATGGTACCTTGTTGATTGGGGAACACGGTTTGATAACTCGGACACGAAATCTCGGGTCCTCGGCGTTGATGACTTCGGAGGCACGAGATCTTGGGCACGGGGCGTTAATTCGGGCACGTGACGTTACTTCTCGTCTGGGGGGTGAGGGACGTTGATTTCTTCTGGACGTCTTGTCCCTTCTGGGTTTTTATTTATCTTTTCGTTTAGATTTTTTCTGTTCCAATCGGGAGTCTTCCCGTCAGGACCTGGGGGTCCCGTTTCGATTGAGAACCACCTGTCTTTTCCTTTTCCCTCAGGTGTCTCCTCGTCTGGGGTGGTCCCGGTATAGAGTCTCGATTGTCGTACGTAATGGTCCCCTTCTCGTGACTTTCCCTCAGTCTACGGAGTCGAGAGCAACTTCGACAGAGTACTCGACCCTTTGCAACCGGGGAACTAGGGTAGACCCGGAGTCGGGGGAAGAGACCTTTACTCTCCAAACAAGGTCGACGAACTACTCGACAACCCGGAGAGGTCAACGACCCGAAAAGTTTCGGTGTGTAAAGTAGTTGTCGTCTCGGACCCGGTCTTCAACGATTTAGGGTAAGAGATGATTTTCCTTCGTTCCAGGAACCTCTTTACCAATTAAGGTTCCCGACGTTGTCCTTTCGTTTTAGTCGGACCTGATGAAGTCCCGCCGTCTTTTGTTCTCTCACGGAGTCTCTTATCGTCCTTGTACAGTTTTCCTCGGGTCTTCGTTCGAACTTCGCCGAAGGTAACCGGATTAGACACTGTTAAATACGTAGTTTTATCTTTTAATATTATTTTAATATTGTGTAACTTATTTCATCCTTCGATACTCCGGTTACGGTCATATTTAATTACTTATCCTCAGTACATACCTACACTCTCAACCTGATATTTCTTTCGACTCGTGGCTTCTTGACTACGAAAACTCGACACTACAACCTCTTCTGAGCTCAGGGAACTTGACGTTCCTTTATGTTGATCAGGTGGGATCGAGTCAGCGAGTCAACACAGGCTGAGAAACACTGGGGTATCTGACGTCGTGCGGTCCGGAGGGACAGGTAGTTGAGGGCCTCAAGTGGGTTTGAGTACACGTAACTCAGTCACTACGGTAGGTCGGTAGAGTAGGACAGCAGGGGAAGAGGAGGGCGGAAGTTAGAAAGGGTCGTAGTCCCAGAAAAGGTCACTCAGTCGAGAAGTGTAGTCCACCGGTTTCATAACCTCAAAGTCGAAGTCGTAGTCAGGAAGGTTACTTGTGAGTCCTGACTAGAGGAAATCCTACCTGATCAACCTAAAGGAACGTCAGGTTCCCTGAGAGTTCTCAGAAGAGGTTATGGTGTCGAGTTTTCGTAGTTAAGAAACCACGAATCGAAAGAAATATGAGGTTGAGAGTGTAGGTATATACTGAAGACCTTTTGGGTATCGAAACTGATCTACGTGTAAACAACTGTTTCATTACAGAGACGAAAAATTATACGACGGATCCAACTAGTATTGAAAAGAAGGTTCCTCGTTCTCAGAAAATTAAAGTACCCACGACAGTGGTAGACGTCACTAAAACCTCCGGGGGTTTTATTTAAGACAGTGACAAAGGTAACAAAGGGGTAGATAAACCATACTTCACTACCCTGGTCTACGGTACTAGAAGCAAAAGACTTACAACTCGAAATTCGATTGAAAAGTGAGAGGAGAAAGTGAAAGTAGTTCTCCGAGAAATCAAGAAGAAGTGAAAGACGGTATTCCCACCACAGTAGACATATTGACTCCAATAACTATAAAGAGGGTCGTTAGAACTAAGGTCGAATACGAAGGAGGTCGGGCCGTAAAGAGTACTACATGAGACGTATACAATTTATTCGTCCCACTGTTATATGTCGGAACTGAATGAAGAAAGGACTAAACCTTGGTCAGACAACAAGGTACAGGTCAAGATTGACAACGAAGAACTGGACATATGTCTAAAGAGTTCTCCGTTCAGTCCACCAGACCATAAGGGTAGAGAAAGTCTTAAAAGGTGTAAAACAACACTAGGTGTGTCAGTTTCCGAAACCGTATCAGTTACTTTGTCTTCATCTACAAAATGGTCTTGAGAGAACCAAAAACTACCAGGTCGCCTACAACCGTTAAACTAGAGACCAAGGAGACGGAAAAGATTTTGGTCGAACTTGTGGACCTTAAAGTACCAAGAACCTCTTAAAACTCGTGATGAAACGATCGCACACTCTACTCACGTTAACACGTCATCAAACTCGTAAGAAACCGTAACGGAAAGAAACCCTGACCTTACTTTTGACTGGAAAAGGTCAGGATACCGGTGACGACTCAAAAGGTTTAAACGACCGCATATCTCACGTCGTGAAAGTGTCGTAGTAGAAAATCCTAAACTTTATCGAGTTGACCTTAAGGTAGTGGAGGTGATCAAAACAAGTATCACTACGAAGGATTCCAGGGGAACTGAAGTGTAAGGTCCTACAGACCGAGATCCACTCACTAGTGTGGTAGCACTAATAGACCCAACACTTCTAGAAAAAACATGTCAAGAAGACACATAACAACGGTGTAGAATTATAGAAGACGAAGGCAATCCAGGTATGGTAAAGACAGGAAATAGCTCCGGTAGAAACGTACTTTACAAGGGAACCATAGAGATTAAAAGAACTTTCTAGAGATCGGAAAGGGTAAGATGACAAAAGGAGACAAAGAAACGTGACTAGTGACTCCTCCCGAAAGGATGGAGAGGAACGATAAGAAACCTTGAGACGTAAGTCTACGAATATAGAAAGGAAAAGAGAAAACGGAAAGTGAAGAGAAAAGAGTCGATAAACATTCCGGAGGAGTCTGTCGACAAAACGGAAAAACGTAACGAAAAGGAGCCTCTACCAGAACTAGGGACGGAGGACATGTCACAGTGCCTGGAGGTAGGTATCAAGTAGTCCGTGAGATAGATAGTCTAGATTAGGGAATTTAGATAAACAGTGAAGGTGACATATTAGCATTCCCTAAACTAAATCCAGTATGGACTTACCAGATCACCAAAAGGGATGAAGGAAGTTAAATTCAGACTTACACCGTTATCCTCAAGTACCAGACACGGTGTCAGTCGAGGGCCAGAACAAAAACGACTAACATATCTTGAAGTAGAAACCGACGTTTCTTATATTAGTGAGACTAAAACAATAACTGGTAGACCACTACCTGGTAGACCAGGTGCACATCTCAGAAGAGGACACAACAACCTTCTCCCATAAACGATACTGGTCACGTAAAAGAACCGTTTTGAGAATCGGAAACGGGACGAAGTAAGACGTGAGGTTCTGGGTTTAAACGGACAATGAAGTCCATAAAGAACTGAAGGATGAAAACGTAAGGTCGGGGGATATTACTTTTCTTGTAGAAAAAAACATCGATAGAGTAATCTTACCGATGATTGTTTTTGTTTCTTATTGTTTTCAACTGTTCCTACACCTCTTTAACCTTGGGAACAAGTGACAACCACCATAGGATTTTACAACGTTGACGATACCTCTAGTCCTACTGTCAAAGAGTTTTTGTAGTTTTGATACCCTGAAGGGATCACCAGGTCACCAATTCCTATACGACACGTTACGTCCCCTGTGTCCAAGTTTTTTACTAGGAATCAACGGCTCCTCGTTGATTCAGGTACTATGTTGATAACTCGGGTGTACGACGTTGAGTCTGGACTGTGTCAGTTTATTTATTTGATTGTTTTTTATTTTTGATCTTGGTGGTATACTGGTTCGTCAGGTCGAAGACGTATATACGTTCCTTGAACTTTCGTCCAGAGTTTCTCTATAAACGTATAGGCACAAGTGTCATCGTGATAAGTGTCTTCGGTTCTCCACCTTGGGTGTAGGGACAGTTGTCTATTTACCCTCCCCACCTCCGTTCTATCAATCCTCCTGGACCTCGAGTGCAGAGGAGCGTCCGTCCCCCAGTCCGGACTAGGGGACACTACCCTCGTGACTCAGGTTCGACGATCTGGTTGTCTCTTGAAGTCCGGGGTCCCTTATAATTATCCACACTCGAGAGGGTCTCCAGGAGTAGAGTCGTGGTTCTGAACCCGAGGTGGGTTGACGGACGTTTATGACCTACGGAGTCCGGTTCCTTGGTCGTTCTGTCCTTGTGTCGGGGTGGGTAGTCGTTTTTACTCTACTGTCTCTTTATACAATGTCCACTTCCTCGTTCCATTTTTGAATATTCTGGTTTATTTACTTCTTTATCCGTTAGATGGACCTTTTATTAAGTCTTATTATCATTTCTACTAGGTCTTAGAGTCTTTATCTTGTATACTTACCTATTTGTTTTAAGTCACATATATCTATATCTATGTATATATATATATATATATATATATGTACTGTACCTTATAATAAGTCGGAATTTTTCCTTCCTTTAGGACAGTGTCCGATGTTGACCCTACTTGGAACTCCTGTGACCCGAATCACTTTATTCGGTTAGAGTCTTTGTGTTTATAACATACTAAGACGAATACACTCCATAAATTTCAACAGTTTAAGTATCACTGTTTCATCTTTCCATCAATGGTCCCCTACCCCTCTCCCTCTTTCCCCTCAGTAAATTATCCATGTCTTAAAGTCTAAACGTTCTACTTTTGTAAGACCACTAGGGAGAGTGTTACATGTATGAGTTGTGAGGACTTGATATGAGGATTTTTACCAATTCTACCATTTGAAGTACAAAAATAAAATTGATGTTGTATGTATGTAAAATTTTATTTTTACTTTAGTATTCTCATTGACATGTTACCCTGTGGTAAAATTGGGTTGTTAGTTTTAATTGTAATGTTATTACCCCGGTTAACTTTAGAACATGGTGGACCATTGTAGGTCACCCTTCTTGTGTCGTAATGAAGACCCTAAAGGACGGGTTCTACGTATTGGATATAGACTAGTCCTCGTTTTGTAGTTTGTTCGACACAGAACATCTTTCTTGTGCGATGTTTCGTTGACCAGATATTAGAAGTTTTCATAGTTACAGTACTTACAGTTTCTTTCGATATAGTCTTTCTTCGTTTGTTTTCTCCGTACGGGCGATTCGCATGACGTCCTAGCATTGATCTAGGAAGCGATACTTCCTACAAGGACCCTGTTGACCGTTCTACGCCTACCCGAGACTCCTCAGTTACCGACAGTACACAGTCGCTATTAAAGGACTAAAACTACCAACACCAATGTATTCTCTTACAGGAACAGACTCCCTTATTTGTGATTTAATGGATCCACTCACTTGCGTAGACCAGGACTAAATGAGAGTCGCCGAGTCCCCTTTTTGAAAAAAACATGATAATGATGTAGAAAAGACACTCTACTGAAGTTTTGAACACTTTAATGTGTGTTTTCTTTACAGGTACTATGACAATTCATTTTTCGGGTTTACCTATTGTATTATGACAGGTAATACTCTCGGTGATGGATCTCGATAAACTTAATGAATTTTTAAGTCAGGGGTCAGTGTAATCGGTGTAAAGTTCACGAGTCATCTACACACTGACCACCTGAGCGTCCTGTGTTGTGACCGTAGTGACGTCTTTTGAGATAACCTATCGCGACCATATTGTAGAAAGAAAAAGGACAACAATTTTATTATTTATTCCTTTACCCATACTCATACACTTGAAACTTTTCCGACACATGGTTTAACAATCAGCTCAATAGGAACCCTCTACTCTAATCTACCCACTTTAACGCCTTTACAAAGTCAAGAGTAATATGTGTAAATTTAAACCCCTAATACTTTTTAATTTTGCAGAAATCTTAAAAAGATTATATAGATATGTCTATTTATAGATGGATGGCTATGGAAGATGAACGGATAAAAATTTTTTTTTGTAACAAATCCTTAATGGATAACAGTCACTTCAAGACTTACTGGAAAGAACACTACTTCTGAAAACTTTTCCCTTAAATTTAAAGTACCGAGATGGTTATTACGAACTTCTCCGTTTATCGAGTACCCGACGGTGGACGAGGGGTGGGGTGGGGGTGGGGGTTCTTTTCGTTCTAGAACGAGTGGAATGAACTTTATTGGGTTCTCAGGGTTTGTTTCCTGGTCTAAGATTGACGTTATCCTGTCTGACGGTAATTCGTCCTCCTTCTTGAACGACTGTCATAGTCGTACTTTGCAATTCCTGTTCCCTAGTACCTCCTAACTCCTACAAATTCTTCTTTTTGTTTGGGTCCAAACCTCGGTTTGTTTGGACAAACAAACGAATAAACAAAAATCCGACATGACCCACAAGTAACGTCGCGGACCCGAAGAGATCAACGTCATAAGACCGAATCAATGGAATCCTACCCATAAAGTATAAGATATCAATTAGAAGTGTTGAGAACTTCATTGTCCACTCGACTCCGCCGTCTCCACTCCACTCACCCGACGCCAGTGTCTCCCTGACCTTTTAACCTTGGGTTCGGGCAAACGTCCTTAGAGGTGACAGAAGGAGGTCCGAATCAATGGGGTACCGTACACCCTAGAATCAATAGGTTGGTCCCTAGTCTGAACGAAGGGAACTTAATCTTCCTCACAAGGACTGGTGACCTGGTGGTCCTTTCAGGGGTCTAAGGACCAAACCCAGGACCGAAAAGATGTTTTGGTCATCACACTTTTATCCCTATTATAATTGGAACGTACTCACGTACTTCACGGACCACCACAAGATTGACGAAATGTACACAACAGTGAAGAAGGAATTTAGGAAAAAAAAAAACAATTTGACGACTTTTGGTGTGAGCACAATGAGTGGGGATTTATGCGAAGAAGATGTCAGAAGAGATAAGTCCTTTACCAATGAGGTAGGAAGGTGAATGAGTTTGGTTTTAGAAACCACAATAGGAATCCTTTACCATTGGACGAGGTCCTAGGAACGGATCTTTTAAGGTACCTGTCTCTTCGGACCGTCCGATGTCGGATACCCCGGTTTTTCTCATCCTGTACTGACTCGCAAGTACGTACCATCCAGGATGGTAGTTTTATATAGTGGGGGGAGTTCTGTGGCGACTCGGTGTTATTAGAGGATGAACCTAATACTGCGACCGTGACCGAAGGGTTGACAGGGGGTAGGGTGTGATGTGAGTCCGAATTTGGGGAGCAGATATCGGTCTAGTGAGAAGACGATTCTTGAAAGGTTTCCGAGGGAAGTGCACTAGTACTTGACCGGGGGTCAGGGGAGACGGGAACGGGAGAAGGTCAAAGAGGAAACTGAGTTAAGGTTGGTGTGGTCGAAAGAACGAGAATAAATCAGTTCGACTTACACGACAGAGAGACGGACCTTGTAAGAAGGGTTCTATAGACGTACCGAGTAGAGGAATGAAGGACAACAACATCAAGTCAGTGAGTCACCACAGACTGAGACACTGGGCTCTCTGACGTCGTACGGTCCGAAGGGACAGGAAGTGGTACCCAGAACCATTAGACAAAAGAAGAACTAAGACTAAAAGACCACTTTACCCCCCTCCGAATGACAGACAACCGAGTCTGTCATTTCTTATACGGACGTTACATCCTCTGGACCCAAGTTAGGGACCCAACCCTTCTAAGGGACCTCTTCCCTTACCGTTAGGTGAGGTCATAACAACGGACCTCTTAGGGTTTCTGTCTTCACGGACTACCCGATGTCAGGAACCTCAAGGTTTCTCAGTCTGTGTTAACTCCCTGATTGTCAAAGTGAAAGTGAAATTCTTACGGATGGCCTGGGACGTTTAAAATATTTCCTGCCTTCACTTCGAGGTCTTTCCCTACCTCGCACCGACTTTCAGTGTGTCGTGAACAGGTCCATACGGTGGGAGAGTTACAGGTGTCCGAGACAGAGGTCCCGATTTCAGGTGTTGGAAATCTTCGGTACTTTTTGGGAGCAAGGTCGAAACCACGACGAAGAGTCGGTGGATCTATGACGAGCGGAAGTAATAGTCGAGACTCGGTCACTAACGTTTAAGACGTTGAGTCGTGGGTACACTTATTTGGGAAATTTAGGGGTTTACAGTCTTTTCGTATGCCGTTGTACCGGAGACCACCACGGCGCCCTCACCGTCTCACTGGGCAGAGTGGGGAATCTGAAAGGTATTCACCTTCCGTTCTGAAAAGGTACTCAATGTATTTTCCCTATCTCTTAAATTTCTTACGAAAAACGAAGGCTGGGACTCTTCCCGAGAATTTGTTTGTGAAAGATATTTGTTTACGACCGTTATAGAGGACACAAAGAGTTTACCCAAAAAAAAGAAAAAGGGGTTTGTCACGCTCGATAGTCACGATCCCCGATATAAAGACCGAACTCACCGGACCCACACGGAGAGGCTCATACTGATCCGAACGAATGTATACCCTTTGGTGGGGTCTCCCACCTACCTAAGAGAGGTCATGTGAAGGTCCCAACACACATGTCTTAAACAAACTTTTGTCCACCGAGTAAACCCTATCTACTCATTCCCACCACAGTGTCGTGTGTGGGCTACGACGGACGGACCCTCCCGGACCCCCCTCGTCTCTTTCGTGAGCCTAAAGGACCTTGGTGGTGGACCATCGACTCACTCGAACGACGACGATTCAACGAAGTCAGCACAGACTAAGACACGTTGGGGTATCTACCGTCGGGTGGTCCGAGGCGGTAGGGACCCCAAGAGGTCCGTTCTTATGACCTCACCCAACGGTAAAGGAAGAGGACTCACTCGAATCCGGTCCGGAAACGCAGAGACCCGGAGTCCGAGAAGTAGACAGTTTACGGAATCGGAATTGGGATGACGGTGGACCAATCAACGGTCTTTCATAAAAGTCCTACTCACTGTCGGACACGTCTCACGGAGGGTGTCACGTCCGTGCACCCCGCCCCCGGTGAGGTATGGACTCGGACCCGGGAAGAGGGAACACTACCAGTAACACCTGAACGACCGGGAACCTAGACATGGTCCACCGGCTCCTCTTGGAGGCATCGTGACTTTTACATATGCCTAACGATTACGAACACGGTTCCCACAGTAAGACCAAGGAAGACTTACTCGAAAAGACGGTGTATTTAGGATTACATAGGAGGGACGGACTAAGACTAAGGGCCACACACCCCCCCTCCCCTCCTAAGACTTCGGTGTCGGGTGTCCAAGACTCCGAGGATGTATGGGTGCTAGTGTTCGGGCGGGGTGGGCCAAGGTGGGTAAGAAGGAAGTTTGTCGCGGGAGTGGGTATCACGTCCGAAAGGAATATCGAGTCGACCATTTCTTAGTCGGACGTTACTTCCTCTGGGACAAGTTAAGGACCCGACCCTTTTTCTGTATCCGATGCGTTAGGACACAAGAACCCAAAGGGACCACCGAGTCGACCATTTCTTAGACGGGCATTACACCCTCTGGACCCAAACTAGGGACCCAATCCTTCTAGGGGACCTCTTCCCTTTCCGATGGGTGAGGTCATAAGACCGGATTACTTAAGACACCTGACATATCAGGTACCCCAGCGTTTCTCAGCCTGTGTTGTGTCGTTGAAAGTGAAAGTGGGAATCACGACCAATTTCAAAACCACTGGACGGAGACGATCGAGGGTTCCGACGGCGAATTATAACTGTAATTGGAAAATTAACTGACTTCTCACCCCCCCAACCCGTTCTACTGACGGTCCTGGGAGGATAGGGTTTAGAGAACCTCTACCAGAAATAGTAACTAATACTTCCGAATCGGAAGGTTTCGGAGACAAAGGGTAAAGTACCTTCCTCCTTCTCTCAGAGACCTACCGGTTTGACTAGAACTAGGTTTTCCGTGATCTCCTCGGACCGTCCGATGTCAGGTACCCAACGTTCTCAGCTTGTACTGAATCGTTGACTTGGTGGCGGTGGTTATGGTACATTGTGCATAGCTCGTACATGATACGTAGTCCCTGAAGTATACATATTGACTTGTATTGATCCTGTGTAAGTATACAGGATCAATACTTACCCATCTTGTCCCACCCGTCCCGAGTACCAGTACAGACTAAGAAACACTGGGGTACCTGACATCAGGTGAGAGACGAACCAATGACCTCAGTTTTTTTGTCGTCATGATGTATTTTAGCATTCATTCTCGATAAGTTTACAACTGAACCAAAGAGTTCTTGTGCGACTTCCTCTTCGTACAAGAGTCTCGTACCTTTTCGAGAAACTTCTGGAGTGACCCGTAAAGAGTAAGAGTTCAAAAAAATAGACAGTACATGACCGAAAGAGACGGGGAGAGCACTAAAGGGTTTCGGATCGGGAGTGTCTGAGAGGGGGTGTGTGTCCCGTGAGACCGAAGGTCCAACGAGAAGATCAGATTAAAGAGTGGGTGGCGAGGGGATCTTCTGTATGAGACGGGGATGCGACCTTTGAAAAAGAGAGTGTAGGGTCCTTCGACCTACGCCCCCAGAACCACTTATTTTAGGAGGTGGAACGACATGCACAGAGACGAGTCAGCGAGTCAGCACAAACTGGGAAACACTGGGGGGACCTGATATCGACGGTCCGAGGAGACAAGTACCCTAAAAAGTCCGATCTTATAACCTCACCTAACGGTAAAGGAAGAGGTCCCCTAGAAGGACTGGGTCCCTAGTTTGGGTGTAGAGGACACAGGGGACGTGACGTCGGTCTAAGAAATGGGTGACTCAGGAGAGAAATTGGGATTCGTCGGTGATTCACCGTCTGGATCCTAGAATCAGGTTCAGTAATCTACGAATCGTTCTATCGACAGTGTTTTGTTTACGAGTCATTAACCGGAGGGCGGATAAGAGACCAGTACAGTCAAGTCGAGTTCTTGGAAGTTCCCCCCCGAAGGGACTACCAGGTCAGTGATTCTGAGACTCGAGGGTTACGTCCCCCGGGTCCAAGTTAGGGACCAGTCCCTTGATCTAGGGTGTACCACGTTGATTTCTAGGGTGTACGACGTTGATTTCTAGGGTGTACGACGAGTTTCTGACTTCTAGGATGTACGACGTTGACTCTGGTTCGAGTCGGTTTATTTATGTACAAATTTTTTGGTAAGTTCCCGAGGGACAACGAGTCTCTCCCCAGTCGGTTGTTACCGTGTATCCGGTTTAGATCGGACTCCTTTCGGAAAGGGGTCTCTACTTACGTTTCTTTATCTCCTTTTGTTGTCTTACCCTTTCTGATCTCTAGAGAAGTTCTTGTAATCTCTATGGTTCCCTTGTAAAGTACGTTTCTACCCGAGCTATTTCCTGTCTTTACCATACCTGGATTGTCTTCGTCTTCTATAATTCTTCTCCACCGTTCTTATGTGTCTTCTTGACATGTTTTTTCTAGAAGTACTGGGTCTATTAGTGTTACCATACTAGTGAGTGGATCTCGGTCTGTAGGATCTTACACTTCAGTTCACCCGGAATCTTTCGTAGTGATACTTGTTTCGATCACCTCCACTACCTTAAGGTCAACTCGATAAAGTTTAGGATTTTCTACTACGACACTTTCACGACGTGAGTTATACGGTCGTTTAAACCTTTTGAGTCGTTACCGGTGTCCCGACCTTTTCCAGTCAAAATTAAGGTTAGGGTTTCTTTCCTTTACGGTTTCTTACGAGTTTGATGGTGTGTTGACGTGAGTAGAGTGTGTGATCAGTTCATTACAAGTTTCAAGACGTTCGGTCCGAAGTCGTTATACACTTGACACTTGAAGGTCCACAAGTTCGACCTTCAAAATCTTTTCCGTCTCCTTGGTCTCTAGTTTAACGGTCGTAGGCGACCTAGTACCTTTTTCGTTCTCTCAAGGTCTTTTTGTAGATAAAGACGAAATAACTGATATGGTTTCGGAAACTGACACACCTAGTGTTATTTGACACCTCTTAAGACTTTCTGTACTCTTATGGTCTGGTGGACTGGACGGAGAACTCTTTGGATATACGTCCAGTCCTTCGTTGTCAATCTTGACCTGTACCTTGTTGTCTGACCAAGGTTTATCCTTTTCCTCATGCAGTTCCGACATATAACAGTGGGACGAATAAATTGAAGATACGTCCCATGTAGTACTCTTTGCGACCCAACCTTCTTCGTGTTCGACCTTAGTTCTGACGACTCTCTTTATAGTTATTGGAGTCTATACGTCTACTGTGGTGGGAATACCGTCTTTCACTTCTCCTTGATTTTTCGGAGAACTACTTTCACTTTCTCCTCTCACTTTTTCAACCGAATTTCGAGTCGTAAGTCTTTTGTTTCTAGTACCGTAGACCAGGGTAGTGAAGTACCCTTTATCCACCCCTTTGTCACCTTTGTCACAGTCTGAAAATAAAAAAACCCGAGGTTTTAGTGACGTCTACCACTAACGTCGGTACTTTAATTTTCTACGAATGAGGAATTTTCAATACTAGTTGGATCTATCGTATAAGTTTTCGTCTCTGTAATGAAACAGTTGTTTCCAGGTAGATCAATTCCGATACCAAAAAGGTCATCAGTACATACCCACACTCTCAACCTAATACTTCTTTCGACTCGCGGTTTCTTAACTACGAAAACTTGACGCCACAACCTCTTCTAAGAACTCTCAGGGAACCTGACGTTCCTCTAGGTTGATCAGGTAGGATTTCTTTTAGTCAGGACCCACAAGAAACCTTCCTTACTACGATTTCGACTTTGAGGTCATGAAACCGGTAGAGTACGTTTTTCAACTGAGTAACCTTTTCTGAAAATACGACCCTCCCTAACCCCCGTCCTCCTCTTCCCCTGCTGTCTCCTACTCTACCGACCTACCGTAGTGGTTAAGTTACCTACACTCAAACCCACTTAAGGCCCTCAACCACTACCTGTCTCTCCGGACCACACGACGTTAAGTATCCCATCGTTTCTCAACCTGTGTTGACTCGCTGACTTGACTTGACTGGATCGGACGGTGGACGAAACCATTTATTTCGAAAAAACCTTGTGTTTCCGACGGAAGTGATATGTCTCAACTCATCAATGTTCTTTCTGGCATTCCAGACGTTTTGGATTTTACAAGTAATAAACAGGAAAATATCTTTCTCAAACGGTTGGAGACCGGATGTCTTATTCTCTTTTACGTCTGACGGAGAATAGGAGGAAACTTAGACGATGACTCGTTCATGAATTATTCATATAAAGTTTGCTTACTTGTTTTACAGATACAGAAGTAGAACCTCGGTGTCGGGATGTACGTGTTTCTAGAGATTTATATCAGACTTTGGGGTTGAATGGACCAAGGGTTTGGTACGGTGGGACAGGAACATCCAGTGTCCGTCGTGAAGGTGTGACGGTGCCTGCAGGGTCTGAGGAGTTGGGGGACCTTAGTAGTCTTTTCAACTCTACTACTTCGCATGACGAAGAGAGGAGAAAAATTAGGTGTAGAAGAAGACTCTCTATTTAAGGGATGAGGAAATTAAGTAAAAATTTTTATTATTGAATAAATAAACTGAGACCACATCACCCTTAAGGATTATTACATGAAAGTGTCGGAACTCTTTAAGTGTCCTTATGGTGGATCTTTTTTCGTATATAATTCTTTGGTGTAACTACTAATAAAAAGTACAAAAAGAATCTTACTGTCGGAACAATGTTTAGTGTTCCGGTCTGGGTTTTCCCTCATACTGACCCTAGTACTTTCGTGCCTGGAACTTTGTACCTCGTACCACCCGCAATCCATACTTGTAACGGATGCGTGAACGACTAACAAGGACTCTGATAGGGTCTTCCCTTACCGGACCCCATTTTTGTTCCTCTTCACCTAATACAGTTATATCACAGAACCCTTTCTATGTAGTTTCTTTCACAACATCAGACGTTAATCCTTATTTTCGACCGGAGTCTCACCCGAGACGTGGAGTCAGGTCATCTCCGACGTCCAGGGGACTGGGTAGCGTGGTCTAAAGTACCAGACAGAAGTAAGAGTAGCGAGTGAGGACCTGGTAATCCCGTCGTTAACCTCGGGTTGTACTCCGACTTCGCTTTCTGGTGATCCTCGCTTTCACTTTTATGTCACATCGTCTTGGACCCTGCCAACTCTCCCGAGAGAGACTTTTAAGTGCGACTATTCAGGAGTCCGTAAATTAGTCCCAATTTTACCCTTTACAACTTTCACGTCTTGTGATAACGGGTATATAAATAATTCTGTCGAGAATTTTCGCCCTCCTTGAAGATAATCACTTCCCACTAATAATCTTAACAATGTTTGTCGTCTATTTATAACGACAACCAAGGGCAGTTATCCCTGGAATCTAAATTTTCAGACCCTTTTCCAACCTCGGCTCAATTTCTTTCTTGTATGTTTTCCTTGAGGCGAGGGACAAAGATAAACCTCATGTACTCGTAATTAATTCAGTCATGACCTCGGAAACGTCTGAAGGCTAAGAAAACTACTTTCACTACTACTGAGAAAACTTTTTGGAGTTTTAGTTATATCGCTCCGGTCAACAGTTTAATACAAGTTAGCTCCAATATATGCTTCTAACCCGGACCCGTTTTTAGTTGTTCCTTCTTTAATAGGAAACTGATGAGTTCTAAAGTTTAGAGGGGTAAAAGTGATCCCCGGTGACGAGCATAATTAGAAGGAGGTGGGTGTGGATATGGAGAATTAACCTTTCGACTAGTGGGACACACCTATCTCGACGACGACGACGACGATTCAGTGAAGTCAGTACAGGCTGAGACACGTTGGGGCACCTGTCGTCGGATGGTCCGAGGGGGTAGGGACCCTGAGAGGTCCGTTCTTGTGACCTCACCCGACGGTAAAGGAAGAAGTCACGTACTTTCACTTTTCACTTTCACTTCCGCGAGTCAGCACAGGCTGAGAATCGCTGGGGTACCTGACGTCGGGTGATCCGAGGAGGCAGGTACCCTAAAAGGTCCGTTAACATGACCTCATCCCACGGTAACGGAAGAGGCACCTATCTCGTCACCGGAGATTTTGTTCCTTTTGACCTCCGAAATGTGATTAATTACTTGTTGAATCATTCGCTGTATAATAAGTCAGAAAATCGGGAACCTTAAGAGGTCACAAGTAATATGTTTTCTTTAGACAATTTACCTTTTACGAATGACTAAACTCTCGACAATTACGACAATAACAAAGTCACCCACGAAATACTCCACCAGATAGATTAGGATCATACTAAGATTCTTTAACCGTAAACAATAACTAGAGTTTCAACAACAAAATGATAAGGAAATGTGGGACTACTAGTTGGATCTAAACGGAAAAGTCAAGGAACGTAATTAAATTTCCTCAGTGTATTTTCTAAAGTTACCTGACGTAATGGAGTTACATACGAATTGTCAGGGTGATAAACAGTTTTAAAACATCGGTTCCGAAATTTGGGTCACGCTGTCGTTAAGGGAGAACGCATATAGTAAGTAAAATACCTAAAAACTGTAACTTACCGTAAAAACTGTGACTTACCGGTACTATAAGTAAGAAATCTGAGGCCTCTTTTGACCAATTTTATTTTAGAAAAAACTTTAACGTTTTGGCCAAGAAGAACGTACACGTCAAGCCTTTTTCAACTGAACAATTTTATGAAAAGACCTCGAGGTCAAGACGGACCCTTTGTTTTTGTCCGGACCCTTTTTTGGACTTCATTTGAGAATAGTACAAGAACCCTATGTGTCGGGTGAGATAGACCCTGAGGTCGGTATTTATTTAACCATCTTGAGTTTGGTTCTTTTTTTTTTTTTTTTCTTCCCCGTTTTTCTATAAAATTTAAAGTTCACCTTTTGATACTCTAGAGACAGACAGACAGACAGACAGACAGATTTAAATAGACACAGAGTCACACACAGAAACAAAAACCTATGATACTCCAATTAAATATTTATTCGAGATAAATTTAAGTCCAAGTGTAACTTGACTTTTTATAAGTCATAATTTATAGATTGTAATGACAAACAAAGGATTAGATTAATTCTGTACAGAATTCAGTAGTTGTAACACATTATGAAAATGACACGGATCCAAATTCCATTTGATTTAAACAGTTGTTTTTTTCATTGATATATGTTTATATATATTTACTCTACTTTTGAAAATCTATTTGAGATAATTTTATTAATATAAAATCTTTATAGATAGATTTTATTAGAGACTCCTAACCCCATTTAATTTAAAGATCCCAACATGATTTGATTTACTATTTTCAAATAATTTATCGATCCAGTAAAGGTTTGTTTTATTCTAAAATTTTGTAATCAATTGATTTGTGATTGAAGGAGAATATCTTTTTAATTTCTCTAAAACCTGATAATTATTTTTACAAACCACGGTAGGACTCTACAAGAGATAAATTTTTTTTTTTCGTTTATAAAAAGTTTTTAATTTTGACCATGAATACAAGTGGTTAGATATTTTACGATTATATGTTCTCAAGTACCAACGATTTCTTTTCATTCTACACACAAAGATTATTTTTCCATATGTCTTACCTTAATGTAAGATAATTCCTTTTCCCTTTATGTACTTGTATGTTTACCGACAAGAGACTTACCCGTTTATCTCACTACTTATGTCTTTACATTTTTTCCCAACACCGTTCACCTTCTCTCAAAACACGTACTATGTCCAAAGAATTCTGTGATTTGACGGAAACTTTAGAAAATGACAATGAAACTAATTCACTTATTGATAACAAAGTGTTACTTATATTCGACCATGGTTAGACCTCAAACTAAAAAGAGAAGGACAATTTTTTTTTTTTGTTTCAGAAGAACCTTATACCGAAAACTATTGTCGGATATATTTAAAGAAACAGAAATCCACTGAGTATGAACGAAAATTTGAAAAAACGATGAAACTATTTCACTTACTCACAATAAAGTGTTACTATATACCTCTGACACTGTGCATATCTGTTTCGAGTATGACGAAGATGTTTTAATTGGGTAGTCCTTTAAAATTTACCTATTTATTACCGATATTTGGTTTGTCAGTCCTGATACCCTTCAGGTTCTGCCGACGAACCGAAAAGGACCGAGGGACCGTTTGGAGTGAAAATAAACTATTCTATTTCGGAAAGGACCGATATCCCAATTATAAAGTGTTACTTTTTTAACCAATTTTATGTAAAATACGCTAGAGGTCACTAACCCTGTGGGTGAAACGACCTGTCCAGCATGTCTGTAACTGTTTTTTGAAGTGTTTGAAGAACCTCTGACAGTAAAAATGACTGTAGGAACCAGCAGTCCGTTCCTGATGTTTTGTTTCCCTGACCAATGGACTCTAACTTGTCTGACGATTTATACTGATGTTAAAAGTACTGAAAAAAAGACTGTATAATGACCGAAGATTAGAAACAAAAGTCTATATTTTTTCGAGAAGAGTTCAGTGACTACCAAATTTTGTTAAATCACTAAATGTGGACACCTATTCTAATTTTGTAAAAAGAAAAGAGAGACGGAGTAGTGAGGTCTTTAATCTTTGTAAACCCAAGACTTGTCGGAGTAGTTCCATTTTTTTTTTTTCAGAGGTCTGTATATTTTTTTAGAGTTCTCATATGACCCCTCGAGATTTTCTTTGTAGGTGGGTTGACTACAGTCCGGATACTGTAGATTACAAAGTGACTTAGAATTCAAGATCGAAACAAGTAATTCTAGATATAAATGATTCTGAGTGAAGAGTCTATTAAGGAATCTTGACCTGTACCTTGTTGTCTAACCAAGGTTTATCCTTTTCCTCCTGCAGTTCCGACATATAACAGTGGGACGAATAAATTGAATATACGTCTCATGTAGTACTCTTTGCGATCCGACCTCCTTCGTGTTCGACCTTAGTTCTAACGACCCTCTTTATAGTTATTGGAGTCTATATGTCTACTGTGGTGGGACTACCGTCTTTCATTTCTTGTTGATTTTTCGGAGAACTACTTTCACTTTCTCCTCTCACTTTTTCAACCGAATTTCGAGTTGTAAGTCTTTTGATTCTAGTACCGTAGGTCAGGGTAGTGAAGTACCGTTTATCTACCCCTTTGTCACCTTTGTTACCGACTGAAATAAAAAGACTCGAGGTTTTGGTGACGTCTACCACTGACGTCGGTACTTTAATTTTCTGCGAATGAGAAACCTTCCTTTCAATACTAGTTGGATCTATCGTATAAGTTTTCGTCTCTATAATGAAACGGTTGTTTCCAGGTAGATCAGTTCCGATACCAAAAAGGTCACCAGTACATACTTACACTCTCAACCTGATATTTCTTTCGACTCGTGACTTCTTAACTACGAAAACTTGACACCACAACCTCTTCTGAGAACTCTCAGGGAACCTGACGTTCCTCTAGGTTGGTCAGGTAGGATTTCCTGTAGTCAGGACCCACAAGTAACCTTCCTGACTACCACTTCGACTTTGAGGTTATGAAACCGGTAGACTACGCTTCTCGACTGAGTAACCTTTTCTGGGACTACAACCCTTTCTAACTTCTGTCCTCCTCTTGCCCTGCTGTCTCCTACTCTACCAACCTACCATAGTGGCTGAGTTACCTGTACCTAAACCCACCTGAGGTCGTCAACCACCACCTGTCCCTCCGGACCGCACGATGTCGAGTACCTCATCGTGTCTCAACCTGTGCTGACTCGCTTACTTGACTTGACTACAATGTAACGATTCTCCAAAGCAATTCAATTTAATTTTTCCAGGAAGTAACTGTTCTGTGAGAAACAAAGATTTTGAATAGAGTCATTGGTCAGAAATTTATTTCTAGTCTACGAGGTCCTAGGTCTTGGTCCTTCAATTGTTGTTCGATATCAGTAAATTGTCTGATTCAGTCTACTGAATTTCTACAGTGACCCGATGTGGATTATTTTCAAGAACTGAATTCAAGAATGAATACTAAAATGATAATGACGATTGATATAACGAAAGAAATAACGGACAAAGTTCTTTACAACAGGGAATGTAATAGTTTACACACTGACTATATTACTACCATATGTCAAGGTAAATTTTAGGTGTCAATATTACCTACATTGAGTATATAGAAGGAGACCATTTGAGGATTTCCTCTAGTCAGGACCTTCCTGGCTACAACTTCGACTTTGAGGTTATGAAACCGGTGGAGTACGTTTCTCAACTGAGTAACCTTTTCTGGGATTACGACCCTTCCTAACCCTCGTCCTTCTCTTCCCCTGCTGTCTCCTACTCTACCGACCTACCGTAGCGGTTGAGCTACCTGTACCCAACCCCGTCTGAGGCTCTCAACCACTACCTGTCCCTCCGGACCGTACGACGCTAAGTACCCCAGCGTTTCTCAGTCTGTGCTGACTCGCTGACTTGACTGAATACATGTGTACTGATAACTATGTAAGACAGTTAAATATACCCGGTGACGAGTGAGGTCACTCTGATGTTACTCTGATGTTTTGTATATGTGTCTGTAAATATACGAAGAAAACGACAATACTTTGATGGTTTTTGATCTTTTTGACTATTGTCGGGACGAATATTGTCATCTTGTAAGGTTGTTAAAAATTTTTAAACTAGATATTTTGTAAGATGACTGTAAGAGACATTGGGTATTGTTATCGGGTATTACCTCTCCCGATTAGTTAGTGAATTTGTATATTATGTTTTTGTTTTTCCCTCTTTACGGTATCCTGTTATTTGTTATAACTTATTTCGAAATAAATGAGAGTTAAAAACTTATAAACATGTGTTTGATACCGTTGACATCGACTCGTTGTAAAAGTCCGATGTTGGTGTTTATGTTGATTCTGACACTAAACCGCCGTTCTAGGTGATTGTTTACGAACCAGTGGCCCTTTCAATTAATGTACCCTTTCTCCCAAACGAACGTAGAGGGGTCCTCTTCCAGATCTTGGACACACCTAAGGTCGAACATCTCATTTTGACTCGTCTTTGTTGGTCACTGAGGGCTGTTGGAGTAGTACCAATACAAACGGGACTATTGGTAGCGTCACTCATATGGGGACCAAAACCGTCTTCGTTTCTTAATATGAATAACCATATATATGAATAACCCGTATATATGGATTGGGGGGTAATGATTTTGAGTAATTGACCCCCTAATATACTAGGGGTAAATACAATTACTAAGAAGAACCTATGGTCCTGGACTTCTATGTACGGAAGGAGAACGAATTTTTCTCTTTCACTGAGGGAAGTCACAATGAATACCCATACTTAGGACCGGTTAAACACATCCTGGTCTATGTCCTACAGAATTTAATGGATACGTTCGGACCGACAAGTGATTAAGAAATTTAGTATTGATATGAGTCCAAGCTGATATAAAAGAGAGACCAGATTCAAAACGAATATTGATGAGTCTTGGGTTATTACTGTGGTTTAGTCTGTCTGGAAATACACTTGTAGCGTTCGACAAGACTTTTTGTTCTAACATAAGTTCTAGACTTTTTTGTTCTAACATAAGTCACCCTATTAACGGTGCCCTGACTCCCTCATTAAAACTAATTACCAAGGATACCTTAACATACCCTGACCAGGAGATTCCCCATACGTCAGAGATTAACGAGAGTAGTTTAGTCAGGACGTCAGGAGTGTTTGCCGACGCAACCGTACACGTATTTCAGAAACTGGTATGATTATAGTGGTGAGTAAGTCTAGTAGGTTAATATGCCGTACCATCCCCGTACAGTGGGGGGAAGGGTGTTGACCTAGTTCTTTCTCCCGTTTGTCTCTAAACCTCTAACTGAAATTCAGAATTTTTTAAGGTGTAAACCCCACCTGTAATAAGACTATTTTGATTAATAAGTAACTGTAAATTAGGGTCATGTTTGACCTGTAAAGTGTAAGTCCGACACACTCTCTAGGAATACACGAGAACTTTCCTTGTTAAAGATAGTCGCTTTCACATGTTTGTGAAAGAACGGTCCTGACGTTTAATGTATGAACGAGTTTAAGAAGTGAAATATTAAAAGTAGTGGGTAAACAATGTAATTCTTCCTCTAACGCTTATACCGAAGGTCCTTTAGTTTGGTCTGGAACCCTTCCGAGGGGACTTTATGTACGAGAAAATTTCCAATATTTCCTTCATGACGTTGCAAGGTTTTCCAAATAACCTGAGGAATATTGTCGATAACACCCCTTAATAGCGGTGTCGGTGTTGACGTCGTCATCGGTCCCACCGAGACGTAGTTTGATATGTTTGCTGATGGAAACATGTTATCGTCGTGGTTTTGCGTTCAAGATGGACCCCTTCAGCTTGGGTGTATCTGGTTCTTCAATTACTGACTAACTAACTAAATCTTTTAAGTCAAGAGGATGATCCCCTGTTTCATGTTTTAAAATTTAATGTCTAAGTAGAATTCACACTAACTTTACAGAGAAGTAAAACACAGTGTGGAGTATTCATATTAGTTTCACGTATATGAACCCTAGTTAATAGATTTGTAAACTCTCCTGTGTAAGCATTATTAGATAGGAATTTATAAAGGGTTAATGTCCGATGATAAAGATGACACGTCTTACAAGTAAATTTTAATGAGGGTCGTTTTTATTTATTTATTTTATTTTAATGAGGGTCTTTGACTAAATAAATTTCTTTAGTTCCTTTCGAATGTATTTGAATTGGGGTACTACACCTAATTTTGAAATCCTCCTCATAATGAACCATGATATTATAGTCCTATATATAAAAATTAAGAAAACACAGATCAGGAGTCTACGTGCTCTCTTTGGTAGACTCTTGACTACTTCTTTTTTCAACGAGTCTATCGTATAGATGAGGACGTTTTTCTTCTTCCCTTTCTACATTCACCCTCAAGGATTATTACACGAAAGTGTCGGAACTCTTTAAAGTGTCCTTATGGTGGATCTTTTTGTCGTATATAATTCTTTGGCACAACTACTAATAAAAAGTACAAAAAGAATCTTATTGTCGGAACAAGGTTTGGGGTTCCGGTCTGGGTTTTCCCTCATACTGATCCTAGTACTTTCGTACCTGGAACCTTGTGTCCCAGGCGTAATCCATACTTGTGACGGGTGCGTGAACGACTAACAAGGACTCTGATAGGGTCTTCCCTTGCCGGACCCCATTTTTGTTCTACACCCGATACAGTTACATCACAGAACCCTTTCTGTCTAGTTTCTGTCAAAACATCGGACGTTAATCTTTATTTTCGACCGGAGTCTCACCTGAGACGTGGAGTCAGGTCATCCCCGACGTGGGGGGACTGGGTAACGTGTTCTAAAGTACAAGACAGAAGTAAGAACAACGGGCTAGGGTCTGGTAATCCCGTTGTGACCGTCCAGAGCCAACACCGCGCACCCTAGAAATCAACACCGTACGTTTGACAATCGACACCGTACACCCTAGATCGAGGGACCAGTCCCTACCTTGGGTCCAGGGGACGTAACCCTCGTGCCCCAGAATCGGTGACCTGGTGGTCCCTTCAGGTCGACGACGAGGAGGAAACGACACGTGGTACTTTTGTCAAAAGAAAATTTAAGTTGTGTGTTTTAATATTACAGCTCATGCGAAAAGTCTGAGGTGAGTGGAGAACGAGTGACCACTTTTGGCAGGTAGAACAGGTTGCACGAGTAACACGGTGACCCCGTGGACCCGACGTCCACTGGTTCCGCGAATGGTCCTAGGGCACTCTGTTCGCCTTCGTCCGAGAGGTCTCAAGCCACAGACCCACAAGGAGTCTCACGAGGAACGTCCCCACCACATCCACTCACCCACCCCTGACCGTCTCCCCGAAGACGGAAGAGGGTCCGACCCGAGAACACGACGGCACCGGAGAAGGTCCGGGAAGCCCCGAGAGTTTCGATTTGGTACCCCAAAGGGCTCCCTCTCTCTACTGATCCAGGACCCAGACACCATGGTTCCGACCTCCCTCTGTCCTTGGGACTCAAGATCCGGGTCGTGATGGTTGTTCATTTCGGTCGGGTCTGGTCACTGACCGTCGAAGTTCTCGGACGGTCTCCCTGGTTCCTTGGGAGGCACACAGGGTGGCTCGTGGAGGAACGGAGACCAGACACAGGAGGGAGAGTCCGACGACTGAAAAGTAGGAAGTGGGTCCTACGGTCGAGGACAGTGCGACGCGTAGACAGAGCCCGAGGAACATAGACGGGGGTGCCAGTGTGGAGTGAGGTCCGAGGCCGTTGTGGGACAGTCAGTCTGTCTCGGCGAGCTGTTCGATAACCGTCTGACCGTCGTACACCCGGGTTGTGTCGGATGCACACACAAAACAAACGGATTGTGTCATAAAGTTTTTATTAAACTTAAGTGACGAGTGTAAACTTTTGGTCATCTTCGCCCCGCCCGTCGTCTCCTACTCTACCAATCTATCGTAGTGGCTGAGTTACCTGTACTCAAACTCGTTTGAGGCCCTCTGTCACCTGTCTCCTCGGACCGCACGACGTCAGGTACCACAGAATAACTTGTACTGAATCGTTGACTTGTTAACTTGTTGTTGTCCTTAGTGGATTTTGTGACCCAAAGACCCAAAAGGACTTTCTTTAGATTTCGAACCGGTATAACGTAGGTGTAATAAAGAACGGTACCGTAGTTGACTAACCTCGATGGCTCACCGACGAGGTGACCGCACCCCTGTACCCCTTACACGTGCGGTCAGGGGTGGTAAGGGGTATGGAGGGGTCCGGCAGACGATACGTAGATAGATAGAGAAATTAGAATCGACGTAGCGTATCGGATGGTAGAGTTGAAGGGACAACCGAGGTCCCCAGAACCCCTTATTTTAGGAGATGAAACGGTATGCACATGGCGAAGAAAATTAGGAGTTGTCGGTAATATTCATCGTCTGGATCCTAGAAAACGTAAGGTCAGGGGATATTACTTTTCCTGTAGAAAAAACCACAATCAAGATTTTCCAGAACATCCAGAAGTATCTCGGCAAGTTGAAGTCGAAGAAGTCGCAATGACCAACCCCGTATCCGAACCTAATGACACTATAACTTACCAAACGGAACCTTTGTTTGTCTCTAGTAAGACAGTAAAAACTCTAACGTAGGTTCATGACGTAAAGTCTGAGAAAACAACTGGTACTACCGATGAGGTAAAGAAGATTCCCTAAGGACGGGTGTCATCATCTATATTACCAGTAGACTCAATTTAAGTGGGTAAGGTCAGGTAAAGTCAAGTGACTAAGGATCTTACAGTTACAAGTGAGAACGGTAGAGGACTAACTGGTGAAGGTTAAACGGAACTAAGTACCTGGACTGTAAGGTCCAAGGATACGTTATAACGAGAAATGTCGTAACCTGGAACGAAGATAGTGGTCAGTATAGGTGTTCCGAGGTAGGGAAGTAAGAAAGACCTCAATGAAGAGGTGACTAGAAATCGTATAACCCGTGGATGTCTGGGCCCCTCAAGGAGAAAGTCATAGGATAGTAAAACGGAAAAGTATGACAAGAATCCCAAGAGTTCCGTTCTTATGACTTCACCAAACGGTAAGGGAAGAGGTCACCTGGTGTAAGACAGTCTGGAGAGGCGGTACTGGGCCAGTAGAACCCACCGGGGTGTGTCGTACCGAATCAAAGTAACTCAATCTGTTCCGACACCAGGCACACTAGTCTAACCGATCAAAAGACACTAATACCAAAGTCACACAGACGGGAGACTACGGGAGAGTATTGTGGATGGCAGAGCGAACCCAAAGAGAATGGAATCTGTACCTCATAAAGAAGTGTCGACGAGGTCGTTTCGCGTCGACGACGAGGAATGGAACCTGCTCCAATGGGGAGGACTCAAACTTGCACGTCATCGAGGAGAACCGGGAGGACGCGGGTGCGTCGACGGTGAGGAACCTGTACCCCAACGAGGTGAGCAGACGGTGGGGACTGGAACCTGCACCCAGAATCGGGTTCAGTGTTCTGAGGTCAGTTTACGAAATCGTTCTACCGACAGTATCTTACTTACAAGATACCTAGAATCAAGGGACTGGACCCTAGTTTGGGTCCGAGAGACGTCACCTTCGTGGTGGTCTCTTCAGGGGATGTGAGGAAGTCTGTTGGACAGACCGGAACGTTCTGGAAACTCAAGTGTTGGGACAGAAAGGAGGCACGGAGAGCAGGTGCAGTATTCTGGGAGAGTGGGACTCCGGTGGGGTCACTAATTGGGGGCGTGGGGGTCTGAGGACTGACAGGGGATGAGTCGGGGTGTTCACGGTCCCCTCTGTCACGGGGGTTATGGAGAGGTCTGGGGGTCCAGCGGGGGTCCCGGGGGGTGACATTCGGGGCGTTGAGGGTACCGCCAATAAGTCCTTTGTACCACCAGCTGGGTTGTGGAAAATAACTAAGATGTACTCCTGGGGACGTAAGAATATGACTCCGTCCTCGAGGACCTAAAACATGGCCCCACGATATTACCAAACCTGTTAGGAGTTACCCCCGTCCATAAAGACCCCACGGTATTTTTACCGTACTGCTGCAAATCAGAAGAACAGATTCGATATGTCCAGGTCGCAGTGTCAAGACCCCAACATCCAGGGAAAGAAGAACCCGACCTAACCTCACTTACCCCCTGCGGTCGCTCCGAGATGGTCATCGGCGTGGTCCAGGAAGGCCTTCTATAAGGTCAACAAGAGGAACTCCTTGGAGACCGTGTCTAGAAGTAGTGACTTCCATTCCTTGTCCACAACCCCAAGGGTGTGGTGGCGGAGGACTGGGGGACGGGGAGGTCAGGACGGAGGACGGTGAGGAAGTCAGGGATGTGTGGGACTCGAGACAGGGTGGAGACGCGGGAAGGGGTCCGGGAGATAGACGGAGGAAGTGGAAAGGTACGAAGGTAGGGGATCTGGACGTGATGAGGTACGTCACCGGTCCTGGGTGTACACCGATGACTCATGGACTTCACACTAATTAGACTTAATCTCTACGCGAGACTCATATTTTATGTATGGTCTAAAGTTTCTGAATTATGGTTTTTTTCCTACGTCTCATAGAGTCAGTAAAAATACAACTAATGTGCGATTTTACTATTTTAAAATCTATCTGATGTAAGTAATTTTACATAATAATTTTAATTAAAGTGGGGAGATAAAAATAAAGAATATTACACCGATAATTTTTAAATTTTAATGTGGACACTAGTAATCGGTAGTCCCTTTATATTCGGTTTCGGTATGTTCTATGGTGAATACGGGTGCCCCTACTACTGCTAATTTCTCTGTTTATGAATAATCACAGTTACCTCTTCACCTCTATAACGTTACTCCCAAGGTTATGTAACGACTGTCCTTACCTTTTACTATGTCGCTGAACCTTTGTGTCGGATCGTCAAGAAGTGTTCCAATTTGTCAATTGAATACTGGGTCGTTAAGGTGAGGAACTATATATGGGTTCTCGTTACTTTTGTATACGGGTGTATTTTTGAACGTGTTCTTACGAGGATCGTCGTAGTAAGTTTTATCGGTTTTCCATCTTTGGTGGGTTTACAGGAAGCTGACTACTTCCCTATTTATTTCATATTGTTCAGGTACGTGACCTTATAATAAACTGTTATTTTTCCTTACTTTATGACTATAATCCAACCGGGTTTAGAACCCAAAGAGACATTGTAACATACCTTTTTTAGGACTTACTTAAAAAACCGGTTGGGTTTTGACCGATGTTGTGCTTACTTGGAACTTTTGTGATGCGATTCTTCGGTCAGTGTACGCGACCCAACCGGCTTTTCAAGTAAGTCCCACAGGATGGTTTGATTATGCACCAAGAGAGATACCGTTTACAGGTCTAACCTGTTTAGAAAGCTCTATCTTTCAGTTGGCCATCGACGGGACCAACCAGAACCACGGGACACAGATGAGACGGGCGGAGGGGGTATCGTGTACTCCCATTCCTTTCTCCACCCGTAACCACCTACCCGAGTCCTGAGTGACCGAATAAAGGAGGACTCTGGCGTCGTTCCCTTCCGGGCAAACCGAAAGTGACGGAGTCGACATGAGAGTGGGTTCCTCCGTTCGAACCATTTAGTGATTGTGTAATCTCGTAAGAAATCCTTTTGACGCAACTGGTCCTGTTTCAGCTGAAACTAAGTGTCTCTAGTCGAATTAGGTTTTAGATCTCCAGTCTTACCCGATGTTCAATCAGGGCTCTGGAGTCCAGAGTCGTCGCAGTCGAGGATGGTCGAGTGTTCTCGTCGAGGTACAACTCACTGTTGTCCGACCATCGAGTTTCGACCGGTACCTCTTCATACACACGGTATCTTTGACCGGTTGTGAAGGTCAGTCCACTGGAGGGTGGAGGGTTTCTCGACGAACAACTTGCGACGGGTCGTATGGTGACCTCTCAGAGCTGGATTTCTCGGGGCAATTGAGGGTAGAGAGTGTACTATTTATTGTGATGGATTGGGACGAAGCGTGAGTGGTACGTGGTCCGTGAAATATGAACAATTGAGTAGTCTAGGAGTACTGGTGGGGTAAAGTGTTTGCACCTTTGATTCCGAGTTCCTCCAATTCCTTGAGTGGTTTTGAATTCTCTCCCGTTCGTACACTGGTGTTTAAGAATCTTCTCGAAAAACTACAACAACAAGGTCTCATTTTCAACTCTGTCTGTTCTAAGATGCAGCGGAGGACTACGACCACCGGTGCGACTAAGATCAGAGCAGAGAGTGATTTCCCCCGTCGAGAAGATTCCGGGAGGTGAGGTTCGTCCCCAAGGTCAAGGTGGGAGACGGAGCGACCTTAACGTTGACAGTAGACAGGGACGTCCTACGGTCCTGTACCACGGGAGTCAATGATGGGGGTGCGGTGTAGGGGACCGGTAGGTCGCGGTCTGGTGTGAGTCACGAAACCAAGATCCAACAAGAAGTGAACCCGGGTACCCTCTCAAGGGAAAAAAGGACGCTTGAGTCGACAAGTATAAGATGTACGCGAGGAATATAGACATCCCCCTGTCCGAAGTCTATCAGGTCGGGTACCGT
This sequence comes from Capra ibex, assembly GCA_006410555.1. Classification (NCBI taxonomy): domain Eukaryota; kingdom Metazoa; phylum Chordata; class Mammalia; order Artiodactyla; family Bovidae; genus Capra; species Capra ibex. The sequence continues at coordinate 2,503,515 of SJYO01000233.1, read as the reverse complement.
AGGTGCCCTGTCCAGAGTGGGTGCCTGACACGGTAGAAGTCGTACAGTGCAGGGGGAAAGGACCCGGAGTGTCAGGAGTTAATTTTGTACCCCCTAAACTCGATCTATTACCTATATAAAAGACGGACGAAATCGTCAGATCTTTTGGTGCTCAAGCTGTTAATCACTTATTCGGTCTTAAGATAGACAGTCGTAACGTCTGCTGACATCGTCTCACGACTGACGTCGTGTCTGCGACTCCGGGTTGTAGACGGTGGGAGTTCGGACGCGTTTGGAAGAGACTTAGGTTTAAGTCGGCAATTGACTGTGGGTAGTGTGTGGTCTGCGAGACACTCTTCGATTCCGAGGAATTTGGGAAAGAAAGGAGGAATTTAGGAAAGAAAGGGGGGTATTTAGGAAAAAACTCCTCCACCGAGATTTATCGATAAAAGATGTAACTATCCGGTGTCCATAGTCTCTTGACCTCGTAGCGACTTGACGTTCCTTGGTAGTCACAAAGGGTTGAAAAAAAAAAAGGGGTGTTTTGACGGGGGTAAAAAGAATAAGAAAATTTTGAAAAATAAAACACAACCCCATATCGACTAATTGGTACCCCACCACCAAAGTCCATTTGTCGTTTCCTTGAGTCGGTATGTATGTGTACATTTTCGACGGGGGTTAGACCTAGTGTCGATGTAATAGTGGACAAGAAAATAATTACGAAAAGAATTAAGGCGAATTAAAGAAAGTGAATTCATAAATGAAACCGAACCAAGTTTTCGTTGTTCTAACAGATTAGTTCCCAAATCACTTGATCAGGACAAAAAGATTGAGTATAAGTTTATTTATACATCGACAAATATTAGACACCTGGTGAATTTTAGTAGAACATTCGGAAGACTCTTCTACAAGGTATTAAACCCCTTTGACAAGATGAGATTAACAAAACAAAACGTCACCTCAGACTACGGATTTCCTCCCATTCACTGAACAGGTTCCATTATATCTCAGGCACAGTTTAAGAAAGGACACGAATAATCTATACCAACTTCATTGAAATGTCTATACGAACGGAAGTGGAGAAAGAGTTGGTGTCCTTAGTGGTGTTGACGAATGTTTTGGTACAGACTAGTGTAGTGGTGGTGTTCTTTTCTTTATCCGCCCCTCCTACGTTTTAATATAGACGTACCAAAGAGAATACTTTCAAACACACTTACTTACTATTTACGTATAAACCGTGTATAGGTACTTCATTTTTTTTTTTATGACTTTCCTTTATGTATTTAACGATTAACCCTAACAACCTCATTACGTTTGTGAAAGTCAGAAGTGGAAGAATTTACGAGTCGGAAGAAGGTCAAAAGGTGTCACTCACCCGGAGTAAGTAAGTGATTGCAAATAGTTCGTGGATAGAACACGGTTCATGACATGTCCACGATCTCTACTCTCCACCTATTTCGGGTTTGGGACAGAAGTCCTCCTTTAATTCGTTCACCACCCCTTTCTTGACACGTTTTTGATGTGTCAAGATTCCTGAAGGGATCGTCAGGTCACCAGTTCTCAAGTGGAAGGTTACGTCCCCTACGTCCAAGTCAGGGACCAGCCCCTCTTTCTCGGGTGTACAGAGCGTAACATTTTTTAAGTTATTCCTCAAATGTTTACCAGGTGTGATTTCTTTTTATTTGTTTGATGTTTCGAGATTTGTCGACATTATGTCGCACCACACCGGTGACACTCTCGACATCCTGGTACTCACTTGTCTTTCCCCATGGATCGGGTCGAAAGGTCTCCTCTACTTAGAATTTCTTACTCTTCAAATAGGTTTATTTTCCGACCTTCGTCCTGACTCCCTACCGCAACGTCCGTCTTCCCAGATGTGACCGTTTCCGTTACCAGATCCTCCGTTAGACGGACCCAACGGTCTCACCCAATCTCTGTCGTCCTCACGATGTCCCTCAACTTCCCAGTCTAATGTTTCCCGACAAATGTACCGTGACTTAGACGTGACACAGGATATCCGTCACTCCATGGTGACTTTCCAAAATTTGTCTTCAAATTTGGTCTAAATTTAAATTTACCGGTCTAAACTCAAAATTATTTTCGTGTCACGTCCGAAGGACCATTCGAGTCGACCGTTTCTTAGACGGACATTACGTCCTGTGGAGTCAAACTAAGGGGACCCAGCCCTTATAGGGGACCTCTTCTCTATCCGATGGGTGCGGTCACAAGAACCCGAAGGGACCACCGAGTCTACCATTCCTTAGATACGGACGTTACACACTCTGGACCCAAGCTAGGGACCCAACCCTTCTAGGGGACCTTCTCCCGTACCGTCGTGTGAGGTCACAAGAACGGGCCTCTTAGGGGTACCTGTCTCCTCGGACCTTCCGGTGTCAAGTACCCCGGTATTTCTTAACCCGTACGGATTCTCTGATTCGTGTCGTGTCGTGTTTTCGTGCCACACGTCTTTACTAGGTCGCGTTTCTTCTGCGGCCGTCCTCTGGTTGCGATTCTACCGACGTTCTCCGGTCCAAACCCCGAGGCTTCGCCCCGACCCCTACAGTGGCTCCCTCCACTTACTCTAGGTGACCCGACACACTGATTTTGTCATCCTGAAGTAAATATAAATAGAAACCGAAAAAAAAAAATTAAATTTAAAAATCGGTGTAGTACGTCGAACGTCCTAGAATCAAAGGACTGGTCCCTAGTTCGGACACGGGAGTCGTCACTTTCGTACCCTCAGATTGGTGACCCGGTGGTCCCTTAAGGGAGAATCAGAATAAGAAAAATTTCTAGATACAAACGTATAAATATTACATATCCTCCATCTGTTGTGTGTCGTATATATCTATATTGTCTATTTTTTATTTATTTGTACAATGAGTATAGTGTATTATATAAGATCCCTCATACGTGAGTTTGTGAGAAATCATTATCGTCACATTCTAGTTTTGTCAAGACACTGGTCACTAGTCCTTTATTTAATCAAAAATGCATTTTTTATCACCCAAAAAAAAGTGTGATATTTTCATAAGTGAAAATACCTTTTAAACCTTTGATCCCTTTATATTTATCTTTAGAAAAATAATTTAGAAAATTCTATTTATAAAAATTTAATATTTTATTTATATAGTAGTAATGGTTTGTAACTCTTATTTCCCCTTTTGGGTGAACCCTACAATGATGAGACTGTTATTGAAATTTTTCATATAGTAAAAAGGTGAATAATACTTTCTTTATTTTAAATTTTTTCTTTGTATATGAGTGGCGTTTTTGTTTGTAGTCTCCTTATATATTGATATTGGTCTTTCAGGGAAAATCAGGACAGAAGGTCTTTCTTACTGGTAATGTTTAACCCATTATGGTGTCTTAATAGTAAAAACGAGTAAAAGGACGATCTAAAAAGAGTACAACCACAAGATGTTTCCGGGCTCAGTATCATATATATGTTGAAACATGGGACAGGAAAAGTGCATCGTAACGTAGTGAGTAAAATGAAAACGAAGAAGTTTTTTTCAATGATAATTCTCTTGCATAGTGATAAAAGATTTGGTAGGGGAACCACACTGTGCACACCTACCCCCCCAAACAAAAAGATAATACTTATACCGTCGATGTTTGTAGAACCATAGAAAGGGATATTAAATTAATATGTCTCTATTTAAGTGTCCATCTGGTAACGAAGTTTCCCATCTTTGTCAAAGTCCGGGAACTTTGTAATAATAGATTTTCATAATAGTTTTCCTAACTCGGTCAAATCTCCCATAGTCGTTAATGGTCAAAGTAAGATGGGAACAGTCGTGATCTATAATAGTGAAAAAAAGAAAATGATTTTATTCTCCATTTTTTAGCAAGTAAGTTAGACCGCCTTACGTGTGTGAAAAGGTCGTGACTGGACCCCATGAACTATGACTTGAAACTGTTAAAAAGATAACATAATGACAGTTCGTCAAGTGTTTTAAACAGAAAGGACTAGGCATAGTGGAGTCGAGGGTCCGAGTGTTCCTAGTTCCCGGCACACAGGACAACCGAGAGACCCTCCTCCTAGACCACTTCCGGGATCTCTTTTCTTCAGGGTCTTTCAAGTTAGAGTCTCCGGTAGGTGAGTTGTTCGTTTCAAAGGACTAATCTTTTCGTTCCGGGGTTTGTCCTGAACTTAGGTAGACCCCAGTAAGTCGTTCACTATCCCTCTTCAGGTCCCGAGAGAAACGGTTACTATGGTTTCAGGAGTTTCTTGGTAGGTGCGTGAAACAGGTATCAGGATGGAGGTCCGTTGTCCGAGACGTTCTTAGTACGAACACCCTGAAGGGACCACAGGTCACCAATTCTTAGACGGAACGTTTCTCCCCCTACGTCCAAGCTAGGGACCAGAACCTTGATTCTAGGGTGTACGGTTCCCTGTAGGGAACACTTCGTTACTTTACGGCGTTGATTCTGGACTACGTCGGTTTATTTATTAAAAAAAAAAAAATTTTCCCAAACATGAGTGTGTCAGCGAACGGCCTATCGTCATAAAATGGTCGAAAGGGACCACAGGTCAGAGTTGAGAAGAAACACGGTCCAGTCGGGTAAAAGAGAAGGAATACTACTACTGTTTATCGAGTAGGAGGATCTAGAAGAGAAGAAATGTCGGTGGTGTGGGAGGGCCTGGGAAGGGAGGTCCTTCAAGTATCGTGAACAGGGGTGCCTCGGAATCAAGAAAGACAGGGAGTGTCCGAGACCCCGGTGACCGCCGACGATACGTCGAGGGTAACGAGGAACCCGAGAGACCACACCTAAGGATGAGGTAGTATAGACCTTCCCTCTACCTCCAGTCGTCCGGGTAGACGAACGAAATGTCCCTGACATAAGGGGAGGCATTCCTCTGTGAAACTCTACCTCGTTTCGACCCTGATCTCAGGACCGACGAGTTCAGGGTCAGGTCACGAGTACGTCGGAGAGTCGATAATTCTGAGACCGTTCCTCCCCTCTCTTCCAGTCACCAGGTCTCGCACGTTACGGGTCGACAGAACCCGAATTCTCCCGTAGTCGGTATTTGGTTCTCCAGACGAGATCTGTTCGGTTCACCCTGACCCTTTTTACGTCCGAAGTCTTCCTTCTATGTGTACAAATGAACAGTGCAAGTATCCCTGTCTCATTTCCCTATTTCATCCACTTAATTTATCAATTAGGGTGGTTTCCTAGTCTTCATTTCCTTTTCCATACTTCTGGGGACACTCAGTTACTAGCGCGATCTTTCGTCCAAACGAATCGTTGTTTTGGTGCACTGTCCTCGTGTACTAAGCGGGGTTTTGTTATTTTGTTACCACCGTACTCTAGGTGTAGGACGGACCACTCGAGTCATTTAGTTACTAGGGTCCTGCACGAGAGACGTGTGTGTCTTTGTTATTAAGTACCTTTCCACTAGTAAGTTTAAGTCACCTATCCTGAGGTTCGAGAAACTAGAGACCAACCCCTTGATTTTCGGGTGTTCGACACACGGCGTTGGTTTTTAAAACCCGAAGGGTCCACCGAGTCACCATTTCTTAGGTGGACTGTTACGTCCTCTGTGTTCTCTGCGTCCAAGCTAGGGACCCAACCCTTCTAGGCGACCTCTTCCTTTACCGATGGGTAAGGTCATAAGAACGGGCCCTTTAGGGTACCTGTCTCCTCGGACCGTCCGCTATCAGGCATCCTAGCGTTTCTCAGTCTGTACTGACTCTTGTGTGTCGTATAGTATCCGTAAAGTTTCACTTTCCGAGAGTAACATGACTCTGGATTTAATTAAAAGGGTAACACGATACTGTCAGGACCGATCTGGTACACCGTCATTCTTTTGAGGGGACGGGTTGGAACCTCCTCCTTGACGACTACCTTCGGACTACTGATAAGTCCTTACTCTTTCTTCCACCAAAAAGGGGGAGGGGTGAAAAGGAAACTAATATTCTGACATCGGGTGAATTCAAGAGACCCGTATCGTGGGAGAACGGACGGACGAATATTCGAAGTGTTTGTAGAATAAGATTATCTAGTGAAGAGTGACTTAAAAAACACAACTCTGTGTTTCCTGGTCTTAAAGGGTCTCGGGAGCCTTTCGGTGGGTCGTCAAAGTTACACTGAAACCCACTTCAATATGGAGGGACCAGGTGACAAACGAGTGGACACTTTGTCTCCACTCTTGTGGACGGGGCGTACAGAGACTTCCTAAGAGTTTGACTTCCTCTGCACTTCATCCTAAACCTTGGAAGGGGAGGGAGTGGGAGTGGTGTGATGGTGGTGTTAAACCCAAGATCTGGAATTTCTTACTGGTAGACGAGACTCGGGCCGGAACAGAGAGGGACATTCTGACCTCACCTCTCCACCGTAAAAAGGATACTCGACGACTACCAGATTTGTTCTACCACACACATTCCTACGAGACCCTCTGCATTTCTACGAGTGTGAAGTCAACACGAGTGTCGTCACCCGTACTTCGGGGAAGATTAGTCGTGGTCCGGACCGTGTCTTCGGTCTTACCGACGAGAAATCAGTCAAAACTCTTCGTCCCTATATTTAAATTAGGAGTGTTGGTGGGACCCTATATCCCTAATAGTCGGAATCTACACCTTTTACTCCAACCCGTTTCCTTTAAACGAACAGTTTTCAGTGCAAATAGAAAAATGTCATTCCTACTACGGCTACTATGACTACCGTCACTACCACCACTACCACTACTATCGTGGTTGAGTACAAATAACTCGTCAGTGATTTAGGGTCCAGGAGAACATCGAGAGACCACACACAATTGAGTGCATTGGGAGTGATCTTGGGGTGCTCCACTCAAGAAAATAATAGTAGTAAAATGTCTCCTACTCGACTCCAATTCTTTGTACAGGTTGTAGTGTGTCGTACCTTCGTTATTTCGATCCTAAACTTGAGTCCACCCAGACAGAAATCTCAGGTACGTGAATAAATAAATAGATAAATAAAACCAACATGGTACCCCGTACACCCTAGAATCAAGGGACTGGTCCCTGGTTTGGACACGGGGGACATCGCCTTCGTACCTCAGAAGTGGTGACTTGGTGGTCTCTTCAGGCGTCTCAAGTACGAAAATCGATGTTCCTTTGACTCGGTGTTCCTGCAATTGATCAAACGGTTTCCACTGTTCCGTCTTTCACTACCTCACCCTAAACTGGAGTAGTCGGACGGGTCCTGGAGTGATTCCCGTCGGGTCGTCGTCTGTGACAATAAGTGGAGGTCAGGTGGGATATGAAAGGTCGGTCTCAGTCCAGGAGTTTGTCGAAGGGTGTCGAGGGTCCTATTTTATTTCGAGAAGTGACACCGACGGAGTGGGGACACTCCAAGGGTGGAGCAAGTGAGGTAAAGTCGGTGTGACGGGAGGGAAGGTCAAGGGAGGTGTACGGTTCGAGGGAGGACGGAGTCCGAGTTGTACGAAAGAGAAAGACCTTGTGAGAGGGAGGGTCCAACAGGTGTCGAGTAAACAGAACAGTAAGTCCAGAGTCGAGTGACAGAATCTCGTTGGAAGGGACTGGTGAGGTAAATTCTGGTGGAGGGGGAAGTTGGGGTGAAGGACGAGGCAAGGGTTATCGTTAAGTTTTGAAAGACTTACGAACGACGAGATAGACAAATGACGGACAAGGGTCTGATCTAGTATTCGGGGTGCTCCCGTTCTTACTGTAGTCAAATGAACGGGTGTGACCGTTGAACCCGGCTCGAACTTCGACCTATTTGCGAGTTCCTTATGAACACCCTGAAGGGACCACCATGTCATCGATTCCGAAGCGGAAGGCTACCCACCTCTTACTTCCGGAACGAGACTCGAGGGTGGGTCGCAGAAGATCCTATCAGATCTCGTCCCCAGGGGCTGAAGGTCCTAGATTACAGACTACTATACTCCACTGCGACTACATTGTTATTGCCTTTATTTCACGTGTTATTTGCATTGCGTGAACTCAGTAGGCCTTTGGTAGGGGAGGGTGGAGGTCAGGTACCTTTTTATCAGAAGGTGCTCGAACCTTAGTTCAGATTTCAAGTTGAACGGTGTCGAAGGGTGTACGAGAGATGGTCTTATTCGTTACGGGAAGGACCGGAACCACGGAGGTAAGTGAGTCCCACGAACCGTAGGGTCGGGGAGTGACCCGGCCGTGCTCCGCGCAAGTGCCGTCCACGGGTCGGAGTCCGCCGGACACAAGTCAGGGCTCGTGGAGCGGGACTCTGAGACTTTGACGTCCCTCCGCCTTCGCTCTCCCGACCTTTCGTGTAGTGTACTTGCGACGTCCTTACCTCCTTACAAAAGGGACTTATTCTTTTATTAATTGCCCCGTGACCGTACGACGGACCGAGGTATTTACAACTTATCTTTTTGTTTTGTCGTAAGAAATTTAAGATTCTCCGGTAGTACACCGTTCCTTTGACTAAAGACAAATAAGAACCCCCCACCCATCACACGTGACCCACGACCCTTCTTGAGCAATTTTCGACATCCTCCGTCTCAAAATAACTCGTTTTCCTTCTCGACGACTTTTCGACGTTTGATCAGTGAGTCGTGACTGGCTCCCGACCCGGTCCCGGACCCCGAGGTCTGTCACGACCCGACCGGAGGGACGGAGGGTTCCGTGTGTCAGGTCGTCTCGTCCTCGCGGCCCTCTAGTCGTGTACCCCACTTCCCCATACTTCTCCTGGGACCCCTAAGTACCACTGTTACTGACTGGTGTGTAGTCTTCTGTCCCGGGGGTGGGGGTCCTTCTGACTCTGTGTGCCGATGAGTGGTCCTCCGGAGTGCGGGAGGGACACGGCGAGTGGGGGAGGGTCGAGGTCGAAGATAGAGGACCGTAGATCGAGGGTGTTGCCAGTCTCAAGTCCCAGTTTGAACAAAGTGGGTATGTAAGAACAGGTGATAACCTAAAAAAAAAGGGGGGACCGGCTCATCGTACACCATTAATCTCGAAGGGTCCACCGAGCCACCATTTCTTAGACGGACGGTTTGGTCCTTTACACCCAAGCTAGGGAGCAAGTCCTTCCAGGGGACCTCCTCCTGTACCGTTGGGTGACCCATAAGAACGGACCCTTTAAGGTGCCTGTCTCTTCGGACCGCCCGATGTCGGGTGCTGCACCGTTTCTCAGTCTGTGTGGACTCGTGTGTATCCTGGCGTGCCGTACACCCTAGGATCAAGGGGCTGGTCCCTAGTTTGGACGTAGGGGACGTAACCTTCGTGTCCCAAAATTGGTGACCCGGTGGTCCCTTCGGGGACCTATTAGAAATCTTGGTAAAATCCGATTGTCTTTTTGACTCTTCTACCATGGAGAATTAGTCAAAGGGCCAATTCTAGAGTGTGACACATTTACAAAACAATGTTAATTACTTGGTGCTACCTATGTGTAGTTATTGACTTCAGTTACTCAATAAATCTAAAGGAAAAAGACAAGGTGTCAGGAGAGGTCCTGTGTAATGTGAATTAACAGTTCAGGGAACTCCAAGGAGAGCCTACACCGTCAAAGAGCCGGGATGGAACAAATACTACTAGGCCTGTCAAAACTCCTCAAGGTCAGTCCATCCAGAACCCAACGGGGTGATAATCTAAGACTGACTAAAAAAGGGGTAGTAATCTACCCCCAATGTCCACTAGCCTTCTCCGACATCATGTGGTAGTAGTAGTGTAGTGTAGGGTGTAAATAGTAGAGTATTTCTTCCCGGTACGATAGTTGTACTAAATAATGATGACTACAACCGGAACTGACGGAGTGAGTCCCTCGTAAAGTGAAAGTCATCAACGGGGAGACATTTTAATAAGAAAAGAAGGAGGAAGGGTATGACATGAGAAGCCTTCTTCAGTGATTCACGGCAGGTGCGGATTCCTCGTCACTCCCGTGGTATAGATGTATCTAATAAACCTTAAGAAGACGTACACTCTAAACACAGAAGAGGAGTAAATAATTAAATGAGTATACATACGTAATATAGGTAAACATGAATGTCTAAAACAATTAAAATAAATAAAAACCGACCCGACCCGTAAGGATTACCTTAAGGATACACGCCCGAAAGAGATCGACGTCACTATGTAGAAAAGTATAACTAAAGAAAGGGAATCTTTATTAAATTCCCTTAAGGGACCACCAGGTCACCAATCCTAAACCGTGAAAGTGACGGCCCCGGTTCCAGTTAGGGACCAACCCCTTGATTCTAGAAAGTTCCGTGTTTAACGTCGGTTTTTTTTTTTTTTTCTCTCTCTTTATAAGTAAATTGAAACGGTACAGAAAAGTATCAAACGATTAAAGAAAAATAACGGTTTATTGTTAAGAGACATACCTGAACAGTCCAACAAATATAAATAAATGGAAAGGTATATTTAAAATCGTAGTCAAACAGTTATAGGTGTTTTTTTGAATGACCCTAAAACTAAACCTAACGTGACTTAGATATGTAGTTCACCCCTGTTTGACTGTACAATTACTATTACTCAGAAGGTTAGGTGTTTGTATCTTATAAAGAGGTAAATAAATTTAGAAGAAACTTAAGAAAGTAATATCAATATATCAAAAGACGTATATCAAAGACTTGTATAAAATAATATAAATATGGATCCATAAAGTAAAAAACCACAATAACATTTACCGTGACGTAAAAAATAAAGTTTAATGTTGACAAGCAACGAAATATGGGAACACTGGAACGATATTAGTAAATAGTCGAGTCCTCCAAAATAAACAAGATAAACAAACAAATAAACAGAATAAGAAATAAAACAATAAAACAAAGTAAAAAATTAAGAAAACTTGACGGATATAACTGTTAGTACAGTGGACGTTTGTTTCTTTCGATATAAAAAAGGAAGGACTAGACATAAACAAATTAAAGGAAAAGAACTACGTGACAGATCCTGAAGGTTTTGTTGTGACTTATTCTCATCACTTTTCTCTGTGGGAACGGAAGAAGGACCTAATAAAATTTCGTTCAGGGTCTACAGTATAGTAAAATAGATATTTATAAACCTATATATATTACAGAATTTATATTCCTGGAAAATTTTTTTGTATTGGTGTTATGTAATGGTGTAGAATTTTTCAGTCATTATAGGGAATTATAGTAGTTTAGGTCTTTTCCTACAAAAATGTGGAAATGAGAGTAATAGATCGTGGGAGTCGGGTAGTACAATGTGTGACATAACACTTGTTCCGAGAGACGTGTGAATGGTTCTGGAGAGGAACGAGGTGACACACCTAGAAGTACATCCGGGGGTGGCGTCGGAGGAACCCCTCTAGCGGTATGAACCAAACCTAGTACCCTGTAAACTAGTCTACTCTTGTGGATCTGGACTTTAAACTGTCGAACAATTTTTCTTGAGCAAGCTTCGAGAGCTATTAGTCGGGAACGAGATGACGTACAATTCTAGCGGGGAGGGAAGAGGGTCCACCACTCTTTTGTCTTTTAGGTTGGGACCCTCTCTGTGACAGTCCTTAACATCTCCAAATTTGTCCCTCCTCTGAACCCTCTCCTCCTAAAGTAGTTTGAAAAACCGGTTAGGTATTTTGTTCACCGGTTAGGTCCAAGTTTAGAGTTAACCTGACTGAGATTTCGGGAATAGATGACTGAGGGAATCGACTCATCTGAAAATACTTTTTCGAGTCTAAGTTTTTCCGGCTCACTATGTGTCTGTCTTTCAGTGGTGGTTTTGTACATACGTCGGGGAAGAAGTCTACCCGAGGGACTCTTTCCTTCGTCGACTGACGGACTACTCCGGGACACTCAGCGTCCGTCTCTTTCATCTGGGGTTATAGTTTGGGTCCTGGAGAGAGTCGACGGAAGAAAAAATTCAGAAAAAACTTAAACTTAAGTAATGTTATAACGAAGACAAAATATAACCAAAAGACCGGTGTTCCGTATACCCTAGAACCGAGGGGTTGGTCCCTAGTTTGGGTATGGGGGACATAACCTTCCGTTTCAGAATTGGTGACCTGGTGGTCCCTTCAGGGGGATCCGTCGGAAGATGTCTGTGGGGTTAGAAACCCCCTTTCAACACTAACGATAGAGACGAGAGGGGGGTCGTATGGACTGTCAGACGGGACATTCAATATAGGGGAAAGTTGGTCTGAGACTTGGGAGGTTAGACAGTTCCCGTTACTAATGAACTAAAAACTCGGTTTCCAGAAACCTTCTCATAAAGGACTCCAAAATTAGAAGGATGACTTCGACCTAGGAAGAACGAGGACCCGAAAGACCTCTACTTTTTCGAAGTCTTTTGATTTTAGGACATGTCCTATACTGGACTAGACCTTAAGGAATTTAGAGAGGTGTCCTCTATTTAGACAATCTCTTTCGTGTCCTTTTGTGTAATTACTGAGAAAGGTATGTACTCCTATTTTGACCACCACGGACCTCCACATAGTATCAGAATACGTGCCACTCAGACTACGTGCCCTCTTAATTCTTTTTGTCTTTTCTTTTTATAACACCAAAGACGCATAAAAGGGAGACCCGGTCCGGGACTCGATCTCGAAATATTGGTAATGTAGGTCCACTTACAGTAATCGGACTAAATTCTCTCTTTTACTCTTCGTCTTAAATTGTGGGTCCTTTCCCGGCTTCCCGAAGGTCCATTTCTTAGGTGGACGTTACGGCCTCTAAGGCCAAGTCAAGGACTCAGCCCTTCTAGGGGACCTCTTACCTATCCGATGGGTGAGGTCATAAGAACCCGAAGCGACCACCGAGTCTACCATTTCTTGGGCGGACGTTACGCCCTCTGGACCCAAGCTAGGGACCCAGCCCTTACTAGGGGACCTCCTTCCGTACCGTTGGGTCAGGTCATAAGAACGGACCTCTTAAGATACCTGTGTCCTCGGACCGCCTGATGTCAGGTTCCGTAGTGTTTCTCGACCTGTGTTGACTCACTGATTCGTGTTTCCCGGTTTCGAAGTTAAACTTGAGTCCACAAAGATTAAGGTTCGAGCACAGAAAGGTAATTGTCTAGTGTAACTAGACCAAAAAGTTTGACCCTGACCCCCAAGTCAAGTCAAGTCAAGTCAGCGAGTCAACACAGACTGAAAAACACTGGGGTACTTGACGTCGTGCGGTCCGGAGGGACAGGTAGTGGTTGAGGGCCTCAAGTGAGTCTGAGTGCAGGTAGTTCAGTCACTACGGTAGGTCGGTAGAGTAGGAGTCAGCAGGGGAAGAGGAGGACGGGGGTTAGGGAGGGTCGTAGTCTGAGAAAAGGTTACTCAGTTGAGAAACGTACTCCACCGGTTTCACGACCTCGAAGTCGGAGTCGTAGTAAGGAAGGTTTCTTTAGGGTCCCGACTAGAGGAAGTCTTACCTGACCAACCTAGAGGAACTTCAGGTTTCCTGAGAGTTCTCAGAAGAGGTTGTGGTGTCAAGTTTTCGTAGTTAAGAAGCCGCGAGTCGGAAGAAGTGTCAGGTTGAGAGTGTAGGTATGTACTGACCCCCATCCCCATCGTTATTTTCTATTTCTCTACTGGTCGGTATTTTGGGACTCGTACACGATACGGATCGTGTCACGGACGTGGTATTGTCCGGGAGACACTCTTGATAATTTTTCTAAAGGTGCTCTTATGGTGAGTCTTTACGATACGACTCACTTACCTCGGTCTGTGATTTTTCATGTATGAGATATTAAGGTAAATGTACTTTGGGATCCTTTCTGTTTACCTTGGATGTCACTATCTTCTGTCTATTCGTCAACGGGTCCCGGTCCCCACTTCCTATCTCTAACTGACCCTTCCCTTGAAAATCCCCACGATCTTTACAAGATATTGAACCAACACCACCAATGTTGTCTACATTTAAACCATTTTGAGTAACTTGATGTGTGAAACAGAAAATAAAATACTTTTAACTTGGAATTACTGTAATTAAATTATTTGTCTAGAGGACTCTCAAGGGACCATCGGATCATCAATCTGAAAGTGACGGTACCATCCCCCAGTTAGGGACGAGTCCCTTGATTCTAAAGTGTTCGACTCGTCGTTTCATTTTTTTCTTTTTTTTTTTTTTTTTTCTCGGGGTCACAATCTTAATTAACAATTTCAATTTTAATTACAATCATCTCCATTTAGGTTTGATGTGTTCCTCATCATGACCTTTTTGTCTGTTGTAAAAAAAAAAAAAAAATTTGGGATTTATGTTGGATAAATCTTCTGCAACATCGTTATAAATAGTTGTAAATTTACGTAACGGTCATGTGTGAACTAGGTCATTAAGATTCTTAAATAGGTTATACAAAGACACGTGTTCATACGTTTCTATTTGTGTGGTCCTTTAAGTGGTGTCATCCCATTATCGCTTTTTGTCTTTTATTGGGTTTCATAAACATTTTACATTAACCAAATTAACATCATACAGGTATGTTCTCTTATTTTGAGCCGACAATTCTTGATGTCTAGATCTAAAAACGAAGGTTGGTCTCATTTTCCCTGATCTAGGTGATCTAGATGAGAGAGTGGTCTTTCATTATTTTATGACCCGACGACGACGACGATTCAGCGAAGTCAGCACAGGCTGAGAGACGCTGGGGTATCTGCCGTCGGGTGGTCCGAGGGGTCAGGGACCCTAAGAGGTCCGTTTTTGTGACCTCACCCAACGGTAAAGGAAGAGGTTACGTACTTTCACTTTTCACTTTCACTTCAACGAGTCAGCACAGGTTGAGAAACGCTGGGGTACCTGACGTCGCGTGGTCCGAGGAGGAAGGTACCCTAAAAGGTCCGTTCTCATGACCTCACCCCACGGTAACGGAAGAGGCTTTTATGACCCGAGTTATGTGACTTTTTTTTTTACCAAAAGTTCTGTAACCCGTAGTCCGGTACTTCTTAATAATAGGGACGTTCTATCTTTTGTTTACCCTACTCGAGAAGATAACGGGGTTGGCTGGTGGACCTCCGAAAGACCTGCTACCACGCCGTTTCCCTTTGGGTCCTCCTGAGGTCGGGAGAGAGGTTTAATTGCACCGTCTTCGCTCTCACGCCCTCTTCTGTTCCGTCGACGTCAAGTGCCTCGTGTCAAGGCCTCTTCTCTCCCGACGAGTCCTCTCTCCAGACTTCTAGAAGGTTCCCAGAGGAAGTCAGAGTCGACTCACGGGTCGTTGTGTGTATATTGCAGTCCTTTGGTGGTCGTCTTACGTTGGGGATTCTGCCGAGAGTTACTAAGGGTGGAGGATTACCGGTGTGTCCACACACGACAGGAGGGTAATTCACGCCCGACTAAGATTGTCTCTCTTATGTCGTCTTCGCTGTCCTACAGTGAAAACTCTACTCCAAAATTTCTAACACCGAAAGCGGGAACCCATATGAGACAACGAGAGAGAGAGAGGTCCCCTTCGTTCGACGGCACAGTCTTTTTATCGGGGCATCTCTATGAGTGTTCTACTCCCTGATTCATTTCAAACGTTTGTCGGTAATTTACTGGAACCTTCACCCAGGGAGAATTGACTCAGAAGTGTACTCTTATGTCGGGGACCTTCTGTCCACGTTGGAGTGTTCTCTTGGACTCGGTCTCCGTGAACCGATTCGGTACGAGTTTTAAGACTGGGGGTCCTTGACTCTTTATTATTCATAACGAAATTCAGTAATCCAAACCCTATTAAACAAGACGTCATTATCTATAACGTATCATCATTGTCATCATTATGGGTTCCGACCCCTTTCTTTGTGGGTTTTACAAATTTCTACTACAATTTAGCAGTCTCAAGAGTTTTCTGGTCTTTGTCAAGGACAAGGGTTATCGATCTAATCTTTCGGAGTGTTCATTTTTACCAAAACAGAGTATTTACCCTGTTTTGATCGAGATCTAATTGACGAGACTAGAATGGATGGTTTCAGATTCACGATCAAAAATTTTCTAATTTTATAAAGGTTTATTGACTGGACGTAGGGTCTTTGTTTGGATTCTTTATAAATGTCCTTAAATTTTTATACGTCGTGAGTTTTAAGTCAAACACCGTAAGACACTTTTAAATTGTTTGTACGCTTCTTCATCCTTTTATACTTGGTATATTTCTCTTTTTTCGTTTCTTAACTTTGACTGAGTCTTTACTATGTCTACTGTCTTAATCATGCATTCCTGTAATTTTATCAATGATAGTAACATAAGGTTTCTCCTTCAAAACACATGTAATTCGTCTTTTTATCTTTAATAAAAAAATTTCGAGGTTTAGTTTAAAGATCTACACTTTTGACGTTCCAGACTTTCCTTTTTTACATAACCTATCCTAACTATCGTCTAATCTATTACGTCTTCTTTCTGACTATTTCAGTTTGTGTATCGTTATTTTTAATAAATTTTACTGTCTCTCCTTTTTTCTGTTGTCGTTTTATAATAATCTCGGAGTCATTTGTTGAAGCTCGTCGGGTTATATGTATACTAAACTCAGAGGTTTCACCTCCTCTTTTTTTCTCGTAAAATTTTTATTACCAATTTCTAAGGTTTAGACTACTTTTTATATTTGGGTTTTAGGTTTTTAATTTACTTCGGGTTCGTGTCTTTGTGCTACTTTTAAAAAGGTTCCGTGTTACATTAGTTTAACGAATTTTGACTATTTTTCTTTTTAAAATTTGATTGGTCCCGTCCCATCACCACCACTAAAATGGTGAATGTAACTTAACGAGGTAACATGTGGTCCTTGATTGTATGACAATACCCAGTCAAAATGAAGTTTTTATTTGTTTGCTTGAGCATCTTTTTCTCTAGTCTAAACACCAATGGTTTCCACCTCACATTCCCTCTTCCTTGACCGACTTCCACCAGTTTTCCATGTTTGTAGGTCAATATTCTATTTGTGATTCATTGTCTCCACGTTACATGTACTAATTATATTGATTGTAGTGATATATACTATATTCTTTTAACTACTCTCATTTAGGATTCTCAAGAATAGTGTTCTTTTTACAAAAGAAAAAGAAAACATAGATATACTTTACTAATTACAAGTGATTTACATAACACCATTAGTAAAGTACTACTAAACATTCAGTTTGGTAGAAAGACAAATGGAATTTGAATGTATCACAATGTACAGTTAATATAAAACTATTTTGACCTTCTTTTTTATTGTTGGAGCCGTTTTTCCGTATCATACATATTTCCTAGATTTTTCAAAACGTTTCTCTAATATGTTTCCATTCTTACAACCGTCTGAAGAATGACTTTTGTTACACTCGGTCTTCTGTCTGAAATTCCGTTCAGAAATTTTATAACTCGTTTTTTTTTTGTTTTTTTTTTTGACATTTAGGACTTAAGACATGGGTTATGTTTTAAATAAATATTTTAATTATGTTTTAGTAAGAATTTGTATCTTTTCGACTTTCTTTACAATTTCCTTCGTGAAACCCGTCCTTCTTTACCATGATACCTTTAGACTGGATATGTTTCGGTACTTTTTTTAGTTCTTACCATGGTGTATTTCTGTTTTATCAAAACAAGAATAATAAATTTACATATTTTATGTTAATAAAATTCGTTTTTATTATTGGTACACAACATTCCAAAAATTGTATAGACTTTCATCTTACGTACTGTTATCGTGTAGACTCTCCCCTCTTTGGGTTCATAGGACGACGTTCCAAGACTAAGATATGCACTTTGCCGCATTATAGTGAACTTCCGTCGGACGTTATTCAATTTCCATATATGTTGTTTGATGTTTCGTTGGTGATTTTGTTGTACTGTCTCGATTATTCGGTTGTGTCTTTTACTTTACCTTAGTATATTTTATTAGGTTTTCTTCCGTCCCCTCTTTTTCTTACATGAATTATGACGACTTGACACACGAATTTTTATTTCTATCATTTGAAACAATACACATAACATGGTATCATTTTTTTTTTTTTTAACCCCTTTTTTCACACTCTACATCGACAAAGAGACCACCTAATCGTCACCTTTTCTCTCTTTTTCCTGTCTGCACTCTTCTCTTGACTTTAAATGACTCATGGACGATCCGTGACACGTATGTTCTAAAGGGGAGTAAGTCATCGTTGGAGACACTATTGCTGTCACTTGTGGTAGATACATGATTGTGTAGATCCATCACAAGATTCTCACAATATATAAGCAAACGAATTAAAATATTGTTCGGCTGTACCATCTATGCTCCCAGACGGAATGTCTGAGACTCCCGTAGTCACACGTCCGTGTGTCTTAGTGAGCGGGTCACAAGTGTCGCTCATTCTCTTCCTGGGATCCGAATACGAGAATTGGTGTTGTGTGTCGCTGTCCGAGGTTCTGTGGTCGGGGTCTCCGGACTCATGAGTGGTTTCAGCGGGACGATTAGTCACCTTGAGTGTGGGTCGAGACCGATCGGGGTCTGATAGAAAAGAGGTGGGGAGAGGGATCTTCTTGGACTCCGGCTCCCCTTTCCGACTTTCCCCGACGTCCCCAGTCGTCTTCGGAGTGGACCTCCGGCACACCTGGGCCAAAGGTGTCGACCATCTTCTGAACAGATAGGACGGTCCGAAAAGATCGAGATCCAAAGACGTTCTACGCCACCTGGTCCGTGGTCCTTCGACGTCCTAGTTCGCGGAGGACGACCGGCGGCCTACACCTACAGCCGAATGGAAACTCCACCTACAAACCTCCAGGCAGCAGATACTCGACGTCTACGAGGGTCTAGGTGAATACCATCTTCCCGCTCGAGAGTTCCAGATAGTTGGAGTCCTGAAGTGTCTACGGGACCTGTGCATTCCCTGTGTTCGTCTCCCCAGTTGGGGTCGAGGTTCGTCCTGTCCGAAACTTCTATTCGAGAAAAAACAAAATAAACGAAGTACGTTCGCCAAACTCCAGGAAAAATTTTGACTTTTACGATAGATGAGTATTAAATTTTGAAGTTTATCGATTTGTCGTGCTCTTGATTTTTTTTTTAGTGGTAATTCCTAAAATATGTATAAAATTTTAAACTATATATAACAGTTAGTTGGGAGATCTATGCAATCTATTCAAATGTGAGAGGGGTTATCACGTATTGTGTTGAGTAACATTATGTAGACACATTATGTGACTGTCGAACCAAAAGTGTCGGGAAAATTAGAAAGGATTAGGCTCTCTATTCTTTCTAAACAGTAAAAAGTATACGTAAAGTATAGAAATAATCTGGAATTAAAAAATTTTTTTAAACCGGTGTAGTGTGTCGAACACCTGAAAATCAAGGGGTTGGTCCTTAACTTCGGTCCGGGAACAGTCACATTCGTACCTCAGGATTGGTGATCTTTCAGTCCCTTAAGGGTTAGAATTAGAAAAAATCATCCTTGAGATTCTCTGGGTAATCCTAATTACAAGTTCTATCTAATGACAACTTCTCCAGTTTGTAAAAGTATTCGGGAATAATATAAGGTCCGTAACACAATCCTCGAAATAAGTTGTAAGTAAGTTGTTTGTAAATAGGTAGCCCTTGACGTCCATGATCTTTTTATGTGTACTCGTCAAGAGAGACCTTCCTAAGAGTACCCACAAATTAGCGTAGACTTAGACACCTCTTTTGTTAAAGTGGTACACAAGGGTTTACTATTTGACAAGTTTTACTCAACTAATGCCCGTAATTAATACAAACGTTACGATCGTCTTTAGTACAAGAGGTTGAAACGGGTCCGGGGTTCCTGTGGGTCGGTGGGTTCCGGCTAAAGAGGGAGATCACCGTTATTCTCATTTGATAGTCTCACCCCTGTTGACAAGTTTGTCGACCGGTTCACCCTTTATTTTTACTCCTTTGTCTCATCGGGGAAATCTGTACTGTCCACGAGAAGTTGAGGTCGGTCTTCCCGGTGTGGTCTTATGTGGGGCCACAACGGACTAGAAGACTTATAAGTCTTCTTCGGTCTCTAGTCTTAAAAGTACATAATATCTTAGAAGTGTAATTGTTAATTTAGTCCCCAAGACGAAGAAAACGGATGAGTCCGAAAAGATCAACACCGAGGTCCCGAGGTCTCGCACACGTGAGTCATCAACTCCACCCTAGAATCAAGGGGTTGATCCCCAGTTTGGGTGCAGGGGATATGACCTTCCGTCTAAGGATTGGTGACCTGGTGGTCCCTTCAGGGTATTCAACCCCAAATTGTCTTCTGACATTCCCTGATCAGTTGAGTAGATGATCAGTTCCCCGGGAGATGGACGACAGTGAAACACTGTAGACATAATAAAAAGAGTCTTACTTTAAGTTCGTAGTCTTTAGTCGACACTGCGAATAAATCTTCGTCTAAAGGTCTCAATTACTTCGTCTCAGAGACCCTACTCCGTCCTGAGACGGAAAAAATTCTTCGTACCATCCTCAAGAAATACGTATGGTTTTAAATTTTTGAGAAGGGGATCCAGTCCCCGGGAGGTCGAAATCACGTGTAGTCTTAGTGAACCTTCGTGTCCAGTCACAACGGTCCTGTGTCTCATGACTCGAGACAGGAGGGTCTCAAAACCCAAATGATCGAGAACGCACCCGGATTCTTAGACTTAAAAAATCACTCAAGGGTCTACTACGACTACGACGACCAGGTCGTCGTTGTGAAGCTCTTGGTGACCTAATCTTCTACTGACTCGTCTCACTCGGACACGATTTGATTAAAGTAGGAGTGTCTGATACTTCATTCATGTGTCAGAGTAAAATGTCTACTTTACTTCCGAGTTGGTCTCATTCTTGAAAGACAATCAGTCCTACAGTAATAGGACGACTAATTTTCTTCAGAACTTACATATGGGGAGCGGTGTGTAGAGGGAGTAGAAAGGACCAATATATCATAGTTTTCTCAAATCTCAGTTGACCCCCCTGTGTACCGGAAGGACCGAAACCTTCGCTAGCGGGGTTTTAAAATCCTTTCTCCTTCGTCTTTAGTCCCTCCTCTTCCTTATCATTCAATGACTCCAACCGGAAAGGTCCACCGCGATCATCACTTCTTGGGCGGACGGTTACGTCCTCTGTATTCTCTACGTTCAAGCTAGGGACCCAGCCCTTCTCGGGGACCTCTTCCTTATCGTTGGGTGAGGTATAAGAACGGACCTCTTAGGGTACCTGTCCCCTCGGACCGCCCGACGTCAGGTATCCCTCCGTGTCTCAGCCTGTGCTGACTCCGCTGAGTCGTGCGTCCGACCGGAAGTCCCGAGAGGGGATGGTCCAAGGAGGAGATCCGGTAGAGGGTGGAGAGGAGTGTTCTGTTATCCCAAGAGGTTTAAATGGTTTGATAAGGGGCGGGAGGTGACCGTCCCTGGAGTGGGAGTAGGAGTGGGAGGAGACCCAGTCTAAGACACGTAACTTAGGGGGAAGTCACAATTCGCACATCTCCGGTCGTCGGTTTGTGATGTAAAGGGTGCGAGGGGACGCCGAGTCCGAGACCTACACTAAAAAAAAAAAATAAGAACATAAATAAATAAACCCCGACACGACCCCGAAACAACGGCACACGCCCGAAGAGCAACGTCACCGAAGACAACAACACCCCGTGTCCGACAGTCCCCCCACCCGAAGTCACCCGCACCGTGTACCCGAATCAACGGGACGCCATACACCCTAGAAGGGTCCGGTCCCTAGCTTAGATACAGGGGACGTAACCGTCCGCCTAAGGATTGGTGACCTGGTAGTCCCTTCAGGGACCTACACTAAATCGAAGGTGGTTAGGTTGCTTAGATCCGTTCCGAACCAATACCTTGACTCCCTGTAGGTGAAGCAGTCACCTCTGTCACCAACATTTCCACCGAAGGATTTGAACCGTCCCCGTCGTTCGTAGTCCCTGCCAGGTCAAGACCTAAGACCAGACTTCAATACACTCTCAGTGAAAGTCAGGTTTCGGACAAATAAGTCCAGAGGGGAGTGATCATTTAGACAATCAGTAAATTGTAGGGTAAATGTCATTTAGGGAAAGGACGAATGTGATCGATCTGAACTGACAAGAGAGCCTGACTTGTGTCTTAGTGTTGTATTTGTGTGAGGACCTCTACGAGTTTGTTGGACGAGGACCCATTTCACATAGGTACAGATATGTAAAATGACAATACTTCCCACGCAATGTGTATTGAATATTTGTCATTATTTTACCCGAAGGGACCACCGGGTCTCCAATTTCGCAGACGGACCTTACGTCCTCTGGGTTCAAGCTAGGGACGCAGTCCTTCTAGGGGACCTCTTCCTTTACCGTTGGGTGAGGTCATGAGAACGGACCTCTTAGGGTACCTCCCTCCTCGGACCACCCGAAGTCAGGTACCCCAGCGTCTCTCAGCCTGTGTTGACTCGTTGAAGTGAAAGTGAAAGTTTTACATGGTGTGAGAATAACCTTTAAGATATATCGGTTGACTAAGAGTGTCTTACGAAAGCAACTACAACCCACTTGAGTGTACGGACACCGATCGGACATCAGTGTCAAGTTGGTACTAAACTGTTTAATTCAATGCACGGTTTGATGAGAAAAGGGGTTTATTAATTATTCAGACTGAACATTAGGTGACCATTTGAGAAAGAGTGGGAGCATATTTAATATAAGTAATGTGACTTTGGAGAAAGTTCAAATTGTGATACATATAATTGAAGGGACCACCGAGTTACCATTTCTTGGGTGGACGGTTGCGTCCTCTACGTCCAAACTAGGGACCCAGCCCTTCTACGGGACCTCTTCCTTTGCCGTCGGACGAGGTCACAGGAACGGACCCTTTAGGGTACCTGTCTCCTCGGACCACCCGATGTCAGATCTCCCAGCGTTCTCAACCTGCACTGAAACTCTGATTTGTTGTGACACGTATAGTCTTGAAGTGGAGAAGTAGTTACTCCTGAAAGTCCTACTTAGATACTACCGAGAAAGAATTTATGACCTTTTTGTAAAAGAATTAAAACAAGAGAAATGTTGCATTGTCGATCTCTGGGTCGGGTGACACCTTAAATTAGACGTAATATTTATAAAAGACATATCGAAAGAAGTCTGTCAGTCGTTCCAGTATTTAGTTACGGACTGAATTCTCACAGACGGATAAAGGGAACGTATGTACGAAGGTGATGCCGACTAAAAGTCGATGGTCACCCTTCAGCGACTTGTGCCTTAACTCTTCTCTACCCGTGTCACAAATCTAAAGGTGGTGTGCCTATACTGTCCGTTTTCGGTGGAGCTCGCGTGTCTATCATCATTTTACGTTATTGCGAGTCCTTACTATGCAAAAGGTCATAATTATCGGAACAAAAGTTATATTATATAAATTAACGTTAATTTATTTAACTTATTTAAGGACTCTTGAATTGTTAGTCGAAAGTGACCGGTCCTCCTCGGTCGAGGTCGTGTGTTGGTTAGAACTGGGGACGAAAACAAACGACGACGACGACGATTCAGTGAAGTCGGCACAGGCTGAGACACGCTGGGGTATCTACCGTCGGGTGGTCCGAGGAGGCGGGGACCCTAAGAGGTCCGTTCTCATGACCTCACTCCACGGTAACGGAAGAGACGACGAAAACAGATTCCCGGGATATAAAGTTCCGAGTAGGGGGTGGAGTGGAAGAGGTCCTTCGGGAGGACTCTCGGAAGTCGGAAAGTTCTCAAAGGATAGGACTTAAGAATATTAAGTGTCTCAAACGTGATTAACGAGCCATTGACCGTGACTGTTGAAACAAACAGATGTGTGTCTTAGATCACCTCTTATATATATTCCTCTCTCTTGGTCGGAAAAGGTGGAAACATAGGGAGGTCCCGGACTTGGTTACACAGTACTGGAACCGTTTTTGGACGGTTTACAAACAGAACCAAATTGTACATTTGGTATCCAGATACCCTCTATGATTTTCAGACGCCCGTCTCAAGACCGAGACGGTGACCGATCGACCCACCGGAAAGGATTCTGTAGAATCGGAGTCGAAGGAGTTGATATTTGAACCTTATTATTATGGAAGGACCATCTCGAGACCACTTCTAAATACCACCTTACCATGAACTATGTACTGACAAGTAGTTTCGTGACAAACTTTTTCGTTCACAACTCTATTGGATTTATAGGTAGTTAATCCCTTGACCAATCTATTTAATTTTATGTCGGTATGTCATTTTATGATGTGTTACAATTCTCTCTTACTCATTCAAGAAATCCATGACTATACCTTGTTGGATATCTTTGTGAATATTCACTTTGTCGTTTCACGCCTTCTCAGACATATGCCACTACGCTGAATACTTTTTTTTTCCTTTTTTGTGTGTACGTAAACGGACACATGTGTCTGTTGCACACGTCTTGTCTGCATTCTTTGACCACGGTCCCCACCAGACACTCCTCCCTATCCTACCCCTTCTCTCCCCTTTCCCTCGGTAGTGAGAACACTCATAAAACTTAAAACTTGGTACGCTTCATGATGGATAAGGTTTCCTTGCGTTTTGTTCTAATTACTGCGGGTCCTCACTTCTCGGGGAGGGGCGGCTTTGCCACCAAAACTACTACTCCTACAACCACCACTATTACTCGATGAATCCCCAAACTCGTCTCAGTTGTCAACTGTCTTTCCACCTGAGTTCAGTTAGGGTTCGGGGTCGAAGACCCTTTTCCTCGGAACCCCAGTCTGTCTGGACCCAAGTTGGGACGGAGACGGGGACTAGTTGACGCACTTGAACTTGTTCGGTGAATTGTGGCAGGGAAAGCACAGATATTTTGTCCTTACTACTGTTGTCGTTGTAGGAAACCAATGTGTCATTTGTGTGTTATTTAAATTTTAAAAGAAAAGTAACAGTTGGTTGTCTCTTCAACCGTTTCCTGTATTTCGTTAAGCGTTTTATGTTTTAACTCTATCATTTGTTTATCCTAATTAGAGCAATCATTAGTCTTTTTAATACATTTAATTTAAGAGTTTCTCCATCATTGCCATGGATACTTTAATAACCTTTTCTGTTTTAAATATATCATTTGTTCTAATTAGCGTGATTATTAGATTTTCTTATATATATTCAATTTAGGAGTTTCTCCATTATTGACAGTGGATAATTTAATTTTTTTGGAAACTCTCTCGCTGACCGTCTCCAACCACCGTGACTGTTTCGACATACAACGACCCTCGATCTCTTTCACCTCGGGAGGAAGACCTTTCGTTAAACGAGACTCTCAGGTTTTTTTGCCACTAAAATTCTTTATAGTGAAAACTTTTAGATAAGGGTCCACTACTCGAGTAAAAGAGGAGAAGGACCTTTAAAAATATTATGCCAGTAATAGTGAAAATGTTAAAATTCTATTATTAAAAAATTTTCACTAGACCTTAGGAATTTTAAGTTAACGGTTTACGTATTAAATTTATACATAGATATTTATTTGTATATCTACTCGAGTTCCTTTCTCTTGGGAGGGGGTTGTGAACGGAAGAAAGACTACCTTGTCGAGACATAGAATTGCTAGTGTCTTTGGGAGACTCCCACCCTCCGGTTTCTCACAGGAAACGAAAAAATTTGAGTCAGTGAGTCAACACTGAGAAACGTTGGGGTACCTGACTTCGGGTAGTCCCAGGAAACAGGTTCCTTAAAAGGTTCGTTGGTCCTACACCCACGAGTCTTTTCCTACACGACCCTGAAGGGACCACCAGATCACCAATCCTTGAGTGGAAGGTCACGTCCCCCTCCCCGAGTCAGGGACGAGTCCCTTGTTTCTAGGGTGTACGGAGTACCGGTTTTCTTGTTTTGTAATTTTTTCTTTTCTTTGTGATAACATTGTTTAAGTTATTTCTGAAAATTTTTTACCAGGTCCAGTTTTTTTTTTTATAATTTCTTTTCCTGTATACTGTTTGGTCCCGAGGTGGGCCAGTGAACCGGTGTCCTACGGTCTGATCGGTACCAGAGGAATCGAAGTGGTGGGGGTGGGGTCTGGAGAGTGGAGTGTCTGTTTGTACTACCTCCTGCTAAGATATTTCAGGAAACTCTAGTCGACGGGCATCCTCTTGAAGAGATGGAAGGGGTCCTGATGCTCGAAGGTCTCGCAGAGTAGCCTGGTCCTCACTTTGTCCAGGTAGAAGGACTCCCCTTTTCGGACACTCTGAAGGAGTGACAGGTAGTGCCGTCTCCGGATCGTGAACCGCTAAGGACCTTTCCCCCACACACGAGGACGAGACCGTCTCCGGACTCCACCTACTGAAGCGTGGGCAGGACGAGCGATCGGGGCGGACGTCGGCCGGAGGACAGTGAACAGGAAACGAGGGGACGGGAGAAGAGTTCCGGGACGGGAGGTTGACGAGGGGAGTGACGTGGAGTCTCCGTGGGCTCGATAACCCCGAAACAAGAGAAAGCTAGGAAGGAGGTCTTCGAAGAAGGTCGACTTAGGGGGTGATTGGACCACTGGTGACTTGACGAGGGTAAGGTTCCTTATGGGTTCTCAAGGAGTGAAGTCGACAGGAGAGGGGGTCGGGTCGTCAGGTCCGGGACGGAGACCAAACCCGTCGAGTAAGGTTGGGAACAGAGGGAGGAGGTCAGATGACTGACGGCCAGGAGTCGGGACCCGGTCCCCTACCGCCTCCAGTCCTGGGAGAAGAAAACCGGACAACCACGGGATACCACCTTCCGGGTGGGACGCTACTGGTGGGGAAGAAACTGGAGTTTGGATCATATGGTATTTATTACCCGAAAGTATCCACCGGGGTGACCCGACGATTATTCGTAGTGTCTAGAAAAGAGTCGAGGTTTAACACTCGAGTCCTGAGTCCACTGAGTCCGGAGTTCGACCCCCACCCCCGTTACTCGAGGTGGCCCCGTAGTTTCCCCTTGTCCCAGCCATGACACACGTTCCTCCTCTTCCCAGACCTCTGTTCCTCCTTTCGCCCCGCTGGTCTCTTCCTCACGGAGGACCCGGTTCTGACCCGGTGTGTGAAGGGTACTTGTACCGTGACCTAAGAATGTTACTGGAGCCTGTCTCCTTAGGACTAGGGGTGAAAGGTTCCGTCCTCTACTTTCGGGTCCCTTCACTTCACTGGACAGCTCTCAGGACACCGCCTATTTGAGTTCTCGACGCTAATCTTGTACCGGGATAAAAAGAAGGTGACATACTTTTATACTTGACGGGGAGGGAAGTCCTGACTCAGGCGGGAACTTCCCGACGCCGGGGAAGTACCCCCACCGAGAGAATCGAGGTCGGGTGTCTCCGGTCTCGGGAGACGGGTAGTGTGAAGAGAGACGGAGACGTAGGGACGTTGGACATAGGAACCACGGTCGTACCTACGACGTTAACTGAAAGTGAGAAAAGGAGTTCCGCTCCTTGATTTCTATTAACCTACTCGTGGACAGACACGGACCGTGACCCTGTCGTCTCTCTTCTACTACCACTTTTTCCGTCCGGAGAGGAACGGCGGCTCGACGAACGAATGACAGACTACCGCGTTCTTAATATCAAACCTACCCCGAAATTCCTTTGTGTCCCACACTATCTTCGTGACTCCCCTCGTGGGTGAGATAAGACCCTACGTCCCTCCACCGGAACCACTCCCTCCGCTCCGGCACTTCGGACCCCTGAAGATTCAGTCTGTAAGACCTGTGTAGTGGTGGGACTCGAAGCGAAGGAAGTGATACTTGACCCCTCTTACTCTTTGTTGTACCACCCTAACTTACAAGTGTAATCTATTTCACCCACCATGTTTTCCGACTCGGGTTGTTCACACGTTTCGTACAATGGTCGAGTAATTCTTTCCCTATAAACTCGACGCTGGACTTCCATATCATCCTCAAACGATCTGTCTTTTCAACTTCAACCCACCCTCCACCCAGGGTTTCTCGTAAAGTCCGTCTCTCTTACCGTGGGTCACAAGGGGTGGCCCGGCTCCTGTTTCCACGGATTCTTTGTGTCCTCCTTCCACGACCGACCGTCTCAATGGATTTTTTAAGTTTGGCTTCGACTCGTAGGAAAAATTGAAGAAGCAGGTCGAATAAGCGGTACTTTAGGAGAGCCAGTTGTTGGTTCTTGAGGCAAAGAAGGTATGTCTGGTGCCACCGGGAAGAGTGACATCTCGACTCCCTCGGGTAAAGGACAACTTACCTGTCCTCGTGTCCGTTTACTCTCCGTGGGACTCGAAAGACAGGCGTCGGAACTGGTGGAGAAGGGGCAAAGGTAGAGGGGGGTCTTTAGAGAGAAGGGGTCTTACGTCCAAGGGACCGGGTAGGACACGGGGACGAGTGAGGGACGACGACACCTAGCTGGGGGACGGGGAGGTGGCGGGTGGCGGTATACGACGGACACCTTTTCTCCGTTGGTCCGAACTGGTTCCGTCCCTTTCCTTCGACCTCGCCGGAACGACTCCCAAGTGACGTAGAGACCCCCAATGTCTCTCTTGTATGAGGAATTTTGTAGTGACTACTTTACCAACCTGAACCTGTAATGGTCCGGGTCGAGTTAACCGTAAACTGTCCCGTCCCTGAGCGTGCTTCGTCTTCCGTCCTGACCCGGCCCGGACCTCCAAGGTCGTCCTCGGGACAGTGGGGGTTGGGGAGGGGTCCTCCCGTCTGGGAAGGGGGCACGAGTGGGGTTTTGTCGACGGGAAAACGTCGTTGCAGCCCACCCCTAGGTCCTTCCGTGACGACGGTAGGAGCAGGAGGCAGTGCCGGTGGCACGGGTCCATCTATTTTATTTTCGACAACGGGGAGACCGGGAAGAACTGCTAGTGTGCGGACGCTGGTTTGGACCCCTTTCTGGCACCGGCCAACCAGACCATCGTTGTGTGTCAGACCAGGGACGGTCCTCCTATAGATCTACCGGACGAGAAACGAGACCTCACACTTTCGTGTCTGCCCGAAGGGTCCACCGTGGTCACTATTTCTTGGGCGGACGGTCACGTCCTCTAGATTCTCTGAGCCCAAGCTAGGGACCCAACCCTTCTAGGGGACCTTCTCCTGTACCGTTGGGTGAGGTCATAAGAACGGACCTCTGAAGGTTCCTGTCTCCTCGGACCGCCCGATGTCAGGTATGCCAGTGTTTCTCAACCTGTGTTGACTTCACTGACTCGTACGTGCACGCGGACTTTCGTGTCTACCCCGAGCTCCCTGGAGTCTTGACGGGTCGGGGTCGAGGTAGTTCGAACTGGAGAAGTGATTGTACACAGGTCAAGGGTGGAGGTAATCTGCCTTCGAAGTCCTCTTATGTCGGAAACAGTCAGACGAAATCCGTGGATTGATTTACGAGTTACTTACCAGTAACTCATTTACTTACTTGTCGACGACCTTCGTCACCCACTCATCGATTTACTAATTCTCGTGACCGAAATCGCAGTGTGATCCTAGGTTTAGGACCAAGACGGGAATCGACACACTATCATCCACTGAGTATGGGGGAGGGACTCGGAGTCAAAGAGGACAGACATTTTACCTCTACTCGTATATATCTTTCTCTACCTATTTGCCAAAATAATACTAGGGATTATCGAATGATGGGTTGATTCTTGAAGATCTCGTCTCCATCGGTCCAAGTTTCGTTTGATTCTCAAGAATTCGAGTCTCCTCCTATCAAAGATATAAAGTTTACGTTCAAGTTTGGTGTGGAGAAAATTATAAATAATTAGGTAAGTTATTCAATCTGTTTATGGTCACCATAGATGGTCCGTATCACTATTTCCTGTGTTTAGAACAAGAGTTTTAATGTCAATTCATGTCCTTCATTTATTCTAAAATTTTATGAAATTTTACTCTTAAGGGACCCCCAAGTCACCAATCCTGAAGTGTGAAAGTGACGGACCCAAGTCAGGTACCAGTTCCTAGGTTCTAGGACGTTCGACGTTCCGTGTCGGTTTTTCTTTTAGTGAAATCCTCTCCGATTAAGTCTTCGTGTCTCTTTCCCGTGAATTGGGTCAAATCCTTCTGGTCTCTCCGGAGATCCTATCACTCACCTCAGTAGGTCCCGTTGTCTCTCTACCTTCTCTGAGGATCCGTCTCCCCGGTGGTACAGGTTTCCGTCTCTCTCGACCTTCGGACGTGCAAGTCTCATTGTCGTCATTCGAGGTCGTCTCCCCTGTTACGTGTTTGGTCTCCGAAATAGTTGTCTCCTTTCTCCTCTGCGGGTCTATTGTCACTGATCAAACCTCTTCCGTCCGTATAAGTCGGTCCCTTCTTCTGAAATCCCTATTTTTCTTGTGTCAAGTCAAGTCAAGTCAGAGAGTCAGCACAGGCTGAGAAACGCTGGGGTACTTAGCGTCGTGCGGTCCGGAGGGACAGGTAGTGGTAGAGGGCCTCAAGTGAGTCTGAGTGTAGGTAGCTCAGGCACTACGGTAGGTCGGTAGAGTAGGAGACAGCAGGGGAAGAGGAGGACGGGGATTAGGGAGGATCGTAGTCTCAGAAAAGGTTACTCAGTCGAGAAGCGTACTCCACCGGTTTCATGACCTCGAAGTCGGAGTCGTAGTAAGGAAGGTTTCTTTAGGGTCCCAACTAGAGGAAGTCTTACCTGACCAACCTAGAGGAACGTCAGGTTCCCTGAGAGTTCTCAGAAGAGGTTGTGGTGTCAAGTTTTCGTAGTTAAGAAACCACGAGTCGGAAGAAGTGTCAGGTTGAGAGTGTAGGTATGTACTGGTGTCCTTTTTGGTATCGGAACTGATCTGCCTGGAATCAGTCGTTTCATTACAGAGACGAAAACTTATACGATAGATCCAACCAGTATTGAAAAGAAGGTTCCTCATTAAAATTAAAGTACCGACGTCAGTGGTAGACGCCACTAAAACCTCGGGGTTTTTTATTTCAGACTGTGACAAAGATGACAAAGGGGTAGATAAAGGGTACTTCAATACCCTGTCCTATGGTACTAGAAGCAAAAGACTTACAACTCGAAATTCGGTTGAAAAAGTGAGAGAAGAAAGTGAAAGTAGTTCTCCGAAAAATCGCGGGGAAGTGAAAGACGGTATTCCCACCACAGTAGACGTATAAACTCCAATAACTATAAAGAGAACCGTTAGAACTAAGGTCGAACACAAAGAAGGTCAGGTCGCAAAGAGTTCTACATGAGACGTATATTCAATTTATTCGTCCCACTGTTATATGTCGGAACTGCATGAGGAAAAGGATAAACCTTGGTCAGACAACAAGGTACAGGTCATCCGGTCGGAAATAAGGTCCCATCTGGGAGTCTCTAGTAGGTCGAGTAGGTTGTAAACCCCCACACTTCTTTCTAGAGAGAATATCGTCTATAGACAAAGAAAGAAAGAAAGAAAGAAAAAAAAAAAAAAAAAACGACAGTTCGTAGACCAGTGGAAAAAGGTGGGCGACTAAAAACCAAAACAAACAAATTGAATAAAAACCGACACGATCCAGAAACAGAGTCACGGACCTGAAGAGGAACGTCGCCGAAGAGAAAGACACCTCGTAACACCTCGTAAGAGTAACGACACACGAAGAGACCTCGTGACCGAGTCGACAACATCACATGCCCGAATTGACAAGGTGCCGTACACCCTAGAAGGACCTGGTCCCTAGGGTGTGTCTTGTCTCTGACAGGTGACGTAATCGTCCGTCTAGGGATTGGTGAGTTGGTGGTCCCTTCAGGTCAGGGACTAAAATGAAATCCCCTTTGTGGAAAAGAACTGAGAGTCCGTTAGTCTTGTAGTGACTGGTTAACCACTAAGCTCACTCCAGTTAGACCAAGTCTTTTATGATTAGGGTTCCGAGACTGAATTGACTCTTCTCCATCGAGGAAAAGGGTCACCTGACTTGAACCTGTCTACCTTCGAACCTCGACACCGACACCATCGCCCGGCCGATGGTACTTCACCCTCAGAGTCGGTCTCTGGGAGGAAACGTAAGTATAAACGTATTCGACGTTTATATATACTATATATACTCGGTAGTTGTGTAAGGGGATCCGGTCTAAAAGACAGTGAAAGATCACCTTCTTAGGACAAACTAGACAATTGGGGGTCAGAGTCTTTATTGTTCGTTGGTCGTCTCTCGAAATTATTAGTACTGGAGGACTACAAGTGTTTTTTGGACCTCTAAAGTATCATAACAGAAGTAAAGGGGGTACCTTTAACATCCGAGTCCTTCCAATTCACCGAACGGACTCCAGTGTGGTTCCGTCTACCCTGTAATTTAAGGTCTCAAAGATCGGGACACTAAGAAAAAGAATGACACTATGGTAAGACGGACGATAGCTTAGAATGTCAATTCTGTCGTCACTATGGGAGGGGAGAGGGGACCTGACCTCGTTTCTACCAAGGGGGACGGACACTACAGGACACATGTAGAGGTGGACAGTTTAGATGGTCGAGTTTATGGTGGAGAAGACAGTTTGAGGGAACCGGTGCAGTCGACCTTCCAATAGAGGGAAAGAACCGAAAATAATAGACACTCTACCTGGGACGGAACCATTACTTCCCAGGTAAATCAATCACCGCCAATACGGGATCTGACACTGGAGATACTTCCTTCTATCTTGTGTTTGGATATCACTCGAATGTAAATCTCAAAGTTCTGTCCAGAATGGAGTTTATGAGATGATCCGACGGGGGGACTCCCGTGACTTTAAAGGACCTTTATTACACCTTTATGGTGTTTTCGTGGAGAGTCCGAAGAGATGCGGTTCCCTGAATGAGCCAGGAAAGAAACACGGTACCTGGTTGACCGTTAGACCACTTACGAAGTGTTTTGTTACAAAATTTACATATTTTCTTTTATATCGTCTTAATGTCAATTGTGTTTAGATTCAAACACTATGTCGTTATATAGACGGAAAAAGACGTTTTGTTCTCGATCGTTGTCTGGATTATTGATGGTAGAAAAGTTTCTACACTATTTACTTTTAACCGAAAACTTTTTAGACGTTGTAGAATTTATGCACTATTATAGAGATTCAAGAAAACCAAATTTTTTAATATATCACCAAACAATGGATGTAAGTGCTGACTTCCATTACTATTTAAATTCTCCCATTACTTTTTTCTCTATTTTAAAAAAGAGTAGGTTCAAGTGTCTGGGAAGGGGATCAACAACGATGGACCTACTTCATATGGAGTAGACACTAGGGAAGACCGAAAATTCCGGACTTAAACTCAGAGTCGAGACGATGAATAAATCCCCCACTTGAGTCAACTCAGTAAGGGGAGTGAAACGGTTGTTTCCAGGTAGATCAGTTTGGATATCAAGGGTCATCAGCCCACACTCTCAACCTGATATTTCTTCCGACTGACGGTTACTTGACTACGAAAGTTTAACGCCACGACCTCTTCTGAGAACTCTCAGGGCATCTGTTACTCCTCTAGTTTATCCTGTTAAGATTTCCTTTAGTTGGGACTTATAGGTAACCTTCCTGACTACAACTTCGAGGTTATGAAACCGGTGGACTAAGCTTCTCAGCTGAGTAACCTTTCCGGACCTACGACCCTTTCTAACTGCCGTCCTCCTCTTCCCCCACTGTCTCCTACTCTACCAACCTACCGTAGCGGCTGAGTTACCTGTATTCGAACTCGTTTGAGACCCACCCTCTATCACTTCTGTCTCTTCGAACCGTACGAAATCGGGTACCCCAGCGTTTCTCAGCCTGTGTTGATTCGGGGACTTTTTGTTGTTGTTTGAGGGGGGGTGGGTGTCGGAATCAAAAGAGTAGACTTCTGTCTCTCTTAACCTGGTATAGGAAAGACTCCAAGATTGATCGGTGTGAGTCGCCGAGGAATTAAGACTCGTCTAAGAGTTATTTACCGACTCTATGTCGTACGACAGTAGTATTGTCACTCGTACTTCCACTTTACTGTCTACCAAAGAGTGTCGGCTGTGGGGTGTCTCCCCGACCACCTGGGTTGCACCGGAAGTGTCGGCCCGGGAAGAACGTACCGGGTCGGGGTCCGGTCCCCGGTTCCCCACTCGGGGAGTGACTGGCAAGTTTCGCGTACTGGAACCGGTCCTCGTCGACGTCCCCGAGACTCATCAAGGCCATTGACAGGTCTTGGACGTTTTCCAACGTCTCACTGACCTAGAGCACGAGACGGGAGGTTCGCCCGACGAAGACGCGCTAGACTTACCGGGAGCCTCCCTTCACTGGGACCCCCCTCTCTCTCGGTTTCACTACGTCTCCTGGGTCGTCAACGGGGGTCTCCGACCACCCGTTGAGGGGTACGAGGACGGGGTGGGAAAGGGTAAGGGTGTGTTGTCACCGACTGTACACTACTCACACGGGACACACGACCCATAGTCCTGTCCGTAGAATGTGTATGGTAGAGCGACGCAGAAACGGGTTTCTTCGCACCGCGTTAATAATAGGGGTAAACTGTCTACGTCTGTGAGACCGTCCTGACACTGGATCTTGACGATGTACGGTTCCGGACACAGGGGTCGATGTCTGGTTCTTGGCGACGGTAAGTGACTGGGGTGACCAGTCATTACCCCGAGGGACCCGGGTAAGCTGTATAACGTGCGAAGCCAGTTCCCCCTACAGGGAACGGAGTCGGACGTGGAGTCGTTCGGAGTCCTCGGATTCCTTGTTTCTCTTGGATGTCTCTGAGAGTCGATTGGGAGGATTCGGTCCTGAGTACCTGGTTCTACGCCCGTCTAGGCCCGTGAGTGAGCGGTGAGGGTGGACGGTCCCTTTGTCACGACACTATAAATGAACATACATAATCCGACGTGATCTAGAATCAACACTACACACCCTAGATAATCAACGCCGTGCACCTTAGATCAAAAGGGTTGGTCCTTCGCTTGGACCCGGCGCACGTAGTCCTCGTTCCTCAGAATCGGTGTCCAGGTGGTCCCTTCAGGGTCCTCTTTTAGACTTGAGGATGGTGTCGGACCCCGGGGTGCACCAGACGGAGGGATGGACGATTGACGGGAGGTGGACACGGAAGACGGCGAGAGGAAGAAAGAGACCAGAGGAGAGCAGAAAACGGACACGGTCCGAGTGAGGACAGAGAGTCCGAAACGAACCTGACAAAGGAGACGGACCTTACAAGGAGGGGACCTAAAAGTGTTCTTATACCGACGGTGAAGGAGGGGATAAGACGAGAGTCGAGTATACCGCGGTGTAGAAGTCTCTGAGGGAAGACCTAGTAGACTCGATTTTGTCATCCCGGGGAGGGTCGTGAGATATTCGAGTCTTAGTAAAAGAAGTTTCGTAAATTATGAAAGACTTTACTAGAATGAGAAAAAATAATTTCATTTTCTTTCACTTTCAGCGAGTCAGTACAGGTGGAGAAACGTTGGGGTACTGATATGTCGGGTACCTTAAGAGGTCCGGTCTTATGACCCCATCCATCGGAAAGGGAAGAGGTCCCCTAGAAGGGTTGGTCCCCTAGTTTGGGACCAGAGGACGTAACGTCCACCTAAGAAATGGTCGACTCGGTGTTCCTTTCGGGGGGTGAAAAAAAAGTTGGGGTACCGGACCTCGGACGGTCCGAGGAGACAGGTACCTTAAGAGGTCCGTTCTCATGGCCTCACCCAACGGTACGGAAAGAGGTCCTCTAGAAGGGTTAAGTCCCTAGCTTGGACCCAGAGGACGTAACGTCCGTCTAAGAAATGACAAACTCAGTGGGTCCTTCGGGGGAAAAGACAATTTCACATATGATACAGTAAAAGGGTGGGATTTGTGTGTGTATGTGCGTGTGTGTTTAGAACTTGAGGTGACAGGTTATACCATCGGTTGTCGGTGTACACCGATAAATTTGATTTAAATTTTTAATCAGGACCTTAAGAGACCACCAGGTTACCAATTCTTAAGTGGAAGGTTACGTCCCCTGTGCTCAAGCTAAGGACCAGGTCCTTCTAAGGTGTACGGGACGTCGTTGATTCGGACACGCGGTGCTGAGGACTCGGGTGTGGGAGCTCCGGCACGAGTCGTCGTTCTCTTCGGTGCCGTCACTCTTCGGGTGCACAGTGTTAACCTCTCATCAGGGGTGAGCTGAGTTAATCTCTTTCGGGTCCGTGTCGTTGCTTCTCGGTCGCGTCGGTTATGTACTTATTTATTTTAATCTTATTTTCTTGATCAGGGAGTCAGGGTGAGCACTGTTCACGAGTCACCGATGTACTCAGACGACTGATGACATGACCTATTGTGTCTGATGATTTGTAAAGGCACAGTGACTCTCAAACTAACTTGTTTCCACAAGATCTTATATTCGGGGTTATATTTGTGTTATTCCTGAAGTACCACCAGGTCACCAATTGTGAAGTGGTTACTTGCCCCATGCCTAAGTTAGGGTCCAGTCTCTCGATTCTAGGGTGAACGGAGTATCGGTTTTTTGTTTTTTCTGCGTTTTTATGACATTGTTTAAATTGTTTCTGAAATTTTTACCAGGTCCACTTCTTTTGGAAAAATTTTCTATTTGTGTCGTCACCGGAGCAGATGGAACAAATGGTGAAAATCTTACAGAGTGGACACCACCTGTGAACTGCTTTATTTACAAATGTCTTCATTCATACTTACGGTCGTAGAATGTATTGTCATTGACAGAACTTCGTTTTCCTTTCACCCAGTGCTACTCTTAAGACCAGTAGTGTGGTCCTCTAGCCTTCGGTACGTGTAGTTGAGCCTTTCCATCACATCGTGTCACCAATTTTCGTGTATCCGAACCCCTGGTCTACAACCCAAACTTGAACCAGGACGATGAAGGGTCGGTCGAAACACAGGAACGTGTTCAGAGAAGAGGGTCTCTGGGTCAAAGGGACAGACTATTATTGTCTTTGAAATACCCGTTTGGTCTCAATTACAGTTCCCGATTGTTACACGGACTACGTCTCGTTCCCAATACCTTCACAGCGTCAGAGAAAATACCAGGCTTAGGTAAGGAAGAATGATAGTTATTGGGTAATCCTGAAGATAATATCCCAGATAAATACCGTTTTGTATCTACGGAAACCGAAGATACTTGGTCCGAGTGAATCCCGGGATTAAGGAGGTCCTTTATGAACAATGGTGGGAGTTGGGAACTCTGGAGGAAGACACCCAAGGATGTCTAACAATGAATTGAAACACTCATTCAAGGTAGTGGAATTGAGGATAATCGACGAATTCCTGTTCACACTTACAATATCAGTAGGAACATAGGTGAGCCCACCCCGCCCCTCCTCGCCTAACCGAGGTCTTGGGGACAGTTATGATTTTGGGCGACAACGAGTTCAGGGAGGGAATTATACCATATCATAAACATACAGGAGGGTATATGAAATTTAGTAAAGTTCTAATGAATTTGATAGATTGCGTTACATTTGGGATGTATTTACAACATTTATGTTATTTATCAATGACGGCCGTTGATAAAATAAGGTTAAAACGAAAACCCTTGACAGACCTTAAAAGGAAAAGACTTATCAAAGATGGGTATCACCCAACCTAGGCTCCTACACCTTGGACGATGTTTCTATGTCCTTCGACTGACATAAGGGGCGGTGTCTGTGTCTGGTTCCGGTGGATTCCTCGAGTTTTTTTCTAGACCTTACTTCTTTTCCTTTAGTGAGTCTGTGTCGGGACTGACAAAGAGTTTGTGGTAAAGAGTCGTGACAGTCAAAGTGAGTGAAGTCCGGTCAATAAGGGAGTGACACCAGGAGATCGTGTCGGCAGGGATTGGAAAATCCGTAGTCCCTGACCAAAACACTTTCTGTAAAAAAAGTGTCGGGTCCAGTCCCCCTACCAAGTCCACTATTGCGTTCACTACTCCTGACTACCCCTCACCGTCGACTTCGTAGTGAACGAGCGGGTGGTGAGTGGAGGACAACACACCGGGTCAAGGATTGTCCGGTACCTACCATCGTCAGGTGTTGAGACCCCAACCCCTGAGGACGAGATTTTATGTCCTTCCTATTTCCTTTTATTCTCCCCGGCGAGTATTAGAGTCGCGTGTCTTAATCGGTAATTGTGCACCGTAAACGCGTACACACACATGCACACGCGAGTCAGCACGGGTTGAGAAATGTCGAGGTACCTGAGATCGGGTGGTCCGAGGAGACAGGTACCTTAAAAGGTCCGTTGTTATGACCTCACCAACGGTAAAGGAAGAGGTCCCCTAGAAGGACTCGGCCCCTGGTTTGAACGTAGAGAACATAGAGGACTTAACCGTCCACCTAAGAAATGGTGACACGGTGGACCGTAAGAACGAAGGACGGAAAAAGGATACATATTTATTTTAAAAACTTTGATTGTGTTATATTACTGATAAAAAGGTAATTTTTGGTCTTGTTATCTATCAATTTTAGGGGAGCATGGTCCAGTGTGGATTAGGTCTGGACGAGAGGTGGTGACCTTAATTAATAGACATATACGATAAAAAATAATATAAACAAAAAGTGAGACGACCCAGAAGTGACGACGCTCACCCAAAAGAGAGCAACGTCACTCGTCCCCAATGAGAGATCCACGTCACGCTCCCGAAGAGTGACTCCGTCGAAAATAGCAATCCCTCGTGCCCGAGTTATCAACACCGTGTGCCCGAATCAACAAGGCTCCGTACACCCTAGAAGGGTCTAGTCCCTAGCTTGGGCACAGAGGACATAACCGTCCGTCTAAGAAATGGTGACTCGGTGGACCCTTCGGGATACATATAATAATGTTTGAATATGTACACGGGTGTCTCATGCATATCTTACTAAAACGAAAATAAATGTATTTATAATTCTGACGACTGTAACAAATACGTTGAACGGAAAAAAAGTGAGTTTTGATGTAAAATCTTTACACGGACAACAAAGGTCGCAGAGTGTTTACCATATTATTTACTCGAACACTAAGATTCGGAACTATTAAGAATTCTAAAAAAACTCTTCAAATCACAATCATCTCAGGATTGTACCTGATATGACTTCAATTCAAAAGTTCACAATTGGACTCTCTGTCGAATATATACATATTTATACACATAGTCGAACTGACTACATATTAAATATATATTAAGTGGTGACTTTCACAGATCTAGTTAAAAATCACATAAGTCTCACCATGTCTATAGTGATGTTACCTAAAATCTCGGAAACTTAGTGGGATTGTTCTTTAGACCATGGGTAATGGTCAGTGAGTTTCCCGTCCAACCGGCCGTAGTGGCTGAGTTTCCCGTGCTCAAACTCGATCGGGACCCTCTACCACTGCCTGTCCCTTCGGACCGCACGACGTTAGGTGCCCCAGTGTCTCAGCCTGTACTGACTCGCTGCATAGTTGTTGTTGTTTTTCCGTCCCAAACAAAAAAAAAATTTCACTTCAGCGGATCAGCACAGGCTGAGAAACCCTGGGGCACCTGACAATCCGATGAGAGTCCGAAGAGGCAGGTACCCTCAGAGGTCCGTTCTCGTGACCTGACCCAATAAGAGGTAGAGGCACAACCTCTGTCTCGGTCTCTCCGGAACGGATATTCCACCTGAAGGGGAGACGCAGGAGGAGAGAGGGAGACGACGATACGTGCTCTGACGGGCGTAGAGATCTCGAGACACCGGGAGACTTTCTGGGGATCAAAGAGGGTAGCCTTCCCGTTTTGAACCCATCATATAGTACCGGTCGTAGTCTGTGACCGACCAGAACTTTAGACTTCTTTGAGTCTTAAACCTACTAAATGACACGAAGTATGTATTACCCTGTACTCTTTAACCTAATACGGGTCACCTCCGTCCGTTATCTTCGGTGTGGAACCAAGGCTCCCTCCTCTCCCTCGTCTCGCTAGGTCCACCAGGACATGGACAATCTTTCGAGACACGAGGGACGAGGAGGGCTCTCCTTTTGGTCGTACCGACGAGGTCCGGTCCCAACTCAGTCCAGATACCCCCACTCTTGAAGTCTAGAAAGGATATTTATCTCTTCGGGGAAATTTCAACTGTAATTTAAAGTTTAAAATTAAATTGCAGGTCCTAAACAACCTTGTATTATTACGAACTTTAAGCCTCTCGTTTAGCGTGTCCGGTTCGGTGTGCTACGACCGTTTCTACCTTCCGCCCTCCCCTTCCCCTGTTGTCTCCTCCCCTACCAGCCTACCGTAGTGGCTGAGCTACCGGTCCTCAAACTCGTTCGAGGTCCTCTACCACTGTCTGTCCCTTCGCACGATGTCCGGTGCCCCAGTGTTTCAGTCTGTGTTGACTCGCTGCCTTGTTGACTTGTTGTTCGTGTTTCAGTGTACCTCCGTAGGGGAGGAGTCCACCGGTGGGTTCGGGTCCGGTTCCTGTCCCCACGGGTCGTGGAGAGCCGTTCAGACCCCTCAAGTGCGTGTCCGGTCCCGAAGAGGGCGGAGTGACCAATAAAGAGGAGACAAACGTTGAGAGTGTAGGAGACGAAGCGGAAGGTGAGAAAGGGTGACCAGGTTCGCGTCCTCTGGAGGGGACGACCAAGCCGAGTCGATATTTCGTTGTGACTCCTGAAAGGACCACCAGGTCACCAATTCTTAGGCGGACGGTTACTTCTGTTGTACCCAAGCTGGGGACCAGCTTCTCTTCTAGGGTCTACGGTCCCTCGTTGATTCGGACGCGTGGCGTTGACGTTCACGGGTCTTGGACACGAGACGTTCTCTTCGGTGGCGTTACTCTTCGGGTACGTAACGGCGGTCTCTTGTGAGGTACATGTCGGTTTTTAGTTTAATTTTTTATTATTGTTATTATTTCGTTTTGAAATTTTTATTACTTATAATTTATTTCGTTGTTACCCAAGTCCCACCCCCACCCGAGTGTCAGAACCCTACGGTCTTGACTTTCGTTGATAAAGTATCCACTCCTTCGATTCACCGATCGAGACCTACCGTGTGACCTAACCATCGTCTTGGACTAGACTTGGGTCGCTAGGACTATGGGTCGGGTGTCGAAGAGACTCTGATACTCCATCCTTTTTTTTTAAGGGTCGTCTTGTAGTCTCGAAAGATATGTATGGCTGAGACGTTGCTTCAGGTATCATAGTTTACACTAAGCCGGAACAAAGGAGAAGACCTTTTTTGTTTTTGTTTTTTTCCTCTCCTTCCTCTTAGTCGGTCTGACGAAGATCTTAAAACGTGACTCTGGGAAGACGTATTGATCTGGTGGTACGTTCCGTCCGTCGGAACTCTTTGCAGGTGGAGACGAGTTTTCGGGTTGAGACGTGTTCTGAACCCGGGTCTTGACTGTTATACAATAATACCTCCGTCTCTCTCTCTCGTCCCCACCCCTCTCCCTTTCCTCCTGTCTCTCCCTCCTTCCCTTGGGTTTTCTCCTTTGTCTTCGTTTTCTCTTTCCCTCCCTTCATGTCATTCAGGGGATGTAAGGCTCTCGTGGAAACATTCAGGTCAAACAAGATTCAGGTTGTTTGTCGGACCTTTGGGTTGATTGCGGTAGCCGACATATCATGACATGACATTATCCATACATTATGAAAGGTGTGTTTATTACGGATTTTTTGTTTGTTTTTTTATGTCTTTTGTAAAAATTAGACTGTCGTG
This sequence comes from Capra ibex, assembly GCA_006410555.1. Classification (NCBI taxonomy): domain Eukaryota; kingdom Metazoa; phylum Chordata; class Mammalia; order Artiodactyla; family Bovidae; genus Capra; species Capra ibex. The sequence goes on along the minus strand of SJYO01000233.1, from coordinate 2,462,317 downwards.
TCACAGAACCGACCGTATGTCCCCGACCGTAGCTCACTTGTCCGTTCTTCTCAATGGATGACCTCCTCCTTCTTCTCCACCCTCTACCATCTCGACTTCCCACAGTCGTCTTCCTCTGTCCCGGTCGACGTCAAGGTGAGTGTAGACTGTAACTACCCTACGTGCATACGTAGAAACTTTCAAGCGTTTAACTTCCAAACAAACATCCCTTGAATGACATACCTTCCCCTCTCTTTCTTATCTTTCTCCCTAATTTTTTCCTTCCTTGTTTACTTCGGACAGAAGTGATTCACGGATATCGTTCGGTTCGTGCCGAATAGAATAAGGTAAAGTAGTAGTCCTGTATCGTCCATCATAACTCGTCGGGGCGACCCCTGAACTTCACCCACTTCCTTCAACGGGTTCTTAGTGTGTCACTTTGCCAGGACCGGATTTCCTACCGGTCCTTCTTCTCCACATCCTCCAGAATCCCTTCTTGATTAGGTTGGGATAAAGGATTGTCTACGTCCCTCCTACACCTTTCTCATCTCTTTCCCCGTCTCTTTCTCCCTTTTACGATACTACCCCCTCTTCTTCCCCTTTGTCCCTGTTTTTTCCGGGACTGGTGGTAGGACACGATGTGATCCCTTGCACTTTCAACGAGTCAGTTCAGGCTGAGAAACACTGGGGTACCTAATATCAGGTACCCTAAGAGGTCCGGTCTTATGAGCCCACCCATCGGAAAGGGAAGAGGTCCCCTAGAAGGGTTGGGTCTCTACCTTGGGTCCAGAGGGCGTAGCGTTCGTCTAAGAAATGGTCGACTCGGTGTGATCCTGGGAGTAAGTAAAGAGACTCGTGTGGAGTGAGGAGGGGGTCTCGGGTGAACCTAGGGACAGAAGAGGGAGGTAAATATCAAACACGTAGGTAGACCACGAAGAGTCCCTCCGACTACTTTCTTTCTACATCATAAGTCTCTCCAGACCTGAGTATATAAAGTGACTTTTAATTAGATACCGAGAGACGGACTGCGAGGAAGGGTCGGGCGGTCCAAGGGACGGACCTTCGACATACTGGCGGTATCCGACCGGGTAGGCCTGTCCCGTTGTAACAATTTAAATCAGAGTGTGAGGGAACTACTGTTCGGACAGTAGACCAGAAGTCGAAGGTCGACGGGTCCGTAGTGGGGTTCAGAAGACCATTGGGTCTCTGAGGACCAGAGGTCCCGGGAAGGGAAGTGGTGGTACACTGTCGGACATGGTCTTACAGGAAGGACTCCAATGCTAAGAGGATGAGATAGGGAAGAGTAGAGTCCCGTCTTAGACCGACGTCTGAACAACCGTCGTATCGTAGCGTAGAAGTTTTGTACTTAAACTTACTTAAAACTACCCCGTTTAGGAAGAGGAGGTCGACGGGGGTCCACGAATGAAGGACGATGGAGAAGTTGAGTCGGTGTCTGTGTCAATGTAATGGACGACAGGGGAATCTTCGGTTAGATTCTGTGAAGGGACAGGGGGTAGTGGTGGGGAGACACTGGGAGAGGAACCGACGATCGGAAGTCTTTGACACGACCCTTTATGAAGTCTCCCTTAGTGGTCTACATCGCCCCCTCTACCCCGACCCAGATCAGTGAAAACCGTTTGTCCTGAGACCCATCCCAAACAGGTCCTTGACCTACTTCTTTGAAACCTCGGGACCTATCATTACTTGTGTGGAAACCCCTGGGTCTTGTTGACTTGTCTTTCCACTAGAAAAAACTCGGTTTTTCCCGGAGTCCTAGGTGACGACCCTATTTTATAGACTTTAACTCTGGAAGATCTTTTAGATCTTTCGTGCCAGTGATCCTACCGGGACGTTTACAGAGGAACAGGTCCGTCTCCCTGTCCTGTCTTCCTTTCTTCCGTCTGCTCTACTTCAACCTTCCCTACACCCTTTGGGACCGAAGCAACACCGAGGGTCCAAAGGAGACCAGCAAACTAGAGGGAACCTTCCCTCTACCGAGGAAGGGGTGAGGACTACGAAGAGAGGTACACCTCCCTCAACACGATCCTCTTGTACTGATCGGGACGAGGAAAGTGTAACTCTCCCTCATTGAATTTTGAGAGACCACTTAGACCTTCTTCTTTATCTGGTGCTAGTGGGCGTGGAGGGAGGGAAGTTCGGGTGTAAGGCGACACGGGTAGAGACGATACTTACCTCCCGTCCTTTCGGACGACGACGTCACCTCCGGACGGAACCAGGTCGTGACGGGGACTGACCCCAGCAGCCATTGTCAGAGTAAGACCCCAAATCGCAATCCATTGGTAGCCCGAACTACTGTGGGTTACATTCAAAGGAGTAGTTATGTTCACCGTCGACCAAGAGGGTCGACTAAGTAGGAAACAGAAGAGAGAGTCAACTAAGTCTTGATCCCGACCCTTCACTCCACGATAAACAACCTGGGGAAATTTGGGAGAATATTTGGACGATTCGAGTCGTCGAATGTAGGGTCTTTCTCTTCTATCCCACGAAAGACACTCGTCAGAGTTACTAGACTATAAGGGCTTTAGGGGACTCCGGAACTGCCTTGTAAAATGTGTGTGCCAAGTAGTACTACTACAGGTACCTCTCGACCATGTCTGCGACACCTTTGTTTTGTTTGTGTTAGGGACCTTTGGTCGACTAAAGTTGTCGGTTGTCGTTCGACCTATCACGACTCGTTCCACTTTACGTTGTCCTAATTTACGTCACGACGACGATATGGGTATCGATGTAGAAGTCCTTCAAAAGTTCAGACGACTTTAGGACAACCATCGAACTTTAACTGGTCATACCCTCATAAATACGGGATCTTTGACCGTTGATAATAGTTACCCCGTAGAGGGAGAGGTCCTCGGTCCACAACTTTATAAGTGGTCGGGCCGAAATTAACCTGAAGACTCTCCCATTGTCCGTCCTTCCGGTCCCCAGAGGTTTACCTCCTTTATCGGACGTTCACAGTCTGTAAAAATAGAGAGAATTCGCCGTCCTCCTTTGTTTGATCGCTATAAAAAAGGAAGAGATATGTTTAAATTTTCTTCCGAAGAGAATTTTAAGACACAACGGGATTTCTGTGGACCAAAGTGAACTTCAATTGGTAACGGAAAAAGAATACCTTTATAAATCGAATTCGATACGATTACATGATACGTAAATGGGGTTTGAGACAGAGACTGAACTATTTGGTCATACAATATGAGGCTATAACAAGGAGATTAGATACATTTACTTTGATAAACATACCACGAGACGGGAAGAAGTCCTAAGTTCAATTAGGAAAATACCGGGTTCTATTTGGTAAACCACGACTCTAATAGGGTTTTATGTAGAATACCCACTCCCCGGACCACGGTAAGATTCAAAACTCTGTATGGAAAGAAAGTAATTGTCTGACGACCACTGATATATTGTAGGTCGACTTCTGATCGTCCCCCCATGAGAAAGACGGGGGAAGACTACGGATACAGTCTTCGAGAGAGATAGAGGAAATTATTTTGAAATAATGTGTTTTCGAGCCTCGCTAGTTCGGAGCAGAGACCGGGGCCTAACTTAAGAAGAGGAGGTCCCCGGTTCTTAGGGCCGCAGCACTAAGTTGTTGTTGGAAAGTGAGAGGACCACCGAGTCTACCATTTAACAGACAGATGTTACGTTCTCTGGACCCAAGCTAGGGACCCAACCCTTCTAAGGGACCTCTTCCTTTACCGTTGGGTGAGGTCATGAGAACGGAACTTTTAGGGTACCTGCCTCCTCGAACCGCGTCCGATGACAGGTACCCCAGCGTTTCTCAGCCCGTGCTGACTCACTGAAGTGAAAGAAACAAAGTGAAAGTGACACCAGGTTATTACACGTGTTCATTCGTGTCCGTCACTCCCCACTACCCCTTTCGGACGACTTGAGTCTACGTAGACTTCCTCTGCGTTGCAACACCCGAGACCTCTCTCTCCCCGGGACTCCGTTCCTTACACCCACCAGAGATTTTCTGTTCTTCAGTTTCTTTACTTAAGGAAGAGGGTAGGAGCTCTTGGCTGTGTCTGGACGATTGTAGACCTAAAATTATGCACGGTCTGAAGATCGGAGGGAGTCTATTATTCACACACGACACCCATGAAGGGACCACTAAGTCACCAATTCTTAGGTACGAAGGTGACGTCCCCGGTGCCCAAGCTAGGGACAAGCCCCTTGATTCTAGGGTGTACGACGTGTCACGCCGGTTTTTCACAACCAGCGAATCAGCACAGACTGAGAAACACTGGGGTGCCTGACATAGGACGACCCGAGGAGACAGGTGCCCTAAGAGGTCGACTCTTATGACCTCACCCAACGGTAAGGGAAGTCGGTTTTTTAATTTTTATTTACACACAACAAGAGTCAGTGATTTGACATCATGTCGGGAGTTTTTCTTTTGAGTACATCGTGGATTAGGTTCTCCCCGGTAGGACAGAAAAGAGACCTTCAACCTTAACCTCGACTCTTGTTTAGAGAGGTAGAGTCACACTTGACTCCTAATTCCCTCAGAAGAGGGACGGGTCATTCGTACCCATTGTCCCTTCGTTCAAGTTGTGGTTTCTCTGTTTGGATCTAATATTGTGTTAGAGGTGTAGTTGAGTGGGTCAAAGGAGTTTTTCAGTTAGAGCCCTCCTTTTTTTATTTCATACTCCCTATAGGATCTAATTATTGTGAGGTTTGTTCCTGTTTTGTACTTGGAACTGACCGGGGACCAAGTATTGTTCGTCGACACTGTCGATGCAATCCCTGTCTATTCTTTTGATGTAAGCTATTTTCAGCGTCCTGACCTGTACCGTAATCACACACAGATACAGTGACGCCCATTTTGTGTCTTAAGACTCACCTTTTTTCCACTTTACTCAACGGTACATACTTTGGTGAAACTTTTTACTCGACGTGTGCCGTCGACGAATACCTACGTGTGCAAACATTATTTTAACATTGTATGTCTGTCCTTTCTCTGTGTAGCCGAAGACCTTTCACTAACGGTCACTCTTTGCCTCACGCTGTCACTCCGTGAAACAGACATTGATATTATGAAAAGTTTTTATAAATAAAAAGACAAGACCCAGAACCAACGTCGTACGTTCGAGAATCAACGTGGTACACCCTAGGTCAAGGGACTGGTCCCTAACTTAGATCTGGGGAACGTAACCCTCTCACCTAAGAATTGGTGACTGGTGTTCCCTTCAGGGTCCTTGATTTGTTAAAAAATTTTTTAGTGTATAGATTTCCTTTATACCCCCTTGCGAAATAGTTATGTTAAATTATAAATAACCCTTAAGGGACCACTAGGTCTCCAGTCCTGAGACGTGAAAGTGACACCCGTGTACAAACTAGGGACCAGACCCTTGATTCTAGGGTGTTCGACGTATCACACCGGTTTTTTTATTATTACTTTTAAAATTTATTTTAATTATAACTAACTTATGTTAACCGGTAACAGTCCGTGATAAGATTCGGACAATGTACATAACTGAATGACTTGGGAGTTGTTATTTAGTCGCGTCATCCAATGATTACAATAGTCATGGGAAATGTCTTCTCTTTTCTCCGTGTCGTTCAGTTCATTGGACGGTTTATGATAATAATCAGTGTACTGATTATCCACTATTCCTAACCCCCCTAACGAAACAAAAATTTGTCCAAAAAAAAAAAAAATTCAACGTAGATAAATAAATAAGTAAGCCGGCGGGTCGTACCGTACACCTTTGGATCAAGGGGTTGGTTCCTATTCTAAGGTGCGGGGGACGTAACCTTCGAGTCTTCAGGGTCACTATCTAAACTTGGGTCCTTCAGACCGAGGTCTCAGATATTCAAATTAGATAATGGGATGGGACTGCGACCCGTAATAAGAGAGACTTAGAGGATTATCATACTTCCCGCTCAAGTCTCGTCAAGAGTCCCCGAGGTTCACGTCGGTTACGGTTCCCGTCTCGTCCGACGTCCCGTCCCCACTCTTAAGTCAGAAAGACTTCGGATTAGACTTTGAGAGAGGAAACGCTGAGGTTGTCCATGTCCCACCGGAACAAATAGGTTCCGGTGGAGGATATGGACGCAGAGAGAAAAAGTTTTATGGATAGACAAGTTAGAAGGTGAGAAGGAGGGTCCCGGGAACGGTGAGGAGTGGTTAAAGAAGGAGTCCTAGACGGTCCCTACCCTGTGGTACATAGATAAGTACCAAGGACTTGACGGTTTGCCGTGTCGTTAGGAAAACGGAAAGTTCCCATCCTGGTGTTTAGAGAGGGTTCTTAGGTCAATATGATCTTTAGTTTCAAAGGGAGTCACCGTTCCATTCTCGAGGAGAGGTAAGGAGTATGGGCTGGTGTCACCGACCTTCGGAACAAGATTGCTTAGATAAGAGTCTTGGAGGAATACAGTGTAAGCTTCTAAGACCTTCCTTCTGTCCCATTGCCCTTCATTAGCCTTAGACCCTTAGATTGTAAATCACTCGTGAGTCTGGGTAATAAAGTTAATTAGGGGTGTTGATAAGGTTCCACTGCCCAAAACATGGGTGAGGGATACACTCCGACTCCGAGGTTCATCGATTTACTGACGTCCCAGTGCCGGTCGAGTCTCTTTCATCCTCCGAAGGCCCTACCCCCATCCCCGTAGGTTTTAGAGTCGGACCCCTGGTGAAACTCCCAATCTTTAACCTCTGTTGGGACCTCCCATTCATGCACCGTGATAGAGTATCGTTATTAAATAATTTAAATTATTAAATTAGAATAATTTGACCGTTTAGTCCTTGTGAGTCGTTTAACCTTCAGGAGTTGATTTACCTCACGTGGTTCACAATTTTCCTTGATCTCCCCCTGAAGGAACCACCAGGTCTCCAATTCTGAGACGTGAGGATTACGTTCCCCGGACTCAAGTTAGGGACCGACCCCTTGGATCTAGGGTGGACGGGGTTGATTTCTAAGACGTGCGACGTTGATTCTGGGTCGAGTCGGTTTATTTATTGAAAAAAAAAAAAATTGTTTTCCTTGAACCACTGACCTTGAGTCACTGAGACTCCAGGAAGGTTTTCATGTCATAAATTCAAGATTTTATGAAAAAAGATGATCTAGTTTGTACTGTAACAATGACCAATCAACAATTCAGTAGAGGGTGAGAAACCCTGGGGTACCTGACGTCGTGCGGTCCGAAGGGATGGGAAGTGATAGAGGACCTCAAAGGAGTTTGATACAGGTGACTTATGCACTACGATGGGTCGGTAAAGTAGGAGACGACGGAAGAAGAGAAAACGGGAGTTAGAAAAGTTCGTAGTCCTAGAGAAGGTTACACAGTCGGGAATCATAGTCTACCGGTTTCATAATCTCAAAGTCGGAGTCTCAGTTAGGAAGGTTACTTATAAGTCCTGACTAAAGGAAATCCTGACTGACCAAACTAGAGGAACATCAGGTTCCCTGAGAGTTCTCAGGGGAGGGAAAAGTGGGAGGGAGGGGGTGGAGGGTCGGGTAGGGTGGGGAGGTCCAACAGTGTCTCGTGGTCCAAACTCGAGGGACGTAGTATGTCGTTTAAGGGTGACCGAGACATAAAATGTGTACGATTACATATACAAAGTTACAATGAGAGAGTTAAACAGGGTAGGAGAAGAAGGGACACAGGTGGTCTACAAAGAATTTGACAAGGTCTCGTATTTTTCTTCCTTCTGATAGTTTAAGATAAATAATTATTATCCATTCCTCTTTGACTGTGACTCCGGACTGTTTCCATCGTATTTTTCTCTTTCGATCTCTAAATAGAGTAAATATTTATAACAAAATTTTTAGAATTTATTTAACTCGTTTATCTTAACTTGTCGTGTAAGATTTTATTGTATAATAAAGTCCTTACGTTCCTACCAGTTGTCTCTCAGGTATTTATTTTAAATACAATCGTACTGATTCCTCTTTTTAGTAGACTAGAAGAAGTATAAAATTTTTGGTAAAGACTGTCTCCGACTCACGGTTTCTTAACTGACACCGTCAAGAAGACTGACACCACGACCTCTTCTGAGAACTCTCAGGGAACCTGTCGTTTCTCTAGTTTGCCCAGTTAGGATTTCCTTTGCTTGGAAAGTAACCTTCTTGACTACGACTTCGACTTCGGGGTCATGAAACCGGTGGACCACGTTTCTCGGTCGAGTAACCTTTTCTGGGACTACGACCCTTTCTAACTTCCGTCCTCCTCTTCTCTTACTGTCTCCTAACTCAACCAATCTACCGTAGTGGATAAATTACCTGTAACTCAAACTCGTTTGAGGTCCTCTACCACTTCCTGTTTCTTCGGACCGTGCGACGTCAGGTACCCCAGTGTTTCTTAGTCTGTGTTGACTCGTTGATCTGTTATAATTATTTATGCAGTGAGTCATAGATCGCGAGGTTGCACGACCCCTGGATTCGCTCTGACGTGTCTTGTACGAAGAGTTCCTCCTTCTTTAAAGGAAGACGGAAAGATCCAAGAAGACCGACCAGATTTTTAATTTGACTATACTCTGTCTGATTGTTCTCTTTTAATGTGTTTTCAAATTATTGTACATATGAATCTTCTTTGGGTCCCTTTGACTCATTAAACGGTTTTACCGGTTTTAGGAGTGAAATTTACAGTCGAAGAAATCAAATTTTGTTTTCTCCTACAATCCCCCCGAAGGGACGAGGAGATTCCCGATTCTGCGGTACGAGGGTTACGTCCCCTGGTCTCAAACTAGGGACCAGTCCTTTGATCTAGGGTGTACGGTGTCCATTCACAGACGTACGGTGTTGATTCTGGGTGACGTCTGTTTATTTAATTATTATTATTGTTAATTAAAAATTTTTCTTCTACGACCCCCGACACTAAACCCTGAACTTCCTTTTCTTTCTGTTAAAGTATACCTCTATCTTTTTTTGTTTATAAACTATTTGTGTACAAACGGTCGGAACGTGTGTGTTACCACATTGGTCCCTCCCAATTAAAAATGAAATTGAAAACAAAAACGGGTAAAACAATATTAGTGTGTATTACCGGACGGAGTCTCTTGGGACGGGGGAGACGCACTGGGAATGTGATTTCACGGAAACAAGTCCAAGTGTCCCTCTAGACTGGGACGGGTGGACACTTACTAACATTCCTTTTCTTCGGACGGACTCCGAACGGTCCGATCCTCTATTTATAAGCGTTCTTAATTTACCAGAAAATGAAACAAAGGAGTGGCTCCGGGTAGAGACTAGGTATTTTCTTGGACTGTAGGTCCGGGGGGTTTTCCACCAATAAAACTCCGCACTTAGACAGTAGAAGAGGCAGTCGGTCGAAAGGCTTATTTCAGTATAAGGAACGGAGTTGTGGAACAGGGACCCTAAGTGACCGGAGAACACGCCACTCGTTTCACTCAAACGTGACCCATTGTTGCCTTGTACGTTTTCTGAGACTAACGATTTCAGGAAACTGAAAGGAGGTGGTGTGAGTGAAGTATAAGAAACGTCCATAGAGACCATAATCGAGATAAGGTCCAGGAAATAGATTTAAGAGATCCGTCGATTCCCCCACCCCCACCCTCACCTCCATTTTTCTTTCCAAGGACTCCAAAGACAAAGAATTTTTATCAGTCTAATTAGAACTACGGTTTCTCTGTGTAAAACCCCACCGTTTGAAACGAAGGGATGTGGAGTCTCGACAGTAAAACCAACTCCCGACGAGGATTTCCGTAAGTCAAGTCAAGTCGGTGAGTCAGCACAGGCTGAGAAACACTAAGGTACCTGACGTCGTACGGTCCGGAGGGACAGATAGTGGTTGAGGGCCTCAAATGAATTTGAGTACAGGTTGCTCAACCACTACGGTAGGTTGGTAGAGTAGGATACAACAGGGGAAGAGGAGGGTGGAAGTTAGAAAGGGTCGTAGTGCCAGAAACTTACTCAGTCAAGAAACGTAGTCCACCGGTTTCATAACCTCAAAGTTGAAGTCGTAGTCAGGAAGGTTACTTACAAGTCCTGACTGAAGGAAATCCTAGTTGACCAACCTAGAGGCTTGTCAGGTTCCCTAAGAGTTCTCAGAATATGTTGTGGTGTCAAGTTTTCGTAGTTAAGAAACCACGAGTCGAAAGAAGTATCAGGTTGAGAGTGTAGGTATGTACTGGTGACCTTTTTGGTATTGGAACTGATCTGCCTGGAAACAACCGTTTCATGACAGAGACGAAAAATCATACGACAGATCCAACCAGTATCGAAAGAAGGTTCCTCGTTCGTAGAAAGTTAAAGTACCGACGTCAGTGGTAAACGTCACTAAAACCTCGGGTTCTTGTATTTCAAAGAGTGACAAGGTAACAAAGGGGCAGATAAAGGGTACTTCACTACCCTGGTCTACGGTACTAGAATCAAAAGACTTACAACTCAAGACTTAAGTAAGTGGTCGTAACCCCCGGCTCGTTAGATCACCGTCTTTTTCGGGAGACCGTTTCCACAAGTCTCACCCTTGAGTAGAGTAATTACTTCTTTTCCGTTCCTGGTTCTTCTGTGTCTCTTAAGTTCAGTTATCTCCTCCGGACCCTGACTCCAGAGTCCCTCTCTCTCGACCGTCTCAAATCTCACGAGATCTCCAGGACGTAGAACTTCCGTCTTGGTTGTGGTGGAAGAGAACTTGTGACCCCGGCACTACTTTCCCGACCGAGACTCTCGAAAGGACTATGGTGACCGTGGTTCCTTTTCGTTCCGTACACTCGACTGGTCCCTTTGTGTGTCTGTGTCTGTACGGTCAAAACGTTGGGACGTCGACAGTTCGAGGTAGACGGTCGTACTCCTTTTGTGATTTGGTAATTACTGAAATTTTCTGAAGGACGGTCGGACAATAAGATGAGATCAGGGAAGAGGTACGCGTTGAGGTTGTTTGGAGAACTGGTCCTTCTTGAGTGAAGAAAATTTCCCCTCAATGTCATTTTTCTATTTTATTTATTTGTTTGTCGTAGTCTGGATATATTTATATAATGTCTTTTTGACTTTTACCTCCGTCCCTTGTTTTTTTTGTTTTACAATTTACTTTCCGTGAGTGGTCTTTTTTTTATTGTACTTTGTCTACTATTAGTACTTGTTGTTTCCTGAGTTTCCCGAATTACTTAAAATTTCGTTCTCTAGTTTCGTTTCTGTGTTATCAAGTTTCTTCTCTACTACTCGTTGACCTCCTCTACCGTAACCGTCTCGAATCCTTTACTTCACGAAAAAATTTTTTTTGTGGAATGTTCACTTCCAGTAAAGTCTTTGTAGTTTTTCCTTTGCTCGGAACGACTTATGTCTCCTATTCTGACGTTTTTCGTTCCCTTCCTCGACCTTTACTCATTAATTTTCCCTTGGTTCCTTATTATATGGCTTTTTCATGTCTGTATGTCTCCCACTCTTTCATCCTCCCGACTCATGTACCCAAAGAAGTTGAAAATATCGACATTTAGAAGAATGGGAAATATGGGTTATTTGGTTCTTTGTCTACAGATTCGTATAAATTTCTGTAATTATACCCCGAAGGGGCAACCAAGTCACCATTCCTTAGGCGGACGGTTACGTCCTCTGTGCCCAAGTTAGGGGACAGACCCTTCTAGGGTGTACGACGTCTCGTTGATTCGTGTGCACGGTGTTGATGGCTCGGTCGTGAGATCAGACCCTTGGTGTTGATGGCTTCGGGGGCACGGGAATCTCGGGCGCGAGCCGTTTTCTCTTCGGTGGTGGCGTCTCTCTTCGGGCGTGTGGTTTGATGTCAGCGGGGACGAGTGGCGTTGACCTCTTCTCGGACTCGTCGTCACTTCTGGGTCGTGTCGGTTTCATTCAAGTTTTCTCTTTATTTATTTTAGTATATACACATATTCTGTAATTATATTCATTAGATAAGTTTACTTACTTAGTCATAAAATTCATGATTTTAGTCACTTCAAATTATTCCTTATGTCTCGATGACCGTCTCGTGGTGTCACTTTTGTCAAAGTAATTTTAACCCTTGATCCTCCCGACGTTAACTTATGTCTAGCCACTGTCCTCTTTCTTCGTTTTTTACTGCATACATCCGAAGACTTAAATGTGACCAAGTAGCTCTTACTCTTAGGGATTTTTGTTCTCAATTAATGTTTGTATTAATGTATGGATCCCAGATTTAGTCAATAGAAGAGGTCAAGTCGTTTTGTAGTTTTCTTTTTTATCTAAACGTAGGGTTCTAGTTTGTATCTACTAATTTTTTTTCCAATCGTTTTTCTTCAATTGTCAGCCATCCTCTGGTCTCGTTCGGAGAACCTTAAGTATTATTTTTTGATTTATATGTGTCTGTGTGTCTTGTTGGATCCTCAAAAAATAAGTTTGGTGTAATCGACTTGGACAAAAGAGAAGTGGTGCTCGTGTCGACCCGAGGACCTTATTACATACATCATACACCACATTACATTCACTTTATCTTAATGATTTAGATTTAAAACAACTTTTAGACTTAAAGAACAGGTGACTATTGAATAGAAAATATATATATTTACATAAACAAAATAAAAACTGTACATGTGTGATGAAAATAAATGATAAATAAAAAAACCGACACGATCAGAAGTGACGACTGTGTCCGAAAGAGATAAACGTCTCTCACCCCCAATGAGAGAGTAACACCCCCAAAAAGGACAACGTCTCGTCTCCGAGATCCATGCACCCGAAGTCATCAACACCGAGTGTCTGAGTCGACGAGACTCCGTAGTTAGAGGTGCCTTAATAAGACTCAATTTTTTTATTTTCGTGGGTCAGGGGGTTTCAATGTATGATGTACTAAGGTAAATATATTGTAAAACTTTACTTTTTTTAATTTCTCTACTTCTTGTCTAATCACAATGGATACCAACCCTCATGCCCGATACCCTCTCCTTACCCGTACTAATATTTCGTCGTCGTCCTCCCTAGAAACACCACTAGTTTGTAAAGATCTATAACTACCGTCTTGTCAATGTACTTAAATGTGTATCCTGTTTTGACGTGTCCGGATGTGTGTATATGTTTACTCACGTATATTTTGACCGTTTGTGACTTATTACTAATATAGTTACGGTTGAGAGACCAAAACATGTTGATATAACATGATACCAATATGTTCTACAATGGTAGCCCCTTTTGACCCACTTCAGACGTAAGAAAAACGTTAAAGGATACTGAGATACTAATAAAGGTTTATTTTACGAAAAAAATTTTTTTTCCATAGGTCCGAAGACAAGGTTTTCGGGGTTGGTACACGGTAGTTTTCTGTGGTCAGAGACTTTCTCTGTCCTTTAGTATAACCTCGAGAGAGAAGTGTCTCTACCAGACGTTAGGTGACGAACAGGAGATTAGTTGTAAATGACTCACAGTCGACCCTCAGTCCGGAACACAACCTTCGATTCACTATGTTTTTCTTACTAAATACTAGGTAAAGATACGTGAGGGTTGGATTACGATTAACAAGTCGGTGATTTAGTACAGGTTGAGACGCTGGGGGACCTGCCGTCGTGTGATCCGGAGAGACAGTGATAGAGGACCCCAAACGGGTTCAAGTACAGGTAACTCAGTCACTACGAAAGGTTGGTAAGTTACGATTATTTTTACCGATTATACTATTCTCGTAACCTGATCCTTCAGTTTTCTTAAGACAGGAGGCTATTTGTGAATGATCCAAAAACTAAAACTTGGTTAGGAAACGAAGAACCATAGAACTGAATGACTGGACGTTTTAAATTCTCTTCTCTTATGTACATTTATATGTAAAATTTGTATTGGAGTCAGGAAACCTACCCAAGTACTTTTGGACTTTAATGGACTTTAACATACGTCTTCATATATTCATGGAGGGAGAAGATCCTTCTCTATCATATTGAAAAATTTTTTTATCTAAAACCCCCGAGTAACTGGGTAATTTTCAAATCTTATTGACTGAGACTAAAAACCTAAATTAGAGATTCCAGGGAAGGTAAGATTCCCAGGTGTTAAGATCATCTAGAGACTCTAGAGAGGAAGGCAGAGATTATAAGACACCAAGGTTCTCCCTACTTTCTTTACCCGATCTTGAGATTGTAAACCTTAAGGGTCGTGGTGTTCTCAAGTAAGGGGAGACGTTCTCCTGTTCCTAAGTTAAAAAGTTGTACCTTAAGGTCCGACAAATCCTAAGTTAGAGATTAACTAGAAGGTTGGAGTCAATAGTGAAGGGTTCTGGGGTGGAGTCGGATCAAAGGTGTTTTGAAGCGAGGGTAAGTGAGATACGGAATCAGGTGTGTCCCGGTAGACGGACCTTGTGGGGATTAAGGTGGGAAAAAGAAGAACTCAGATCCAAATTTCCAGGCGAAGGGTCACTTCCGAAAAGTCCTGGAGAGTAGGAGTGTTGTCCGAAGAATCGGGACCTATGGGTGACGGATAATGGTGAATCCTTTGTCCTGATAACCAAGTGAGTCCCGTCGTTTGGGTCGGCGGTCCTCAGTACCGTCTCCTTCAATCTCCAAACTTCGACCATCCATATTGTTTGGGATCCGGGGACAAAAAGGGTGACGACTTTTCTGGCTTTTTATAGTCGAAAATCCTTTCACTGTTGGACTCTCGTTATCATTTAGTTGATAAGACTTGCAATTGCATTGTACTTTGTTGTAAGATGAAGTTTCTTGCTCTCCCTCACCACCCCTGGTTCAAGTCAAGTCAAGTCAAGTCAGCGAGTCAGCACAGGCTGAGAAACGCTGGGGTACTTAGCGTCGTGCGGTCCGGAGGGACAGGTAGTGGTTGAGGGCCTCAAGTGAGTCTGAGTACAGGTAGCTGAGACACTACGGTAGGTCGGTAGAGTAGGAGCCAGCAGGGGAAGAGGATGACGGGGATCAGGGAGGGTCGTAGTCTCAGAAAAGATTACTCAGTTGAGAAGAGTACTCCACCGGTTTCATGACCTCAAAGTCGAAATCGTAGTAAGGAAGGTTTCTTTAGGGTCCCGACTAGAGGAAGTCTTACCTGACCAACCTAGAGGAACGTCAGGTTCCCTGAGAGTTCTCAGAAGAGGTTGTGGTGTCAAGTTTTCGTAGTCAAGAAACCACGAGTCGGAAGAAGTGTCAGGTTGAGAGTGTAGGTATGTACTGGTGTCCTTTTTGGTATCGGAACTGATCTGCCTGAAATCAGTCGTTTCATTGCAGGGACGAAAACTTATACGACAGATCCAACCAGTATTGAAAAGAAGGTTCCTCATTCGCAGAAAATTAAAGTACCGACGTCAGTGGTAGACGTCGCTAAAACCTCGGGGGGTTTTATTTCAGACTGTGACAAAGGTGACAAAGGGGTGGATAAAGGGTACTTCACTACCCTGGTCTACGGTACTAGAAGCAAAAGACTTACAACTCGAAATTCGGTTGAAAAAGTGAGAGGAGAAAGTGAAAGTTCTCCGAAAAATCGAGGAGAAGTGAAAGACGGTATTCCCACCACAGTAGACGTATAGACTCCAATAACTATAAAGAGAGTCGTTAGAACTAAGGTCGAACACAAAGAAGGTCAGGTCACAAAGAGTACTACATGAGACGTATCTTCAATTTATTCGTCCCACTGTTATATGTCGGAACTGTACGAGGAAAAGGATAAACCTTGGTCAGACAACAAGGTACAGGTCAAGATTGACAACGAAGGACTGGACGTATGTCTAAAGAGTTCTCCGTCCAATCCACCAGACCATAAGGGTAGAGAAAGTCTTAAAAGGTGTTAACTAACACTAGGTGTGTCAGTTTCCGAAACCGTATCAGTTATTTCGTCTTTATCTACAAAAAGACCTTAAGAGAACGAATCCGACTGACCTTTTCTCATGGAACAGATTTCCTTCCGCTGACCGAGGGCAATTTTGTAATTTCTAAGTAACCCTTCTGCTTAAAGTTCCAAAAGTCCGACACTTGTGACAAGACACCCCTAGAGGAAATTGAGTTGATGTTCTCGTGTAGGATACCCTATCCGTTCAAAATGTGGTCCCGGTGACTGTTAGTAGTTTCTCCGGTTGAGGAAGACACGTCTTTAGTTTCCTTGATGTTCCCAATATATTTTGGAGAGTATTTCCTGGGGACAGAAAGACAAAAGAACAGACATTTTACCCGTACTAACACACGCACGTCAGTACAGACTGAGGACACTGGGGTACTTGACATCGGGTGGTCCAAGAAGACAGGGACCTTAAAAGGTCCGTTCTGATAACCTCACCCAACGGTAAAGGAAGAGGTCCGTTAGAAGGGAGAAGTCCCTAGATTACGACTAGAGGACACAGAGTACGTGACCTTCCACCTAAGAAATGGTGACTCGGTAGACGCCTCGGAAATTTACCCGTACACTCAAACGAACACACACGGATCAGTTCTCAGTACAGGTCGAGAAACGTTGGAGTACCTGACATCAGGCGGTCCGAGGAGACAGGTACCCCTAAGAGGTCTGTTCTTATGACCTCACCCAACGGTACGGGAGGAGGTCCCCTAGAAGGGTTAAGTCCCTAACTTGGGATTGGATTGGTAGCCTAGAGGGCGTAACGTCCGTTTAATAAACTGGAGACTCGGTGGTCCCTTCGGGATATTACCCGTATGTTTTGTATAAACTCTCGGTCGACAGTTTGTCTTATATGATAGTGAATGGATTCGCGACAGCCTCGATGAACGAAAATGGATGTAGTAGAGTAACTTAAGAGGAAGGATTACTTCATTCAAGATCATGTAGGTGTAAAATGTCTATCACTTCGATCTCGAGTCTCTGTCGTTAAATGAATTACTTCTCTTTGTAAATTTTTCTGAAAAGAAAGGGACACCGAGTCTGTCATTTCTCAGACGGACGTTACGTCCTCTGGGTCCAGCCGGGGACCCAGACCTTCTAGGGGGTCCCTTCCCTTACCGTGGGGTGAGGTCATAAGAACGGACTTTTTGAGGTACCTGTCTCCTCGGACCGTCCGATGTCAGGTACCCCAGCGTTTCTCGACCTGTGGTAACTCACTGATTGTGAAAGTAAACAAGGTTTCAGAAATGATAAATTAGGAGAGTTGTTGAGACCGTTTATTTGGGACGTCCCTAAAGTGGTTCCGTCGGACTGAGGGTGTACCGTCGTACGAAAATGACATGTTGCTTATATATGTACTTTTGGTACATACCTTACGTTTAAAAAGACCGTGGGTGTTAAATTTTCATTTTACTGTCTGTACTTAAAATTGTTATGTAAAATAAACTGGGTTATACACGTTTCATAATATTTAGGTTGTACATTGGTTATATTTTTTAATAACTCTATAAAATGTAATGAAAGAAAAGTATGATTCCGGACACACATAAAGTGTACAGTCGTGTAGGGTTAAGGCTGAACGGTGTACAGTTCCCGAGCTTTTGTGCACCGATCTCAGGTGATATACTCCGATGCGTAATCATTAGGATTTCAATTCTCGTCTTGGGTGTCTCGGTGGACGAAGAACCAAAGTCTTCTGTCCGTATTATTATTATTATTATTATTGTTGTCTCAAGAACCCGTAAATGAGACGCGGTATTCTGCCGGTTCAAAATAATGACGTACACATCTCCTGAAACGTGTGCAGTAGGTGGGCGTTGGTCCACTCACATGACGGGAAGAGAAAGCTGACTCGGTCTCTTGAAAGGGCTCAACCCGGGAGGGGGTCACGGACTGGTGTCAGGGCAACAGGACGGTGGTCGGCCCGCGGTCGGGCGCGTTCAGGAGCCGAGCGGTGGTAGGATTGGTCCCGGTTTGTCTCCGCGCGAACGTCCCCGCCTGTGTCCAGTGGACGTTCGACTTCGCTAGTTCCGCCCGGCTCTCCGAAAACGCTCGGCGGACGCCGAAGCCGCCGCCGAAGCCGTGGACGAGGAGGAGGCTGGGGAGGAGGCCGAGGCTGAGGCTGAGGAGGAGGCTGAGGAGGAGGCTGAGAAGGAGGCTGAGAAGGAGGAGGAGGAAGAGAAGCTTGTCCACGAGCCTCCGCGGTGGTAGGCCTCGGTCGGCACCGCTCGATTCTAACCAGACGTCGGGGCGTCCGCGGCGGTGGAGGTCTGGGGTGCACCCTTGCGCTCCCCCGCGGCGAAGACCCTCGGGTCTGGGCCGAAGGCCTGAGAGCACGCGTCTCGAGTAGTATCTCTTCGGTCGTCCGTGCGGGTGAAGGGTATCTCTTCGGTCGCCCGTGCGGGTGAAGGCCGGCGGGGTCCGCGAAGCGGCCGAGACCATTCGAGCCGCGCGGGAGGCGGGCGGAGGGAGTCCCAGCGCGCGAGGCGGGACATCCCCTTTTCAGAAACGGGGCGGGGGAACGTCTGCGTCTCGACTCGGTTGTTGCCGACCTGTTCCTCGCTGCGCACCTCGGTCTCAGTACCGCCGGGGGCTCGTTTCGAACCGAGGTCGGCCTTCGGGGCGCGGTAGGAGCCCCTTTCTTCCTCGGCCGGGCTCGAGTCCGTGCCTCCCACTGGGACGCCCGAGGAGGAGCTGAGGACTTCGGGGTGGTAGATAAGGGCTGAGGAGGTTAGGGTCGCGGCGCCAGGGGCTTCGCTTACAATGCGGAGGACGCCGCCGGAGGCGGCGGGATCTGGACGGACAGCCTGGGCGTGGGGTCCCGGGACGCGGCGAACGGCTTCGGAGAGGAGCGAGGGGAGGTCCAGGACCGCCGAGGGCCGGGCCGGGTCTCTGAAAGGCGGTCGCTAAGGCCGTCAAGGCGATGGTTCTGCGACGTCCGGGTGCCCTCCGCAAGGCTGTCGAAGCCCTCGAGAGCGCGGTCACCGACGCCGGGCTGTAGGCGTGTTTCCTCGTCTAGCACCTCTACGATCACGTCCTCGTCGAAGAGCGGTAGGACGGGCTCCGCCGCGCTCGGGCCGCCGAAGCGGCGGCGTGGCTGCACGCGTAGTGGCCGACTCGCCGCCTCGACGCCCGCTGGGCTCAGTCCGTGAGAGACCTGACCTCGGTACTAGCTCAGGCCCTGGCACTCGAACCGAGGGGTTATGCGCTATTACTTTTTACTCAAAACCGTCAAGAACGTTAGAGTGCGCAGGAAAGGGCACAAATAAAAGGGCTTGGATAAAGGTGGGCAAGACCGATCAACACTTTGGTTCAACCCCCGGGTACTCTTATTTCGGAAACAAAGAATAAGTGAACCGGAAGCAACCGAAAACACCCTAGTAATACACAACCGATACCCAGAGGTGTAGACCTTTAAAAAAAGGACGCGCAAGGGGTCGCGGGGTGCACCCAAAGGAAACAAACCAACCTCGGATACGTCACTCCTGAGGTCGTCGGACCAAGGTTTAAGCGGGCATGGAAAGTAACCGATCTTAAACTCGAACAAAAGGACAGAGTCGCCTATCTCTTGTCACCATGTTAGAACATACACCAACACCCAGCACGTCCGTTTATCCACTGACATTGATTCACGACGACGATATTGTTATGACAGGAAGTTGAACGAGGTAGTCGGATGGAACACCCGCGTCCGAAGGGGTTTCCGGGTTCAAAGTCCCGACAAAACCATTCACAAGTGACGTCCAGGAATGGATCTCTCCGATCAAGAACACTTGAGACCAAATTCGGAGGTCTGGGGAGAGAATGGTTTAAAATCCGGAGAACTTTCTAAAGGCCTTGTCTAAACCACACTTGACTACCTAATAAATGTAACAACCTCGATGAGTATTGAAAGATTTCATTCGTATTAACAAATCCTTCCCTTCTCTAAACCGTTCATTGTCCCTTCGAGACGTCATATTGAGGTAAAGAACTCAGAAGACGTGTTGGTCCTACCTCGACTAACCCCAGGTCTCAGCAAACAGAACCAGAAGTCTTCCCAGGATTAACAGTACCCACGGTAGAAAATTATATTCTTTCCGGTCTGGACAGAAGGGACGTGACGAAAGTTCGTTTTTCCATTATCAGGACGTCGAGTGTGGTGTTTCGTACTCAGTCAGGCGCGATCTCCCACCATACCCCGTAAAATGAAAACTTATAATCTGTGAATTACTTAAGTTTTCATAAAACATATGAAGGAACCTTAAAACATAAATTCGGACGTAGACGAGGGATGTCCCGAAGGGTCCACCGAGTCATCATTTCTTAGGTGGACGGTTAGGTCCAAGCTAGGAACCCAACCCTTCTAGAGAACGTCTTCCTTTACCGTCGGGTGAGTTCATAAAAACCCGTACCTCTTAGGGTATTTGTCACCTCGGACCACCTGATGTCAGGTGTCCCAGTGTTTCTCAACCTGTACTGACTCGTACGTACATATCGATGGCGGGACGGTTTCTTTTTAGATG
The DNA here is from genome assembly GCA_006410555.1 of Capra ibex. Lineage (NCBI taxonomy): Eukaryota > Metazoa > Chordata > Mammalia > Artiodactyla > Bovidae > Capra > Capra ibex. The sequence continues at coordinate 2,442,111 of SJYO01000233.1, read as the reverse complement.
AATCTTACATCTTCGTCTGAACGAAATTTCCCATCACAAATACCTTTTAATTACGTGTAATTTCTAACTCATGTATTGTTTGCTGACTTTGCATCGTTGTTTTTGGACAAAATAAAAAGGTTTATGTCTATGTCTTCAAACGTACAAGACGTTTATAACGAAGTTTCGTTGTAAAGATATATGTCGCGGAAGACAAGATTGTCGCGCATTTGTATCTATACATAGGTGTCACGTTACAACCGAGTAGTTCCCAGGTGGAACGTATGTGAGTAATGAATTTCTTTGTTTTACTAATCAGTTTGGTCTTGACAAAAACAGTTCCGTTAAAAACAAAAAATATCCACCTATCAAAAAGAGTTTTCTTTTGAATCCATCACATGTATAAAGATTTACCATTGTCATTATAAACGTTTCTTGTCAAAGGTCACGAGGTCGAACCCCAATTAAGTTGAACTGGTTCTTTAACTCCTACCTCGGGGAGGTTGTACCGAAATTTAATCCCTTCGTGTGACTTCAGTAGTCTTGAAGTCTCAGTAGGGGCGAAGAGTTTCCTGTTTTCAGTGTTACTCACTTTTCCCTAATAAAGGAAATGTTTTTCGTATTTTATTTGGGTTATTACCGGTGAACCATTTCAATCCCATTGAGTCAAAGAAGAAGGTAGAACTTTTTCTACTCTCTAAACTGGTGGTAATGTCGAAGGGGTCTTCACTACCAGTTTACACAAAAGTCCTTTCTTGTTAGTCATTAAATTATTATAATTGTGTTCAGTGACATGGAGTGTCAACACCGATGTCTTTTAGTAGGACAAAGAAGGGAAAAGCCTGTTCGTAGTGTGTCAAGAATTTTACACCGGTAGACTATTTAATATGTTTTATGTCTACGGTACGTGTGAGGAACTCGCAAAGAAGGGTGTGGTTTTCATGATTGCAATCGTTACCCTTCGTTGGAGTATCTCCTTAACACAGTCGAAATAGTGTCTACAGCATCGGTGTACATAAGGGAGACTATCTATTCGAGGTCGTCCAGTTGAACGGGACATAAGTAAAATATAGTTTACCGCTTAATTTAGTGATGTGTTTCGTAAGGGACTTTGTCTAGAACCATGTCTCCGGGAACACTGGTGCTAATGGACACGGCATTTCGGATTGGTAGGGCCTCCAGTGGCCTCTAGGACAGTAACGATAACTCTATAACCGATGAAGTACAAATGTATCATTTCTAAACGTCGTATATTGTAATGTCTAGGTATTTGGGTCTTAATTGAGCACTCACAATTACCTGTTTACACGAAACTAAAAACGGAAATCACTATCCTTTTGATTTACCATTTTACCCAGTAAGGAGTTTCGTACCTTGTCAAAGAAATTGAAATGGATCATTCCTTTTTTGTTTTGTTAATGTGCACCTTGGCATTGGACGCTCTCATTGTTTATAACAGAGGTTTCCATGTTTGACATGGACCTGGAATTCGTCGTATTAGTGGAACTAGAGTGTTTTATTATGTTTGTCCTTTAAATTTCACAATTTCATATAATTTTGTTAAGACTTTTACGACTGATGACTCGTATATGGGAAGTCCCTTCCTCTTTTCGCCGTCTACATCTTAGACCAAAGAAATGTTGTTATATTTTATGCCAGTAGGGGGTTTGGTGTAGAGACATCGTTTAGAAATGTCACTCTCAAGTTTAAACCCTCTTGGTAAGACCCCTGTAATTTATCTTTACCATTCGACAGTTATAATTCTTCACCCATCTTTTACGACAGGAAGCCCAAGGTCTGGGACAGACGAAGGCAAACCCTAAGGAGGATCTAAGAATACTGTCACTCTAAGATGAAGAAGGTATCCGACATACCCAAGACGTTGTTTTCTGTGTTGGGTCGGTTAAGACCCCACTTTCGTATGTTTTGAGTAGGGACCATGGTACTTCAGTACGTTCTCTCCACCACTCTTTCACTTCTCAAGATCCCTCCTCCGTCCGGCCGGGTCCGGAGATGAGGAAGGGTTGGAGGTGTGTTCCCACTTCAGTGCTGTAAGGGTGCTTCGACCTTTTTACTTTTACTACGGACGACGGATTAAGTACGGTCCGTCTTTGGGTCTTCCGAACCGTATACGGGGTTGGACTGTCTCTTCAGTTAATTTATTTGACGTTCAACTTAAATGTTGACAAAAGTTGATGTAGAAAAACCGAGAGTAAGGTAAATAGTAGTCACCGTGCTAAAGTTCACTTCAAACACGTTTTTCTGAGTGAGAGGTAAGTTGTTACACGTGTCTTCTTCCCTTAGGGTTCTCAGATAGACGATGGAAGGACCATCCGAAACTCTAGTCTCACGGGAGGGAAGGTCGTCGGTTTTACTGGAGAAACAGGTTCAGGTAGTGTGGGGACGGGTCTAGGGACTTCAGTCAGCCACAGTGCACGTAAGCCGTACGATCCAAATAAATAAATTTATGCACTTCGAGGAGAACGTCCATGGGGTCCTAACACGGGGGTAATCAGACCCCACGGGTCAAAGTACAACTCGTCGTCTCACGTTAGACGACGTGGAACGGGTCCAGGCAGTCGTCGACGAACTACGTTACGAACTCGACGCCTTCGGACCGGTCTCCGAGACCCCCGAGGTCAAGGGGTCACATCAGGTCGGTCGAGAGGTTGTGACACCCGTCTTCTCTCTGTCCTGGGCCACTCAAGGGTTGTGAACTAAACGTTCTTACAGTCGTGAAATAGAGTAGACTGGTGATTGGCCCCCACCCCCTCGTCGGCCCTCCCCTCTGGTAAAGTCCGTTGTGACTGAGTAGTGGGAGAGACCCTTCATGATGAGGAGTCTGTTTCAATTTACGACGTCTCGTCACGGCAGATTATGTTCAAAGACACTACTACCTTTACCCGATACAGACACAACAGATTATGGGGGTGATGGGTATACATCGATGACTCGTGAATTTTGTACCGTTTACGTTGACTCTTTGACTTAAATTTAAAATAAGTTAATCGGTGTGTATCGATTACTGATGACGTAATCAGATATCACATCATCCGAAACTTTATGGGTGGAAAGAGTCACAATGACGGGGTGGAAGTATCAGTTTCACTTCAGCGAGTCAGCACAGGCTGAGAGACGCTGGGGTGTCTGACATCGGGTGGTGTCTGACATCGGATGTCCGAAGAGGTAGGTACCCTAAAAGGTCCGTTCTCATGGAAGTATTCCGAAAGGGTATGACTTTTAGTCTCTCGGACCACACAATCGGAAGACAATTCTTTTCATTGAGATTGTCCTGAACCTTTCCAGATAAAAATAGAGGTATTTAACTAAACAAAGTACGACTAAGGATCGTACTCATCGTGACTTATGAGACTAAAGTAAACGATTTATAAAATACATTCTACTGGTCCATTATTCAAGGTCCACCAGGTTACCATTTCTTAGGTGGACGGTCACGTCCTCCGTTTCCTCTACGTCCAAACGAGAAACCCAGCCCGTCTAGTGGATCTCCTCCTTTATCGTTGGGTGAGGTGATACGAACGGACCCTTTAGGGTACCTGTCCTCAAACCGCCCGATATCAGATACCCCAGTGTTTCTCGACCTGTGATGACTCGTGTTGGTCCATTATTGTTTCAACTAATAGTAATCGAGTTATAGATTTTTCGACAGAACGAAGACTCTCATACTAAAAAGATATCTTTCTGTAAATAAGAAAGGGTTCGGTGAGGGAATTCGAGACCGCAAACCCCTCTCCAGTAGGTCCTTGGGACTAAGAAATTGTTCTCGGTGGAGATGGGGCGGGGGGTGTCCGTCCGGACTCCAAACGGGGTCGAACGGACATCAGAAAGATCAGACACGTGGTTGGACATGACTCTTGAAAGACCTGGGAGTTCGGTCTCCACGTCTTTCTTCTTCTGGTACGTCCCGGACAAGGAGTTCGTCAGACGTCGGAACGTGTATGAGGAGACGGGAGAAGTCTGGTCAGGAAGTAGAAGGAAGGGTGTAAAGATTTGGGACACAGGGAACGTTCGATAAAGAGTCCCTTGGGGTGGGGGAGATATTGGACTCAGGCCAGGAACTCAGTGTCCACGATACGATAGTGAACGAGAGGAAACCTCGTGAATAGGACCAAACATTAATTTTTATTATCCTACCCCGACGGGACCACCACGTCACTAACTCTTAAATGGCACGTCACGTCCCCTAGGGTCAAGGTAGGGACCAAGTCCTTTTAGGATGTACGGTGTCCCGTTGATTCCGACGCACGGTGTTGATGACCGACACGAGATCTCGAACCTCGGCGTTGTCGTGGATGTGCGACGTCGATGATTTTGGGGTCGTGGGATCTCGGGGACGAGGCGTTGTTCTCTTCGGTAGCGTTCACGACTCGGACACACACACGTGAGTCGACGACAACACAGACTGAGATACACTGGGGTACCTGGCGTCAGGTGGTCCGAGGAGACAGGTGCCTTAAAAGGTCCGTTCTTATGACCTCACCCAACGACATGGGAGGAGGTCCCCTTAGAAAGGTTGGGTCCCTATCTTAGGTACAGAAAATACAGAAGGATGTGACCGTTCGTCCAAGAAATGGTGACTCTGTGGACCCTTCGAGTGTTAACGACTCTCCGGGGACGATTTCGGTGATCTTGATGGAGTCTAGACCAAGTCCGAGTGGGTTCTACAGGGGGCTGTGGAACCACTGGGTCATCCGTGTGTGTCCCTCTTTCTTTGTTAGTCACGCGTCTGATCTTCTCAGATCGGGTCTCCAGGGGTTTGAAGACCGTGGTCCCTGGTCGAACCACCTTATGTTAAAAAGGTACTTGTCCCTACCACTCCCCCCGTCTAAAGTCCTACTAAATTCGCGTAATGTGAATAACATGTGATAAAGTTTAGATTACGACGGGACTAGACTGTCCTCCATGGTGGTCAGACTCCGGGTCTCCAACCCCTGGGTACCAGATCCGGTGAGTATCAGATACTTGAACCAATCCTCCTCACAAACCTCGGCGACTCCCCCTTCAGAAGAGAGATCTAGACGTCTTTACTTCTGGTCTGTGTATTGACACCCTCGGTTGTCGTGGAGGAGACCTGGGGTCGTAGGTCGGACGACCGGAAGAGAGGTATGGTCCACGACCAGGTATTGGGGTTCAAAAAGAAAATTCCTTCGAGTTGCCATATACTGACGTTGGTTCCGTCTTCCAATATTCTTATTTCAAAGTAAAGTTTGTATAAGGGGGTATGGTAGATCTATCTCTGACAGATCTATTGTAATTTTTTTTTAGATTACGATTTTATAACACAAAAGTACGAGTAATTTATAGAAATAGAAAATCAAAATATTCTGACAAGTGTGTGATGTATTCAATAATTTATTACCAATTTATGAGTTTGTTACTGTAAACAATTTCATATTAGTCAGTTATATTGCCGAATAATCTAAAAATTTTTCCTTATAATATATGTTTAAGGATATTTTCGAGTCAAATAGAACTCCATAAATCTACTTTACTTCTATCATCTTTATTTTACCCTAAAACTTCTTAGAATTTATGTTGCGTTTTAGTCAAATGCACTCATTTTAGAAATTTGAATTTTAACTAAAAGAACGAAGGCCATGGAGAGTCCCGGACCTTAACTTCTTATGTTCTGCCTCATACACCGGGGTTTACTCATTCTGTGTATTTCTCGGGAGACTTTCGGGTCTCTTCCCTCGAGTCCGAAGAGTAGGACCGGACCGGTGTGACAGGAGAGTCACTCGAGTCCCGACCTCGTCGGGTTCGACCCGTCCTCCCCCATGTAGTCACTAATTCATCCATCCGAGACCGGAGAGGGGACCCCGGCGAAGGAAACCGTTGTTGTCTTGGAAACAGGACAAAGATGCCACGGACTCGAAGAAGAACCCCTGGGTCTCAGTTAAGGTGTTAAAAGTCAGGTAGTAACCTGGGAGAAAGTCGAAAGATGGTCGTTCCAAAAGGTATCTGGACCATAGACAATATCAAGATTCCTCGAGTTCCTTTGGAAAATCCTCATTTCTCTCTCTCTTTGTGAGATCGAAAGTCGTTGTGGGAGTGTTACCTGGGACCTGACCGGACGGCAGGGGTCAAGTCGTCCAAACGGAGACCCCGTCCGGTCCTTCGCACACCCGTGTAATCAGAAACAGGAGGTTGTCCCGGTAGGGAAAGGACTGATCGGTGGAGAATCGTAGGACGGAGTCAGTGGGGAGGACATCGTTCTTTGTGTCGAGAGAGGTTCCGAGGTGAAGTCAGGGACCTCGAGGTCCTTCGGAAAGACACGAGCGAAGGGGAGAACTATTGACAGGAAGGGATCGGACTGGAGTGGGTGTGGGAGACTGGAAACGAATGTATTGTGTACCCTAAAAAGAAGACTCAATAAAGTAGGGGTTAATATCATTATTATCGGATCGATAGGAGTCTTAGGCGTTTGCTTTGTAAATAAAGAATTAGTCGGAAGAAAGATTCCTACTTTATTATTATTATTATTAATCCTTTATTCTCTTGTTCTTTCTCCTTCAGACGGAAGTTTTTGGTTTGACTGTTGTGGGACCCCTAGTTGTAAAGTCAGGAGGTACGGGTAGACTATTGAATTGTAGTCCCTCTATATAGACCCCCCTTGTATTCACTGAGTCAGTTCAAGATTTTATAGACGACTATTTCTCCTCTTTCGAAGCAAAATCTAAAATCCTTTCCGACTTTTCTTCCCCAAAAGTCTAATTAGGAGTCTGTAGGATTTTCGAGTTTCGTAGGTTCATAGTCGAGGGGTGTCTTGAGCCAGTCATTTCTGGACGAGTCCTGTGTGTGGCGGGTGTCCGTCTCGGGTCGACAAGGCGACACGAGAGAGGACCCGTCTTCCCTGACCCTCTCACTCCGACCTGGGGACTGTCGTGTGTCGGGAATCTTCACGGGTCAGCTATGACTTTCAGTCCGAACCGGTAGAACTCCCCTCTTACCTCTACTCCCCTGATTATCTTCTCCGTTATTGTGTCGATAGGGACCTTTGGGTTTAGTTTCCCAAGTCTTTCGTCGAGAAGGATAACCGGGTGTCTCGGACGGTTCCTGTCCCTCTGGTCCTCCCTCGGGATGGTAGGTCGAGGAAGAGTTACCTCAGGTAGGACACGCACTGAAGTAGGACTTCCCTAAGGTGCACACAGTCGTCCAATTTGACGGTGACCACGACCCTTGAGTCGTTGGGGAGAGGTGGAGACAGGTCGTCGAAGGCCCGTCCCCGAAGGAGTCCATCCTGGAAAAACCTCTGTGTCAGGGAGTGGACCCCTACGTTCTCGTAGTTTCAATGGCTTACCTCTGTCAAGAGTCGGAGAAAAAGGTTGGTCGCTCACAAACGTGGGTAAACTCTTGGGTCGACGTCAAGCTCATCAGGTTTAGCGATGGAGGGGCGGGGGGAGGAGGAGAGAGTCCGTGGTCCGTCTTCGCCCGGACGGCTTGGTTCTTGTTGGTGGAGTCCCGACACGTCTGGAGACCGAACCTCCGAGGGGTTGACGAAGGGTTACTTACGGGTTACGGATTCCCGACTTCGTCCGGAGTTTCTTAGCGAAGGACTTTGGACCCTAGTCTCATCTCGTCCCGTTCACACCTACTCACAATCATACACCCACGAGTATACATGTGTTTGTTTAAAATTCAGGATCAAGGTACAGAACGACTTGCGTTCGTGGACCTACTCAATGAAGTGAAGAGACCCGGAGATAAGGGAGTACCCTTTCTTCTTCATCATTTTGGATGAAATTTTCAAGTACTCCTAGTTTATCCTATTACACTTATTTTGTGTCACGACCGAACACCAGTCGGACGGTCAGTACTTTCTCTAAAAATTGAGGTGGACGGACCAAATCCGGGTCCTGAAGAACTAAAAAAAGTAGTACAAGGTCCACGGAGATCCGTTAAACGTATTAAACGTTCTGGTGTTTGGAAAAGACCCCAAACACTGACGTTGGGAAGTAAGTAACTAACCTTTACTTTATCCAAGGTCAATTGTAGATACCTCCTCACTGACACACGTCTCGGTGCACGACTCTCGAAAAGTGTCCACACGACGTGTCATTTGACTCTCCAGTGGTAGTGGTCGAAGTGAACCGTCCCCCGATTCCTCTGTGGAGACTCCTCCACTTCCCTGGACGAGTCTCAGTGTGTCGTTCACCGTCGCGGGTCTGGACTTTGACCCAGACGGAGGTTTCTGTCAGGAGTGGTCGGAATGGGTCGGGACGAATCTGGGACCGTTCCTGTGTCCGACTTGCGACTCCCCGAAGATTAGATCCGATGAGGGGGAGCCACTCTCCGTCGCTACCTGAATCCCACCACTATAGTCGGGTGTGTCGCCTCAGACACTGTCATTCATACTGCTGCCACCCCTTCGAGAGTAGTGGGTTTGGGAGTGACTGTTGACTCCTACCCTTCTTACTCTGATCCCTTGTGACCGTTCTCTTGTGTGTCCCGAGGTCTTCTCTTGCTGCACTCATTGTTCTTGGACCCTCATAGAGAACCCTTTTGACTACTTTGGTCGTTTGTAAACCTGTTTTACCTAACAAGAATGCGGTCCCGACGTTTCAATTTTCATTTCAACAGTATCTTAACATGACTTTTTGAATGCGGATTGTTTTGTGAACTGAGCAAGAGACGAGAACGATTCCTAATCGTGGGTCTACATTATTATTTGACGTGACTTCTTTTTTTGGGGAGTAAAAGGATTGAACAAAAGTAAACAGTTCAAGTCCAGTTAATGGGAAAAGAAGACCGACGGAGGCTGGAGAGGTGGGGGTGGTGGTGACTGAGACGGTAAAACGGCTGTCAAGGATCTTGGTTACTATAAACCCCAAATTCACCCGAGAAAACTGAAACATGAGTAAAATTTTCTGTTATTTTCTTATACTATTTGTCTAAATATACGTAAAAATTTTATTTGTGTTGAGATAGTATTTGTAGAAGATGACTTGTAAATCGGGACCCTCCTCTGCTATGTTCTAGAGTTTGTTCTTGTTCGTGTTCACTCGGTCATGGAAACCCCTTGACCCAAACTCCAGTGACAGGGGAGACGAGGACAGAACCAGATCTCCGGTCGGGTTCGCGCCTCTGTCCCTTAGTAGTGGCAAGAGCACCGCCCCCAACTGTCGCAGCAGCTCCCGTCTCGCGGCCCAGAGGTGGTGATCGAAGACAAGGTGTCGACCCATCATCCACGCCCCGAAGACCATCGTCACGAGCGACCACTATATCCTAAGGAGGTGCCTCCCCCCGTCCCCGTCCCCGAAGAGGTAACGGGGCAAGTTTCAAGATATCGAACCCCGAAGGAGGGACGAGAACCGAAGTCACTGTGCCTACACAAACCTTACTCTGGCGGGGAGGCGGTCTACGACGAAGGTTCCGACCGTGGTGTCGACGTCCAGTCCTACAGGGGCCGAAGACCAACCCTCCCTTTTATGGCTTTCCCGAGATTGGGAAGATTGGGATTGGGGACCCTGGTGACGTCCCCGAAGGATGTGATCCCCCTTCTGGAGGGTGGACCCGGTTCACCTCGTTCGGTGGTTCTCCCTGACATCTAAGTGTCGGAGACTCTTCTGGTGAAGGTCCGTTCGAGAACGACATAGTGAGCGTCACTCGTCCTCACCTGACCCTCAGTCTCCTGGACCGACGCAAAGTCGAGTCGGCGACTAATGTCACGTCGACTCGGCTCAGTAATACGGTCGGAGTAAGGGTAAAGGAGGAGACGTTTTGACCGATTGGGAAACGGTCGTTGGTGACTCAAATTCACTTAATTAGACTTGGCTTCAGGTCATAAAGCAACCGTCATTTCTCGAGAAGTTTACACTGAATGATTTTGATTTGAATTGAATCCTGATTTGTCAGTACTATTGCGACGGTACGGTACCGTGAGTTAATGTGTTTGGGTTACTTACGAAGGGACCACCGAGTCTGTCACTTTTTAGACGGACGTTACTCCCTCTGGACCAAAACTCAAGATCCAGTCCTTCTAGGGGACCTTTTCCTTTACCGTTGGGTGAGGTCTTAAGAACGGATCTCTTAAGGTACCTGTCTCCTCGGACCACCCGACATCAGGTACGTCAGTGTTTCTTGACCTGTGTTGACTCGTTGATTGTGAAAGTCACTACTGGGTCCTCCTTCGACCATTGGTTTTCAGTGGTTCCGTATTCGGTAATTATTGTGCCACAAAACAAAAATTATAACCAACTCTAAATAGACAACTAGACCGACACAGTCCAGAGTCAACACCGTGAGCCATAGAGACCATCGTCGTGTGGTTGAAAAATCAGCACCACACGTCCGAGGCATCGACGCCTCGTACCCGAGTCGACGGGACACCGTACACCCTAGTCCCTAGGTTGGGTTTAGGGGACGTAACGTTTCACCCAAGAATTGGTGACCTGGGGGTCTCTTCGGGGAATTTTTCTTTTGTTAATGAACCGATACGGTCCAAAATCACCGCGGTACGTCCTGTAAATCGACACCGTACACCCTGGGTCAAGGGACTGGTCCTTAGTTTGGGTCCGAGGGACGTGTCCCTTGTGTACCAGGATCGGTGACCTGGTGGTCCCCTTCAGGGCTATCGTTCCAAAGATTTGTAAGAAGTTTTTAGAAGACAAGAGGGGTAAGGTTTCTCCTATTAAACAATAATTTCTTCCTGAGAGGATCTCTTCCTTTACCGTTGGGTGAGGTCATGACAACGGACCTTTTAAGACACCTACCTCCTCAGACCATCCGGTGTCAGGTACCCCAGCGTTTCTCAGCCTGTACTGACTTGCTGAAGTGAAAGTGATCTAATCCCGTTCGTTAATAAATTTTTTATTTTATTTTATTTTATTTTATTTCTTCCTGAGACGAGGGAAAGACCGGTCGTCTGTGGAGACTCTTAAAGACGGATGTACATATACACATGTATTTTGACACATACTGATATTAATAAGTGACTCTAAACTGCGTTCTCTAGAAAATTAAATGACTGAGTATTGGTGAACATATCTTCCTTTTTATCTTGTTTTTTATGGTCTGACGTGGTAAGATTCTCCTCCATAAAACACTTTAATATCATACAAAACATGTACACTATTTTTTACATGAAGAATGACACCCTATATATACAAAACTTCAAATTTTCGGTGATGAGATCTATTTGAAGTGGTAAATTGTAAAACAAGTGGTGAGTCTTGAAGGTAATATTGGAAACTAGTAATTTACTTTACTTCCTCCTTTCCTTTTTTCCTATCTCCTTCTTTTTGGTCCGAGGGGTTCATTCCGTTGTTCACTCTTCTGTCTGTCCTCGATGAGCACAAACCAAGTGTCTACACGTCTTTGCACCCCTGGGACGGCTAACAGTGTTGCTGACGATTAACAGTGTCTACCTGACGACCGTGAGTCAAGTAACTTAAGTACCTAGGATTTATAGAACATTGCGAACCATGTTAAGGTGTGTATAATACGGCACTACATTGATATATGTAATAGAAGTGGTCAGACTCGACTCTTAGTGACTTCGGTGTAGTCGTCCTTGAGTGGTCGTTGAGGGTGTATGTCCAGGGAGGTGTTGGTGGTTGTGTGTGTGTGTGTGTAGAAGGACTTCGGAAGGCTTTCTTTACCTTATGTAGTATTGATGCTGTCGTACCTTACTCGAATGTCTTGGATTTTAAGACGAGTACTCCCCGATATTGATGCGAATGAGTCGGGAGGGTGAGGTCGTTAGGGGTCATGGTGAGGGTAGGTGACTTCGCTCTCTCCTCTGGTGGTCGTAGCTCCGTCGGACCCAGGGACCGGTGGAGGTTATCCCATGACGTCAGACATGGTCCTGGGGTCCTGGGGTCTGTACGGAGACTTTAGTATTGACGTTTTCTCCTTTACCTTCAGTGACAATTGATAACATCAGACTTTAGACAAGTGGACCTCCCGTATTCGGTATCATACTTGGACAAGAACGTACTTTTAGTGTTTTTAGAAACGGAGGAGGGAGGATGATAAAAGTGGGAGGGCCGATTCTAGACTTCGGAGTCGATGACTATTGGGACCGGAAAGAGTCATTCGGGACAGTTAGTACTTCTTCCATACGTATAAGTACGGACAATGAAAAATTTACTGTTGTCTATGAGACTTCAATGTGGGTCAAATGACAAACGGAGACTTTTACTTAGGTGACCCAACGAATCCTTGTTTTAAAAACTCTTACTTCTGACACACGGACACTATCGTCTCTGGTAGGTCCAAACGTCTCTGGTAGGTCCAAACGTCTCTGGTAGGTCCAAACGTCTGTGTCCTTGGTGGACGGGTAGAGGGTACTAGAGAAGATGGATATTACTGATTGTTCTAGAGGACTACGAGAGAGGACTTGACGAACCTCTTCAGTCCAAAATTAAAGTCATGTTTCAGTGACGATATTCTACTTCCTAGAGTTGCCCTTAAGCCTTCCTTGTTCCAAGACCTTATACCCTGGGTCCACCTCGTGAATATAAAGGGACTCGTCTTTCTTTTTGTAGATTAACTTGGGAGTTTACTTTTCTTTGCGGCGTTGTACATGTTAGTCCTAGACTCCAAAGACACGTGGAAGGTAGACGGAGTCAGTTAAAGACCGAAGAGTAATTCTTCTTTAAGTAGACCGAATGTACTTCAGAAGACTAAAATATTTTATATTCCCTTGTGGGTCAGATATTGTAGGATTTGTCCCCGACAGTGTCATTACCGATTGAAGGGGGTCATTGATAGGAAAGGAAGACAATGGGTGGAGGTGTGAGTCAGGACCCAGACACGTCCCTTGTGTCGGTGAACCGACCGGAGAACGTAAATCCACACAGGTGCTTTGGTAGACAAGGGAGAGGTCCCCCAATCTCGTCTTTACTCCATGTCGACTCTGAAGAACCTACTCTGTCCACTCTAATTTGGGTTACCCTACAGTTTCGTTATTCTGTCTTCCTTGGGTTCAGGGGTTCAGGTATCGATCTTAGTACCGTTTTCCGGTGAATGGACCGGACCCGAGGACGGATGGAGACGAAATACACTCTTTCTTTTAAGGTAAAACAAAATCGGAAATAAAAAAACCAGAAAGAATATCGTCGAACCGAAAATGGGTTTAGTTGTCAGAGAACGGTTTACACGAGACGAGTTGGTGAAGAACGGTGCGGTCGCGACCTTCGACTCAGAGGCACGTGGTCTTACGTCCTCCTCCGTCTGGGAGTAAGACAGTAGAGGTCCGAGACCGTAAGGTGAAGTGGATCGTGTCCTCCCGAGGTCCTGATTACTCGTGGTCCCTTTGGAACAGCCCCTGACCGAGTACCCGAGATTACGTACACACCCTGATCTCAAACGTGACAACTACTGAAGTAATTTTACCACGAGATATCCGTCCGAGTACCCTCTCGAATTCCTAAGATAGGGACGGTATGGGACACGATGGTGGTCTCCTTTTAAGTGTCTGGGTGACTCTTCTCCGTCAATCTCTATGCCTGTTCCTGGATTACCCTCGACCCTGGACTTAACATCGGGACCTTTGGTTCCTCTACCCGACAGGGTGAGTTCCTGGTTGACGGGATAAATCATTTCACCCTTGTCTAATATTTTCGGGTTATACTCAATGTAAAGAAAGAGTCTCGAATGCACTTGAACCCAGTAGACTGTGCATCTTAGATTGGTGTCTTCCTTTAAGTGTGAGTTAAAGTGAGGTTTAAGATCGGTAATTTTTGGTCTTCAGGTCGAGGTTTCCCGTATTTTGAAGAAACAGACTCGTTTGATAGTTCTCTGCATAAATGACTCGTTAGTAATACGATCTCTCGTCCGGATGGTTGTTACAGACAAGGTCGTCGAAAGTTAAAATGAAACAAATGGTTGGCTCTTACAAAGCCTACCCTCAAGGGGTCATCGGATTACCAATCTTAAGACCCGAAAGTGACAACCCCGGGTCCAAGTTAGGGACCAGTCCCTTATCTCTAGGGTGTCGACGTGTCGTTCTGGTCTTTTTTTCTCTTTTCTTACAAATCCTACTTACCTATTTGTTTTATACCATAATGTTTATAACCTTATAATAAATCGGAATTTTTCCTTCCTTTAAGACTACATCCGATGTTATGTCTGTTCGGAATTCCGACAATACGATTCACTTTATTCGGTCAGTGTTTTCCTGTTTATGACAATTTAGGGTAAATATGCTCCAAAGGTCTCTCTCAGTTTAAGTATTTCTGTATTTCATCTCCCCACTAACAGTCCCCGACCCCCTCCCCTTCACCTCTCGTCAACGAATGACCCATGTCTCAGACGAAACGTACTGTGTTTCTTAAGACCTCTGACCGACGTTGTCTCACTTACATGAATTGTGACGACTTGACATGTGAATTTTTACCAATTCTACCGTTTGACGTATGATACATATACACACACGAGTCAACACGGGTTAAGAAACGTTGGGGTAACTGATATCGGGTAGTCCGAAGAAACAGGTACCTCAAAAGGTCCTTTCTTATGACTCCACCCAAAGGTAAAGGAAGAGGTCCCCTACTAAGGGGTGGGTCTCTGACTTGGGTGAAGAGAACCTAGAGGACGTGACCGTCCGTCTAATAAATGGTGAAGTGGTGACCTTTCGGGGATATAATACATATAGAATGGTGTTAAAAAATTTTTTGTTTTTTGAGTCTTACTATGTTGTTTTGTTTTTTGGTTGATTTGATATTTATGTGTGACGTATAGAACTAAATCATCACAAACGTTCCCATATATGTACACAGTTTTGAGTTGCTTGTTTACAAGACACTACTGGATCTCTCTACCCCACCCTCCCTTCAAGTTCTCCTTCCCCTGTATACATATGAATACGACTACTTGCGACAATACACGGTCTTTGGTTGGTTCGTAACGTTTCGTTAATAGGAGACTAATTTTTGTTTAAAAATTTTCTACTTATAAATTTTGTCCACTCGAATTAATATACATTTAATGTGGAGTTATCTCAATGTAATTTTTTTTTACAAATAGTACAGTGACTCTCAAAAATTATGTCCAGAGTTTGAGTGAGAAGAGCAGTGACCAAACCACCGAAAGACCAAAGAGTGTAAGTGGGACGGGAGGCGGGTGCGGTTTAGTCTGAGTCGGGGTCTCGCCGTCCACGGTGTGAATGACGTTCTACGAGTAGAACTCGACGTCCGGCACGTCTTGGAGCTAGTGAGAGACGTGCAGCGGTTCTTCGACCACCCACCGGTGCTAGAAGAACCGCAAGACCACCCTTATCAAGAGAAGATTTTTACGGTCCGGCACGTACACAGGGGACGAGTTGGTGAGGAACAGTATGGTCATAAACTTCGGTCCGGAGACTGGATGTCGTCACTGTTACTCTCTCAATTAGGAACCAGACTTCCTTTGGGTCTGGCAAAGTAGTAGTGCGTCAATAGTGTGATGACGACAAACGTATACAAGTAAGTAAGTAGGTCATATGTAAATGGACCATGGATGATATACGACCCGAGAGATGTTCCACTCTCTATCACCATCACTCTTTCCAAATAATTACAGGACTAGAGACGTTGACCGGTCTCCGGCTCACCCTTAAAGAGTAAGGGAGAGGGTGAACTTTTGGAAGTTACTGAAGGATGACACTTGTTTTCTTTTGGGTTCCGGGATTGAGACCAGATTACTCCGGACGTCCTGGACCGAGGAGGGAGGGGAGGAACGGAATGGGAAAGACCTTGTGTAGTTCGAGGAAGACCAAAATCCTAGAGACGAGGTCGTGGGGTGGGGGTGTACAGACCTGGAGATAAGGGGTTCTGGAAACGTCTTGACCGAGAGGTGACGGAGGAGTCTGTCCGGGAATCAATGGAGGGTTATTCTGTCGGAGAAACCACGGAGGGTCAGTAAAGGACAGACTCCCGAAAACAGGGTAGTTTCGTAAGTAGGGATCGATCATACAAAAACAAATATACAGAATAAAACTGTAGACAAAGACCGGGGTTAGGGTGATTCTCGGTCTTGTCCTTGACAAAACAAGTACGGTCACAGATCGTTTTCGGTAGAACTTACTTAAATAGTGGACCTTTCTGCGGGGTTCAGGGGAGGTTGACAGTGGATGGTGGACTGACTTACTTGTGGGACGAGGGAAGAGACCTACAGGCAAAGGGTGAACAATTGTTGCTGTCTACTTGACTTGTCGGAGTCACCAGGACAAGTGATGTCCCTAGGAACCTGACTTTTGTGTTGGTGTACACTGAACCGTTACAAAGGATAACGTTTTCGGCTCCCTTGTCGAAGGTTAGTCTGACGACAAGTGGAGAGTTATCGATAATTTTTGGGATTTTATTAGTTAGGAATAGTTCCAGGAACCTGAGAAAGACCGAAATGATTCTGTGTACCACCCCTTAGGTGGAGGTGAGACAATTCATTGGAAATTTCTTATCGAGACAATCCAATTTGAAGACCGGGTTCTGTGACGTCTTAGTTTGTGTCTGTCATTTACACTGTCAGTGACTCACGAGTTAAGCTCCTTAGGTGAGGGTCAGAACCGTTAAATCAATATTTTCGGGTCTTTCACGGATCCCTAACTACTTCTACCACATATACTAAAGAATTTTCCTTTTTCACCTCCTTTCTCACTCTCTGTTTCATCTGTCTTCTCTAAAAAGTTTGTTACGGGGTTTCCTCGGGACCCCCGATGCACACCTCGGAGTCTCGCCGACAGTCTCCACCGGACTCGTCGTCCTAAGTCTCGTCGTAATGGCCAAACTGTTCTGTTTCCAGCCTCTGTGGTCAAGAGTAGAAGAGAGACAGTGATTGACTCACTAGAATACGGTCAGTACGGGAAAGACCTGGACTACGAACGGACAATTTACAGTTCCGATTTGATTCACCAGAGACTCTAGGATGGGTAGTCAATATAAGATACTGAGTACCTGATGAGAAGGCCGGTGCAAGAAAGGAACCCCATTTCCCTTTTCATCTCCGTCTAACGAGAGACGGATATCTGATTAGATCGTGTTCTTCTGTGTCACAGTGTTATCTGGAATAGTCCGGGGTCCCCCGGGATGAACGACCTTTTACTGACACCATCGGGAAGGATATATTGGTCGTTTTAGTTCTCTCAATCAGGGTTTCAGTCAAGATTAAGGTTAAACGAAGTACCCTAATCCTTTCAGTAAACGTAGGGACCCGTAGTGAAAGAAGGAGTATTCGTTTTGATATCCTGATCCTCGAGGATGGTCACGGTAGAGTAACAATGATTTTCCTCATTGTCTTCGTCTCCGAGAGTTCGTAACAGATCGACATTCCCCTAGTACCCTGACCTGGGTTCCCCTCTCTGGAGTGTAGCTGTTACAGGGGTAGGGTGACTGTCGTTCTGTTCTTGGTGTGTCTAAATATTAGGTAAGGACTCTAAAAACCTTTCCCCGTGAGCTCTCGGTGTCCGGTCGGGACGCCAGTACTTGTTACTTTGCTTGGCTAGGATTCCTTTCTTGAGTGAGGAGACTCACTGTCTGTCCGAGAAACGTTTGTGGAAAGGGCAGGTGGAGTTCCCGTGTAGAGGGAAGATCCACCGTTCCTACGTCACCTTCCGTCTACGGTGGTCTCCCTCGTCTCCGGCCAACGGTTGGGAGGTTATCGGGACTCGTCAGTTCCAGTCCCGGGTGTAGGAGTACTTGAGAGTTCTTTTCCTTTTCCACAAGCAAGACCGTCGTGTATACAATTTTGGTCTTGCTGTCTCTTTTCTAGTCGCACCGGGTCGTGTGCTTCCCTGCTGTACGTTCGGACATGTCGCAGGGTGTCAAATGTGCCTCACAGTCAACGTGGTCTACTCTTTCAATACCTCTAGACACGCACGTGAAATATTTGTTAGTGACGTGGTCTGTGAATGTTTAAACAATTGTCCCAACTCGAGTACAATATACTAAAAAATTGGTGTGTGTGTGTGTGTGTGTGTGTGTGTGTGTGTTTCTAAGATCAAGTTCCGGTCCAGAAGACGATTCACTTGGAGAGGTGCGTGAAAAAGAATGACGGTTCAAGTCCTGTCGACCGGTGGTCCACCGATCGTTGTTCTCGCTCCTCCGGCTCAGATCGGTTGTGACTTCTTTACTCAGAGTTCTGGGGTCTGGAAGTCCGACGACGTGGTGGGCGACACGATTCCTTTTCCGATGTATGACAATTCTAGGGACTGAGGTCTTTAGCGATGGACCTCCCAGAGCCGTTTGTATTGTCCACATAAAGAGTCCGTGTAAAAGAAGGTCATTAGGGTACGTCTGGGGTACGACGGTCGTGACCGTGAGAAGTGTGACAATCTTAATTTCTTCGTTATTTTTTTAATTTGAGTCTTCCTTAGGAGGTAGGTTTTTATTCTGGGTGGACACCCCCATCCCCGTGACCCTCCACCCTCCCTCCCTCCCGTGAGGGGTGCCTGAGTGTTCCCTCGACTCGACGTCGGTGAACGTCTCGACGCGACCGGTTGTGTCATCGGTGGGACACGAAAATTGCAAATCTAATTGCTTGCTTCAATTTTTAAGTCAAGGAAAAGGGTGGTCGGTGTATAATGCACGAGTTATCAACATACTCCAATCTCCGATGACATGACCTGCCGTGTCTATTTCTCTTAAATCTAATGTGTCATGAACTAGAGTCTTTTTACTGATGAAAGGGAGGGTATAGATCTCCCTATGAAAAGACTAGTGAAATATTTCTGTCTCCTTTTTAACAAATTCGGGAGTCTCCTTCCAAACTTTCTGTTTTTGGACTCAAACTTAAGACCGAGTCTGTACGTAATCGACACACTCAAACGTCTAGTCCAGTGAAGAGGTGGGACCCGAAGTCAAAGGGGTAAACATTTTGTCCTATAATAAGGATGACTGGGACACCCCGACAGTCACTCCTTAGTTACCCAGTACACAGTATGGCACCTCGGGTCGTGTGTCGAAATTACATATTTCTCGGCCCGTCCGATTAAGTGACACTACGGAGGACCTCATTGGTACACGATCCGTACACGATTCAGCGAAGTCGGTACAGACTGACACGGGTGGTCCGAGGAGACAGATACCTTAAGAGGTCCGTTCTTAAGACCTCACCCAACAGTACACGAGGAGGTCTCCTAGAAGGGTTGTGTCCTAGTTTGGACGCAGAGGACATAAAATCCGTGTAAGAAATGGTGACTCGGTCGTCACTTCGGGTTGGTGCACGATCGTAAGACGTAAAGAAGAGAGATTTGGAATGGTTTCCAGTGTGTCGACTCTTCTCCGTTGTCACCTAGTTGTGACAACCTAGGTGACAACTAGTTTGTGTTCGGGTTGATTGACGTGCTGATCAAGAAAATTGGGTCCCCAGGGGTTGGAGACCTTTGTTTACGGACTAATAGACTCCACCCACCCCGACTACATTATGATTATCTTTATTTCACGTGTCATTTACATTACGTGAACTTAGTAGTATTTTGGTAAGGGGTGGGGTCCAGGTCCCTTTTTGACAGAAGGTGTTTTGGACAGGAACCACGGTTTTTCCGACCCCTGGTGAGAAAGTTGGGGATCCGAGGTGACGGAAAGGACCCCTTCCTCCTTTCCCTCTTTCCCGTCCTCCGTCTCTCGTTTTTCTTTCCTCGTCTCCCACTCCCGTCGTGACCCTCTCGCCACCGACCGGACTCCTCTCCTGCGGGCTCTCGAGTCCAGGTCCCCTCCTTACCTCACCTTTTCCTGCGGTTCCCCCTGCGGTCCTATGAGGGTCGTCAAGGTCTGGTCCGGGACTTGGCGACCTGTCGAGACCTTTCCCCTATCACTCGAAGACTGTACCAAACTCCCATCTGGTGACCGGACCGGTGTTCCCTTTTTTCGACTTCGAGTGTCAGATGTCGGTGGACCTTAGTCTATCCGGAGTCGTAGTTTCCCGAAAATACCCGACTAGTATAGTCTTAGTTTTCCCCGTCTCGACTTTCTCTCTGAAGTCTACAGTAGATCTAAGAAGGTAAAGGTTGTTCCTTTGATTCCGAGTCTCCCTTTCTTTTCCCATACTCTGTTGTTTCCGTCGACCATCGTCTTTTGTCTACTTATTAATTCTTACTTTCAGAGAGAGTGGTTACTGAAGCACAAAATTCTTGATCCTCTATGGTTTTAACTTAGTTTATGTCGATTCGACTTTAAAATTTTTATTAAAAGAGTACACCCAGCCCGATTATATGTAACAAGCAAAAATTTTTCAAATTTGACCCCTGAATTAGACCGTCAGGTCACCAGTTCTGAGACGTGTAGGTTACGTACCCCGTGTTCCAAACTAGGGACCAGTCCCTTGATTCTGGGGTGTACGGTACGTCACGCTGGTGTTTTAATTTTATTAATTTTTCGAAAAATTTTAAACACCTCACCCCCAATCCCCCCTCGTGGATGTAACACTCCGAACGTTCTAGCACCAGGGTCTGGTCCCTGGCTTGGGTCCCGGGGTGGGAGTCAGTGACTCTCGTGGCTCAGGATTGGCGACCGGATGGTCCCGTAAGGGTTTTTCAAATTCAAATCTTTGTCATTGTCTTTTCTATTTGATAGATTCTTATTTAGATTCTGATTCTTATTTTCGTACGTTCTAGATTTATTCTTTTAAAAACTAATAAACTTCCTGTGTCTCTGAAATCAGTTACTTATTCGACGTGAAATAAGGAATTGTCGTTCTCAATAATAGTTTTCCTACCGTCGAAAGGAACCTAATTATATATCTTTATTACATCACGGTTATTCCGGTATTTGATTATCGAAACCTTGATATGTCTTCGACTAAGATTATCGGTCCTTTAAGTAATTTTTTTGTTTTCCCCCATGATCGGGGTGGTCTATACAATTTGTATAATTTTTTCCGTATTATTGATTTTATCTTAACATGTTCGTTTATATCTCTCGTTAGTTACCTTTTCTTCTGTCTTAGGTCTTATTCTTTGTTTGATGTATGTCTTTATGTCATTTGTTTCCATCGAGACATTATACCCCGTACCACAATCTTCTTGACCCATCGCTCTCGGAAGTAGGACATAGTCCTATTTAAAGTCCGTCTAGTTTCTAAATGTACCAAAAATTTTTTATTTACTTTGAACTTTTGATGGTCTTCTTTGGTCCTCTTTAAGTAAATAACTCAAAAGATATCTGAAAATACTTGAAGGTTACTCCTTAGTTGAGGATAAGTTTAGAGTTTTCGGTAATTTCTTTTCAAACTATATAAACTGGAGTATTTTTGTTTCGTAGATATTCCATTCAGTTTTCTGTCTACTGGTTTGTCTATGTTTATAAACAGTGGCAAAAGTGTCGACTATGTTTTTGTATAGTTGTTTTTCGGATATGTTTGGTCGTCCTTTTACTGGTTGGTAGGTTGTTCATTTACCTATTTCTTGTACTTATCTGTCGAGTTTCCTTTTTTTATTCATTTTTCTACAAGTTTAATTGGTAATATTTTTTTGTTTATTCGTTTTTCTACGAGTTTAATTGGTAATTTTTCTACAAGTTTAATTGTTAAAAGAGTCTTTTAACATAATTATATTTAATTACACTTCAGTTTAGTCGGATTATTATTCGTATGTGTAATCATAAAGATCTAAAACTCTAATATACATTCATAGTTAATTAAGAAGTATGGAAATACATAAGGGACTTTAAAAATTTGTAAATGACGAAAGTAGTATCTTCACAATCAGAGTACTTTTCGATAAATATCTAATATTAAAAGTAAATATATACGTAAACATACACACGTAAATTTTTATTGTCACCAATAAAGACCCACTTTTATTAGACCCAGTAGGAACAAAAGAAGAAACATCGAGTACCTTTTGTGTCTTTTTAGTGTTAGTATTAAAAAAATTCAAAAATTTTTATTTAATGTTTTATCGATATGATCTTCTAACAAAAATAGACTTCTCGTTCCTATTTTTTTCAAACTATTATGAGACATCACTGTTCCCGTGACCATTCCGACAAGAACCATGTGGTCACTCACTTTTCAGTGAGTCAGGTTGAGAAACGCTAGGACACCTGATGTGTCAGTTACCTTACGAGGTCCGGTCTTATGACCTAACCCGTTGACAAGAGAAAAGGTCCCGTAGAAAGGT
The DNA here is from genome assembly GCA_006410555.1 of Capra ibex. Classification (NCBI taxonomy): domain Eukaryota; kingdom Metazoa; phylum Chordata; class Mammalia; order Artiodactyla; family Bovidae; genus Capra; species Capra ibex. The sequence continues at coordinate 2,420,075 of SJYO01000233.1, read as the reverse complement.
TGGGTCCCTATCTTGGGTCCAGAGGGTGTAACGTCCGTCTAAGAAATGGTCTACTCGATGGTCCCTTTGGGTCCTTACGACTTCACCCATCTGATAGGGAAGAGGTCGCCTATAAGAACTGGGTCCTTAGTTTGACCCCAGAGGACGTAACGTCCCCCTAAGAAATGGTCGACTCGATGGTCCCTTCGGGGACCATGTGGTCCCTCCCAAAGATATCACAACAATACTGTTTATTATATATTGTCATAAAGAGTTTTATTGTTTCCGTGTGTTTGAAAACGGGTCTTTGAGATGAAATTTTGAGTCAAAGTGAGAATAAGACCACAAGGACAAAGACGAGTTTGACTCAGAAAACAGAACATGACTTCTAACCCAATCCACCCGAGTTCCCCCTTATTTCCACTCAAAGACTGTTAAAAAACTCCAGAACACTCTATTTGTTCAGGTCTTTTTTTTTTGGAGTCAGAGTGTCCATATGAATGTATTTTAGTAAGTAATATGACGATAATTCTGATCCTTGTTATATTTACAGTTAGTTATTCCCTTTCCAATTTATTTACTACTAACCAAGTAACACGTCGATATTTTTTCTGACCCCTTCGAAAGACTCTAAACTTTTACCTTTCCAGAAGTTGAATATATAATAATTTACTTTTTTTCTATAACTTTTATGATACATAATTTTATTGTACACAAATTTAAAAATTTTTCTACCAACGTGTCGCTTCATTTACTACATGACTTACGGTCAAATGAATTACGGTGTAATTAAATTTTTACCAATCAGACCATTTAATCGTTACACCTATTTAGTTCTCAGACAGTATGTCTCAATCTTTCTCTTTTTGTTTATAGTATATACACCATAACCTCTGCTGAAAACTATCAGGGAACCCGACGTTCCTCTAGGTTGGTCAGGTAGGATTTCCTCTAGTCAGGACTCACAAGTGACCTTCCTGACTATAACTTCGACTTTGAGGTTATGAAACCGGTGGACTACGCTTCTCGACTGAGTAAACTTTTCTGGGACTACGACCGTTTCTAACTTCCACCCTCCTCTTCTCCTGTTGCCTCCTACTCTGTCAACCTACAGTAGTGGTTGAGTTACGTGTACTCAAACCTATTTGAGGTCCTCAACCACTACCTGTCCCTCCGGACCGCACGACGTTAGGTACCCCAGCGTTTTTCAACCTGTGATGACTCGCTGACTTGACTTGACTTATATATGTATACCTTAGATCTTTTTACCATGACTACTCGGATAAACGTTCTGTCCTTGTGTCTGCGTCTACATCTCTTGTTTGGACACCTGTGTCCCTCCTCTCCCACCCTGCTTGACTCTCTATATAACGGTATAGATGTTGTGGTACACATTTTGTCTGTCGATCACCCTTCATCGATACTTCGTGTCCTCGAGTCGAGTCACGACACTACTGGATCTTCCCACCCTTCTCCCATCTACCCTACCTCCGAGTTCTCCCTCCCCTATATACATTTGTATATCGACTAACTGCAGTAACATGTTGTCTTTGATTATGTTGTAACATTTCGTTAATATAAGGTTAAATTTTTTAAATTTTTCTGTCATTTGAAATACCATACATACGTAGGTACGATTTAACAAAGTCAGTGCAGGTTGAGAAAAACTGGGATTACTGGTATCGAGCGGTCCAGGGAGACAGGTACCCTAAGGGGTCCGTTCTTATGACCTCACCCAACGGTACAGGAGGAGGTCCCCTAGAAGGGTTGGGTCCCTAGCTTGGGTGCAGAGAGTCCATAGGACGTAACCATACGTCCAAGAAATAGTGACCGCGGTGGAATGTTTTTCTTTCCCTTTTATACCTCTCTTATATACATAATGACGAATAAAACGGTGACTTACAAAGACCTCAATACGTGTTCTTGTACCGCTTCTGACAGAGGTCCCTTTCGTTTGTTCAAAAAATATACCCGAAGAATCATTTCTACGATATGTTAGAAGTGACCCCAAACCGTGGATTACAATATATAAACAACGAGATCCCGTTTCCAGTTGTCTGATATCGGGTTTCCGGTTTAAGTCGAATTCAGGATAAAACCATTTAATTCATAATATGCTTGTATTGGTATGAGGAAGTAAAAAACCATGATGAAGACCGACGAACCCCGTCTCGACGCGTCAACACTGTCTTTGGTTTACTGGTTTCGGATTTTATGAATAATAGACCAGGAAATTCTTTTTCAAACGGTTTGGACGGGATCTCGTTAATTTTATTAAGTTTATAATTACTCAAAGAACTACAAGTAAAAAATACACCATGGGTCTAAAGAATTTGTAAGTACTAATAATTTATCCTAAAATTGGAAGGTCACTAAATTTAAACGTGACCATTTATTTTAGTTTATTATTATATGTACTCGTTATGACTATGGTTTATTACTTTACTTGTTTCTTTTGATAAAGCGATTTCATTAGAAGATGTTTTGTTTAAGATTTACATAAAGTACTGACACGTTTAATAGTTACATTCAATTTTAAAATTCCCTTGTTTACTGAACTTGAAAGGATCTGTTACTTATATAAATTTTGATCTACTTATGTAAAATTTCTAAATTTGACATGAACAAGGACGACGACGACAACGACAAACCAGTGATTCAACACAGACTGAGAAAGGGTGGGGTACCTGACGTCGAGTGGTCCGAGGGGTAGGTACCCTAAAAAGTCTGTTCTTATAACTTCACCCAACGGTAAAGGAAGAGGTCCCGTAGAAAGGTTGGGTATAGGGGTCACTTACTTGGGTATAGGGGACGAACCGTCCGTCTAAGAAATGGTGACTCGGCCGACCCTTCAGGGTAAACAAGTATAATCGAAGGAAATTTAAATGCGGAAAACGACTTTAATGACTCATCTTTTCCATGGCACGAGTACTACTGTCTATTTCAGTCCTTGACAGGGAAATATTGTGTTTCGGTCGACCGTCGTTCACTTGTGGTTCATAAGATGTCGTTTTGGGTGCCACAAGACTTCACTCGAGCAGTGGTGGTGTTACGGTCTTTCGTTCGGTGTCACGACTCGACTCGACTCCCCTCCGACTCGACCTTCACCTCGGGTCCTTCGTGTTTTACCTGAGTCGGTACACTTTCGACTACACCGGAGTTAAAAGGTTTGAATCAAAGTATCGTGTTTTCACCATGAAGTTCGAGATAGGGGGTTTGTGGGGTACTAGGAACGGTGAATGTCTTTTGAGTTACCTCTTTCATGGTACCACCTAGTCTTGACGTAGAGGATGTGACTACACGGCCTTCTCGGGACGGTCCTCTCCGGAAGTAGTGAGTTGGTGATTACTAAAGACGCCTGTATACTCCTGGTTTAGTCCGAAGGTTGCGGGTCTTGACTCGTGTACGGGGCTCTCTGTCCTATTTTTGATTGGTAGAAGTTGTATGAAAATTTTGGTTTAATTTTTTTTTTTTAGACGAATTTTGTCACCCCCCTACAAAGTACAATATATACAAAAACTTAATATAAGGTGACTCGAAGTCTCTAAGATGTGTGTCCACACAAAATATTTTACCCTGATAAAGTTTTCTTTTTTATTTCGTTTTGTACATGTGAGGTTCGAATTACAATTCTGTTGTATACAATTCTCAGGTATTGTCATGCGTATTAAGACATGACAATCCGATTGATTCATAATACGACAGGAATTTTGTTTCGAAAAGACGGACAGAGACTAATTAATTTCACTGATGTATCGTACGATAAATCCTTTTCAGTGGGTGCGTTACCGGTACAAGTAATCCGAATAGAGTGTTTTTCTTCTTTTGTTGTCTCTGTGACTTTACGAGATTCAGTCCTTGGTCGTGTGGTGGGACTTACGTATAATCTGGAGTGGCTTTCTCCGGTAAAGACTTGAAGTTTCATTTTTAGTAAGTAAGACTCGAAAGTTTTGATGACGAAAATGCACAATAAGTAAAACCCCAAGACACTTTCTCAGATGTACCCGTTCCCCAAGACTACGACTTTTTCAGACTCTTGTTGACTGGATTGCGTACCACCACCAAATCAGCGGTTCAATACAGATTGAAGAACACTGGGTACCTGACATCGGGTGGTCCGAGGAAACAGGTACCCTATCAGGTCCGTTCTTATGACCTCACCCAACCGTAAAGGAAGAGGTCCTCTAGAAGGACTGGGTCCCTGGTTTGGACCCAGAGAACATAATGTCGTCTGAGAAATGACTGACTCGGTGGTCCCTTCGGACTGGATTACGTGTGATTTCTAGTATTTATCGTCCTCGATGACCTCTGGTAAGTGTATGGAAGTCAAGGGTCCCCGACGGTACTTCCGATAAGTTCTCTTTTTTTGAGGATTTTATCAAGATTGGTTACATGTGTACTGAATGCATTTTTTGAGTCCAAGGGACTTATGGGTCCCATAAATACTGTCAGGTCCCTCAGTTGGTCCGTTGTCAGTGGAGGTCGTGCTGACACTAATTCTCGTTCTCTTCCCGTCTCCGTTCGTCCACGATCGGTCACTACCAGAGGGTCTCGTTCGTTCCCTGAGGGGACGGTAAGTGGGGGCGGTCCTCTGTGTAGGGTCTTTACCTCTACTGTTGATGTCTACGGTCCCTTTATTTCTCATTCTTTGTCTGTTCGAGATTTTGACCGGTGGTAAAGTAATCCCAATTTCTTTTAGATGGAATCTCTCTTCTATACCCAGGTGTCCTTCTAGTTTGACGGAGAGGTCTCACAATCCAGGGATGACAAATTGAGGAGTGACACACTGGTGTCCGTTCCGGGAAGGGTAACCACTCAGGTCGACCGGATTCGTCTCGTACTCTCTAAATGTGAGTTGCTAGGGAGTTCAAGAGAGAATAAGATAATTATCCTATAAATGGCCGGACTCTACGTCTCTTTCGACTTGCTCATTCGTTGTGAGTTGGATCACGACTTTCATGGCGGATGGACCCCGAAGACTGGACTGAACACTAAGAACGACCGGAACTTATCATCAGGAAGTTTTAGGGGTGGTTCCTGGTCAAACACAAAGAGACCTGGACACCGAGGACCTTCGAGGTGGATGGACTTAGTACTTCAGTAAAAGGAGGACTTAGAGTGTCTACGTCGCCTGGTGAAGTTTCAGTATTGCCAGTAGGGGTAGTTCAAGGAGTAGACCTAATCACCAGTGTAGCTACAGAACCGGTATGAGGAGTAGCGAGGTTTCTTTCGAGAGCCTTCTCCTGAGTGAGTCTAATAGGAGAAGATGCTCCTTTCCCTTTTGGTGTCAGTGTTTTATTTTTTTGTCAGTTGGGATCTAGTGGTTCTGGACATTGTTTACTGGAATGTCTGGGAGAGGAGGCACTCGAAAGTGTCTCGACCCTTTATACTTGAGGTTAATCAAGGAACCCGGACAGTAGATGATTGTCGGGTTTGTTGTAGACGACGTACCGTCATTTGACTCGAGGGAAAGGAGTAAAAGGGCTGTGGCTTCGGGTTCCAATCCATCGACGAGTTCCAGTGTCTCGAGTTACCGTCTCTTTAACGTTGAGGGGCACTTGGGATGTCTAGTAGTAGGGATTACTGTGGTTGTATAAGGAGTTGGAGTGGGGTCGATGGGTCCTGGACCAAATGTCGTTTCAAACATAGGTGTCAGTGGAAGTTTTGAGACATTTGGAACCTCTTACTCCTTCCCCTTCTAAGGTTCCTATCAGTCTTGATCTTATAGATCAGACCCCATGGACTAATCACTATTAATGTCGATTGTAAATGACTAGTGAATAAGACATGGTCTGTGACAACATTCATGAAATTTATATAATTGATAAAAATTTGAGTACTAGTAGGATACTCAACGACTTCTACCCCTTCGAAGTTCCAACTGAGCCTAAAGGGGTTCGTTGGTCCAATATACGTCTCCGGTGGTTGTTGTTTACTTCCTTGTCCCTCCATCCACACGTTCCCTTTCTCCCTATTACTTTAACCAATATCTGTGTAACCGACTCCCCATGGATACTCTGTAAGATGATTCTGGTTTTAACCTCTCTTCCCTTTAAGTCCTTTCCATATCGATTACCGGATAAAATAAACTACAGACAAAAAAAAAAGTCGACGATTGAGAAAACGTTGTGGTACCTGACATCGGATGGTCCAAGGAGACAGGTACCCTAAAAGGTCCGTTCTTATGACTTTACTCAACGGTAAAAGAAGAGGTAAATAAACTACATGAAAAATAAATTTTCTAGATTGTTAATGAACGTCTTCCGGATTCTCATCTGATGTTATAGTTGTATTTAGGTCGTAGGAGTCTGATACGACGACGACGACGATTCAGCGAAGTCAGTACAGGCTGAGACACACTGGGGTGTCTACTCCGGGTGGTCCGAGGGGGTAGGGACCTTAAGAGGTCCGTTCTTGTGACCTCATCCAACGGTAAAGGAAGAGGTTACGTATTTTCACTTTCACTTCAACGAGTCGATACAGGCTGAGAAGTGCTGGGGTACCTGATGTCGGATGGTCCGAGGAGGTAGGTACCCTAAAAGGTCCGTTCTCATGACCTCACCCCACGGTAACGGAAGAGGTAGAGTCTGATATCACAACATGTTTACCAGTTCGGTCGTCTTTCGGAGGAATGGTCTGTGAAAGTGAAAGGGAAACACCAAAGGTCTGAGACGCGGAACCTAGACACCCGAGTATACCCGTGGTCCGAACACACTCCTTGGTGTGAACCATTGTCGTTTACAGAATCCACCTCTTCCAAGGACCCTTCACAGTGACTGGAGGAGTGACGTTCCCGTAAGACCTTCTTGTTCTAGTTCTTCTTTAATCGTGGGGATCTGTAGTAGTCCCGTAAGGTCTTAGTTATGGTAGGTTGGTTGTCGAGACGACCAGTTTGTCGAGTTTACGAGTCCTCCTTAAGTCGATGCTTTCTCACGTTCCAATTATGAATGTCAATGGAGATTCTTGGAGTTTAGGTTTCGGAAGGAGGAGTGGTGGTGGGAAGAGGGAGGAAAAGACTCTTCCAACAAAGAGATTCGGTCTTCTACCAAACTCTTATTTTACACCGTAAGGAAATCGAAGGTTCTGACCTCGTGACTAAAAGAATTTTTTTAGCCGTAAAAACGACCTCGATCCGTGTATGAAAATTTCTCTATGTAGGAAAGAATTTTCCCAAGTCTTTACATGTAAATTCTCAACACACACGTGTGTTAATCTCTTGCTTGAATGTCAACGGTCCCCCTTCCTTACCCCCTTCGCAATCTCTCAAACCCTACCTGTACATGTGTGACGATATAAATTTTACCCATTGGTTTCAGGATCACACATCGTGTCCCTTGAGACAAGTACAATACACCGTCGGACCTACTCTTCCCTCATGTCCCCTCTTGTCTATGTGCATATACCGAATCAGGGAAGTGACAAGTGGACTTTGATAATGTTATAACAATTGACCGGTATGTGGTTATGTTTTAATTTTCAAGTGTTTATTTATGTTATTTTTGATTTTTTCTCAACACATACGTTTGTTTATGTCAATAAGTGGACGTATAGGAGAGGATGTTACTACGAAAGTGACACTATCCCGTTACGACCGGTTGTGTCGTGCTCCCTCCCGAAAGATATGCGGTCACGCCGGAGCTCCGTGGGTCCCATTCACCCGAGAAGGGGACAGTGACGGGTACAATCCGGCTAGGGTGTTCGAGGTAATATCCGAACGACTGGGACGGAAAGGAGTCTCCGTCCTGATACTTCTTCGTTGAGGAGAATGGACATTCCTTTGGGTTCACTTTACGGGGCCCCTTTTAAATGGTCCAAACCAAAAGAAAAAGAAAAAGAAAAAGAAGAAACCAAAGTGGGAGTGTTTGAGAAACTTAAAGAAGAGAAATAAGAAGAGGAACAGAAAACGTCGATCTTAATTTATCTTCGCACATTCACAACCTTAAGATTGTAAGACAAAAGTTACGGTCCTATAAATACGAATTCATTGATTCTTGATTTTACCCGTCTTCTTGTGTCAAGGGCTAACCCATGACGGACCCTCCAGTAGAAGGTAGAGGGAGTCGTGAGACGACGTCGGGGAAGAGATTTCGGGGAAGACTCAGAAATCTGATCTCCGACCGTTTGAGATCGGGTGACGAACAATAACCTTTATTCAAAATAACTTTATGCGATACGAGTAGACAATTTACAACTGGCGCCGACGACGACACGAAGTTACTGTCTACACTCCTCATTTTTATCTCTAGAAGACCGGGAGTTTCGACTTTTATGAATAACAGACCAGAAAATGTCTTTTTCAAACGGTTGGAATGAATCTAGTGATAAGGACTTGTGACCGATGTAAAGCGTTAGTGGTTCCTTATAAAGTCTTTCACTTACGGGCCCAGGATGTGTGTGTCTAAGACTAAACTAACCAAACTTAGGACTTGCAGTCCTAAAACAAACGAACTACTACTACTACTAAGAAAAAAAAAATTATTAACTTCATGTTAAGTGTGGTATATTTTTATAGGTAAATTTTTCCTTGTTAAGTGTGGAAGGTTTTCGGTGTTGAGAAAAGTGTCGTTTCGAAGACTTCAATGGTTGTGAAGGACGGTTTGAAGAGTTAAGTCAAAAGGATTAAGGGTGGATTTTTCGAAGGGTGGATGGTGAGTTGACTTCGACGTCAAAAGTTCAATAATTATGAAGTGGTAACGTTTTGAGGTCAACAAAGAAGAATAGTTTGTATAGACATCGTAAAGTTTATTGACGAGTACGAAATGAAAAAGTCACAATTCTGTACAAATTTGTGTGTGTATAGGAGACTGGGTCGGTGGGGTGATGATTCTCTTTCCTATTGAATACAGGTGTGACTCTGAACATGTACTTACGGGTGTCGAAATCAACATTAGAGGGTTCGACTTTTGACGGGTTTACAGGTAATGGTCCACTTACCTGTTTATTAAACACCACATAAATATGTTACTTTATGAAAGTTGTTATTTTCATATTTATACAACGTATATTTATTATACGTTGTTGTTTTCATTTATAAATATTCACTTTATTCGTATGACTCATTTTCCTCAGTGTATTTTAGATCACGTATGACGTACTAAGGTACATATATTTTAAGATCTTTGACTTTGTGACTAGATATTTTATCTTTCGTCTTATCACTGATGGACCCCTACTCTCTCACCCCTCCTTACCTTTTCTCCTTAATTTTCTCCCGTGTTCCTTTAAAATTCTCTATTAGCTGTCCAAATGGTAGAATGACACCATTACGGGTCCATGTATAAATTTAATATGTTATATTTATATACATCAGGTGACTTGTTGTTGTTCATTCGAAATTATTTCGACATCCCTCCCACCCCCTTCCAACTCCCCACCACCGACTCTTCCTTGTTAGGTCGTCGTACATCATGTGTTATAACCGTTGGTGAAGATGGGATCAAGGTTTTGTAAGGGTAGTGAGGTCTCATTTTGGTGAAAGGTAATTCGTCTAAAAGGGGTTTGGGAGTTGGGAACCGTTGGTGGTTAGAGGTAGACCGAAACACCTAAGTAGGTAAGTCCCGTAAAGTATATGTATGTTATACACTGGAAAACACAGACCGAAGAAATTGAATCGCTTTACAAAAGTTCCGTAGTCCCAAAAAATTTTTATGAGAAGTTCACTGAGACTACACCTTAGTTCTACCTAGTGTTTCGTTCACACCTTATCTCACTTGTAGGTCTAAGTTGACTAAAATTGACTCGTGAACACACGTTGTTAGCGTTTATAGAGTAAGTCAGGACTGTTGGTTGACACACATACTAAGGTCGAAATGTCTACTCCTTTGACTTCAAACCACTCCGTCTGTGGTCGAACTATAGTATTTCTGTGAATTTTTGTCAAGTTGACCGAGAGATCGTAGTTCAGTCGTGATAGCGGGTTCAGGGAGAGGGTTAGTCTGTAGGTCCTTGATAGTCTCTTCTATCACCCGACGTAGAGGGTCGACCGTTTGGATCGGAATGTCCGTCTTCAATTAGATGACCGATTTCTTGTGTACTGCAATCCCAGAGATTCGAGGGAAGGATAATTTTATGAGACGTTGACCCCTTGTTTCGAGTTTTTGTTCTTGAGCTCCTTTCTGGAGTCAGATTAAATGTTTTTATGACAAAAATTCTAATTCTTTTATCCCGGGTCCCTGAAGGGACTACCAGATCACCAAGTCTGAGACGTGAAAGTGACGTCCCCGTACCCAAACTAGGGACCAGACCCTTGATCTAAGATGTGCGGAACACCACACCGGTTTTTTGTTTGTTTTTAGTCCCGGGTTTCTTTGTTCAACTGAATCGGTTTTAGTAAGTTAATTAATCGTTCTATACCAATTTTCAGAAGATTTACAGTATTTTCGATAGTTTTTATAAATGAAAAGGAGATTAGGATCCTTGTCAGAAGGAGTCCTTGTCTTTGTTTTGTTGAGTAAAGACGTTACGGGTGATCTTGAGTAAGATACATCGGTCGTAATGAAATTATGATTTTAGTATATTTCTATAATGTTCTTTCTTTTAGATTTCTGGTAAAAGAGAGTACTTGTGTTTACGTTTTTATTATCGTTTAACTTGGGTTGTTACATATTTTTCTTAATATATGGTGCTGGTTGACCCTAAATACGGTCCATATTTCCTTCCGATCGAGTTGTTGATTACATCAGATAACAAAAGGAGATAAAGAAACATAACAAGTAAATTCTTCCGGAAGAATTAGAAAGGGACGATAAGAGACCTTGAGACGTAAGTCAACCCATATATAATAGGGATGAAAGAAGTTATATTCGGACTTAATACGTTATTCCTCGACTACTAGACTCGGTGTCAGTCAAGGTCCAGAACAAAAACGACTGACATAGCTCGAAAAGATAGAGGTCGATGTTTCTTATATTAGTCACACTAAAGTCATAACTGGTAAACCACTACAGGTACACGTCTTGACAGAGGACACAACAACCTTTTCCCACAAACGATACTGGTCACACAAGAGAACTGTTCTGACAATCGGAAACGGGACGAAGTGAAACATGAAACTTCGGTTTGAACGCACAATGAAGTCTGTAGAGAACTGAAGGATGAAAAAGTAAGGTTAGGGGATCCTACCTTTCTTGTAGAAAAAAAAAAAAATACAATCAAAATAAGATCTTCCAGAACATGTAAAAGTGTCTTGGTCAGTTGAAGTCGAAGAAGTCGTAGTCATCGACCCCGTGTCTGAACCTAATGACACTACAACTTACCAAACAGAACCTTTACTTGTATCGAGTAAGACAACAAAAACTCTGACGTGCGTTCATGACGTAAAACCTGAGAAAACAACTGATACTACCGATGAGGTAAAGAAGATTTCCTAAGAACAGGTGTCTTCATCTATATTTTCAGTAGACTTAATTTAAACGGGTAAGGACAGGTAAAATCAAGTGACTAATAATTCTACGGTTACGAGTGAGACCAGTAGAAGACGAATTGGTACAGGTTAAATGGGACTAAGTACCTGGATTGTAAGGTCCAAGGATACGTTATGACAAGAAATATCGTGACCTGAAATGAAAGTGGTGGTCTATATAGGTGTTGACTCACAGTAAAGGTGAAACCGGGTCGGTGGAGTAAGAAAGACGTCGATAATCATTAACAGGAGGTGAGAAGAGGTCCTCGTAATACCTGTGGAAGGTTGGACCCCCCGAGTAGAAGGTCACAGTATGGAAAAACGGAAAAGTATGACAGGGACCCCAAGAACGCCGTTGTCACAACCTCACCAAGTGGTAAAGGAGGAGGTCACCTGGTGCAAAACAGTCTTGAGAAGTGATATTAGGTAGACGGAAAACACCGGGACGTGCCGTACCGAGTATCGAAGTAACTTAATGTGTTCGAAGAAGCGGTGTTCTTTCGACACTAGGCACTTCCCCTAGTCAAAAGTAAGGTTAGGCTTTCTTCCCGTTACGGTTTCTTACAAACGTGATGACATGCTGACGTGAGAAAGGTGTACGATAGTTCAAATACGAGTTTTAGGAGGTTCGCTTTGAACTGGTCTTACACTTAGTTCTTGAAGGTCTACATATTCGACCCAAAACTTTTTCGTCTCCTTGGTCTCTAGTTTAACGGTTGTAAGTAACCTAGTACCTCTTTCGTTCCCTTAAGATCTTTTTATAGATGAAGACGATTTCGGAGACTGACACACCTAGTGTTGTTTGACCTTTTAAGAATTTCTCTACCCTCATATTCTGGTAGTATGTACAGAAGACTCTTTAGACAAATTCCCAGTTCTTCGTTGACAATCTTGACCTGCACCTGTTACCTGACCAAGTTTTAACCTTTTCCTACCACAGTTCGACATATAATAGTGGGACGAATAAAATGAAAACACGTCTCATGTAATAAGTTTTACGACCCGATCTACTTAGTGTTTGACCTTAGTTCTGACGACCCTCTTCATAGTTGTTGGAGTCTATACACCTACTATAGTAAGATTACCGTCTTTCACTTCTCCTTGATTTCTCGGAGAACTACGTCCACTTTCTCCTTTCACTGTTTCGACCCAACTTTGAGTTGTAAGTCTTTTGCTTCTAGTACCGTAGGCCAGGGTAGTGAAGTACCGTTTATCTACCCTTTGTTACCTTTGTCACCGTCTAAAGGAAAGGGACCCGAAGTTTTAGTGACACCTGTCACTGACGTCGGTACTTTAATTTTCTGTGGACGAGGAACCTTCCTTTCGATACTGTTTGGATCTGTCACATAATTTTCGTCTCTATAGTGAAACGGTTGTTTCCATGTGTATCAGTTTCGATACCAAAAAGGTCCTCAGTAAATTCCTACACTCTCAACCTGGTATTCCGAGTCGTGGTTTTTTGACTGTGAAAGTTTGACACTACGACCTCTTCTGACAATTCTCCGGGAACCTGTCGTTTCTCTAGTTTGGTCAGTTAGGATTTCCTTTACTTGGGACTGATAAGTGACCTTCCTAACTACGACTTCGACTTAGAGGTTATGAGACCGGTGGACTACCCTTCTAGGTTGAGTGACCTTTTCTGGGACTACGACTCCTTCTAACTTCCGTTCTCTTCTTCCTCGGTTGTCTCCTACTCTACCAATCTATCGTAACGGTTGAGTTTCCTGTACTTAAACTCATTTGAGGTCCTCTGTCACCTCCTGTCTTCTTAGACCGTACCGTGTCAGGTACCCAGGGTTTCTCAACCTGTACTGGGTTGTTGATTTGTTGTCGTTGGTATAGTTGTCTGATTTTTTCTTTTTATTATATAGTTAACTACGTCCTTTTCGTAAACTGTTTTAGGTCGTGAGTAAGTACTATTTTTAAGAGTCTCTTGATCCTTATTTCCTGTAGATGACTATGTTTTTTGCATGTCGATTGAAGTATAAATACAACTCTTGACCTACAAAAGAGAATTCTATTCCTTGTTCCGTTCCTACATGGTAGAGTTTTGAGAATGAGTGTACCATGATCTGTAGGATCGATCGTGTTATTCTGTTCTTTTGTTTTATTATACATTGTGACTTTACTCTCTTTATTTTGTCAAATGCGAAATGGTCCTATAACCAGAAATGATACTTAAACTCGTTTACTAACTACGCTAAACTACATGGAGGTGGGTATGTGTATATTTTTGATGACGAGTTAGGTCAAGAACTAAACATTTGAGTCCAAAATTACTGGATTTCATCGACATAGGTAATCGAATTACATTACGATTGTCGTAATTGGGTTTGTGATCGTCTAGACCGACTTCTCTATGTTGGATCCAAGACTTAGGAACTCTTCCTTTCCACGTTCACATCCCATATTTGACGGTTTAGGTCCCGTACGGGTCAATACCCTTAAGGAAACCCAAAGAGATCGTTGTTAAAAACGTAAAGTGTAAAATATTTTGTCGTAACGTAGGAAATCCCTTGTGTATCCAACATTCTTTTTTCTACCCCTTCAAGTAATATGTGTTCTCTAAAGACTTCTGGGGTGTAATAAGTTTAAGTGTATTAAGTACTGATTATAAGGGTCTTTTATTTCCGTATTACTTGTGTGAAAGTAACCGGATGGTCGAAACTTTAGTATACCAACTACCTAAAAAGAGTTAAACGATCCTAAACGTAATTAAGTTTAAAATATAAATTCCGAAAAATATAACGTGTTGAAGTTTGACTAGTTGAAGTTAAAACTTGTTTTGTGTAGATATAGAATTGTACTAATGGTGAAATGTCTCCTCTTTCACTTTAAGTCCCTTCTACGTTCTAGTATGTTTAATCATATGTCTTTTCTACTTGAGTCTTTGTACCCAGACTCATGAACCCGGTACACACCCGGGACACGTGACAGGGCCTTTATCCTTTAATTGTGTCTCGTACGGTTGACGAGACGTTAAGTTGCGGCGGCGGTGGGAGAGGAACCGACACGTCCCAGACGACCCACCTGAACGACCCACGTTGTCTGTACCGTCCATATCGGTTCTTAGAGAAGATGGGAAGGAAGTGACACGTCGTAAATTCTCAGACCTGTCCTAATTGGTGTGTGAGTGAATTTATGTATTCTTATTAGGATACGGAGAACAGTGTCACTATCCGAACCTGTTAGACTCGGAGTCGGTTGACCAAGTATTCCGTTCATGTCCTTATTTAATTAGGTTGGGCTTGAACCCTGAGACCAGGTTTCAAATATTTTTCCCATACAAGAATGAAATGACAATCTAAACTTCCTTCACCGTACTTCGGAATTTACGAAGACCAAAGGTAGGAGACTGGTGTTCCCAAATTACATTTTTGTCGTCACTCTCCACTGTACTATTCTGTTGGTTTTCAGGACCTCGTCATACGGAAGGGGTCTGAAGGGATAATTGCACCTGAGTGTGTAGGAGAAATAACGTCTTAGTTTAACTTAACCCAAAGGACAATGAACATTGATTTTCGTAGGATTCACAACGTCGACAAGTCTTTATACCAGTATAATTCGGAATTCCTCAGGGGAGGACTCCGAAGTTAATCTCTTCATTCGTTACTCCTATTTTTCTTCTCTATAAAATGTTTCAACAAGATATCCTTAGACACAAAGAACTTGTGTCTCCCTTCTCTCGTTCGGAAGTGTCCGAGTGGGATCGAGGACCAACTTCTGACAGTTCAGTGTGCACCGGACTCCACCGTCTTGGGTATCCCTCTTGACAGGTCGTCCCTGATTCGATTGAGTCCACTCAGGGACTCCTTGTCCCTGTCTGTTCCACTTTTGTTCTTCTTGAGTGAGCAAACCAGATCGGTGCACGTGTCCTTCAGAGGACGTTCCTCCGTGAAGGCAAGGGGTGACGTCCCGGGTCGTCGTCCCGTGGGAAGGGACCACATGCCGGGTCTCCCCTCTTATACACGTGACGTTGATTCAAGTTTAGGACCGATACGGTTCACGATCTACACAACTACGACAAGTTCAATTAGGCAGAGTAGTCGTGGTCAAAGACTGGGTAGTTCACCCGTGTTGTCATGGACAGAGTATCCCAAACGAAACTCCTAATTCATTCTGTTATGTTCATTTCTTGAGTCTTGTCACCGGCCGTGTACTGTTCCTGAGTTTGTCCACGACCACAATGGAGCGGACACTTTGAGAGGGGGGACCTTTCACCCCGACCAAACACCAGTCCAGAGAGAGACTTGTCGAACTGGTTGACAAGGTACTGGGTGTCTTGTCTGCGAACCGACGTCCCGAAGAAGGACTTTCGAGTCTGAACCTGCTTCTCACTGAAGGACGGTCCCGGGACCTCGTCCGTCGTCGCACAGCGGACTCCTCCCGGTCCGAAAAGACCCTACCCCGGTGAACCGGAGGGGGGTCCGACGTCCACCGGTAGTCCTCTTTGTGGTCTCGGAAAGAGTGAGGGAGACATGTCGGACGAGGGATGTAGAAGGAGTCTGGGAGTGACACGACACTCTCGTTTTCCTGTGGTCTGACGACGAAGGTCCTCCCTTCGTCCTTTTTTACTGTAGTGGGAGGTCGGTGTCCTCTTGACGGACATGTGGTGTCTCGTGGCGGTGTGCGACCCCTGTTCACTGGTCTCGGACGACAGTGGACGTACTCCCCTGCCGTAGAACTCCCGTCTCGTCCTCACATATATGGGAGTCTCCCTAGGAGTGATGGGTAATCTCCTTCGGCAGAGTACCGAAGGATTGTGGCAGTGAAGTAGACAGATAGATGGGTCGGAGTAGAGGGTAGTCAGGGGGTGGTACCTAGGGTGGGTCTAAGACCGGGTTTCCTCGGGAGGTGATTTGGGGAAGGAGGTCAGGATCGAAAAAGGTGGAATGGAGTATGCCGTCTCTGATGATACGTAAGGGGTTATGGGTGAAGAGGTGAAGAGGGTGTCCTTTTCCCATATGAACGGTCGAAGGGGATTCGTTCCACACCTATCGGTCTACAGGACCAAATACCCTATACTTGTCTCCATTACACACCGTGAAGACTCTACACGGGAATTTTCTTCTTCCGTACGGAGTGGGAAGGGAATGGTCGTCGACTTTCTGTCCGTTCCATTACTCACTACGACCAGATACGTCCCTCTTGTGGTGGAACCCGACCACCCTATGACTCCTCCTTCGACCGGGACCTGTTGACGAGTCTGGTATCGTCTCAGTGGCATCCTTCGGATGTCAAACCGGTCTCTGTATTTAATTAGAGGTAGAATTCGGTCGGAGAAACCAACAGAGAAATTCCGTGGGTATTAGATGTAGGGTTAATTCAAGGATGACGAGGGAAGAGAGGTTCCCCTCTCCCTTGCCAAGATACTCTTCCAGTCAGATCGTGGTGTTCTTTTCCATGTCTGTTTCTTCGTGGGTGAGACCACGAGGTTCCGTGGAAAATCGGATCGGCTTCAAATGGGTCTCACTCTTATACTTGCTTTACCTGTATTGTTATCCATTGTTCGTGTCCACTCCAAGGGAAACTAGGAGTTTATCAGAAAGACCCGGTTTAGAGATGAGTCCTGACTTGAGTGGATACTTCTTAATTTTCGGTTGTGGTTCCTTCGGACTTAAGTGGGGACCTTCTCTTCAATGATTTACCTAAGGCCATAAGATTCTTCGGAGTAAACCTTTTCGTTTAAATTTGACTGGAAGGTCTAATTACATAGAGTGATTTCCGGACCGACTCCCTTCTCCTTTGTGTGCTCCCGGTCTCAGTCTTCCCATGGGCTCCCTGTCTGCTGCCGTCACACAAGGAGAGTCACTGAGACTCGAGACTAGACGAACAAGGACCGTATCCCTAAGGAAAGGATCAGGGGGCGGAGGACCAGGTGGGGGATGGATGGGAGTGGGAAAGTCCGGATTGAGTCTACAGTGGAGGAGGAGACCTTGAAGGTCGGGGACGAGATGTCCGGTTATGAAGTTAGACACAAAGGTACCGTGAAGTATGTAAGAAATGTATCTCGAATCTTCAAGAGTGACATAGACAAAGACACGAAAAGAGGGATGTCCTTCCTCGGGAAAGAATACGTATGGATCAAGATGTAGTAGTAAAACCTTTCCTCTAATCGAGACACTTCTCGAGTCTAATGTGTACTTGTCCTCGTCCTGACGATGACTCTGACTCAGACACCCGAAGTCCGGTCTTACCGAAGAGGAGGGATTAAGAAGGTGCGTCCTTTACCTCGACCCCCCTAACCTCCTGGGTTTTTCCAGAGACGTCTTCAAAGACTACGAGGACCTGGTCTTCGAGGTCTGTAGAGGTATACTCTTTAGATAATCTTAGGTTCAAGAGTTGTCGGTATTAGTTTTATGAGTCGTATTTTCCCCCGTGATAAAATGTCATTGACAGGGGTTCGTCGTGTGCGATACATTGTAAGACGAAAAGTGAATTGGTAATACAGCTCAAGTGTGACGGACACTAGCTCCTGTGTCCGTCGGACCACAGTCTTAGAGTGGAACTTTGTAGAGGGATGGGCTTGAGGGGGTCAAAGACTTTAAGGTGTGGATGTCTATTCTCGAAAGAATCTTCACCTCCACTTTGGCTCTATAGGACTCTCTTGTCCCCTAGATGACTCGGTCAAAATAAGAAAGTTTAGTGTTCTTTAAATCAATAGTCTAATCAGATCATGGGTCGTTTTGGTACTCCTTTGCCTTCCTCCGAGACTACACTCTTTCCACTCCCCGTTACACACCTTGTCGTCCACGAAAGACTTTCCGACCCCGGATACTGTATGAGACTTGTACTGAGACGCAACCGAGACTTCCTATAGGTCCCCAGACTACTTCCGAGTTGTACAGATCATTGGGGTCAAGTCTCTACCACTGTTGACTCTGAGGACGACCAATCACCGTCTCCGTCCTGCTCACGGGTCTCAAAATTACATGGTCGATCTCGTGGCGTTCTACTTGTCAGACCGTTAGAGTCGTCAGTCCCGACCGTCTCGACACTTTAGTAGATACACTGGACACACGTGTACTACCCCTACCCCCGTGGTCCTCCGTTCCGGGAAGGACCGACGTGTTTAGATTATAGGTAGACTGTCCCATGTACTTACTGGTCCGATCTGGGGTTGTCACCGACTCCCCGGGCGCACTGTACGAGACGGTGGTTTATCTGGTTAAAAGTTTCCTGGTCGTCTCCCCCAGTGTTCAATTTTATATGCCTAAATTTCTGGGAAAGCAAGGGGGATTTCGTAAAACATTAACAGGTAGGGACTGTCAGACCGCTCATATTGGTATCGTCTAGAACGATAAAGTTTTTGGACCGTCCGTTTTTTAGAGGTTAAGTGGTTATCTGAAGGTTTGGGATCACTTTCCCTAAGAAGACATAATTCTCTCTCCTGAATTTTTGGGGTTCAGTCATACAACCATACTCTGGGTTTACGTCATGTATTCTCATCTTTTCAGTGAGTGAGTCCAAAGAATTTTACTGTTATGGAACAGATAACCAAAACGTCAACAAAACGTCAAGTAGTCTCCAGTCGACTCAAATTTTGATTCGAGACACTGACGGACCCGAGAACAGAGGTTCTATTTCTGGATCATAAATAATTCTCAAATGACATCCGGTCTATAACACGATTCATAAAGTGTAATCCCGTAAAGTATATTATTTCAAGACTCCGTCCATCAATAACGGTAGAGTGTCTACCTCTTTAACTTCGAGTACTAATAAACGGGTTCCAGTCTCCTTCGGCCCAAGTTTAAGTCCACGCAACTGAAGTTCGGACGTGTATAAGTGAGGTGTGTTTAGTTCTGTGAGTTTATGTCAATTATTCCTTAAGGTTTTGGTTTGTTCTCTAGACGTGTGGAAAGACCCGCCCTTTGTGGGTGGGACATGAGTCCACGAGATGTGACCCTTTCCAGGGAGGAGCCTGTTAGTGGTACTAGTAGTCAATGTTGGTGATACGTCCAATGTACCACCAATGTCAAGACACCTATGTCTTGAGGTCGTGGAGTCCTCAGAGGGAGGGCGGGGTGAAAGTCAGTAAGTAGGTGGATGGGGGTTCCTATTGGTGACATGTCGAGAGTTTGTATTGTCTAAGTAAAATTAGATAAAAACTTGAAATAAATGTATAGGTAGTATAGTGTACACACTCAAATACAAACGAAGAGACCGAGTTGTGATATAAACACCTTATAGGGGTACCACCGTCCACATCGACCTGATCAAGTAAGTGAATGACGACATGTGGTGACATAGTTCTATGGTGTTAAGTAGATGAACTAAATGAGAAAGTCAAGTCAAGTCAAGTCAACGAGTCAGCACGGACTGAGAAACATTGGTGTACTTAGCGTCGTGGGGTCCGGAGGGACAGGTAGTGGTTGAGGGCCTCAAGTGAGTCTGAGTGCAGGTAGCTCAGCCACTACGGTAGGTCGGTAGAGTAGGAGACAGCAGAGGAAGAGGAAGACGGGAGTTAGGGAGGGTCGTAGTCTCAGAAAAGGTTACTCAGTTGAGAAGCGTACTCCACCGGTTTCGTGACCTCAAAGTCGAAATCGTAGTAAGGAAGGTTTCTTTAGGGTCCCGACTAGAGGAAGTCTTACCTGACCAACCTAGAGGAACGTCAGGTTCCCTGAGAGTTCTCAGAAGAGGTTGTGGTGTCAAGTTTTCGTAGTTAAGAAGTCGCGAGTCGGAAGAAGTGTCAGGTTGAGAGTGTAGGTATGTACTGGTGACCTTTTTGGTGTCGGAACTGATCTACCTGGAAACAACCGTTTCATTACAGAGACGAAAACTTATACGACAGATCAAACCAGTATTGAAAGGAAGGTTCCTCATTCACAGAAAATTAAAGTACCGACACCAACGGTAGACGTCATTAAAACCTCGGGGTTTTTTATTTCAGACTGTGACAAAGGGGTAGATAAAGGGTACTTCACTACCCTGGTCTACGGTACTAGAAGCAAAAGACTTACAACTCGAAATTCGGTTGAAAAAGTGAGAGATGAAAGTGAAAGTAGTTCTCCGAAAACTCAAGGAGAAGTGAAAGACGGTATTCCCACCACAGTAGACGTATAGACTCCAATAACTATAAAGAGGGTCGTTCGAACTAAGGTCGAACACGAAGAAGGTCAGGTCACAAAGAGTACTACATGAGACGTATATTCAATTTATTCGTCCCACTGTTATATGTCGGAACTGCATGAGGAAAAGGATAAACCTTGGTCAGACAACGAGGTACAGGTCAAGATTGACAACGAAGGACTGGACGTATGTCTAAAGATGAGAAATGTGTAAATAAATGAGATGATACTTATTTGTAAACTCGACAAAGATTAGATCCCGAGAATATTTGTCACACCGAAAATTGTACCCATGTTGTAAAGTTTTGCTAAAATTGACGGTTTGTATTTCTGGAAGGGTCGTAAAAACGTCCCCGGTCTTCGGATTGGAGGTACAATGTATAGTCTTCGACTCCGTAAATTAGTTGTGGTCTCTTTAGTCTCACCGTCTCGGCAGAGCTTGAGTCCGGAAGTCCGAGGGGATGATGACGAGGAAGGAAGGAAGGTGGTGTCGTGACTTTTCCCTTTCTCCCTCCCACGACTGCCCTCAGTCTCCAGTCAACTGGTGTCGTTTGGTTGTCCGATCTGGTTACGTGCCTCTCTCTCCGAGTCTGTCTTGTCGGGAGTCTCGTCTGGTTTAGGGAGTTCGGTGTGGATGGAGAAAGTCCGACACAGAGTCTTGCCCCACCCCACCCTCGGGTCGTCTTTATCCCCTCTGAACATTGTTAAGGTTGAGATTAGATTTTTCATGTTTACAAAAAGAGTTACTCTTTTTGTTGCTCTATTGGTGAAGTTTAAGGAGTCTAACCCGTGTAAAGACAGTCTATTATGGCTTTCGACTATTCCTAGTCTGTTTAGTGTCTCACCTGTCCTCACAAGTTCAGTCTCGGTGGTAAAAGTTTGTGTAGGACCATGTAATTGATTTCGGTAAGGTAGATCGTTAAGGAGAAGATCCATTTTATGTGTTTTCTTTTCGAACACGGGTCCCCTCCAGGTGTCCGTCAGGGACTTTGTAGTGGACATTTTCATTTTGTGATCTTTGGATTACTGGGGCTCATCCTCCCCCGATTTCTTTGATACCGATTGAAAAAAAAAAAAAAAAATTTCTTGAAGAGACCTCCAGGTCACCAATTCTTAGATGGAAAGTTATATCCCCCACGTCCAGGTTAGGGACCAGTCTTCTTGATTTCTAGGGTGTACGGTACTCCGTTGTTACTCCTCGGGTAACGGACTCACGACGTTCCTTCTGGGTCGTGTCGGTTTTCTTTTTTTTTTTTTCTTTTTTAAATGTGGACTTTGACCCCCTATCCGTCTGTTCGACTTCTTAGTTACTCTGGGTGGATGTCCAATGTTGAACCTACTTTGACTTGTGCTACCGCTTGTTTTCGTCCTTCAAGGTTTTCTCATTCATACTATACTATGATAAATATGTACAAAAATTTTGTGTGTTTTACTGGATAGTAAATGGTTGTATTTACAATTATTGTGAGTTTTTCTGATATGTAATAAAGAGTTGTATATACATGTATAAACTCTTTCGTGTTTCCCTTTCTTTCCTTTTCGTTAAATCCCCCAAACGTGGAGTAGGCTCAAAAACAAAGGGAATTTTTTTATTGGATTTCCTTTATACCGTTTTACAAGTATAAAAAATTCAGACCCACCATTTACCTATGGACGTACAAACGACATATTAGGGTTCATGAAAAGATATATAAATTTTATAAGGCGTTACAAATTTTATTTTCTAATTTTAGTGACTATATAAAAATGGATAGTCTAATCGTTATTAAGTTTTGAACTATTATGACGATTTTAACATTTCTTTGATTACACGTATTGGTTCACCACCTTCTAATGTTTGATTCTGTTCGAAAAACTTCCCACTAAACCGTTGTAGGTAGTCTTTAAATTTATACGTATGGGAGACGGGTTCGTTTAGGGTGGAGATCCTTAAGTAGCGTACTTAAACATATGTTCTCGTCAAAATGGTGAGCTATTCTCACTTTTTTTAGTCAGTTGGTATTGAAAAAACATCCTTTTGCAAATTTCAGGTCATATGGACATGTTAATTTATTACCGGTGAAAGTTTTACTCCATGTCGGTGTATAGATATGACTGTACTTTACTCTCGGTTCTGTAGAAGTTACTTTTTCGTTCGACGTATATTATAGTTGACATATTTTGAAAGGTAAATCCATAAAAGATAACTCTGTATTATCTATACATGTCAAACCTATACGTGTCTTTTATAGACTTTTCAATACTTTCTCAAACAATTTTTATCAATGTAGACGTTCCCTCCACCCCGACGGTTCCTTCCCTCTGGGAAAAGGGAATTATAAACAAATATAACTAAAATGTCGTTAGTTTACAGTGAAAATATGAACCCCCATGCAAGTGTTTTTGATGTGTAAGATTCTCCGAATCTCGGTGACTTGACCTTACAGTCATTTCGTCCCAGGTTATTTAGACATAAAAATTGTTCTGTGGGTCACTGAGGGTCCGTCGATTCGACCGGTGACGAGGTCCACTATGGACCCGGTCCACTGTGCACCTCCCTTCCTTTCCAAGAGTCACTGTCCAGAGAGTTCAAGAGTCTTTATTCGGACAGGGGTCTTCATTGGTACATAAGTTACCGTTTCTTTCTATTTGAATGGATTTTCTGTGTTTTACCTGTGGTTTCGGTCACCCTGACCGGTCATTCTGTAGTAACTGTAGGGATTCCTTAGTCTCAAATTGGGATTATTTTGTTCGTAACAGGGCCGTTCTACTATGTCGGTAGACTGTTGACTCGGTCAGGAAAGAAGAAGTACGGTCCTACGGGTGTTGGTTGTCGTAGTCCGTCTTGTCTTAAATCCAAAGGAAACTGAGGGGTCTTGTCTCCGTAAACTATTTATCGACAACTTACTTGTGCAGTTAGATAGAATCGGACTCCTGAAGATTAAGGTCACGACACTAAGTTATGAGTCATTTGTTGAAAGAGAAGGATATATCCAGATCTGTCTCCTTTTCCTAAAGCTATCGACAACCGAAACAAAATTTATTTATTGACCGTAACTCGAAGTCAGATGACGATAGACCAAAGGGGCTAACGTGTCACCATTTTTTAAGTGGACGATTAAGTCCTCTGAGTTCAAGTTAGGTACCCAGTCCTTTTAACGGACCGTATCCTTTACCGTTGGTGAGGTCATAAGAATTGACCTTTTAAGGTACCTGTCTTTCCTCGGACCGTCCGATGCCAGGTACCCTAGTGTTTCACAGTCTGTGTGTGTACGTACGTGCGATTACGATAGACTAAGTACGATCGGATGAGACTCTCTATGGGTAGGTGACCACCCATGGACTCGTCCTGAGACCACTTCAGTGATTCCACCATTCACGACCTCACAGGATATCGGGTACACCCCTCACGGGAGGGACCACTGATGACCAGTCGACTGGAAGAAGTGCATCGAGGAAAATCGAGTTATGAACCCGAACGGTTCACGTGTCGATCTGCCGGATGTCGACTCCCATTGACTCGACGTACCTGGTTAAGACACCGGTTGTCGGTATACGTCGATGATCGAGGATTTTATACCAATCAGACTTAACTTTACAAGTCCCTTCCCATTTTGTGTATGACCTAAAATTTTCAACTTATGTTCTTTTTCTTTTATATTGCCGAATAATTTATCATTAAAAATATGACTAATATACGACTTTACTATTATAAAACCTATAAGACTCAATTTTAAATAACTTTCTCTAAAGTAGACAAAGGAAGATGCAGAATTTTATACCGATGATCTTTTTTAATATACGATTGAGTGTAATATAAAGATTACCTATTACATCGTGTATACTGGTTCTTTACCGGTGGACTGGGTAATACGAAGTGTCGGACTGATTCCTTACTGGAGAGTGTTCAGTCTCTAATGGACTCAAACGTTTCGGGACGGGGTGACAGGACTTTGGATTGAGGTGTGAAGGAGTCCTTGTTACAGTCTATATGGTCTTCAAGGTATTTGGTGGGTTGTGGATACATAAAATTTCCTTTCCGAAGTTTGGTTTTTTATGTACTACTACAGTGTTAGAGTCCTTTTGACTTAGACCCTTCGAACAACTTAAATGACCTTTGAGTAATTAATAAGACGTTAGGGGTTCTTTGTACATTAAAAAGCAAAAGAGATTCAAAGTCTTTTTTAGAGGTCTTTCCAAGAGAACATTATTTGTTCTGTACATGTACTCAAAAATACCATTGGGAATGATGGAAGTAACATCGAAGACACGTTTTATTTGTGACAACAATCTTTTGTAGAGGTCTACGTTAATAATACTTTAACCTGGGGTGTCCTCTTAGTGTAGTCGAGAATCAAGGAAGTCAGAAAACAAGACAATCGTCCCTCCCTCGTGTCCAACACCGCCCCCGCCGTCCCTCGCCCCTACTGATGTGGGTACTATGAGAGTCGTGATCGAGGGGACGACCGACGATCACCTCGAGGGGAAGGAACTGGCAGGGGTGAGGTATGGAAGTCTCCGATTCTGAAAGAGTCTACCCTGAAAGAGTTCCATTGAACTCGTCGTTCTCTATCTCCATTCTTATTCTCAGTCTATAAAGACAAAGAAGGTCCTCCCGATATTAAAGGTACTTCGTTAAGGACTTTTGAACAGTAAAGGTTAAACCCCCCTAAGTTGACCTGGTCTGGTTGGATTGTGGGTGAAAAACCCAGTCGGGAAGTACTATGTCTATGTAACGTTTTGGTTTTACGAATGAACCCCTTGACCGACTCTGGGCGAAGGACCAGTCCGAGAGGACCGACCGGAACAGACTTCGACTTCTCGGGGACCAGACCTGCACGGAGAAAGGACCCAAGAGGAGACCAAGACCGCTGAAAAGATAAGGCACCTTTATGAAGTACACTATTACGTTGTCAAACCGAAACGCCTTTTAAAAATTTGTTAGGTGTTGGCACGTGGATTTGAACACTAAATCCAGCGACCGACCACGAAATCTACAGTGTTTTAGTAAACAAGAGAATTTTCATAAACAATGACCTTTTTTTTTTTTTTTTCTAGGGAGTACGAATAACCTCGATAATGTTATGTACGTAGTTGTGTTGTGTACCGTTGTCTCACTCTCTCGTCGTACGTATACGTCTCCCTCTGTGGCTACTGGTGACGACAAACTTCTTACCTATATTGAAGTCCCATTTGTTGTTTCTGAGTTGACACTAAGTAGAGAACTTTCTTCTCTAGTTGAAAAAAAAAGAAAAAATTTCGTCGGTGTGTTCAAGAGTACCAAAGTCTTCTTGTTCCCTTTTAGGATTTTTTCTTTTTTTGGTCCTTAGGTCGGGTCGTGAGCAATGAGTACTCAACCTGGTCTGAGTCTAGAAGGTAGTAAGTCTATACAAACACATCCGTCCTGATCTCTTATAAGACCATCCTAGAGAAATACTTTGGTTTTCCTAGAATGTGTTCCTTTAGTGATAATGTTTCCAAAATCATATCTCGAAAACTCGAGAGTCATACTACATGAGACAAACTGTTTCTCCTGAGTCTCTTCTTCTTCCTTTTTTCTGTTGGTTGACTTACTTCGACCTTCCGTACATCTCTTGAGTCACTAGTTTAGGTTTCCCTGTTTTTTGCAAACTGTGGGGGAGGGATTTGGTTCTCAGAAGGGTCCACCGAAATCGCCATTCTTAGACGGACGGTCACGTCCACTGTACCCTCTATGTCCTAGACAGTCCTTCCAGGGGTCTCATCCTTTGCCGTTAGATGAGGTCATAAGAACGGGTCTTTTAAGGTACCTCTCTCCTCGGACCATCCGATGTCAAGTACCCCAGTGTTTCTCAGTCTGTACTGACTCGTGCGTGCATCCGCGGTTTGGTTTCGTCTTCCATTAACAGACAGTACGTAGTTATTATCTTTCGTTACGACAGTGTTCCTTTAGTGTTTATAATCTTTGAGTTAAATAACTTCTGAGGGGAGTGTTATGGGAGTAGGGTTACTCTCGTTAGTGGAATTTGAGTTCAGTGGGAATGAGATGTCTAATGTAGTGGGTTCTTATAGGACTTACATACCTGGAAAGAACTCACTTAGTTGAAAAAGGATTTACGTTACTATGTTAAAAGTAATGTTCGTTTCTCGTACGACTTGAAAACCATTTATAATACTAATGGAAAAGTTCATGGTAAGGTATTAGTCTTCCTTATTGAGTTAGATTTAGTATGGGATGTAAAGTTTTAGTCGTCCTTCCATACTAATATTTTGACCATCCGAACTACTAGACTACATATGTGTATGTGGCGGGGGTTTCGTCTTACGGAATTGAGTAAAAGATAGGTACTGTTCTCTATTTTCTTTCTCCCAGTTTAGTCAGTCTATGTCAATTATTTTTCATTGTACTTTACTTTATCTTATGTATGAAGAGGGATGTATGTCAACGTGGTCTTTTTGTTTTTTTATCAGTCATTTCTTTAAGTTTTAAGTTGGAGATTATATAGGATTTTACGAGAGAATTTTGTTTTATGTCAAAGAGACCTTAAAGGAGGGGAAACCGGATAATTCGACTTGGTATAGTTAAACGGTAAAATATCCAATTCTTTCCACTCTATAACCGGTAAAGTTTACCAGGTTGGATTATCAAGCAAAAGGTGGATTGTTAGAAAGTTTTTAGTGACGTCTTTTAAGGTGAACCGTGACACATTTGTTTGGATTCCAGACTCCTCCAGTCTCTCGTGGTTCGGACGGATGATGGTGGGTTCCGGGTGTCGTCAGTTTAAGTCGATGTCATTTGAGTCGATAGAAAGCCGAACACAGGCTTCGGGACAAACACTAGTTGATAAATAAATTTTTTTTTTTTTTTTCGGTTTTATGTTTGTGGAATCTTGAAAAATTTTTCAATTGTTATTACTCTTGAAACTTAGTTAAGGTACTTCTTAATGGTGAGAAAGATAAGTCTTGGAAACGTGGGAACACATGTGTGTGATCGGTAAACGTATTCCGTTTCTGTCCTGGTCACCAATTTCACCCCCGAGACGTCGACCCGTCGGACCAAGTTTAGGAACCAGGAGATTAATGAGGAGGACGGAGGATCGTGGAAGTATACGTCTCACCTCTATCGTTATTACGATTGATGAAGTGACTGAACTTTCTTAATTTACTTGACGTACGTTTCCAAGATTTTGTTGTAGACAAGTTATTTATCACTTATATGTCATGTTAAAACAAGTTATAAGACCTTATTCGATATTGCCTTTTCTTTAAAAAATTTTTTCATATCCCGAATGGACCACCGAGTCACCATTTCTTAAACGAACGGTTACGTCCTCTGTATCCAAACTCGGAACCAGACCCTTCTAGGGTGTACGACGTCCCGTTGATTCGGGTACATAGCGTAGATGACTCGGACGCGAGATCTCGGGTCTTTGACGTTGATAACTTCGGACGAGAGGGATCTCGGATACGAGACGTTGTTCTCTTCGGGTACGTGGTATTGATTTCTTGTCGGACATGTCATTGTTTCTGGGTCGTGTCGGTTTTTATTTATTTATGTGTTTATTTATCAAAAATTCATATACATATGTCAAAGTAAAACCTAATTTCTTGTTTACACTGAATACTTGTCAGAAAGTCGTTAATTGGAGAGTGTCGTCTTCCCGTCTTCGAGGGAAGTGGGGGTCAGAGTGACGTACGGTGACGTCTAACTCCCGTCATATTACCTTTGGTAAGTTGAAGTGTAGGGTCGAGATGGGAAATAATCGTCGTATTTATTCGACACATACCAAAAAACTTTGAGACTAATAGGTCTAAGGGTGGATAAAGTTTTCTCAATCTCTCTCCCGATATTCTATTGTATATGTGAACCACGTTTCGTCCGGTAAAGTTTATATTTTGTCAGGACCATTTGTCCGAAGACAGTAAATACCTTACACCGTCCTCTGTATTAATAGTTGGCCTCACTTTATGAGGAAGTTGGTCGGGAGTATTCGAGACCGATCTTCTGTGTAGTGAGCCCTTCGTAAGTCAAAAGAGATGTAGGATGATCTTTACACTTCAGGCTTTGGTTGGAATTCTACGGGTCGTACCGGTAAGTCACCCTAATAATGGGGATGGAAAGTCCTGTAGAATGAAAGTGATTACGTCGGGGAGAGGTTTTTAAAAGTTAATAAATTAATGTAATATGATCCACGACCTGTCAGGTTCGAATTAGGTAGTTTTAGGACTTGAAGTACACCAAACAGAAAAATTTTGTGTTTAATTTCACGTAAAAGAGGTTCAAAATGGTTTGAGATACAACCTTCAATGTAAATAGGGATTATTTGAGGTGGACTAATAAAATCAGGTTCTTGAAACATTGAAAACAGAGACATTGGGATATATAAACATCCAGAAATAGGTCCGACAATTATTTCTAGGTCATCATGTCTCGACTCCTGTCGGAAGTCTTATTGGAAGTCCGACTGTAGTTGATTAGATGTGAGAAACCAATCTCAACGGATTCGGTTGACTTGAACTAGATACGTTTAATGATTACGTGAGTGTATAGACAAAGGAGAAACAAGTATCGATCTAAAGTTCTCCCGACACCAGTTTGACAGACGATTTTATTTCTCTATGGACCAGACTCACGATATCATCTGAGGAGTGTAAGGATACAACTTTGAATTAAGGGTTTCACTACCATAAACCTTCACCTCGTAAACCCTTCACTAATACAGTGTTTCCGTCTCGGGAGTACTTGTCCTGATCACCGAAATATTTTCTCTGAGGTCTCTCGAGGGAACGGGCATGGAGGTACACTCCAATGACATTTTTCTATCGACAAATACTTGATGCTTCGACCGGGAGTTGTCTGTGAATTAGACGACCGTGGAACTAGAACTTGAAGGGTCTGAGGTCTTGAGACTCTTTATTTAGAGACAACAAATATTCTGTGAATCAGATACCATAAAACAATGTCGTTGGATTTACCTAATTCTGTCAGATGGTCAGGTCATATTCGGAGAGTTTTCCTTTATGTAAGTCAAACCGTCCTATTTTTGAGAAGGGGTGTTTTCGTCTTGGGAACTAAGGAGTGTTCATTCGTCTTCCACCTTTGTCGATCTGGAGTTTTCCATTTGTTCGAACCGTTAGTCCACCCGGTGGACGGAGTCTCCACCATGATCCTAGTGTCCCCGAGTCCATTTGTCTATTTGAGGTGTCCTTTTACCTGAGATGGACCATAAGGACAGTGTTTCGAGGACCGGTTTCGATCTCGGGAAAAGTTCTGTCGTCGTAATTATTCTGTTTTACTCAACGACCAAAACAGACTTCCTCATTATTTATAAACTCTTAATACTTGGAAGTTGGTACCTTCAAGTTCTACTAAAGGGGTGTTTGAGTTGAGTCAATTCATTATATTTGAGTAACTATACGTTCGGGAAGACTAAGATTCGGACATTCATATTGAATGAAACGGTAGACCTCTTTTGTGTTAGTTGTGTTCGTAGTCGCACTCTGTTCGTCGTTTCTCTCCTATTTAATTAATACTCATTATCGGACACTGTTTGAGACTATCTAATGTGTTAATCGATATCGAAGTCCGAGTGTTTACTTCTTCATCTAGTTTGTGGGGTTCTGAATTCATTAAAAGGGAAAAGTACTTTCAGAACGTTTGACATGATAAAGTTAAGACTTGTGTTGTTTAAGAATTTCTATACTTTTAACATACAAGGTTTGAAGTGCTAAAATAGGATTAAAAGGGTGTACCGTCGGGAGACATACGTTTCTTTTGACGTAAAGTCCCTGAGGGGACCACCAGGTCACCGATTCTGAGACGCGAGGGTTACGTCCCCCGGACCTAAGCTAGGAACCAGTTCCTTGATCTTGAGTATACGGTTTTGATCTTCAAGTATACGGTGTTGATTTCTAGGGTGTACGACGTTGATTCTGGGTCGTATCGGTTTATTTATGTTTTTATTTATTAAAAAATTAATTCAATAATTTTGTTTTTTCGACGGTATCAAGTCCGTCATGTCCGGAGACTGTGTGGAGAGGGTGTACGTTTGGTTCGGGACGAGTCGTAAAAGGAACCAGAGACTCGTTTTTCCTAAGACAGGACGGAAGAGAGTTAAGGGCATTCATGAAGTACCTTTTACTTTGAACGTCAATAAACAAGGAAAGATAAATATATGT
Organism: Capra ibex; assembly: GCA_006410555.1. NCBI lineage: Eukaryota > Metazoa > Chordata > Mammalia > Artiodactyla > Bovidae > Capra > Capra ibex. Next base: position 2,389,487 of record SJYO01000233.1, on the reverse strand, counting down.
CAACCAAGACGAGTGAGGAGGATTTTACGACTCTACTCCTGGTACGAGGTGAGAGATGAAGAGGACGTCAGGAGTGGAGCCGTCTGCTGAAGCAGTTTGCTCTCTCTCTCGGGATCGGAGAGGTTCTGTCAAACGAAGAGTAATTTACCCTTATTTTTACGAATAAAATGTATAAGTGTTCCAAAGGTGCACAAAGGTACTCCATAATCTTCTCTTTATTTTAGGAGAATGTTTGACGTCGTCCAATGAACTTGTAATCGACAGTGAACCGAACGGTGGCTGGAGTGTCAACAAACGAAATTTTTTTCAATACGTATTAGGGTCGGTCCCCAGGTACATGGTCGCGTGTTAGACTTTTTTACATTGTAGATGAACAGGGTAAAATAATTAGTTTGTGACTCCACAATCACCATTAATCATTTTCGTGTTGTCCTTGTCGTTTTACTACCTTGGTCATTTTTACAAAATGTAAAATTTTCTTAAAATTTCATTTTGTACGTGTCGTATTAATTCGAATTCTTTTGGGTGTTTTCTTTGTCAAAGTCGTTTTGCTCATTGTATTTTATATTCACATAAAAAAAATCTTAGCATTCTTACATTTGTTACTATTGCTAAACGAATACTCTGAAGTTCATTTTTTTTGGTTTTTGTGACTAAATAAAGGGGCGATGAGAAGGTACAATATTATGGGTATAATAAAGTGTCATCTTTCTTATGTTAAGAAAATATAAAATATAATGTAAGGAGGGGTCTTGTCACCAGGACACTGTTTTCTTTGTACCACTACACTCGTGTCAGTTCGTTGAACCTCTCGGTGACCAACAGTTTCCCCGTAGTACCCGGTGTCAGATGTCGTTAGGGTTCAGAGTGTGTGTCACAGACAAAGGGTCACCCTCCTGTCAAGTAGACCTTGTATGTAGTGACTATCGTGGTCGATTCACTGTAGTAGGAGAGGACCCTATGATGCCAGGAAAAACAGTTGTACTCTCGTCAATGATCCACTGTTTCCCGTCTTTTATACATTTAATTTAGGAGGTCCCGTAGACCAAGTTTTAGATCCCCATTACCTTAATAGGAATCCAATGTCCGATTTGATGTCCTTGGTTAAATAAGGACAAAATCTTCCATCGTACGTTTAGTTATAAACGTTCATCAATGTCCATAATAACAAGTTTACGACACAAGAAGTAGTACAAATTGTCTAGAAACATACCTTCATGCGTCGGTTTCGTACCTCGAGATAGGATCCGAGGGTCCGAATTTTAGGGTCCAGTGGGAGACGAGACCGGGGAGGGTTTAATATGCTCCTCTTTTTACCAGGTACCTTAAACTTAAACGAAATTTATTGTCATATTGAGTTAATTAATATGATTTTCTCACGAAAGCAAAAGAAAACACCCCCTTTCTCTCCATCTTTCTCTGATATTTTACAGAGGATTATTAGGGACGGAGACCCGTAGGTGAGGGCACACGTTAAGGGAGGGAAACTCACACGACGATTCGACGATTCAGTGAAGTCAGCATAGGCTGAGACGCTGGGGTATCTGCCGTCGGGTGGTCCGAGGGGGCAGGGACCCTAAGAGGTCCGTTCTTGTGACCTTACCCAACGGTAAAGGAAGAGGTTACGTGCTTTCACTTTTCAGTTTCACTGCAGCGAGTCAACACAGACTGAGAATCGCTGGGGTACCTGACGTCGGATGGTCCGATGAGGTAGGTACCCTAAAAGGTCCGTTCTCATGACCTCACCCCACGGTAACGGAAGGGGGGAAACTCACACCCGTCCTGGATATATTGAACGGAGATTATCTTGTCCGTTTCCACTGTCGTCTAGTGAAAGTACTAACACAAAACATTCTGGTATTGTAGGTAGAATGGCTGTCCGTGAGAGGGTGCGACGGATTTACGTTGTTCGACGATACGACACTCGATGAGTTCCCTCTTACGGTACACCGTTCCTTGACTCTCACGGGTGCTTTCTGATGTCGGGAGCCGGACTGTCGGACGTTATTACACACTCGGACCTTCGTCTGGGAAGGAGTCATCTAAAAAGTCTACTCTTGGTCGGGACCGGTTGAGGAACTGACGTCGGAACGTCTCTTGAGATAATTCAACACGGATCTGCAGAGTGGGTGTCTGTGACACTCTTTTATTTACACAATTCTATGATACGAGCACCATTATGACGGTGTGTCGTTGTCTATTATGTCTCATCCTAGTCTTCGAGAACCAAAGATAAACGAACCCGTTACGAAATATAATGTGAAAGGGAAAATACTATTCGTATTAGAAATATTATTTTTTTCCAAAAATTTGATACAAAAGACTCTGGACCGAATCTTTAGTACAGGATACATTAATGACAAAAAAACATACCCGAAGGGACCACCGAGTCTACCATTTCGTAGACGGATATTCCGTCCTCTGGGTCTAAGCTAGGGACCCAGCCCTTCTAGGGGACCTCTTCCTTATATGGGTAACGGTTCATGGAGTTTTGGAGTGTCGATCTAACGAATACTACTACCATAAGTGAGACCGACCGTTATGAGTCAGACCGGAAGATTCGGGTACACTTTAGATTCGTGGTAGTACGAAAGGTTTGAGTAGAGGGTAATCAATCAGGTGTTACTCCGGAATCGTCGACGGGGTCGGTTGACCCCCGGGGGCACTGGCGAAGTACAAGAATATCGAGTGTGGAGACGAGTACGACACGGGAGAGGGACAGATCGGTTCAGATGAAGGTACGTCTGGGTCGAGTGAGGTTTACGTCCTTCCGTCGGTCTACCGGACCAAGAGTCCCTGGTGTACGATAGTTGAGGACCGTGTTTGTTGACAGATGACGTCGGAGAGAAATCGTGACACCTAGACGAGGGTCTAGGACGACAAACAGTGACGAGGTCGGTCTCCTATTCCAAGTAACAGCACATACGGGAGTCGTGACTGGGGATTATATTGACCATAAGAACAGTCGTTACTGAGATGTATTGGGGTCATCAAATTGTAAAAAAACTGTACATGAACTTTATGATATTACTTATTTTGTAAAAAGTCCAGACACTTTCTTATCGAAAGAGTCGACACTTCGTTGTTTTTCGTTGGTTTCTCTTTGTACTCGGCTAAATTTATGTCGTTGAGGTCAGTTTACAAACCTTATTTTTATTATTGTTTTACAAGTATTTGTCTCTTCGTCAAGTAATGCGTTTCAGACGTGATTCATTAAGAAGGTAGGTTCATGATTGGTCCGGGCTGGGACGAACTGAAGACTCTAGTCTGTTCTAGTCCGCACAAGTCCCACCATACCGGCATCTGTCGTGATATATTAAGATTAATCAGTAAATTTTCTTACTTCATCGAGATATGAATGACTATACCTAATGAGAGTTCTATGTGACGATTCACTTTTGTCTTTCGACAAGTCACATGTGACATGCTGTACATACCAACGTCTGCCCCCCTTTCCATAATATTTTACGTATCTTTCCTTTGGTCTTCCTATCCATAGTTTGACAACTGTCGAGATCTCTCTTCGAATTCGATCCTTTTGTCCACCATTTCTCCTTGAGAGTCCACAGGAGACACTTGCGGTCCTCGTTACTCACATGGGTCGTGAGTCGAGAACCAAAGATTTGTGTTAAGTGGTGAATTTTCTTTAGTCCCAAAGGACCTCTTTGCCGACTTAGGTTCCAACCCACTCATGTCCTACTCGCACGATGTAAAAGAATACGGTCTTTCACTTCTTCTGTGTCCTTGATCGAACTTCCCGAGGTGTTGCACCAATAATCTTATTTATTCCTATCTTTGGTAATATTGGGCGTCTTGTTTTCTTTACGGTGCTCTGGTACACCTATTTTTCTCCCTTCCTTCCTTTCTTCCCTCCCCCCCCTTAGTCCCTCTCTCCCTTTCCGTTCGTCCGTCCGTGAAGGAATTGTCTTATGTTTGATTATTTACATCTTCCTTACTACTCTCAATTTTTAGTGGTAAACCATCTGGAGTCTCATTTTTATAAATAGTCCGTTCTTCGTCTTCACCTATAATCCCACTTGAGGACTATTTCTTTGTGTATCTATAAACTCATATACATTTATTTCTATAAATGTATATAAGTTCCATAGGAGAGTGTTCTTTGAATCATTGATATTTCCCCTTTTATTGTCGGAATGTCATGTCTTTGGACCACCCGTCATGGGAATCGGTTCACTGGTTTCAATTGAAGTGGTTATTTACCCTGTCTATAGTACGCCGAGGACAATCTTACGTGAACTTTTCCTATATAGTGAACGTACCACAACGACGATTTTCCCTTATTGGATTTAGATTAATAGACCTATGTAGTTTTTTTTGGGGGTTTAAATTGCTGTAGTATAAGAAGTCTTTACAGTTCCAGTACTTTTTGTTTTGTGACTGTTTTTTACAAAGTCTACTTTCCTTTGATTACTTTGTACTGTTAATTTAGGTCACACTGTAGGACTCAACCTAGGACTAGGGGAGTTTTTTTTCAAAGGAGGTACAAACGATACTTCTTGTAATAGTCTTGACTAATTCAGACTTATTCCAGGACGGAAACTATTAATTTAATACCAGTACATTAATTTACAAGATCAATAGTCCTTTATCTGTGACTCTTTAAACCCCCATTGCCAGACGTTGAATGAACGTTTATTAAGTCTTTTTTCATCAAAAATTTCTTATCTTATTACTTCGTTTGTATCTTTTGACGATTGTTTGTCCCTTAGACCAACTTCCATATGTTCTTTAAGAAAGATGATAAAAACGTTGAAAAATGCAGAAGGTTACACAGTTTTATTTTTGTAGAAAATTTTCTTTTTTACATACGTCCTTTTTATGAACCTCCAGTGTCTTATCGATTCACCCTCCTTTCGTTGGGACCGTTCCGATAGGTGTGAACCGGGAGTGTTCTCTTTGACTCGTAAATAAGGTGTTCTACCGTCTCGACGGGGTTTCCGGTCTCGACGCATACCTCGTCGATTACGTCCCGAAGACGAGATCTGATCTACCACAACGAAAGGGTCGGAGGAAGTGTGACTAGAACTGAGGTAGGTCAATCTTTAATGTTCTGACCGTGGTCGAGTCCTGTCGTTGGAGATTTGTCACTGATTGTGTCGTCGTGGGACCGGAGACCCCCGGAGCGCCCTACGAAGACTCTTACTAGGGCGGGAGGAAGGACGACTGAATGTATTATGTAAGGACCACTTACTCAAGAGTTGTTGAGTAAGAAACGTAGGACACGAGTGGTGATTCGGGTACAAGGTTTTCTTTTTGGTCCTTGTAGTAAGTCAAAGGTCTAGTTGTGAAGGTCGGAGAGTTTAATTTCTTAAAGGTTCCGCGGTGGGACAGACCTCATGACTGTAGTGCACACGGTGTGTGTCACGAGAAGTTTCGACCGGATGATTCGACGAATGAACTCAGATGTGTGACGAAATTGTGAACGGGAGCTCCCGTCACGCTCGAGGTACAATGTCGGAGAGATTTCCGTCCTACACACAAGTGAAGTGGACCAAATTTGTCGTGGGTCGTAGAGTAGTCTGCCGTAAGTCATGAGTCAATCTTCTATCCTCCACCTCACTGGGTCAGTAACCCTTTGCACAATAAGATTGAGACCGACTCAATGGGGAGAACGGTGTATGATCCAAGAAAATATTTTGTCCCTCCTAATTGTCACTTTTTAATTGTTCTTGAATCTACAGAAAGTGTCACCCTTCAATTTATTTAATACCTTTTAGTAGGTTTCTTTATTTAATATATATTAGTACTTTGTCGATACTTGACTGTGCCTTTTTACGACATATTTTTACTATTCGGTAATTGATTATGTTCTTATACTAAGATGGTGAGACAAAAATTTTTCATTGTACCCATGTACACACAAACATATACGTCTCTTGGTACACAACTTCTTACCTTTTCGTATATGGTTTGACAAGGTACCAAGAAAGTTCTCCCCCTTCTCATTACCTCTTGAAAAGTGAATCAAAATGAAAATGAATCAAAATTAAAAGGGATCATATAAACCGAAACTTTAAATATCCTCCCTTTGTTTGTCGTTTTACTGAGAAATATATAATTATTATTAGAAATTTATCCCCAGGAATTGACAGAAATACGGTCTCATCAACACTTTTGAGTAGTTCTTCAACATGAATGTTTTAATCATATGGAATCACAAGAGTGACACTTTTTAATTTACATTTAAAATTGTAGTTGTGATTTATTTTGGAAATTAACGACAGAGGAATACTGAGTTTTTACTACTGGTATGAACGAACCTCCTGTTCCTGATACCGACCTGTCTCCGTCGTCCTTCCTCTCCTTGACTCCTTTCTACTTTGACCTCGCTGTCGTCCGTCGTCGGCCCGTCCCATTCCTGGATTCCGGGAGTTGAGTCCTGGTTTTGGTTGTCAAGTCCGCCACCCTTTGCACGTACAATCCGTTACCGGGGGGTGAGGTCATGAGAACAGACCTTTTAGGGTACCTACCTTCTCGGACCACCCGACGTCAGGTGCCCCAGCGATTCTCAACCTGTACTGACTCGCTGAAGTGAAAGTGAAAAGTGAAAGTACGTAACCTCTTCCTTTACCGTTGGGTGAGGTCAGAAGAACGGACCTCTTAGGGTCCCTGCCCCCTCGGACCGCCCGACGGCAGATACCCCAGCGTGTCTCAGCCTGTACTGACTTCGGTGAATCGTCGTCATGAAAAGATCTAAAGAAAAGTTGAAATACTTGTATCTTTTCGTTCAATGGTTTTTTCTTATACGACATATTTCTGTTCTAATGGAGGTAATTACTCCATTTTTCATGGTTACTTTAGGGATCACCTCAAACTTATTCCAGGTCTAAAACTATTAACACCATTGTATTCTCTTACGACAGAAAAAAACAAAAATTCCTTTATATGTAGTTTTATAAGTTCCCATTTATAACAGTTTGTTAATTATCCTTTTTTTTTTTGAAATGTTATGGAATTCCGGTGTCTTGTCGATTCATCCTCCTTACGTTGGAATGGTTGTCTCTCTAAGTTCACTTGACTGTCGAGAGAGATAGGACGTTTGCTTCGTAAAGTTGGATTATCAGAGTCTTTTCTGGGACACTAATATGATAACTACGACAAGACAGAAGTAGAGGTTTACGGATTGACGATGAGTAGGAAGTTTCGGGACAGTTCAAGGTATAAGAAGGTGGGGATGGGAATTTGATAATTGGATTTGTAGTGGACAGAGGTCTACAGTCCAGGTTTCTCGTGAATTACATGGGATTTTGGTTCTCGTGGGGTAACTATCGATCGTCTCGAGGGTCCGTATGTCATTCTACATATCATAAGGGAGGGTTCGTATGTCATAAACAAGAGTCCGTTATCCTGAGTTTGTTCTCTTAGGACTCAAGTTGAAGGTACACTGTCCGTGTGTAATAGTGACCGTCAGAAGAGAAGAATTTCAAAATTCATAAAGAGTACTGTGGTGGAATGAAAGAGAGAATATTATGTTAGAGTAAGTACGGAGTACTGTCTTTCTGGATGTTCCCGTTACTGGTCTACAGAGTAAGTAAAGAGATTGGGGTTTTCTTGTTAGTTAAGAGTCGGTCATAAGGTGGTCCTGTACAGACTACTGTCTAATGTCTGCGAGGGTTGAAGGGTTTGATGTTACGGAGATTCAGATACTGAGAGAATGAGTTCTTTTGTCTTGTGTCCACGGACTTTAGATTGTTAATATTCGTGATGTGATTTGGTCTTGTTCAATTAAATTTTTATTTAGTAAATGTTTTTGATGATATCCGTAATGAGACTTTGATTGGACCAATTAAACGTTCATTTAGTAGACATTTGAAAATTATCAAGTCACTGTTCATTGAAGGGTAAGTAAAATATTGACTATTGTATAGTCACCTTGTGATCTAGTACACCGTTACAGGCTAAAGATTGTCCATGACAAATTTTTTTTTTTTTTTCTTTTTTAATCCACTTATTCGGACATGAAAATAAATCAAAAGAGAGAACAAATACCAAGTAAATCTTATAAGTGTTTACTGTGTCGAATCTTATCTCAGACCGCGATTCATCCGTGAACAATTTATAAGTAACTGATTTTACTTACTTACCCAAAGGGACCTCCAAGTCACCATTTCTTAGGCAGACAGTTTTGTCCTCTGCGCCCAAGTTAGGGACCCAGTCCTTATCGGAGACCTCTTCCTTTACCGTTGGGTGAGGTCATATGAACGACCCCTTTAGGGTGCCTGTCTCCTCGGACCGTCCGATGGTATGTATCCCAGTGTTTCTCCACCTGTACTGAAACGTTAACTCGTACGTACGTTTTAATTACTTACCTGATGTCAGGTAAAAGTTTGTCGGGACCAATAGACACTTACTGGTTTATCCGACCCGACTCCAAATCTCTTATTGGATTGAAGAGTCCCGTATATAAGATTAAAGACTTATTTAAGGATAAGTTCATCTTGTTAAAGTTGACGTAAGGGGAGAACTGTAAATTCGGTATTTTCGTTTATCGAATCTCGAATGAGGTTTTCTTTTTTCATTGCCATAGGTACGACGTAAATGAGGAGGATCGAGTTCGAGGTCCATTAGTGGGGTGATTGAGATGATGTGTGCGAGAACGTTTGTCCGTTCATGAAGTCAATCAACGTGACCAAAGTTTTAATAAGGGATCTTTTAGGAGGTACGTTGGAGTTCCTTGTTTTGTTGTACTTTAGAAGGGTGGTAGAAAAGGTTCTGAAGGGACAGGGTGGAAGTAAAATGGAATAAAGATAGAAGCGGTGTTTGGACTCTACACCGATTTAATTGACTGTACTCTCTCTTTGACGTACACACACGTTTGAAATTTTGTTCGTGACCCTAAATCGGAGATTGGAGTAGAGGAGTGAGTAGAGGAGACGTGTCGCATAAAGGATCACCACTTCTTGTTAAGTAACGGTTCACTACAGAGTTGTAGTGAGAATTCTGTTGTATTACTTCTCGAATCAGACGACTCGATTCCCTGCACCGACACTATCTCTCAAGAGGTACGGTTTTCTCTGAAGATTTAAGACTCTAATTTAAAGGTGGTTTAAACGTGTAGTTCAGATTATTAGGGAGGGTTTCCTCTTTTTTAGCCGACTCCTCTCTTCGGGACGGTAACTCTTCTCCGAGTCGTTCTTTCCTCTCCTAGGAACCATGGGTGTTCGGGTGTTCGGGCTCCGTGTTGTGAGACGTGGTCGCCTTGTCTTCTGGTTTCCGCACTCGGTCTTCACTGGGAACTTATGAGAGTCAAATGAGAAAAGTTTCTTGACGAGACGGTGACGTAAGTACGGTTGATGTATCTTAGACTAGTTGTTGTTTTTGGACGGGGAGGTTGGATTTAACTTTAATAGGTGTATTTTCGTATTTAAGACATGTGTATGTCAGTAGTACCATATTTTCAGAATATTTTTGTTTTGATAAATTTACAGTAATTAAAATTGTAACATTTTAAAAGATAAATATTAAATTTAATGAGAAAAAAACAAAAAACGACGTGACTCGTGAAACGTCCTAGAATCAAGGACCTTCTCCCTGACTTGGTCCCGGTCCAGCTAACTTGTGTCAGGTCCAGCATTGGTGACCTGGTGGTTCCTTAAGGGGGTTTAAATTTAATGAGAATCACAAACTTTTTAAACTTTCATTACGGAAAGAAGGTCTTTCCGTTTCTTAAAGTTTAGAATGTACATAATAATTTATATATTTAATCTAAATGTAAATCATATTGTGTTTACTCATACATTTACATATCTAAAGTACTGTCGAATATAATTTATTTCAGTGTTCATGTGTCACAGTTTTATGTTTTAGCGATTTATAGGTTGACTGATGGAAGAGAGGTAAACTTTCTCGGATCATTCTCTACACGATGTGGAGATAAGTATGTCAGGGGAGACGACCTTATGGATCAGGGGACACAATGAGTACCCCATCACGATATGTAGACAGTTCTAAGTCGAATTTGTAGTATGGAGGGTCTAATTCCACCAGAAGTCCGTCCGTGACTGACTAGAAGGTAATGACTGTGAATAATCGTGTCGCAGACGATGGGTCCCGTTGTCCTGTGAGATTAGTTAGACTCGTTTTTTCTATATACTGGTCTCGAAGGTGTAGGTGTACACGTCACAGAAGAGTGGTACGTACGGGATTGACGTCCTTCTGTCAAAGTAAATTAGAGACGATAAAGGGACTCAGAGAGTGATTTTCGCACAGACGTGTAAGAAGAGGTCCCTTGGTACGAGTTGGGTTTTTAGAGGTGTTCACAGAAGTAAGAAGGAGACTCGGGTATGTGTGGGTTCTTCAAGACGAAACCCTTGAGGTGTCGGATAGAAGAGGTGTGTGTACTTCCTTCTTCCAATGTCTGGTGGGTCCAAATGGTTTCCTTGTGAAGGGCCCAGGGTTTGGTATAGTAGTTATCTGGGAGTTCTGTAAACTAAGGTATTGAACAAAGACCGATTTCAGAGATTGTTCCGGTACAGAAGGAGAGAATCCGACGGTATCAAGTGTTATATCGTATCAGGTCTTCTCCCTATAGGATGTTCGGGGGAAACCGGAAGTGCCTATAAATCTTTTGTGGTCTTAAATGAGTGTGATTAAGGGAGTAGGTGACGAAATGGAGAAAGTTAATTACAATTCAGTTTAAAATATTTTATTTGTTGAAAAATTTCTACTTGTGACCCCTGAAGTGACCACCAGGTCACCATTTCTTAGACCGTCGGTTACGTCCCGTGTACCCAGGTTAGGGACCAGGTCCTTCTAGGGTGTACGGCGTCCTGTCGACTCTGACACTCGACATTGATGACTACGGGTTCGCGGAATCCCGGACACGAGACGTTGTTCTCCTCGGTGGTGTCACTCTTCGGGCTCGTGTCGTTGAGACGAGTGGGTGTCATCTCTTACAGGTACACGTCGTTACTTTTGGGTCGTGTCAGTTTTTACTTATTTATTTTTAAAAAAATTTTCTACTTGCAACTAGTTCTTAGAATCTTACCCCAATCCCCACTCCCCCTCTAAATTCTCCCTCCTCTGTATACATATGGATATCGACTAAGTGCAACTATATACCGTCTTTGGTTGTGTTGTAACATTTCGTTAATAAGAGATTACTTATACTAGTATTGATATAAAAAATTCATGGTTCCTTTTTTCTTACATCAAAAAATTTTAAAGTAATAATACTTTATGTTACTAATTTTCATTTTCTGTTCGTTGTCTGGTTCTCTTTTATGTCATGTTATATATGTTTTCTGTTTCCTAGGCATAGTTATTGTATGTTTCCTTTGAACCGTTTAGTTATTATTTTTTGTTTATTAGGATGTCCTTCACCTGTTTCTGATAAATTTCTGTTAAGTGTTTTTTATCTGATTTTATAAGTTATTTTGTACTTTTTGACAAGTTAGAGTAAAATTTTTTATGTTGAATTTTTCATTTGGAACAAAGGTTACAATTGGATGTAATTTCTTTTAAGTTTTCTACTCATCATAGGTGTCTGTCGTTCTGACATCCCTTTTGTGCATGGTGTGAGACATGACATGGTGTGAGAACTAGTATTATATTTCGTCTTACCAGAAAAATACTTCCTACTAAACAGTAGCCTTAAATTTTGTGCGTAAGACAACTTAGATCGTTAGTATGAATATTTTTGTATAGGATGTCCTGAGAAGTATTCACAAGTTCCTAATGATATAATTACGAACTTTATGAAACAATAACGAATCATTATTGGATTTATAGGTAGTTTTCCTTGGTAAATAGTCTTTGTATTGTAATTTAATACTAAAAAAAACGTGATGGTTATTGTAGGTTTATCGATAATTACGTTGTGTGTTAGTACCATGAATAGAAAGACACTATCAGTACCTATACACGTTGATGGATTTGACACACAGAGAGTTGTACTCCATCTCAAAAGAGACAGTCACTACCATCTTCTGGAGGGTACCTTTGTTGGGAAAACTAATGTTGGTAATATTTGAGACCCCTTTTTTATATTTTCTTTTTTTATAGATTTCCGTGACTTCTCGTTGTTTCTCTCTGTCTTTGTGCTCAGTCTGTAAACTTTATTTGAAAAGTACATTTCCACCCGAGGTCATTCTTCGTGACGTATCGATTTTGGGAACTCAGAATAACCGACTTCTCTGTCTTCTGTTTCAAGTCACGTTACTGTTGTCGATCTTTCACTCCTCATTTTAGAATCGTTCTTCTGTCGGTGTTTTCCCACCGGAGTAAACTATGTAAATTTAAGACAGACTAGAGACTGAATAGAGGTTTGGATATCTTAAGGTTCTTCTGGTTGATTTCGAGTTTCTGACTTGTCTTCAAAGTCTAAGACGGGTAACATCCTCTTTTCTTTTGTATTTTGTCTTCGTATAACGTTGTTAAGTTATTTCTAAAAATAATTATTTTTTTTCCAGATGTAGTTCTTTGACCTCAAAACTCAAGTTTATTTAAAGGGAAATTTTGTTTCTTTAGTAATAAGAAGTCTCCTTGTATTGTATTAGGTTTGATGTTGGATAGTGAGTGTTACGTTTCCGCTATTAGGTTATGTAATCTCTATATTTCTTTACCCTTTCACAGTGGATCTCACTTCAGTCAGTTACCGCTAATTGAAGTCCTATTAGATATACACCAATCTATCCATAAAAATTTTTCGATAACTTTGATACGAATACTACTCATTTGTCTGACTTTTAGAGTCGTCTCTTATATCCGCTTATTTTCCTTATACTGTCTTGATTTTTCATGATCTTTATTTTTTTAAGTGACCTACCCGAATTTTCGTCTCACCTCAACTCTTTTCGTAAACTTTTATATAACTTTTAAAAAGTCAGACCTTTACTTCCCCCTTTTGACTTGTTTTTGTATTTTTAGGTGTCTCAAGGTCACTGGACACCCCATCAAAGATTTTCAGAGTGTATTTAAACTACTTTATTCAGTCAAAAGTGTAAGTTCGAGTCATTTAAAGTTCGTTCAATATATATTGTGATTTTGTTTAAAATTGTGCAGTATCAGTTGACGATTTTTAGTTTCTATTTCTTCTTTTAGAACTTTCGTCGGTCTTTCTTTTGTTGTGTAATGTCAGACCCTTTTGTTGTCATACTTACTAGTGATTGAAGGTAAGTCTTTGTTATCTTCTGGTACTTATTGTAAAAATTTCAATAATATTTCTTCACTATGAAATTTCATAAATTTCTTTCTTTTTGACATTTGGGTGTTAAGATATGGGTCACTTTTATAGGAAATTCTTACTTTCACTTTATTTCAGTACAAGTTTATTTGTCTTTGGATCTGTTACACAGTGGTCCTTTGGACGGGATGTCTTTTTTTTTTTGTTTTTTGTGTTTTCCTTTTAAATTGTACTTTTCTTTAGAAGTTCTTCTTTATTTCTTCTCTCCAAGTTCTCCCTCCCCTGTACGTATATGGATACCGACTAAGTACAACTATATGTCGTCTTTTTTTATGTTATAAAATTTCGTTAATAGGAGGTCAATTTTTATTTATTTAATTTTTTGTTTTCTATACTTCTTATGACCTATACCATTTATGTACACATTTAGTGATAGAGAAAATAGAAGAAATTTTATGTACTCGTTTTTAATATTATGATATGACAGTTGAAATATCGTATTCATCTAAGTTGAGTACAATATTGATCTCGTATTTTTCCCCCACAATTACCTAATGTGTTGTAAAATATATTCTACCAAGTTATAATTGATATTCATTTGACACTTTTTATGTATATATGTAACATTATGGATCTCATTGGAGATTTTGTTTACGATTCTTCATATCGAATTTCGATTATCTACTTAATTTTAACCTAAATTTTTTAAGTTAATTGGACTTTTTTATCCTTTCTTCCTTTTCTTGTTTTGTGTCCTAGTTGTGTGTTGTTTTTCGTTTTACCGTCTGGAGTTACGTTAGCATAGCGATTAAAGTAAATTACATTGATTTGTTACGTCAATTTTAGGTTCGGGTTGATAGATATTTTCCGTCAAACTTGAATTTCCGTATCAATATAACTTTCTTTTCTCTGTCTTTATCTGTCTGGTACATATATCTTTCGTTTTCTTTCCACCTCATGGACAAGATTGTAGTCTTTTTCCTATGTTCTTATTCAGTTAAAAGTATAAGTTCGAGTCACTGAGAGTTCGTCCAATTTGTGTCTTGATTTTGTTTAAATTCGTGTAGTATCACACTGTCAGACCTCTTCCGTTACCGTGGGGTGAGGTCATGAGAACGGACCTTTTAGGGTACCTACCCCCTCGGACCTTCCGACGTCAGGTACCCCAGCGACTCTCAGCCTGTGCTGACTCGCTGAAGTGAAAGTGAAAAGTGACAGTACGTAACCACTTCCCTTACCGTTAGGTGAGGTCACAAGAACGGACCTCTTAGGGTCCCTGTCCCCTCGGACCACCCGACGGCAGATACCCCAGCGTGTCTCAGCCTGTGTTGACTTCACTGAATCGTCGTCGTCACACTGTCAGTTCTTTTTCTGATGGTGGTTTCTATGTCACTATAAAGTGTAATGTTTCTCCCGTTAAGTACCAGTCCTTAGTACCCCGAAAGTGACGGCCCCGGGCCCAAGTTAAGGACCAGTCCCTTATAAGGTGTTCGGAATGTCGGTTTTGTTTTGTGTTTCGCCCAGTTAAGTAATCCTCCTGTATCGTTAATTTTTATACGTACGTTTATTTTTGTTTTGAAGGTTTAAGTACCTAGTTCTGACTATCTTAATTTCCCTCTTTTTCTATTTAGGTGTTAGTGGGTAGAGAATCATTGACCATCTTTGTCTATGTGTGTGTCTTTTTTGTTTTGATTTGGTCACCGTTGCATAGCTTTTTTGTGGTAGTTGGTGGGACTGGATTGACTGTCTAAATGTTGGTACCGTCTTGTGTGTTAAAAAAGTTTGCGTATGTCTTATAAGTAGTTCTGTCTAGTATACGACCTGGTCTTTTTCGTCGTGTCGTTTACATATTTCTAACCCCATTAAGGGACCGTCAGGTCACCAATTCTAATGTGCGAAAGTGACGTCTCCCACACCCAAACTAGGAGCCATCCCCTTGATTTTCGAGGGTACGGGGGCACCGTACCGGTTTTTATTTTTGTTTATTTCTGACTTTAGGATATCTCATACAAGAAACTGGTAGTACCTTAATATAGTCTTTAGTCGATTGTTGTTCCATAGATATTTTTTTGGATTGTGAACCTTTACTTTGTATAAAGATTCATTGTGTGTAGTTGTTTATTTAGTATCTATAAGACTTGACTTACTTTTACTTATATGTTGTATAGTTTTAAACATCCTACGTCGATTTCGTCACGAATCATCCTATAAAATATTGAAATTTACAAGTATAATCTTTTTTCCTAGATTAGTTACTGGATATAAAGATCTTTGTAAATTTCTTTCTTTTGTTCTAGTTTTATCTTTAGTTACTGTAAAAAGAATTTATCTCTTTTGATTTCGTTTTCCAATCAAGAAACTTTAATTGTTTTGACTATTTAGGAGTCATTTAGTTCTTTTCTCTCCTTCATGTTTAATCGTTATAGTCTGTTCGTACATCGTAAAAAATTCATATATCGAAGTTTTATTCTTTAACAATAATTATTTCCCACTTTTTTTGTAATCCTTTCAAGTAAAAAAATCAAGTGTTAGTTTCGTCTTCGTTTTCGTATAAAATATTCACCTAATACAATTGAGATTTATACTTGGACGGTGTCATCTTTAGAGAACATTAAGTCGTTCCCCTCTTCGGCCAAGACAAAAGTATCACAAAAGAGGGTAACTGAACGTCAAGTTGAGGTTCGGACGTCCGGGGTTAGGTAGGGGTCACCTCACCGTTCAATAACGCCTACTCTGGACCGGTCGAAGGTTTCCTCTAAAGTTGACTGGATCTTCTTTTTCTCTTTCTAACCCCTTGTATATATACATCAATCAGACTCTTGGTTTTCAGGGTGTTTTCTGATTATTTCAGTCCCAGAAAAATCTCCTTCGGCAAGTGAAGTGTCGTATGTTCTTATGTAAGTGTCCGAGATCGTGTGTATCAGTCCCAACATTCGTATAGTTTCTTTTTCCGATTGTTCTTCGATTTCACTTCCCTCCTAGATGACCTTTATAATTGTTTTTCCGTCTCCGTGATCTCATTCTACCGTAGTCTTTCTGCCTTCTTGTTCCGAGAAATCGTGACATGGAGGTTGGGTTGTAAGTGTATGTGTTCGTTTTAGTTAGTGTTTACGTGTGTTTTCAAACAGACACTTAGGAGTCACTTTTTATTATACTCTTTGTGACGTCGGTTTAGTTATAGAACTAAAGTTCTGTTAGATTTTGAACACATTCCGTCATGTGTTACTGACTAAATCTATCCAAGAGTGGTCTGTCCGTCGTCTAACCGTTCTGGTAAGATCTTGTCTGAGACTGAGTGGAAGAAGACTAAGGAACCATAACCTACTTCACAAAACGTTTCCTAGTCATAATTGTCATAGTTGGTTTAGACTATGTTGGTTCAGTCCTAAATCTTAAAGCACCCAGGGTAATCACCTGTCGGACCTTCTGGCAGAGGAACTATTCAGAAACAGTCACAAAAGGCTCATCAAAAAACTGAAAAGGACCCGATATTTAGTAATTCTCTCAACGTCAGTTCTCTGGTCTTCTTTATTGAGACGATGATGTCTAAAGACCCCGAAGGGTGCTCTACGATCACCATTTCTTGGGTGGATGGTTACGTCCTCTGTATTCTCTACGTCCAAGTTATGGACACAACCCTTCTAGGGGACCTCCTCCTTTACCGTTGGGTGAGATCATAAGAACGGACCTCTTAGGGTACCTGTCTCCTCGGACCGCCCGATATCAGGTGTCTCAGTGTTTCTCAGTCTGTGATGACTTCACTTAATCGTGTGTGTCTAAAGACCTGACCGACGGAACTATTCCCGAAGTTTGTCTGAAGACCGTAGTTACTACTTTCCTTTATGGAATAGGACCGAATATCAAAATTTATTTCCGTGTCAGAAAGACGGTCCTGTATTAAAAGGATTAAATTTCTAAATACTATACTTTTATACACCCGTTCCAGTGTAGGGTGAACTGTTCACGATAAAACCCCGAAAGGTTGTATTTTTACATGCATAATTGTTGTGGGGTTCCGTTATTCCAAATGTCGCGGAATCTCAGTAGTGTTCAGGAAAGACCTTGGTTATCCCATAAAAATTTTTTAGTTAGTTATCGTAAAAAAAATTACCTTCATATCAACTAAATGTTACAACACTATCAAAGTCCACACGTACTTATATATCCAAGTACGTGTATATATACGAGAAAAAGTCTGAGAAGGTGATGTGATCCAATAAAATTTTATATATCGAGGGACACGATCTCATTCTAGTTATTTATATATAAATTTCAAAGTGAGTCGTATACTTTAGGTAGTGAAGGATTCGGTAATTTAAAGGTCACCTTAGGTTTAGTCTACCCATACCTTTACCGTAATGACTTGAGTTGTAATTGTATCGAACACGAAACCCTAAATAAAAGGGAGATCGTTTTGAGGAGACTAGGTTTGTGTAGGGTAAGTGTGATCGGGGACACTAGTTGTTCGTAATCTCAGATAGTCCGGGTCCCCTGTTGTGCCTGTGTCCCCTCGATTGGGTTACCAACAGTTCAAGGTCGGTGTGTATGTGTTTGACTTCTGAGTGTACTTAAAAACAGTTCGGCTCCTGCAAAATTGCCCTGAAGTAAAGGAAAACTATAAAAGGCAGAAGAGTTAAGGTTACAATAACCAACGTTTCAAACTCTCAAACTTAGGTGTCGATGTTACATATATTTTGGTGTGTGTGTGTTTTTCTATACATCAAAAAAAAATGGTTAAGAGTACGACATATGTTTATTTTGTATATATACACACACACACACATATATATATTATATATACATATATGTGTGTGTAGGTGTGTTTAGCAACGTACTATTTATTTGGGAGTTTCCCGTAAGAATGAATTCGGTCTTCCTCATTTTTCACTTTACCCACTCTCTAATGATGGAATATCCTTTACGACTGTGGGACGTCTGACTGGAGACTTAGAAACACTAGAAAGGATACTGGGTCGAAATCAGTATATGACTAGAGGATTTTGGGTGAGGAATTTATAGGATTATACTGAGGAAATTTTATACTCCCATGTTTCCGTTATCATTTCAGTAAAAATATTGGTAGTTTAGAAGAGTAGTTTTAAACCGAATAGGTCATGAGTCCTTTAGGTGGTACGTCCGATTAAGAATTTTACAACATGGGACCCTGATTTCAAACTAATAATAAAAGTCGGAGATGAACGACTTGACCAGTCGAACCGTGACCAGGATCAAAACTCCCTGGTTGCTCTTACAGTTGTAAATGTTGGAGAATTTTTGTTAAGGTCTTTTTAGAGTCCTCTGGTGCGATAAACTATCGGTTACAAGGTCTGTTCCGACGAATTGTGACCGTTTAGGTCGTGACTGTATTAAAATCGTCACGTCTTCGATTTGGGAATCTGTCATGAGTGAAAAATAAAAAATTTGGATTGCGAATTCTTCAAGAGAGGGTAGTCCTTTCTATTCTTAGTTTCTCCGTCCGTCTTCTATCTTTTGTTTTCTTTTCTTTAACCCTTCGAACTTCCTTTCCATCCCGATCCCCCAGACTACTTCCAACTTTGCTCTCTTTCGTCGTCGGTCCCCTTCCTTCTCTCCCTTCTCCCTTCCTTTACCCTCCCCTTCTTCCTCCCCCTCTCTCTTCTGAGTAGATTCTGGTCTTCGAAGTCTAGACGGTACAGTTCACATGTTTCCTGTCTCCCAACTCGAAACTTCTCCGTTTGGACTACTCTTACGACTAGAGAAACCAAGAAACACACAAGTTCGAAGAGTTACACGGTTGTAATGAAGCAAGGTTCCCACCCTTGAATCTCTAGTGTGTGTAAGGTGTAATTTATGTTTGTTGGGAGGGATTTATCGAGTCTAGACCAAGGTCATTCCAGGTGTATTAGATCGCTCGAGTTCGGAGGTGGTACAGTTGACTGAATAAAGTTCGTTAAAAATTTCCCCTAAACTTCATATACTTTATGACCGTTCGGAAGTGTAACTATGGTATATGTTTTGCCCCGATTGGTGTGTCTTTAAGTTACAAAGGGTTGTTACTTAAGAAAAATGTCATTCTTAGTAGACCCTTCCAACAATTATTAATCATAAGGGTCTAGGACGAGGTCTCTAAGATTGCTCTCCTTGTCGAGTCCGTTCACAATTGTCATTCGGACCTTTTGGGGTCAAGAGATAATTTAAACTAGGATAGAACATATTGTAGCATGTGAATTATGTTCGTTATTTGACTTACGGGGTAAAAATTAGACTCACTTCATTCCACCGAAGTCTCTTCGTCAGACGTCTGACCTTACGTTCATAGGGTCAGATGTGAAAGGTCTCTCATGTTGGGTGACATTCTCATTGGTTTCCCCTAAGACAAAGTCTTACGCGTTCAGGGCGTGTGAGTGAGAGAAGGGATTTGATGTCACTCCTGTGTCGTCCAAAGACGGACAGGTGTGACGGATGGAAAAGAACTTATTCACGGGAAGAGGGTGAATGTGTTTTTCCGGACGAATACATGTAGGGTGTAGCGTTTTGCCATGTGACGTGTCTCCAAATTTTGCAGATCTGGAAGAGTTGTCCCCAAGGAGTAAACTTTTGTCTTGTTTCCAATAAAAGAATTAAGAGGGTTCTCACCAAATATTGATCATGGTGGTGGTTGACCGTCTTCAGTCAAGTGATGTCCAATGTCTACGGAACCCGTAATCTCGAATTAAGAGAGAACCTTAGGATGACTCTTTCGGCCACTTAAATCTGGTGACGACAGGTTGTCTTTATACTCTCGGTGTTTCCCTTCGGTGTCTCTATTAAAATTTAAAAGTCAACAGTGAACTTTTTCAATTTTTTCACTTTTATTAAATTTGAATATAAAATATAAATACAATTTATATATTTTATCGATGTATAAATATAATTTATCTACTTAATATAACTTATCTAAATTTAAAATATAAATATATTTTATAAGATATTTATATTTTTCATTGTAAATATATGAATTTATACTTATAAATTAAGTATAAATTGGGTTACGTAGGTTTTTATAGTAAAGTTATACATTAGTTATAAAAATTTGATAACTCTATAAGATGTAAGTACCCACCCAAGAAAAAACAACGACAACAAATCATGATAAACGTTAGGTCTCACACAAAACACCCAAAACAAAACACAAAACAAATAAACCGTTACGGTACACCGAACACCCTAGAATCAAAGGTCTGTTCCCTAACTTGGGTCTGAGACCCGTCGCTTTCGTGCCTCAGGATTGGTGACCCGTCGGTCCCTTAAGGGAGGTCACACACAAAGGGTAGAGTTAAGTCTTATCGGTGTAAAGTTCACGAGTTATTGGTGTTCACCGATCGTCGATGGTATGACCTGTCGCGTTCAGATCCGGGGTCAATCCGTCTCCATGTTACGACTCGAGAAACTCTCACTTTTGTTGGTGACTTTCCCCTTCACGGAATAAAGTTGACCCTTCTTTAGTTTGGTAACAGGTTAAAGTATGGAATTTTAATCCTGATTCTACATTCTTCCGACGGATGACCCTTACTCGTGATTATGTAAATAAACTTCATTTATTCTCAAAAAGGTGTTTTTAATGTGTACTACAACGACAGACCTAACTGTCTATTCTGACCGAAACGTAAGACGTAGTAATTCCCCTGTTGTTTTCCCAACTACGACATCAAGGTGTCAAAAAATATAAAACAAAACCCAAAAAAAAATTGAAAAATAAAACATAACACCATGTCAGTTAATCCCGAAAGGGTCCACCGAGTCACCATTTCTTTAGTGGACGTTACATCTTCTATACCCAAGTTAAGGACTCAGTCCTTCTAAGGGACCTCTTCCTTTGTCGTTGGGTGAGGTCATAAGTACGGATCCTTTAGGGTGTCTGTCTCCTCGGACCACCCGATGTCAGGTACCCCAGTGGGTTCTCAGTCTGTGTTGCATCACTGATTTGTTGTTGTTATTTGTATCGACTGATTGTTACAACACTATCAAACTCCATTTGTCTCTTCCCTAAGTCGGTATGTATGACATCAAGGTGTCAAAACTACTTTTATATAAAATACAGTATCAAATATAAAAAGTAAATAGAAACCGTCGATAAATCTGAACATTCTTTTTTTGTCCATAGTGAAATTTTACCGTCCCTAAGTGCCAAAAATACATTTCATGTGCATTGGTTCTTATAAACGTCCGGAGACGGTGTATTAGTATCTGTCACAAGTCATGTCTCTAGGACCCTCCAAAAGTGCGGTGAGTTAGGTCGCTTCCTTACAAACCGAATCCTTCTTTAAGTCCCAAACAAAGAAAGAACCGATCAGATCTTCTTAAGGTTTAAGGTTGAAGAATTTTATTAACACATGAGCAGAGATTTGGGAGATTGGAACTGAGATGGTTAATCGGTAGAGTCGAAAAGTAAATCTAACTTTTAATGGTTAGGTATCAGTGAGAAGTCTCTCGAGTTAAAGTTTACATTGGGTGGGAAGGGTCCAGGTCGCAAAAACAAGGACGGAGGAGGTCTCTATGGGTGTGGATGAGTGGAGAGAAAAAAGGGGAAAGTACAACGAGTACTTTTGTGATAAAGGTCTAAGGTCCAAGATCCATTCGATTGAACTTCACTTAGTAAACTTGACCGTGTTCGTTTTCCGGAATCGAATGATCCAAAATAGTATATTCGACTTCGTAGATCACTTCTCGATAGAAAGTGGAGTCTTCGGGTCGGTTCTTATACAAAGGGTTTAAATACAAGGAGACCTATATACGGAGGGTATTTTAAGTCGAGGTGCCTGTACTGAACAAAAGCCCACTGTCCTACTGAGTTCCAGTCAGTGTCTTTGTTTCCCAATTTATTGTTTCAATATTTCTTGGTGTTTCTTGGTGTTTTTCTTGTGAGAACATCACGTGTGGACCCTTTGAGTGGTCATCCTCGTTACCTTCCCCCAGCCGGAGCGAAAGAAAAACCGAGGGAGTTCAAGAGGACACCTGAGAAGTGTTACAGTAAAAGTCCGAAGAATAGGTGAACTCGTAGAGGTCTTATGAGAGACAGTAAAAGACTTTATAAGAGGAATAGAAGGAAGAGCAAGAACCCTTCCGAGAAGAGACTGCGAAAGGGGAAAAGTCGTGTCTAATTGAAAGGAAGAAATAGTCTGACGAACCGAGCGAAAAGACAGAAATTCCGAAACAGGAGAAACAGAAAGAAGTGTTACCGACACCCAAAAGAGACAAGAAATTTGAAAAGAGCAAATAGTCTACTATCTTCTGAAAACACAAGACAAAGAAATCCGGATCGTAATGGGTGTTATAAGATTTTACTCGTTTTATCGCTACTTTGTGTGAAACACTAATGAACGTTTATATTTTGGTCCACCAAAAAACATTTGAATACTTCTATTTTCTTTAATTTTCTCCTATATAAAGTCCAGTGTATTACCTTTCGTGGTGACTTTTATAGGTAGGTATACGACTCCAAACTCTTGGTCAGGATTCAAATTTCTTTCATTGTCTCAGTACAACTTAAAGAAGACTCTGTTACGATAGAGGGCATACTAATTGTTCAGTGACCTTTCATCAATTTCCCTGTCTGTTGATGGGGTCCCTGGAGAAGACCCTTCGTTAGAAAAACTATCGCTACAAGATTCTTTTACGGAAGCACGGGACAGACAACAGTAGGGTTCGCACTGATGTGACTGGGTCCCAGAAAGTCTTCAACTGCAGGACACATCTCTTCTTGGGTTATTCGACTATTGACCACCGACTTGTCCTTTCGACATTTCTAACTGGTTGAGTCTTTGTCTGTCAGAAACGAAGGAGATGACCCATTTCCGACACGAGTCAGGATGATGCAAGGACTCGATGACTCAAAAACACGTAGTCCTTCTTCATGATGAAGAACCAATGAAAGGAGGATTTAATGAAAGAAAATTTTAGAGCAAAAGATCATGTGACAGATGACAGAGTATTATTTCGGTCGAGACTTTCGAGGTCTCAAAGATTTTGATGTTAATTCAAATAAACACATACATAGAAGGAAGGTTCTGGAGTTCTCTTCTCGTCTCCGGTGGTGTAGTTCAAATATACCCTGGGGATCGTGGTTCGTTTTTGATCCGTGTGTCTTGAAACGGTCCTCGTTCTTTGTCACTCATTTTCAAATGAGTGATTTATACGTCACTCATTTTCAAATTAAACAGGGTTCCCCTTTTTATTATTTATTCCTCTTAGGAACACCAATCTCGGATCCTCCTTTAAAGTAAAAAGTTCAGGAGATTTAACAAATTTTCGTCGATCCAAACTCTTGTTCGGGAGGAATCATTGACGACCCTCTTTATATTTAACGTTGGTGGTGCTTCTCCCCAACCGTTAAACCCAGTTTTCTGAATGCGAAGATGAAAACTTGATCTTACTTAAGGATCTTTACTTTAAACGATTATTTTATTAACCTGAATACATGGGTCTGAATGTTTATAGAAATTTACTGGTGATCCTTTGACCAATGTGCTTCAACCCTATATATGTATAATATTTATGATATATCGGTAATGCCTCTTCCGTTACCGTGGGGTGAGGTCATGAGAACGGACCTTTTAGGGTACCTAGCTCCTCGGACCTTCCGACGTCAGGCACCCCAACGACTCCCAGCCCGTGCTGACTCGCTGAAGTGAAAGTGAAAAGTGAAAGTACGTAACCTCTTCCTTTACCTTTGGGTGAGGTCACAAGAACGGACCTCTTAGGGTCCCTGCCCCCTCGGACCACCCGACGACAGATACCCCAGCGTGTCTCAGTCTGTACTGACTTCACTGAATCGTCGTATATCGGTAATTCTCGATATAAGGGTTTGTCCTGAATCCTTGAACCATTTTCTAATAACACAATTTTCTCGTTCAATGTCTTGTCATTGTATACTGAGTTTAACCCTTTTCTTTATGTATATATGTATTCATAGAAAAATTTTTTATGTCTTCCGATATGTAGTTTTACAATGCTCGTTGACATAGATCTACTGTCTTAATTTGTTAAAAATGAAAGTTACGCGAAAAGACACGAAAGATTTAAAAGATGTCGTTTGTTTATATAAAAATATTCATGTTTTTTTCTATTTACAAGGAATTTATATCTACTAGTTTGGTAAATCCCGTCATTTACGGATAATTTTTTTTTTTTCTTCGTTAATGATATACTTTTTTTCGAAATTTTTAACTGTTAATAAAAAATTCTTCAAAACGAAACATTCACCGGAACGACTCTTCAGTAAATAGTTTTTGTGATACAGGAGAACCCTTTCCTTTTGTTTGTCCTCGGTACCCGGACACGAACTGGTGGACGGTCCAGACTCTACTGTTCTCTATGAGTCTCCGTTGACCCTTAACTCCTGACTTCTGGGTGTTAGGTGTGTCCCACTCCACGGGTAGAGGTTTAGTTCCGGGACACTCATGATAGTTGGTCTCTGTCGTCGACTTACAATAAACCTCGGGACAGGAAGGTGAACCCCTCTAAGATCTGTGTTAGAACGTCGAAAAGTCAGGAGACAGATTTAATTGAGTAAGGTGTTTGAATTGTGTTTTTGACGGTTTAAATTCCGGTTTTATTACATATGTCACGATACATCAAGGACTCTACGGGCTTTTCGTTTACTAGTTTCTCTTTTGTAAAAGTCCCGATTTCGAAACATTAAGATAGATAAAAGACTTCTCCTTTTGGTCTTTTCCCGTTTTTTGTGAAAACTCCGATAGAAATTGTTATAGTACATAGTACTACGAAACTTTTACGATTTATACATATCTTCTTAAATAATTTCATTTTCGTAAACTAGTATTCTGTTGTCCAAGGTCGTAATGACGGTGTAGTTGGTGGGTGTCTTTATTTATTATCATTGCTAGTCTTAGAAAGGGGAGTCGACAAAGTAATTCTGTATTTACGTTTTATTTGATGTTCCCCTTTTTTAGTACTTCTTTCATCCGTTGTGAAATGTCACAGTTTTGAGTCCTGGACACGACTCTGCACCTACCACTTTCCCTGTTCTCTTTTGTTTGAAAAGTTGGGTCCGTGTAGGTCGTGTTCACTGACTGATTAGGTGCGGGGTGATCCGGTGCCGTGACTCGATCTCCGTTTCCGTCTCCTCCTCCTCCTCCCTTGTAGAGTCCCACAGGAGTTCGCGGGTCGTTTGAGGGGTTCTCTCCTTTGTCGAGGGTGGTCCGGCGCCGGGACTTGATCTCCGTTTCCGTCTCCTCCTCCTCCCTTGTAGAGTCCCACAGGAGTTCGTGAGTCGTTCAAGGGGTTCTTTCCTTTGTCGAGACCCCCGTCCCGTGTTCCTCTCTCTTTTCTTCTTAGGGGTCCATAAAACCTTTTTTCTGGATTGTCCATTACCATGAATTCATAACCGTGAAGTCTTCTCTTCTGACATACTTTTCCTTTTCCGTCTCTCTCTTTTTGTAAATGTCATAGATTTTTGAACATATAACGAAAGACCTCTTTAGTACAGTCTACTTCCTTCTTAAACGGTAGTACTTGTTTATATCGTAGAAACTCTTTGTTTTGATGTTATAATCGTAATACGTATGGTGTTTTCGTATTTTGGTGTAAAGAGTGGACTAGAAACCTTTTTCGAAACTGTACTTATACAAACTGTCAGACTTGATGAGGTAGTATTTTAAAGTGTCACATTCATGGATTTTAAGTTTTTCTATGCTAAAATTGAACATCAAAATACTTTCACTGCTTTGAAAAGTTTCGTATTTGTGTTTCCTCGAGGTTGTTGTTATTATTTGGATGTTCTTAATTTTTTGACAAATTCTTAGTGTTAATCAGAAAGAATACAGGTTCTATCATTATACAAACGGGAAAAAGAGAAATAGTAATATCTAAATAAATGGATGTGTCTAGTTTTGGGTAGTTTTTTTAAGTAAAAATACCACGATGTGATTTTAAAAATTTTGAACGTGACTTAAATCTGGTTCTCGTTTGTCGTCATTTTGTTAATTCTTACATTTCTTTGTGGTTGTTGCTTGATGGTCTTTCTCTTTAATTCCCCTTTTAGGGTAAATAGTAACGAAGTTTTTTTTTCTCAGGATCCTTATTTGGATTAATTCCTCGATTCCTGGACATGAACCTTTTGATATTCTGTGACTACATTCTTTGACTTCTACTGTGTCTACCTTTCTGTATGACACAATATAAGGATCACCCTTACATTTAACCACGTCGGTGACACCTTTGGTCATACCTCCAAAGAGTTTTTTGATTTTTATCTTGATGGTATATTGGGTCGTTAAGGTGAGAAACTTTATGTAGGATTTGTTTTTGTTTGTGTAATTAAGTTTTTCTATGTACGTGGGGTTACAAGTGTCGTCGTAATAAATGTTAACCGTTCTATACCTTCGTTGGATTCACAGTAGTTGTCTACTTACCTATCTCTACTACCTACCTATGTACATATGTACCTATATGTGTGTGTGTGACCTTGTGATGAGTCGATAAATTTTTTTTTTACTTTAAAACGGTAAATATCGTTGTACCTACCTGGACTTCCTCTCATAACACGATTCACTTTATTTAGTCTGTCTATTTCTGCTTATAATATACTAGAGTGAATATTCGTCTTAGATTTTTTATGTTCAATTACTTATATTGTTTTTTTCTTTGTCTAAGTATCTATGTCTCTTGTTTGATCACCAATGGTCACTCCTCTCCCTTTGTCCCTCCCCGTTCTATCCCCATCTCCTAGTTCTTCATGTTAATAATACCTATTAGATGTTCCTATATGATATGTTGTTTCCCTTATATCGGTTATGAAGTATTGTTAATATTCACCTCATATTGGAAATTCTTAACACTTAGTGACATAACATATGAACATTGTTATATTATGAAACATAGTTGTTATGAAAGTAATTTTTTTTTTCTACATTCCTTTTACGTCCAAATAACGAACCACTTAATAACGAATAATAAATTAGAAATAAAAGACTCGACTCTTTATCATTATAGGAAATTTGAAGTTTTCTTTATACTGGTAGACGATTTCTATACGAAAATCTCCAGGATTATTAGAGTTTTAGGTATACTTAATGGACGTACAATGATTCAAATTTTTGTCTCTGATCCGGTTTCGTGATTTATCACGGACGATGTCAATCAAAATAAGAAAAAAAAAAATTCAGATTGTTTTTAGTGAGAGACGATTTTTTAACTTTGACCATTAGGTTTATTAGGACAGGTTTATCCGTAAGTGGATGTTTTCAAGAGTAATCAAGGTGGGTTTGGTTGTAAGAGTTTGAAAACGTAAAATTTTGGGTGGGTACAGAGAGAAAACGACCCAGGTCCTTCAATAATTTTTTTTTTTTTAATGTCAATTAGAACAGTTCTAATGGTTACTTGGTGACCATTAGTACATTACCAAATGGTGATCATTTGTACCAATCAAAAGTCTTGATTAAATACTGAGTTGTACCTTCCTTTTTTTATTTAGAGTTCCCAACCCTCGTCTTATTACGGTTGTCACTTCAATTCCAGTGGACCGACCAACGGAGGTAGAATATATCAGAGAGGGGTGGAGCGGGTGGGAAGAGGAGGTCAGCCTTTGTCCCGGGACGTTTACCGATGGTGGAGATGACTTTGGGAAGGAGAAGTCACAGAGTTTCAGGTTACGTTATACTCGGGTCAATAAAAGGTTTAGAATAAAGTTTAATGATCGTATGTTATGGGTAGTTGAGTTTCACTGATCGATGAACGGTGGGTGACTTTGACAGAACCCTGTAAAGGTGGAGGTGTAGAAATAGTTTCACAAAAGGACGGACCTTACACGGTGAGTAGGAATTCACGAGTCGAGTTTTCTGGTGTTGTAAGGATATTTTGGAAGGACTGAAGGGACCAGGACCTCTAAAGAGGGAGGAGACTTGAAGAGTGAGTAAACCAAGGACCAGGCGTCTCGGAGTGTGAATTCACGGAAGTGTATCTTCCGCCTACGGTTTAGTTTCCGTCCGAGAGGTTCCTGTCTCTGGTGTAGATTGTGGTCAAAGAGTGTGTCGCGGACCGAGTGACCTGAGGTCACAAAGAGTTTCACACCAAGGGGCCTGGACATCGTAGTTGTTGGGGTACTTGGATAGTCTTTACGTTCAATCGTCGGGAAGAGTACTATATGACTTATTATTGAAACCCTCGCACTTTGTCTTTACACACAAAATTATTCCTGAAGTCCACTAAGACCACGTGTGACTTCAGAACTCTTGATGACAGCATTTGTTAATCATTAATGGATGACTAAAATGAGGACCATTAATGTTTTCACTGATAAACAGTGTTCATAACAGTTGTGTATTTTCGCCGATCGTTTGTTCTGCCTATAGATCAACCGACCAATTTCGTTCGTTACTCTACTGTCCGATACTATTCCTGAAACAATTCCGTCCAGTCGTTAATGGTTACTCATGAATTGTTGCTTCCGGACCCAAGAACAGAAGGACGGAGATAACACTCCCACAACCGTTTGTTTCGTCGTCACGACACCCCGAGATTTGTCCGGGAAAAGTTTCGTTTCGAGACGATTCAGATTCCTGACGCCAAACCCCCGTAGGTTCTGATGTGAAAGTTACTAGAATTAGTTGTTTCGAGTCGTAGTTAATGTAGGTTTACCTTTGAGAGGTAAAGATGTCTGTAAAGTTTATCGGTCCTGTTGAATTTGGCACGATACGTTTTCAGGTTCTAAAAGTCGATGAACTCCAGTTAAAACTTCGAATGAGAACTGCCATCCGAGTCTACCTCCGGAGTCTCCTTGTTGTCTCGATCTCCGTCTTGGGTTCGGACAGACGACTGAAGAGAGGGCTGGGTTGTACGGATAAGGGGTTCAGGGAGTCGGAGTTGAGGTTTGGTGTCTGGGTCTCGTCATGACCGGGGAGACTTTACTGGGTTTGATACCGGTTTCCCGGATCCCCTGGTGACGACAATCTATTGTTATAGGGTCGGGACTGGGAAAAATGAAAGTTTTTGATGTTCCCTAGTAGAACTTTGAAAGAGAGAACTAGTACGTGTGTCGGATTGAACCCGAAGTTATTGAGCCTCCTTTGTGTAGGGCGTCTGTTGTCACCGGAGTTGGACCTCTCTCCGAGGTTCAGCTGAAATTGTCAAAGTACGTATTGATTTTCTTGCAGAAGGGTGCCTTAGGAGGTTTCCCACCGACCGTTGCTAGAGAGGGTGCCGGTGTTTGTCATAATTGTTTTGTGTACATTTACTATCTAAGTTTTACTCTCGTAATCACTGTGTTTCCGCTGGACGGAGTCCGAGGGAATTCTTCAAGGTCAGAGATGGTGTACTTTGGTTCGAAGGACCGGAACGAGAGATACCCAATTCTTGGGTCGTATAGTCTGTTGGGATATCTTCAATCATTATCGTCTTCCGTATATTCTTGTTTTGAACTCTACCCATCGTTCGAGTAGAAGAGGTCCTGGTTCCTTTCTCCCTATGTGTCCACTGAGACCTTTCCTGACTAAATGTAACGAGGACTTTAGATGGCATTGACACTGAAGTCCCGGGAAAAAGATAGGGCGAGTAAGAAGTCCTCAGTATCTTAAGGTATTATAGTACCTGTCCTCAAAAGTTTGTACCAAAGAGTTTCAGGACTCCAAGGGTGTCTACACGGAGTTTCCACCCGTTCCCCTACCCTGTCCAGGCACAGACGTCCGTTTGGAAGGAGATTCGGAAGAGGAGAATCATTAAAATGTATTACCCGAATCCAAGACGTGGGTTGTTAAAGGGTCTAACGAACAGATAAGGTTAAGGAAAAAGGTAAATGTTGACGAGTCTACTTAAGTCTCGTTACTCTCACTTGACGGATACTAGTAGTGCGTCCCTGACCCTGTCTCGGACAAAGGTGATTAGTCCCGAGAGTTCTGTGGTGATCTTAGGTCCTTCGTGTCTGGTAGATGAGGGTGGGATGACAAAGTCCACGTGTATGTGCACATGTGTGTGTGTGTATGAGGGGGTAGCCCGTGGACCGGGATTGACTTTGAGGCCGACAAATTCCTTTTGGGACGAGGTGTCTTCGTCCGACTATGAACCGGTGACGTCAAAGTCCTTGGAACCTCGGGGCTCCTGGAGGTACGTCTGAAGGCCCGATGATAAATGTATACACGAGACGTTGGAGTTCGTCAAAGAGGACACTCGACTGAAGGAGTAGACTTTTTACTCTTACCCCAACTACCGTTGTTAGAAAGGGGTAAACATACTTCTTCTTTACTCGAGTCTATACCTCTCACGAATTTTTCCCTGACAGTGTCTCGTTCCCTTGTCAACGATAACAAATCGGCGATTCAACATAGGTTGAGAAACGCTACGGTACTTGACATCGGACGGTCCGAGGAGACAGGTAACCTAAAGGGTCCGTTCTTATGACCTTACCCAACGGTAAAGGAAGAGATCCCCGAGAAGGACTGGGTCCCCTACTTGGGTGCAGAGGACGTAACCGTCCGCCTAAGAAATTGCGACTCGGTGGTCCCTTCGGTTCTCTAGTTATACACCAAGATTAATGGTAGTAGATAGTTCAGTGAAATTTTTCCTTGGGGGAGTAGGGGGGGGTGTATCATTCTTGGTTCTATCGTGGACGTACATACCCGGATTTAACAAAAAGATAGAGATCAGTTTCGACAAGTATCAGGTTCTCAAGGGTGTAAAGTTTGTGTCCCAGTCAATGTCGTTCTTCTTTTGTTTTCTATCATTAACGAAGTCGGTCTCTGAGCTCTTTATTCTAGTAAAGGTATCTTAGAGGACCATTTTACGTCTGAATCCGTGACTTGTTTCTGACTTGATCCCCCGTGTCCTGGATTCTTATACGCATTGAAATTCCTTCTCCCTGGACTATGCGGACGGACGCGTGAGTTCAATTTCTTGGTGTCTAGTTGTCCTTCCTTACTAAGGAGTAAAACAGTATTACACTTAGATGAAAGTCAAAGGACACCTCTCTGACAGAGCGTCTCGTCTTTCCATGTTTGGGGACTGTCCGTTCACCGAGACTGTGGAGGAATTTTTTCCCCTCGACCCGCCTCGACTCCAGTTGAGTGGTCTCTTCTCTTCCGAAGGTTTGTTTCTGAAGGACCTTCGTCTTAGGGAAGAAAGTGAGGTTGTGTCTGGCTCCTAGATTGTTCCGATGGTCCACACCGACGGAAGTGCCTACGAATTGACGGTGACGGTTTCTGAGTACGGTCCACTTTTCCCGATTTATTGTGGCGTAACAAGAGGGTTCAAAGGTTGACGATTTACTGAGGGAATTCTTTGAGATTTTCAACGAGGGATCACACTCAGTTAGTACACGCTGTGGGTTACGGTCGTCGGTTCCGAGAGGTGAGACCGATGTCGGGGACGGGCGGTCTGACGGGTCAGCTACGAACCGGAGCCGTTTTGGTGGTTCCTCGAATACTCACCGTCTTTCTAGTCTGGTTCGGAAGGGTTCTACTCAGATGTCCTTCACTGAAGGGACATAAGGGTCGGAGGAAGGGCGTCGTGGTCTTTCTGTCTTATTGGAATGTCCTTTATTTCCCTCGTGGAGTGGACGTCTCCAAGACGATGGTGATTCGACGCCACCGGGGACGATGTCTGTCTTGACGCCGTCCTGTCTTTTGTGGTCCCTTTCTCACTTTAATCTCAGGTCATAGCAGGAAGAGTTAGTACGTTGACTTATCATCTTATTTAGTACTGCATCTTTGAGACGGTCAAGGGGACCTAATTTAGATTGGGTTTCCGTCGTGGATTCTCAGTAATAAAGTAGAGTTTTAGTCCGTGTCTGGACTCGAGGGTGTTTCCTTTAGGGTGTCCTAAAGGAAGAATCAGGACACACGTCGTTATTATGGTGTGTCGACCCACGTAAGGGAAAGTCCTAAAGGAGAAGGGGTAGGAAGGGGTAAGAGGAGGGAGAAGGTTAATTAGAGTTCTTGGTCTCTCCTACCACCGTATTACGTCCTGAAGTCTGGGTTTTAAAGACCCTTTTTTTCCAAGAGGGGTTTTATAGGTGAGTAAAAGTTACAGGAGGTTAATTAATTTTAAATGACTTGTCTTAGACTTCGAATAACTTGTTTATATAATCCCACCGTTAACTGGTAACACCCCTGTTGGTAATGGAGTTCTGAGAGGGAGGATAGTAAAATCGAATACGTCCTTTTATTTGAATTTTCTAAAAATTTTTGTTGAACGTTTCGTTTTCCTGAAAAGACCCTCAGATTACCAATCCTGATCCCTTCCATTCTAGGGTAGGACGTACGGTGCACTGCGTCGGTTTTACAAAATTTCTTTTTTCTAAAGTCTGGGTTGACTGTGTTTTTTTGGGTTGTTGACGTCTATCCCCAGGGAGGAGTGTGGAGGAGAATACTAAATAGACGTGGACAGTATGGAGGGGGTCAACGAGATCGAGTTGTGGATGAAGTAAGACGGAACTTGTTCAAGAAATAAGAAAAAATTAGGTACTACGATTCCGGACCCGAGATGTCTATAATCTACGTTTGTCATCCAAGGATTCGGAAATTACCAAGGTGGATCTGGGAGTGTGGGATGGAGAGATATTCTGTCAAGGGTCCTGAGGGGTTTAGGGAGGAAGGAGTTACACGGGAAGGAAAGGGTAAGAAAATTAGATTTGGGAGAAGAGTGAAGACAAGAGGTACACTGAGACCCCATAGTGACCTTGTTTTCTCTTTACAACGAAGGAAAGACGATGGGCGAAATAGTTGTCAATGGGCACAAAGATAGGTGTTCGAAGTAAACTAGATTCCTCGTCGGTAAAGGAGTTTTCCCGTGTGGAGGGGATCCCCCTTGTAGGTTGAACTAGTCTTATTTAGTTGGATTGTCTGAAAGTCTTTCTGTAGATACATGTGATTGTTTGTGGACACAAAGTATAGTACACTAAATTTAGGTCATTCTCATCTTTTTTTAATGATTAGATTTTTTATTCTAAGATTTTTTATTTGAAAAAGAAAATGAGACTGAAAAAAAATAACTCCATGTCAACGAATTGTTATAACGTAACCAAAGTCCACATGTTAAAATCACTGACTGTTAAAGGTATCCAATATGAGGTAAAATTCAATAATATTTTATAACCGATATAATGGATACGACGTTTTATATAGGAACATCGAAAAAAATGAAATAAAAAGGGTATATTTACTCTAGTAAGTGGTAAAATTATGTTTACCTAGATATTTGTACCTAAATATTAGATAAATTACTCACAAACTATATTATTTGATACAGAAAATGTTTTTCCTAGACTTCGTCAAATTATTGTACAGTGGACTTATTATAGGTAAATAATTTTAATTTCATTGTGTATACTTTTCATTATACTCTGTAATAAAATTTGTACCGAATTTTTTACATTGAACCCCTTTTGTTCCCTGATAGGTTTTTTTGAATTGGTATTTACTCTCCTACTCATTGACGAATTTCTTGAATCTTCTATGTCGGAACGGGACCTCCGGACACCATTCTCCTGAAACAAAAGTCCCTATGTAGACGGTGAAGGAGGTGGGTCGGATTATTGACGGTCCTGATCACTTATGTCGTTATCTCCTTGATTTTCAGGACGATATACGTTTACATGTCAAGTAAAAACTGGTAAAGTTGGGTAAGACTCTACTTCAAAGAACAAATGGGGTTCCAGGTCGTAAATCGTCTCACGATTTATTTATGAACTTATTGAAGTAACTTACTTCAGTTAGATCGGATAGTGGGGATTGTCACCATGATTCTCCAGGTAAACGGGATTTGTAAGTGACGTCTCTAGTACCTGTATGGTGTTTGTAGAGTCATCTTTTACGAATTTTTTCCACAGTGAACTCGGGACGGCTCAGACAAGATACACAGTCCTACGACTGGGGTGTATGGCACAAGTATTGGGAGGAGAAGGGAACGGAGACATAAGTATTTTACTCGAACACAAGGAGTAGAACTAAAGAGTGTACAAGACTTGAGACCGTTTCCATAGGATTGAGTCGAGATTTGGGGTCATGGGGTTGAAGTTGATCGTTGAGACCATAGTGTGTAGTGAGAGTTAGTGGACCGTAGGTGTTTTATGCAAAACCTTCTCTACAAACAACGGACGAAGTGAAGATCTGATAATTGTTTATTGATTTTCGTTATATCCCTGAATAAAGAAGTTAATATAATCCTTGAGGATCTGTCGTTTTTGGACGTTTGAAGGGTCATCTCCCTGTCTACTTGGTGCTGACAAAGTCTTTTGTTACTGATTTTAAATCTTCCGTCTCTTGGTTAGTGGGGGAGGAATTCGATCGAAAGAGAGGTAAATATTAAAGAGGGATTGAGGACTGTATCATTAATTGGATCTCTTCTAAGGTTCCGTTATTTATGTATGATTTTTATGTGGTAGTTTAAGTTTATAATATTTGAGTGGGGATTCAGTTCTCATTTTTGTTAATGTTGAGTTTACGGAATGGTAGGAACAATTGTCGTCACTGAAACCGACCCATTTTTGCTGTTAGTCTGGTCGTTCGTTCCTGGACGAGCAAATAAACTTTAAGGATTTTTTATAATTTTTTGTTTTTTTCTAGGACAATGGTTAGGTTAAAGTATCCTGTATGTACCATTGGTTTAAGTATTCCGTCCGACTTTAACTGTTCCTGTACTTCCCCTCTACCAATGACCCTACCTCTACAAAGACGACAAGTTATGACACTCAGTTTTGTCTTCCCAACCTGTGTCGGAAAAGGGTAAATTCCTCAAAACCTGTCCGTTCCGTGTCGTGACTACTATTAAGATAGAACAGGGACTTTCACGTAAATTGTCGGGTCCTGGTGGTGCCATGTGTTTTTCATGTATCGACCTTCCTCTCTCCGACAAAGTAGAACTCCGTTTGTCGTAAGTACGGTGGATTACGGTAGATGTGAAAATCTCCCAGAAACCTGTTTCCTCTGTGAGGAAGTGGTAATCATAAAGTATGACGAAAGGGTCGTGTGTCAAACGTAACTATGTAAAACATCTTATTTATGGGTCGTCAGTTTGACCCGTTGTCACTTGTTAGAATTTGACCCTCACCCCTCCTCCCCCTTTCCGATCGTTCTCAAGTTCAAGGGACCAGTGCCAATTTCACCTTTTGTCTTAGGTCCCGACTCAGTCGAGGTTTCCGTCGTCCTAAAGATGTCTACAGAGTTAAGGACAAATTTTTTGACTTTTGTTTATGAAACGGGAAGTAAAACTTCAGTATTTTCACGGTCTGTATCACTACTTTAAAATTTTTGTCCTTAGGTCAGGTCAGTCAAGGTTCTAAAAGTTCCCGAATAATTTTTTTTTTTTTTTTCGATCGTATTACGAGGTGTACCTTACTGACGAATTACTAGTCTGTCGTCTACTCGAAGTATTCGTTAGATTTCCCTATGTCGCCATATTTTCTCTCTCTAGTTCAGAGGTAAATAGTAGTCACGTCAGAGTTGGTTTACTCAAATACTCGACAGTGCTGTTAGTGCAGTGTGTGTGTCTACTGTTGACTCTAAGAAGTTGTTGGGGTTCTCCGGCACCTCTAGAGTTCCAACGTGAGGTTCGGATTTATTCCTACCAGGAGTCGAGGATGTCCGAAAGTGTGATTTGTAGTTTCTGAGTCGGGTTCCCGACTCGGACGAGTAATGACTTGACGGGCCTAAACAATGAGTGTCTACTAGGAAGGAGAAGTACGTTCGGGAGAAAGGAGTCGACATAAAAGAGATTTCCTGCATTTATTCCTGACAGGGTCGTCTTGGTGAGTAGTATTGCTACCAAGGTTGCGAACTTTACCTACTCATGAAAAGGAAGAAGCATTAGTTATAGAAGATACACTCGACCTATGGACTCAGTCCTTTCTTTTTTTTTTAACTTTACGGGAATTAGGTGGATTTTATTATTTTTACTATAAAAGGGTTTGAAGAATGGTTTCTTCATCTAGAGTTTCATGATTTATTTCGGATAGTAAATCGTCAAGAGACAGTGACACGGTTTAGTTTTTAGTACCTCCGATTGTCTGAACCCAAGTTTAGGGTAGGACCTATAAGAAATTTGACACTAATTTAATCGGAAAGTCTCGGACTCGAGAAAGTACATTTCGTCTCCTTCCTATGGGACACAACGTCATACTCAGTTTGTTATGTCGTATATGTGTGTAGACTCGTGTTCTCTCCGTCCTTCGTTTGTTAATTGTTGATCTAACATAAAATGTCCACAGTTTTTTAATTTTACTGGCCCGTCGGGTCTGACACAATCAGAGTTAAAATTCTTAAAACATCAGATACATAACCTTATAGTACGTCAACAATTTTGTTCTTCTACCGAGTTGCATTACTATACCTTTCGAGAGGGTTCTACTTGGTAATTTACTTTTCTCACTCCATGTGTTGTGACGCATACCATTCATTTGATGACGAATAAAAAAAATTGTTCTGTTTTTTCTTATATACATAAGTTTGTACGAATGTATACGGATTTTGTGGACCTTCTTGTGTGTTCTTTGATTGCGACCAATGAACACTTTGACACCAGTCAAGTCATCTACCCGAGAAAGTTAGAGGTTAGTGAGAAGGAGATCTGACTCTCCATTTGGTTGTTGATGTAAACGAACTGAGTGAACTCTGACCGTTAGTTCCAGTACCTCTAGACACCCAAACCTTCGTTGACAGTACTGTTCTCCGTCATGAAGTCACGTCCTGACGATTTTGGAAATACGTTACGTTTAGTAGTCCTTTAGAACAATTTGCGTCTCAGACTAAGTCATCCGCTTCGATTCATTCCGGAATTTTCGAAATTTGTTCGAGGGTCCACTATGTCTGTACGACCAGATATCGTCGTTCCTCAATGACAGATCAGTGACTGAAGAACTCACAGTTCATCGTTACCACCCCACCCCCACCGTCCTCGTCATCACTGAAGGGTTGGAGGTCAAGTGTGAGGTCCCCACTCAGGAAGTTTAAATTTGAGATTCCGGTCAGGGGAACTCAAAGTGAGGAGGTTCAAAAGGTTGTTAAAAGATTCCTGGGGTTAATGAACACAATTTAGGAAGACACCAAGTTCGTGGGTCCTACCAAAGACAAAGGTCGTATATTTGGATTGACTAGGTTCTGCCCATGACCCATACCCCGTGCCTCCCCGTTTTCACCCTCCCTCTGGGAAACCGTTATGTGGAAAATTATGAAAAAGTAAAAGGTTGGTATATTGACATAACGAGTAAGGTTTTTATTCATATACTTATTTTTATTTCTTTTTGTTTATACGTTAACAAGAGAATTTGTGAAGAGATAACTGGTCTTACGATAAGATGTAACTCTTTCAAATCTAAGATGGTTAAACGTAAAAGAGGGATGTTGAACCTGAACGGGGTAATAGAAGGAAAGAATGTAGATTATGAGTTATGGGATGACAGGATTATTCATACACGATGGATTTGATTGTCCGGACGAAGGTAACACGGGAGAAGTTGGGATGTGATCATAGACGATTCCGTTAAATGAACCTCATTTGGTTTTGTGTCCTCCTACGTCTATGACCCGTAAGTCACTTGTAGGTCCTTTACTTAAGGTAAGAGGGATAAGAAGGGTTTCCAACACACAGGGTTGTTAAGAAGTTAGGGTTCCGAGCGACTGAGGTCGATGGGTGGGGTTCAAGTCAGTGAGAGGTCGAAGTCCGGGGTTAGTGAAATACCCCATAAAGAGTATGTCCTGACTATTCCATACGAAAAGTTTTAAGGATTAACATAATACTGATATAATTAACGAGGACTTGATAATTATTTTCCTTATTTGTCGGGACTTTGATCAGAAGGATAAGGTTAGGTCGACTGTACGTCGACGGTATTTATGTTCGATAGAACTGTTGTCTGATCGATTAGCATCCTCGACCCCTTGACTCATCATGTGACCTTCCTCTCTTTCTTCGAAGGACTTCAGATAGGGAGGGACATTTTACTCCTCTTCCTATACCCATACAGTCGACACAAGGAGAACTAGAGAGTCAGTCAGTCGGAGGGTGTCTAATCATTCGGAGGCATTGAGTCAGGATAAGTTTCCGGAAAGAAATGACCAAATGATAGAACTCGTTATCAATCGTTTGTCCAGAAACCTGGTTGTGTATCTTAATTAAAAAGTATCTTGGTTTAAATAAATTAAATATCTTAAAAGGAAATATGATTCTAGTGTAAGAAAGATTGAAAAACCACGAATTTGTATGAGAAGTTTAAATTTTCTACTATTGACAAAAATTAGGAATGATTATAATGTGTCATCATGTTTCTTTCAAGAGACACATGACTAGAAATTTCTAGAGATTCTTTTCACACCCCCCGCCCCCCGTTGAGTTCTACGTTTTGTCATGACTTACGTGATGGTAAGTAAACACCCTCCCCTCTGTCGGTTATGTAGGTATGGATATAAAGTGTCCCGATAGAGACCTTCCTACTAGTTCGTTGGGCTAAACGGAGAACCCTCCCCTTGATCTATCAATTCCTTGACCTCTCGTTCATACTTTGAATAAATAAGTCACATATAGGAAAACAAAACTTACAACGTAGTACTCGTACATAATTTATATTTTTTATATTAATCTATAAACAAAATTTACAAGAATAAACCGTTTTATTCTTCGACCGTGACGTCCTGTTGAAGTTTAAGAAAACTTAAACGTGAACCAGTCACGGAAGACTTTCAGACCATTCAAACCTAGGTATCTTAATTGACGTTTTAGG
The DNA here is from genome assembly GCA_006410555.1 of Capra ibex. NCBI lineage: Eukaryota > Metazoa > Chordata > Mammalia > Artiodactyla > Bovidae > Capra > Capra ibex. The sequence continues at coordinate 2,350,665 of SJYO01000233.1, read as the reverse complement.
ATCATATCGTTGAGGTGACATGTCTAATACTTTCTGGAGTCCCGGGAACCGGTCGGTTTTCGATGAGGGAACTAGTTTTTTGAAGTGTCCCGTATCCGTCGAGTGACAGATGTCTGATGTGTTCAGAGAGGTCCACCTAGTTCTTATTGGGTCCCCAGTCATTCAGAAGGATTCCTCTTCCACCAAGAGAGATGAAGAGATTTCACACTGTTCCTACATTCAGTGAGTATCACTTACCCCTTTGGGTTGACGTTAGGTCTCTTCTCTCTCCGTCAATAGAATCCCTAGTTAGGTCAATTCTGGACCACCTAGTGTTAATGTGTCGACGGAACCTGTGTCGAGTCTAAGTAGACAGTTGTTTAGAATAATTCACTGAAACTAGACCGGTTAAAGTCCAGAGTCTTCTAATATTTTACCTACACCAAGACCAAAGACAGAAATTCTTCTTGGTCTGTGGTTGATTCAAAATTTTAATGGTGTACCTATCTGTAAAAAGGTTTTACCTTTACATCTATCAGTTCTCCGTGTACTTTTCTACAAGTTGTAACGATTAGTAGTCCCTTTACGTTTGGTTGGGTGTTGTTCGATAATGGAGTGTGGTCTTACTGGTAGTAGGTCTTCTTGTGTTTGTTGTTTACGACCGTTCCTACACCTCTTTTCCTTCGGGAACATGTGACAACCACTCTTACATTTAACAACGTCGGTAAGATCTTCTGTCATGTCTCCAAAGAGTTTTATGATTTTTACCTTGATGGTGTACTGGGTCGTTAAGGTGAGGATCCCTATATAGACCTTTTTTTTTTTTTGGCTTTGTGATTAAGTTTTTCTATGCACGTGGAGTTACAAGTATCGTCATAATAAATTTTAACGTTCTATACCTGTGTTGGATTCACAGATAGTTCTCTACGTACCTCTCTCAAGGGACCCCCAGGTCACCAATACTAAGTCTGGAAAGTGAGGATGCCGGGACCCAAGTTAGGGAGGAGTCCCTTGATTCTAGGATATTCAATTCTGCACGTCAGTTTTTTTTTTTTTTTTCTTTATAAATAAAAATTTTTTGTGTACTTACCCATTTCTTATACACACGAACAGTCATATATACATATTACTTTTTAACGACGACAATTCAGCGAAGTCAGCACAAGCTGAGACACGCTGGGGTATCTACCGTCGGGTGGTCCGAGGGGGTAGGGACCCTAAGAGGTCCGTTCTTATGACCTCACCCAACGGTACAGGAAGAGGTTACGTACTTTCACTTTTCACTTTCACNCCATTTCTTATACACACGAACAGTCATATATACATACTACTTTTTAACGACGACAATTCAGCGAAGTCAGCACAAGCTGAGACACGCTGGGGTATCTACCGTCGGGTGGTCCGAGGGGGTAGGGACCCTAAGAGGTCCGTTCTTATGACCTCACCCAACGGTACAGGAAGAGGTTACGTACTTTCACTTTTCACTTTCACTTCAGTGAGTCAGCACAGACTGAGAATCGTTGAGGTACCTGACGTCGGATGGTCCGAGGAGCTAGGTACCCTAAAAGGTCCGTTCTCATGACCTCACCCCACGGTACATTACTTTTTGATGAGTCGGTATTTTTTTTTTTTTTCTTATTTTACAACGGTAAACGTCGGTGTATCTATGTGAATCTCTCGTAATTACGATTCACTTTGTCCAGTCTGTCTGTTTGTTACATACTATAATGTTCACCTTAGATTTTTTTCGTTGTTTCATTACTTATATTGGTTTTTTTTTCCGTCTGAGTGTCTATATCTCTTGTTTGATCACTAATACCCTTCCCGTTACGTCCCTACCCGTCCATCCTCCGTGTTTGATGACCAACATTCTGTCCGTGTTCCTACATCACATGTTGTACCGTTTATATTAGCTATAAAATATATAAAAATTTAAAATAAAATAAAAAATTTATATTTAAATAAATAAAATTAACCTCCAATTAATGAAATGTTATAACATAACCAAAACGGTATGTAGTTGTACTTAGGTGGTGTCCATATATGTGTACAAGGCGTAGGACTTGGGGGCTATAAAATATAATATTGTTGACGTTTACCTTTCATCGTTGGAAATTTTTCATACATTTAAAAAAACTTTTAATTTTTTTTTTGATGATCTAATAGACACTATTAGATATATTTTTTCCTGAGAATTTTTTTCTCACTTAATACAAATGTATATTGACTCAGTGAAACGATATATGATTATGTCGTAACATTTAGTTGATATGAAGTTGTTTAAAAAAAATTTTTTGATGATCCATATTAGTGTACTTTGTCGACTATTCGTTGACAAAGAATGATTGTTTTTAGTATTAAAATAAAGTAAGTTAGATTTTTAACCTTGTTGGTATTTCCTTCGACCTTTCGACTCCGTTCCAATTGTTTTCTCCGTTGCACTTACGTTAGACATATCTGTCTTTTCCCTTCTCTTTTAAAGGTTGTACATTGATTGTCGGTACTACTTTGAGATCAAAGGTTTGATTGTGACGTCGACCCTCAGTATAAGGATTACCTTTATTATCGGTCTTTCCTCCTCTGTAACTTGTGGTTTGACTTTTTTTAATCGAGTTCCCTTCTCTCTCCCTAATCCTTATCGGTTCTCTGAAATCGCCGGTCGGGGTGCGGGCTCCGGTCCCCGCTGCCGGTCCACCTCGTTGGGGCACAGGTTCCTCGCCACCGACGTGCCCGCGGCCTCCCGGATCTCCTTGATAAGGTGCAAGTTCCAATCCTCCCCGCCGTCACTCCTCTGTGGGGAGCAGGTTCCATTCGTCGTCGTCGACACGAAACGACCTCGTCGGCACTTCTCTATGGGGTGTGGGTTCCACTCTTTGGGTTCAATCTGTCATCCACAACGTCCTCCCGTCTGTGTGAGTTTGGTATTAGTGTCTTTTGATCAATTAGACTAGTGTGATCCTCGTGTCGGAACAGATTGAGTTACTTTGATTCGGTTCGGGTACCCCGGTGGGTTCTGTCCACCCGTACCACCTCTCCAGACTGTGTTACACCAGGTGACGTCTTCCCTTACCGTTTGGTGAAGTCATAAGAACGGAACTCTTGGGGTACTTGTCATACTTTTCCGTTTTACTATCCTATGGCTTTCTCCTTGAGGGGTCCAGTCATCCACGGGTTATACGATTACCTCTAGTCACCTCTTTATTGAGGTCTTTCTTACTTCCCTACCTCGGTTTCGTTTTTGTTATGGGTCGACACCTACACTGACCGCTATCTTCGTTCCAGGTTACGATATTTCTCGTTATAACGTATCCTTGAACCTTACAGTCCAGGTACTTAGTTCCGTTTAACCTTCACCAGTTTGTCCTCTACCGTTCCCACTTGCAGTTGTAAGATCCTTAGTCGCTTGATTTTACCTGACCTTACCCACTTAAATTGAGTCTACTGGTAATATAGATGATGACACCCGTCCTTAGAGAATCTTCTTTACCTCATCGGTAGTACCAGTTGTTTTCTCAGACTTTACGTCATGAACCTACGTGAGAGTTTTTACTGTCTTACTAGAGACAAGCAAAGGTTCCGTTTGGTAAGTTATGGTGCCATTAGTTTCAGATACGAGGTTGGTCATTGCGACTTTTTCGACTTCAACTTGCCAAGATACTTCTGGATGTACTGGAAAATCTTGATTATGGGGTTTTTCTACAGGAAAAGTAATATCCCCTGACCTTACGTTTTCATCCTTCAGTTCTTTGTGGACCTCATTGTCCGTTTAAACCGGAACCTTATACCTTACTTCGTCCCGTTTCCATTATCTCAAAACGGTTCTTTTACGTGACCAGTATCGTTTGTGGGAGAAGGTTGTTGTGTGCTCTTCTGAGATGTGCACCTGTAGTGGTCTACCAGTTGTGGTTTTAGTCTGACTAAAAATAAGAAACGTCGGTTTCTACCTCTTCGAGATATATCAGTTGTTTTTGTTCTGGCCCTCGACTGACACTGAGTCTAGTACTTGAGGAATAACGGTTTAAGTCTGAATTTAATTTCTTTCATCCCTTTTGGTGATCTGGTAAGTCCATACTGGATTTAGTTTAGGGAATACTAATATGTCACCTTCCCCCTTTGTCTAAATTTCCTGATCTAGACTATCTATCTCACGGACTACTTGATACCTACCTCCAAGCACTGTAACATGTCCTCTGTCCCTAGTTCTGGTAGGGGTACCTTTTCTTTACGTTTTTTCGTTTTACCGACAGACTTCCCCGGAATGTTTATCGATAGTTTTCTTCTCTTCGCTTTTCGTTTCCTCTTTTCCTTTCTATCTTCGTAGACTTACGTCTCAAGGTTTCTTATCATTCTTCTCTATTCTTTCGGAAGAAGTCACTAGTTACGTTTCTTTATCTCCTTTTGTTGTCTTACCCTTTCTGATCTCTAGAGCAGTTCTTTTAATCTCTGTGGTTCCCTTGTAAAATACGTTTCTACCCGTGTTATTTCCTGTCTTTACCATACCTGGATTGTCTTCGTCTTCTATAATTCTTCTCCACCGTTTTTATGTGTCTTCTTGATATGTTTTTTCTAGAAGTACTGGTTCTATTAGTGCTACCACACTAGTGAGTGGATCTCGGTCTGTAGGACCTTACACTTCAGTTCTTCCGGAGTCTTTCGTAGTGATACTTGTTTCGATCACCTCCACTATCTTAAGGTCAACTCGATAAAGTTTAGGACTTTCTACTACGACACTTTCACGACGTGAGGTATACGGTCGTTTAAACCTTTTGAGCCGTCACCGGTGTCCTGACCTTTTNGGATCTCGGTCTGTAGGACCTTACACTTGAGTTCTTCCGGAGTCTTTCGTAGTGATACTTGTTTCGATCACCTCCACTATCTTAAGGTCAACTCGATAAAGTTTAGGACTTTCTACTACGACACTTTCACGACGTGAGGTATACGGTCGTTTAAACCTTTTGAGCCGTCACCGGTGTCCTGACCTTTTCCAGTCAAAAGTAAGGTCAGGGTTTCTTTCCGTTACGTTTTCTTACGAGTTTGATGACGTGTTAACGTGAGTAGAGTGTGCGATCATTTCATTACGAGTTTTAAGAGGTTCGGTCCGAAGTCGTTATGCACTTGGCACTTGAAGGTTTACGAGTTCAACCAAAATCTTTTCCGTCTCCTTGGTCTCTAGTTTAACGGTCGTAGGCGACCTAGTACCTTTTTCGTTCTCTCAAGGTCTTTTTGTAGATAAAGACGAAATAACTGATACGGTTTCGGAAACTGACACACCTAGTGTTATTTGACACTTTTTAAGACTCTCTCTACCCTTATGGTCTGGTGGACTGGACGGAGAACTCTTTGGACATACGTCCAGTCCTTCGTTGTCAATCTTCACCTGTACCTTGTTGTCTGACCAAAGTTTATCCTTTTCCTCATGCAGTTCCGACATATAACAGTGGGACTAATAACTTGAATATACGTCTCATGTAGTACTCTTTGCGACCCGACCTTCTTCGTGTTGGACCTTAGTTCTAACGGTCCTCTTTATAGTTATTGGAGTCTATACGTCTGCTATGTTGGGAATACCGTCTTTCACTTCTCCTTGATTTTTCGGAGAACTACTTTCACTTTCTCCTCTCAATTTTTCAACCGAATTTCGAGTTGTAAGTCTTTTGCTTCTAGTACCGTAGACCAGGGTAGTGAAGTACCCTTTATCTACCGCTTTGTCACCTTTGTCACAGTCTGAAATAAAGACCCCCCGAGGTTTTAGTGACGTCTACCACTAACGTCGGTACTTTAATTTTCTGCGAATGAGGAACCTTCCTTTCAATACTGGTTGGATCTATCGTATAAGTTTTCGTCTCTGTAATGAAACGGCTGATTCCAGACAGATCAGTTCCCATACCAAAAGGGTCGCCAGTACATACCCACACTCTTAACCTGACACTTCTTTCGACTCGTGGCTTCTTAACTACGAAAACTTGACACCACAACCTCTTCTGAGAACTCTCAGGGAACCTGACGTTCCTCTAGGTTGGTTAGGTAAGACTTCCTCTAGTCAGGACCCTAAAGAAACCACCCTTACTACGATTTCGACTTCGAGGTCATGAAACCGGTGGAGTACGTTTCTCAACTGAGTAACCTTTTCTGAGACTACGACCCTCCCTAACCCCCGTCCTCCTCTTCCCCTGCTGTCTCCTACTCTGCCGACCTACCGTAGTGACTGAGCTACCTGCGTTCAGACTCATTTGAGGCCCTCAACCACTACTTGTCCCTCCCTCCGGACCGCACGACGTTAAGTACCCCAGCGTTTCTCAGCCTGTGCTGACTCGCTGACTTGACTTGACTTGACTTCTCTGAAAACGAACATGAAAATTCAAAATGTTCTTAAATTAGTGTGTTATGGACACATTCGTTTTTATTTATGAAAATTTCATCTTCAAAATTTTTTATAAATTACCCGTCCATAGTTTATTATCGAAGTACCAATAACTTAAATATACGACGACCTCTTCCATTACCGTTGGGTGAGGTTATAAGAACGGACCTCTTAAAGTCCCTGTCTCCTCGGACCGACCGATGTCAGGTACCCCAGTGTTTCTCAGTCTGTTCTGATTGACTAATTATGAAAGTGAAACCCTGTAGGTGTTTTGTCTTATAATATGTCGATAATTTTTTTTTACTTTTGTTTGATACTTGACTGTTTCTTGCTAAAGGTTCAAAATCTTCCGTTTGACATTTTAGTGGAAAACAACAAAGTTTCTCCTTTTATTCTTATATATGTACGAACCGAACATAATTTATTTATTTATGACCATCCTACCTGTCTTTAATTATTTTGACCAACGGTGACCCTCAGTTCACTCATATCCCATCTTTTTCTTCACCTACGTTATTAAGAGTGACATACGGGACAGTGACAAGACTGAAAAAATAAGATAAGTTAGAGATAGGTTACCTAATAGTTAATTTTAGGAAACGTAAAGGGTCCGTCTGATGGTAATAGTATAAGTTTAATACTAATATGACAGAGTGAAAGTTAAGACTATAGACGGTAAATAAAAAGAGTAAATACTGTGACTAACCATAAAGATTCTACTACAACTTTTAATCGTCTCTATCAACTGTAGGAAGAGAAATTACTTTTACAGAGGTCACAAAGTAGTAATTTCTAAAGAATAATTACGGAAATTAGTTCAAGTACTTCAAAAAGAGATACAGATTGAATGACTCCCAAGTAGTTCTTATGTAAAACTCTTAAAAGTCGGAAACAGATCCTCTAATATATCCCGAGACGAAAATAAGATACCTCTATTACTTTATTATGTAAAGGATTAAAATTCAATAGTAATGGGACGAATTTTTTTTTTCAGTATAAACTAACACACTTAGCAAGTAAATTATTTATAGAGAAACCAGAAAAATCGTAAAATAACTGATCAAAACACAAAGAAAATATTCGTCTTAAACGGGTTCAAAGGAGTATAATACGGTAAGGACGGGACAAAGTAAGTCCGATGTGATTGGGGTACCTTACCTGATCTTTCGAAATAAAGTGAAAGACACTTTGACGGATGAGACCACACAAAAGTATTCTATCAATAAATAGATGGAAAAGGTAATAAAAATACAATGATCCGACCAGTTCAAAAGAACTCAAATAAAACGGACAAATCCGTTTCTTCTCAAACTTACTAGTAGCCTATGTTAAATCTACAAGTTTTAGTCGTCAAAAGGAAACTTCGTTTCTCGAGTTCTAAGTTATTTTTGTAAAGTTGGATTTCGGTGTTTGTCATAAAAATGTACTACTTATGTTCGTGATCTAACGATTCGTCAAATATCCTGTCTTTGATACGGGATATCCCAGGTAATAAGTTTGTACGAAATCAAACCAAAGATCTGTTAGATTATCCAGGACTTCTGTGTTTTGTTTATTGGTTTGTGGTCCCGAAGGTCCTACCGTTTCCGGGGTTCTCTTCAAACCACCCGAGGAACCTTAGGGGGTGAGGAGACGGATGGGTCTCTGGTTTTTGTGAGAACTAAACACCTCTCTTTATTCGTTTCCTCATATTGAGATCTTAATGGACCGGACGGATATGGGGTTATTGGTCCCGATCTACCTTGTCTCCGTGACAGAGAGACCCCTTTCGGACCCGATCTGTCAGACTCAAAGACGGGTGAGAGGGGATAGAGGGAGATTCTGTGGATTTGTCTAGGAAGAGAAAGGTTTCATGTAAAGGATGGTGAGTGGAAGATTAGAGAAGTAAATCGAATTAGACGAAGGAGACAAGTGGAAGGGGTCTTCGTCGTTATCTCAGGTGACATTTGAAAAAGTAGTCCATAACCTCCCCCACCCTTTCTCTGAAATCTCTTCTGCTGAATCGTGAACCCCACTTGGAATTTTCTACTTCTCTCGACAAACGATTCATATATTTAAAGAAGGTCTCACAATATATAATCCGTAAGTTATTTACAAGTAGTTTACATGAATATTTAATTCCAAACTAATACTTATGGATCTCAGTGTTTTGTCGTTGTCCTTATATATGTGTCTGGTGTTACTTAATGGTTTTGTTTGGTTCTTATAGGTACGACATCTACAGTTTCTCTGCTTGTATAGGGTCATGTTTTTGACAGTTTAACCTCCTCTATATACGTATCCACGACACCAGTAATCCTGAATTTAATCAATGATTTTTCGAAAAAAGACTTCCGGTTTTTGATAATTTTTGAGTAGACAGATTTTGAGTTAAACCCCTTGTGGGATCACCAGATCACCAATCCTAATCCACGAAAGTGACGATCCCGGGCCCAAGTCAGAGACCAGTCCTTTGATTCTAGGTGTTTCGACGCACCGTGTTAGTTTTATTTGTGTTATTTTAAGTTGAACCTTTTCAGTATATTGGATTTGAAGTGTCATTGAATCCAATGATACCACAGGAATTCATTTACCATTTTGACCAGTGATTTTATTCTTCGGTGTCTTCCGGTCACGTCGGTTAGTTTACATCTCTGTTCCTCTCCCTGTTTTTAATCTCTTTCTCTTTAAGTGGTTAAGGGGACTGTAAAAGACTCATGGGTGAGACCCGGTCCTTCACACGGTCCCAAACCTTTATGTCTCGGTTTAGATATTTTTGGACACTAGTGTTGTCGAATGTCTCCTTCTTTCTGTCACAATGTTCCGTGTGACGCGGAAACTAAAGGAGTCTGTATGTGTATGGAAGGGTGTGGTCCAGACAAGTGAAGTGGACTTAGTGAAGGGGAGACAGGTGAGAAGGGTCCGTTGTCGGAATGCGGGACGTCGGAGTCTTAGAGACTTAGATATATAGAGATCATCGGGGGTAGAGAAAGGTTAGATACAGTCAAAGGATAAAGAAGGAAGTATTTATTGTAAGTGGTAGACATTAATGAAGTAAACAAAGAGACGACTAAACGAATGTAAGTGCCGGACGAAAGGATCCTCTAATGTCTGTGGGCATTTCTGTAGATAGAGAGTAAGTGATGTCATAGGAGTCCTCCTTATTTACACATAAAGATATATATTTTTATTAACATTAATTCATAGTGTCCACGTTGATACCTTCTGACAAATTTCATCTTATTCCATGACTTCTTGTTTTCCGATCCAGATCCCCCTCTCATTCCTCCCACTCCTTTTTCCCCAGTTGTGTTGATCACTTTTACTCTATGTACTGAGTTAAGACTTTCTACTTAGTCGTAAAGGGTCCACTAGTTCCTCCGTCACTCCGACTTTCAAAAGGACCCTCTTCCACCTTTTATTCATTTAATCAAGTCGATGTCTTCTTCTCTTCGTGTTTTCTTCCATTCCTACATTTTGTGTCCTACGGAAGAGGCTGAATTCCATGATCTGTGAAATTTTACCAATTTTGCTATTTAAAATACACATAATAAAATTGTGTGTGTGTCGTGACGGTGAAGAATCCAAGGGGTAAGACCCTCTTCGGTCCACGGTGTAGTACTCTTGTAAAATCTACGGGGTAGATTTACCTCTCCAAGTGTGTATCGGTGTTCAGAGGGTGTTCGTTAGTCGTGGTTGAATCCCGTTTGTATTCTGGAGTGGGTCTCCGACGAGGACTTAAGAACTAGGTGTGTGACTTTCTTATTACCATCACAACAAAATCCAGTGATTTAAAACTCTTTTAAACAGTGATTCGTTGATTGTATCTTCATAAAACGGGGGTTACGATGATTTTCACTCTAGGTACCTATCATATATCCAACCTCCGTGAGCAGAGGTACAAAAAAACGTAAACTCGGTGTGACGAGATTTGATGGTCTTTTGCGTTGGATGGGACCCCGAGGTGGTTCCTTTCCTCTCCTCTCCTGGCAACGTTTTACTTTGGGTATGGTTTACTCTCCCTGATTAAGATGGACGTGTTGGTCTTTCCGTCTCTTGTCGGGTCCAGATTGTGTCTTTATGTTGGGACCGAAAACTTGTGTCATAATACTGGAGTTCAGGGTCCTTCCGAATTACGAGTCTCAGAACCGACGAAGACTCATTTTGATTCGACGTGTGACACGTCTACGAATTTAATCTCGATCTGTCACGGACCGTCTTTAGACAGACCAGGGGGGTGTATGTGTGGTTTTTATGTTTGACTTCTTACCGATGTCTCCCTTTTTCTCCTTGGTTTTTCCTATTGTTAAAGGGAGACTAAAGGATGAGGGTGATGATCAGTCGTAAAGGAGTGCACCGATAAGTATTAGTTACACTCGTCAAAGATCCCCGATATATACCGGAGATGTATATAGAGTGTCCTAAAAATGGTGGTAGGGTACGACGACGACGACGATTCAGCGAAGTCAGCACAGGCTGAGACACGCTGGGGTATCTGTCGTACTCTTGAATACCTTAACAATCCTAGTGACGTGGAAAGAATGTACACACCCTTACCTTCGAGTTTCTCTCACTGATCCACCTCCACATTGTCTCTAGTGACAGGTCTAGTGGAGTGATTTGGGTCACTTCTCTGAAGACGAGAATTAAACTGAAGTGTATGTTTATAGGAACATGATTGTATCCAGGTGTCTCCACAGAAAACACAATGGATGGATTACCGGATGGACCACCATCGACTATTAAACGGACTTGAAACGGGGTCGCCAACAGTCCGACGAATGTCTAAGAAGGGACATATATGTCGGAAAGACGTTTGTATGTTGTTAGTAAATGAAGTTCTTAGTCTCATACGATAAGATAAGGACCGAGTCCCGTGTATGGTCTTCGTTTACTGAGAATACGTGTTTTCATTGTAAGATTCGGTAGAGGTCGGAAACACCTCTCCTCTGCCCCTACCTTTAGTATAAGTCCCATTTTGTTTCTCGACTGATAATTTGATGTCTTTTTAACATGATAAAACCTACAGAAGAGAGAAAGGGATAGGGAAGGGGTGAAAGTAAGAAGTTGTAGACTTTTAGATTGTAAGAAGTTGTAGATTGAGACTTTTACAGAACTTAAGTAGAGAGGAGAGATACGACTAGGAAAGGGTGTTAACTTGTCAGTCGAGAACAACGACAAAAAGTCAGCGATTCAACACAGACTGAGACACGTTGGGGATCTGGTGTCGTATGGTCCGAAGGGACACGAAGTGGTAGAGGGTATAGGTGAACGAGTTTAAGTATAGGTAAACAACTACTACGGTAGGTTGGTAGAGTAGGAGACAGTGGAGGAAGAGGACGGGAGTTAAACTGGGTCGTAGTCTCAGAATGGGTTACTCAGTCGAGAAAGGTAGTCCACCGGTTTCATAACCTCGAAGTGGAAGTCGTAGTCAGGAAAGTTACTTACTTATAAGTCCCAACCAAAGGAAATCCTAACTGACCAAACTAGAGGAACGACAAGTTCCCTGAGAGTTCTCTGTAGAGTCGTGGTGTCAAGCTTTCGTAGTTAGAAACCGTGAGTCGGAAGAAGTACCAGGTTGAGAGTGTAGGTATGTACTGATTATCTCTTTGATATTAAAACTGATCTATCTAGAAACAGTCGATTCAGTACAGAGACGAAAAATTATACGACAGATCCATACAGTATCGAAAGGAAGGTTCCTCATGTGCAGAAAATTAAAGTACCGACGTCAGTTGCAGACGAACAAAAAACTTCGGGTTCTTTTATTTTAGACAGTGACAAAGGTAAAAAGGGGTGGATACTTTACTGCCCTGACCTACAGTACTAGAATCAAAAGAGTTACAACTCAAAATTCGGTCGAAGAGATCATATACGGATGTGATGTGGTCATACGGATTCATTGAGGATGTGAGCAGACAGTCAGGACCGTTTCCCGGTCTATATCTCTGTGAGTTATTCACAAACCACTGACTTATTTGTGGTGGTGAAAAGACAAGGAGGTTCCCTGACCTGGTACAGAGAGAGGATGAATTTTAGAACGGGTTTGAGGGTGGTGAGGACTAGACAAGGAGAGGTCTGAGACTCTTGTATGGTACAAGACACTTGGGAGTTATGAAGACGAGTGTAACAGGAAAGACGGACGAGAGTGTGAAGTGACAGTAAGACCTTTAGAATAGGAAATTAGAGTGAAGGAACATCTATGGGAATTGAGGGACCGGGGAGAACAGGAGGCAGTGTGGACGGACCTATTTGGGGTTGACACCCTGTTGGGTGAGGCCATAAGAACGGACCTCTTAGGGTACCTGTCTCTTCGGACCACCCGATGTCAGGGACACCGGTGTTTCTCAACCTGTGCTGCTCTCTCAATCGTGTGTGCGTACGTCCAGATAGCCTAAGAGGTGTAAAAGGTGGGACGTGGGTCCGTCGACTAATACGATCTCTTATGTGTGTACGACTACCCAGAGTGAAATTTACGTGTAGGTGTCTTTCATCAAGGAGATCCTCACTCCCCTGAGATACTGACCTATACCCTTTTTGCCAGAAGATTTCTCGGGTCTTACAGAGACAGAATTAGACCCCTCAATGTGTACATATATGTAATTATTTACAAGTAGTCTTATGTGTCAATTCCCCGTAGGGACTATCAGATCACCAATTCTTAGGCAGACGGCTACCTCCCCTGTGTCCAACCTTGAGACCAGACCCTTCTAAGGTGTACAACTCCTCGTTGACTCGGGCACGTGGTGTTGATGACTCTGACACGAGATCTTCGGTCTTCGGTGTCGATGACTCGGGTACACGACGTTAATGACTTCGGACGCGGGATCTCGGATGCGTGGTGTTCTCTTCGGTGGGGTCCCTCTTCGGACTCGTGACGTTGATCTTTTTCGGTCGAGTCGTTGTTTCTGGGGTAAAATCGGATTTATTTATTTATTTTAAGTCCTTCTTTTCTTTGATTCGTTTAGGTACATTACTTTTTTTTCTAAAAAGTTGAAATTGTTTATATCGTGGGACCACGTCTACAACTGTCACCCCTTCTGACATCCACACTCCCGTTCTCTGTCCCTGAGAGATATGAAAGACGAGTCAAAACGATACTTGGATTTTGACAAGACTTTATATTTTTTTTTAAATTAGGGGATATGAGTGACGGTTGAGAGTCTAAAGATGGAAATTGGGTCCCGAGTGTAGATCTACGAACTGAAAATAAGTTGGTAGACGAGTTGCAGAGGTGAACCACTACTTTTTCCTTAGGATATAAAATTTACAGATTTTAGTTCGTCGACCAAAAGGGGTAAAGTCGTTTATAAGATAGTCATGAAACTGGTTTTCAAGAACCTCAGGAGGAACTAAGAGGAGACAGAGAGCTTTGTAGTAGTCGTTTAGATAACCGATATGGAAACTTTTTACGGGTCTGAGACTAGGGAAGAGTAGTAGAGGTGGAAAAATCAAGTTCGTTGATAGTGGAATTTAAGCTGACGATGTTTTCTGAGGATCCCAAGAGGGATAAAGAGGGGCACGGACGGATGATAATGTCCGTATAATGTGTGTTATTGGTGTCGGTGAAAATTATTGGTTTTAGTCTATTACAGTGAAATGACAAATTTTAGAAAGGTACTGAAGGATAATGTAAATGTTAGTTCAGGTTTTGGGGTGGAGACCGGGTAGGTCGGGGCCGACTGTCGACACCCGAGTAGAAGATGGAGACCGGGGGAAGAGAGCTAAGAGGTAGCTGACAGACTTGCACGGGTCATACGGCACCGAACCGACGGAGGTGGACCTTGGGAGAAGGGGACCTATAGGGAGTGAGAGAAGTCTAAAGACGAGTTTACGAAGGAGCAGTCTGTCTGCAAGGAACTCGTAAGAGATGTGACTTTTCGAGGGCAGTGTCTGTATGGCGCAGTGAGAGACAGGTGAGTGGTTATGAATAAGGAGAAGTAGATAGTGGTGGATCAGAAGTACCTTAGCTAGAGAAATAAATACTAGATAGATGGAGGTGACCTTCCAGTGAAGGACTTCTAGTCCCAGATACAGACCGGATTAGTGGTGAGAAGAGGTCGTAGATCGTGACATATTTACTAAACCGTAGTCAGCAGAAAACCTTGAGAAGATTTTAAGGATGTGTGTTTTAATTAACAACAGAGGGTCCCTAAACATGTACTTGAGACATGTCTCATTTACAGTGGGGTATTATATTAATTAAAGTCCTTGAACTGAGACATAGGATCCATGTCCTGTGGCTTACCCCTTATTTTCGGTGTGGAACGGTTCGAGTCTTCGGTCTGATAGACCTAAGTATAGGGTTTAGGTAATGAATAGTCAACACGTTGAAACCCGTTGAAAGAGTTAACGACACGGAGACAAAGGAGTGTATATTTTACCATTATTATTTTTATATGTGAAGTAACATAACACTCCTAATTTACCCCATATCTTAATCCCAATCCCAAATCTGAACACGGATTGTCTCATTCAGTGAGTAATTTATACTTTATAATCGTTTCTATATTCCTACTGTCCTGTGTTAATTGTTAGGAACCGGTCGTTACGATGTCGGTTTCGGTTATGAAGTGACCGGAATTTGAAGAACTCCCGGGATGATCGACTTCCCTTACTAAAGAGAAATAAGGTATCACGGATCATATTACGGAGTTATGTGTATACACTTTTCGAGTCTTTACTCCATTGAAAAAAAATTTTTTCTACCGTGTTCTTCACTTCTCCATACTTGGTCCTTGGGTCTGAACTAGTCACGTTTATTAGGATTACTTTTTCTTTATCTTTTCTTTCTCTCAATTCCTGTAATACATTGAGTCTAAGACTTTAGGAGACATGTTCTTTACCTTCCTCCGGTACTAGTTGAATTTACCTTTGTTCCACCACCTTTGTACGGTCTCTCAGTCCTTTCGTTGTCTGTCTCCTCGAAAAAAGTGACACAAGTCTCGTTCTTGTCCCTTCCGGTTCGGATGACAAGTCCTGTCTACCGCGCGAGGGTGGTCTACTGTCCTTCTTCCGTCTTCCGTAGTCTTTTTCGTCAAAGGTAAGGTAGGTGGTTCGTAGTAATGATCCTTTGACGTCGGAGAGTAGGTAATCTGTCAGTCGCGTAGCTACGTTGCCGCCTTCACTCTCCCGTCCGTCTTAATGAGGTAGATGTCTCGTCTTCTACCTATACACCCTGCAAGTGGGGTGTCACCATCCAGATTTTAATCTTCCGTCTAAGAATAGTTATCAGATATCAGACAAACCACTCTATTTGACGAAACTCTTGATTACTAGAGGGACCTTTTAGATTTAGATATAAAATGTTTGCGGACAGAGACTCTTTTGTCCGAAGGGACTATCGAGTCAACCATTTCTTAGACGGACGTTACGTCCTCTGGGGTCAATCTAAGGACCCAGCCCTTCTAGACGACCTCTTCCCTATTCAATGGGTGAGGTCATGAGAACCCGAAGGAAACACCGAGTCAACCATTTCTTAGATGGACGTTACGTCCTCTGGACCCAAGCTAGGGATCTAATCCTTCTAGGGGACCTCTTCCCTTTCCGGTAGGTGAGGTCATAAGACCGGACCTCTTAAGGTACCTAACCTATCAGGTACCCCAGTGTTTCTCAGCCTGTGTTGACTCGTTGAAAGTGAAAGTGACTCTTTTGTCTTTAGGATAAAGACTCCCTTAATGGACCGTCAAGTCACCAATCCTGAGACGTGAAAGTTACTGTTCCCGGGTTCAAGTTAGGGACCAGTCCCTTGATTCTAAGGTGATTGACATGTCGTATCAGGGGGGAGGGGTTTTTTCCCCCTTTTTTTAGGATTAAGGTACTAAAGCCTCCCTAGAACATTAAATTCTTTTCTACCCAACTCACAAAATATTTATTTAAGACCTTTCCATGTGTTTTGTGACAGTAGTTTGTTTTGACCCAGTCCTCCAGAGTCAAAGTCGTCACTAATGAAGATTGGGACCCATTCAGTAAGAAAGAGACTCGAAGTCAAGGGTTACCCGAACGATACCCCATCATTTACTCTACCGGGTACATTTCATTTACCGTAGTATGGGCTATGTGTCTTTTTAGAGACTATTTGTAAGCGACAGTAACAATGACAATGATCAAATTGTCTTTATCTTTTACACGTCAATTGTTTCCATCCTTTTCCACTCAAATGTTTGCACTTGGGAATTTGTCCCAAGACAAATTCGTTATGTCTGTTTTAATTAGTTATGTCTGGAAAATATTTTCGTAATTAGGTCTTTCTGGTGAGTTTCAGTGTAAAAACAGAGGTAATGTGAAGACAGTACACAAAACTTTCATTGAGAAGAGTAGGGGGGGCGATAAATAAAAAAAGAAAAAAAACGTTGATCATCGGTTAGATCCTTTATCCCTTCTTGTGTGTGTCTTTTTTATAGTGGTCTCTTTCCTTAGTGGACCCTCTATACCGGTTCGAAACCTCAGTCTAGTTGTCCCAAAGTTTAGGGTCCAGATGGTGAGTGGTCGAGACTTTAAACCCTGTCTCCTGAAAACGGAGACACTCGGAGTCAAAGAAGGGAGTAAATATTTTAACTTTGTTATTTCTTGGAGTATCGAACAACTCTTTAGAATTACCTTTGTGACGTATATCTCTCGGACCGTCAGTCAGGAAAAGGATCAACGATAGATTAAGATATTGTGACTTTTTGTAAAAGAGTTCCCTTAGGAGTATGTGCCACCTTTACGTTTAATCATATCGGTGATATCTTTTGTCATATCTCCGAAGAGTTTTTTGATTTTTCTCTCGATGGTATACTAGGTTATTAGGGTAAGGTCCCACCCTAACCTTTTTATAAGTCTTTTTTGTTTTTGAAATTAAGTTCTTCTATGTATGTGGAGTTACAAGTGTGGTCATGATAAATAATTCTGTTATCGGTTCTGTACCTTTGTTGTTTTTACGGTAGTTGTTAACCGAATTCTTCCACACCATATTTGTGTATATTACCTTATAATGAATCGGTAATTTTTCTTACTTGATACTGTAAACGTCACTATGTCTACCTGGATCTCTTCTAGTACGAATCATTTCATTTTATCAGTCTCTTTCTGTTTATGATGTGTAATATACACCTTATATTTTTTGTTATATTTACTTAGATATTTGCTTTATCTTTGTCTGAGTGTTTGTATCTTTTGAATACCAATGGTTTCTCTTCCCTCCCCTGTTTGATCCACACACCCTAATTTTCTTTGTTTGATGACATGTATTCTATCTATTCGGTGTCCTAAATGACAAATCATGTTTCTTAAAAATATAGAACAGTGTTGGATATTGTCTTATATTAAGTCTTTTTTGACTTAGTGATAACACTTGTTTGATACGATGTTAATTTTGTAAAAAAGAGAGTTTAAATTCTACATTCGTTAGATTTGTTGGATGCTTTTACAAGAGGATTTTAGTAGACCTCGAGTCAAGTGTTTAAAATAACTCGTAGATAATATACGGTCCAAGTTAAAACTCCGTTACCTTTATATAATCTCTTGTCTTGTCTATCGGGTGGACACCGACGGAACTTTTATGTGCGAAGTGTAGGAATCGTTCATGATTATTGACTAGGGTCGATGTCGTCGAACTGTGAGCAGTGGTGGAGACGAGGTAGCGGTGTGAAGAGACCCCGACAGGGGTCGGTTACCGACTCACTCGTCCCTATGTGCCTCTGTTCTGAGAAAACTGTCGTGGAAACTGAACTCCTGAGTGGCAGAGGCAACGGTTTTGGAAGGCTCATGACGTGCCGTAAGATCCTGAAGGATAGTAGAAGGAAAGAGGAAAGGTCCCTAGTCTGAGTGTTCTGTCAGGTATCGAGAGAGTCAGAGAAGTGGAATGAGGGGTAAAGAGGGTGAATGTCAAAGGTTTATTTAGTTGACGTGACAAAGAGCCCTTGGTCATTCCTTGGGATAAGGAATGACTCAATCGTAAGATCACTCCTTCTGTCATTTGTTTTATTAGTTTAGTTTATTCATGTCTGACCGTTTCCACATCGTCTCTCTTCAGAAACTTCATGAGACAAAGGACAATCAAGACTACGAATGTTCTTAGGTATGTACTCAATTTTGAGTAACCGTATATGTGGTTTTTTTCCCTTTAAAATGACATACGTGTGTTTTTTAAAATTACATTTTTATTTTAATATGACATTCTCATGACTCTTCCTTGAGTGTAATAAATTAAATCTCAGGATAAATTAAACATTGTTTGATTTATATTAAATAGGACCCCCCTTCCCATGTATTAAAAAATTACATAAATAAATAAACCGGTACGGTCCAGAATCAACATTGTACTCTCGAGAACCAACACCGTGTACCCTAGATTAAGGGACTGGTCCCTTGCTTGGACCCGGGAGACGTAACCCTCGAGTCTTAGAATTGGTTACCTGGTGGTCCCTTCAGGGGTATTAAAAAAAATTACAGTCCTTTTAGAATTTAAAGTGAGTCTAAAATTATGTTCATAACATTGAAATTTGATAAAACACACATTATGTCTTATTTCGTTTACCCAATTATATAATCACACTAATCTTTGTTTCTGAAAATTATTTTTTCTTTCCGTTTTAACATTTTTAATGTTTTACAAGATAAATTTAATCGTTATATTTTTACTTGAGTGTCGCTGAAGGGACCACCAGGTCACCAATTCTGAGACACGAGGGTTTCGTCCCCCGTACCCAAACTGACCAGACCCTTGGTTCTAAGACGTACGGTGCACTACACCGGTTTTTTATTTTTACTTGAGTATTACAAAGTTTTGTTGATAAAGAATCGAGGTTGGTGATTTTTTTCAGAATTTTCGTTACTGTAAAATCGTCGTTATTTGTTTGGGTCACGGGTTGAATCTTGAATTCAAGATTCATGGTGAAGATTGATTTTCTTTGGTCCAGAGGAACCTCTTTACCTGTCCAGAACCCTCGTCCTGTCCACTTTATTTATACCCCGAAGGTCATTACGGTCTTTTCCTTATGAGTTGCTGATTGTCCTCACACAGTTTTCTAGTTTCTTCGAGTAAATTTGTCAGACAGTGACTGGTTCAAACCCTTGTAAAATCGTGTTTTCTTTTATTACTTACATTGACTGATGTTGTCGTGCGACTTATTAGAGTCAGGAATCACTAGAAATTTTTCCCTATTTCTTTTTTTTTACGAGAAGAATGTTTTTTTGTAGTCGACATTGTTATTTTGTGACGTACTCTCTCCACTTTGTTAGTGATAAGAAGGTGAAGACCATATTATTGACTAACTTCATTCCTAATAGTTACCTACGATTTTTAGTAATCCATTTACCATATCCCTTTGTGAATTCTATATAAGGTTTCATGGGGGTGTTTAATGAATCAAGAGACTGTCCCTTTTTATGTGAAAATTCTACCACCCTTTGCCGTCAGTAATGAAATAGGTTCACTATGTGACCTTGTCTCTCACCCTACTGTGTCGAAATACACAGGGGACTACCCTCCGCTATCCTTCGTGTGTCGTGATGGTAAGGTGGTAAGACGTTGTGTTACAAATTGGACTTCGGATTTGGATTGAAGATCAAATGTCCTTTATCTCTTATGTTCTTTGTTCAATTTGAGTGGCACTCTTTTGTTACACTGGTTGAGTCTTTCACCTTATAAGATGTTTTACTTACAACGAATTTTTATTACGGTACTTTCCGTTTCTCATCCCCTCCCTTCTTCATAATAGTACCTTATTTTCATTGATTTCTCTGTATTTAGACTTATCCAAGACCTACAATCTATAATACTTTAATAACGATTAACATGTTAATCAATGTAATGTTATTCATATATTTCATGCGACCCATGTATATAATTGTTAACCACTTATGTCCACCTTCCGTATCACAAGTAACGTGATAAGAGACTTGAAAACTAATACAAATTTTAGAAAAGTATTATTTTTCGACTTTGAGCCCCGAAGGGACCACTAGGACACCAATTTTGAGACACGTTAAAGGTCATTTTGACTTTTACACAAATAGTATAATGAATTGTTTAAGTGACCTCATCCCGAAGAGTCTGACTGACGTCATGTAACATTTTAGTCATCTAACATGTTATTTAATTACCAAGTGTTGGTCGTCAAAACACACATATAATCCTTTGTCTCATATAACGTACATAAATCCAATTCCTGACAGAGTGTTTTCAAAACGAAGAAAAATTTAAATATAACACATATGCCGTTCATGATATGACAGAAAGAAATTTTATAAAGAATATGATCTAATACCAGTTTTTCAAACTTTCGGTAATGGGTTATTTATAGGTACGTGTACACGTGTTTCTCTATAATATCTTTACAAGTCCCATCGTGACACATATTTCCCTTCTTGATCTTAGATTTACAGGTAGTCATGTTCTGATTTAATTGTTTTAAGTATGTCACCTTGAGATATGTCTTTACTCCTGTTTATAGATATGGTTATGTCCATTTAGTGTTTTTGTGTTTTATGTCTTTTCTTTGTTTGTTATACTCTTGTGAATTTACTTAAAAAATTTTTGTGGGTCACTACGATTGATCGTAATAAATACCTATGTATGTGATTTTTACATTTAGTACCCTTCCTGTCGTGATTGATGTCCTACGACCGACGGAGATTCCTTCCGTTCTCACCTTAACTTAACCTTTCCCGTATTTTCTATGATGGTAATGTGGTCCTTGTAAAGTACAGGAAATAAAAAATTTTATATTTATTTTGTCTTCACAATTTTAAGTCATTAAGACTCGCTGTTCATGTGTCTACTAGAATACCAATCGACATGAAAACTTGTAAAAGTTATAAAATTAAAAAAGAGGTTTAGATTTTTCTTAAGAAAGAGAACTGATTCGACGGAATTTTTAATGACTCCCTTTGGTTTTTTCCCTTTATTGATGTCTTTGTTCGTCCACAAGTTTCCCAGATTAAGAATATAGTTTAGAGGGTCGGGGTTTTCCGTCGTCTCTGTAAAATAGGGTAAAGGGAACGAAGAGAAGGGTGGAAGAGGAAGATTTGTGGTCCCCGACCAGTCGGACAGACAAAACTGTGAGTTTTCGTAATGTCAGAAGGAATACTTTTGAGTGTCTTTCCAGACTTAAAACTTTAGGAGTGAAAGTGAAATTCGTATTTGTTTTCTGATTTGAGATCCTATAGGAGTTGTTGTTGGTGGTGAAATGTCAAATGTTCCGGAAAGGGGTGTGTAGGACAATAAGCTAAGAGTCTTTTTGAGAACAACTCCAGTCATAATGATTATGGGTGTAAATGTCTACTTCGACTACTAGTCTCACCGATTAATGGTTGGTCTCCAGTACTCAGTTACTGTTTCAGCCCTGATGTTGGAGAGTCAAAGACTTGGATTAGTAGGGATACTACACTACTGATTCAAAGTTGGCATGTTGTTGTCGGGGTCTTTTGTCCTCCCCAACAAACGTTGTGTGTTTGACGAGACTAGATGGGGGGAAAAGAAGTAAGAAGGTAGAGACTAGAAAGTCTGTTCGTCGGTTCTTATTCAACGGTGATTATTGAGAAGGGAAGGGACATCGGTGAAGGACGAAGAAGAAGGGTATTGAGGAGGTCTACTTGTCCGTCTTTTCCCTTTGTGTATATTGATCTGTCAAGGAAGTTGTATCCTTAGGGTCGTGGTTTCTCTCTATAATGGTGTCGAGATCTGAATTCTCAGTCCCTCGTCCTTGTGTGATGTCTTTTCGGATCCGATGGGGAGAAATAGTCACGACCGTGTACAGGAAATGACTTCCCTAAATTAATTGTCTTTTTACATTTTCATGGTCAAAAAATTAGCCAGGGCCCGAAGGTTGACCCGAGGGTGAAGTTTCGACTAAGGAGCAGACAATCCACCTACGAAACAGTAAAAGTCAGTAGTTGCCCCGACGAAAATAAGAGGACTTTTTCGGTTAATTTATAAATACTTTGAATCCGTTTCAGACGGGTCTCATCTCATAGTGAGTGATGTGTATTTTCTGTTTGTCCGTAATAAGTTTTGTGTCTCGAGGTCCTTGGGCGCAGTCGTGGGACGAGGTGAGGACGGGAGTAGGGTCCGGTCCACACGGGAGTAGGGTCCGGTCCACACGGGAGGCGACCGAGGAGGAGCTAGTGTGTCGTCGAACATAGAGACCTTGACCTTCCTCACGAGTCAACGAGGTCAGTACAGGTTGAGAACCGTTGGGGTGTCTGGCATTGGGGGTCCGAGGACACAGGTGCTCTGATATGTCCGTTCTTATGATCTCATCCAACGATACGGGAGGAGGTTCCCTAGAAGGACGGGGTCCCTACCTTGGACACAGAGAATGCAGAAGACGTAACCGTCCGTCCAAGAAATGGAGATCGCGGTGGACTCTTCGGGGGTTATGACGAATGGTTCCTAAGTGGACGTTTTCCCTGAGGAGTCTTGTGGTTTCTTTTTGTCAGTGAGTCTTCATTTAAATTAGTAAACGACTTCTGTTTACTATTGTTTGTAGACGACTCTCTGATGTCTTTTTCAGGAGTTCGGGTTTTCTCTGTGTTAAGGACCGGAGGAGTGACCTTTTCTGACTACGACCCTCCCTAACCCCCGTCCTCCTCTTCCCCTGCTGTCTCCTACTCTACCGACCTACCGTAGTGGCTGAGCTACCTGTACTCACACTCACTTGAGGCCCTCAGCCACTACCTGTCCCTCCGGACCGCACGACGTTAAGTACCCCAGCGTTTCTCAGCCTGTGCTGACTGGCTGACTTGACTTGACTTGACTTCGGAGGTCAGATGACCCCCACCTCCCCACCAACCTTTACATCGGTCATTTTGTTTACTGAATTGACGTTTGACGTTGACGATACTTAAAAGTCACGATGTTTCCTTCCTTTGTTTTCGACTTGAGACTAAAGACCAGGAAATGAAACCCTTCCGACCTGTTCTTTACAGATAAATAAGTAAGAAAGAAGATAAAGGAAGAAGTCATTTAAGACTGTTTGACCCTAACCACTAGTAACAGGTATACTCATTTTAAATAGAAATCCCCGGTCACCACCAAAACGACCTCTACATCGGTGAGACTCGAGAACCCCGTGAACTCGTCCGGTGGAGGTATCGTTCCGGTTGGGGGTCAATTAAGAGAGGGTGACTTGAAACCTAGGGTTGTCGGATGTGACGGATTCGTTACGGTCTCGTGAGGAGTCCCGTTATCGACGGAGTATAGTGTTCCCGTTAGAAACATTATCTACTTGCTCCTCATTAGTGTCTTCACCCAGGAGTATAGATTACACATGTATGGTAGTGTAAAAGAACGTTATATAATGTACTTTTTCGTCCTACATTTTAATATAGGGGGACTTGAGTGTCATTTTGAGTACACGTAATTTTTTTTTTTTCTGACGTTCTTTTTTTTGTCCAACATTCACTAGAGAGGGAGAATTTGTCAAAGGATTTAAATGTCAAAAAGTGTTGCCTTTAAAGGGTACTCCTTTTTTTCTACATGTCCTACTCGATAGGTAATATAATTTGTTGAGTAAGATTTCCCGACTATAGCCCCTTGTGTATTTCGTTTATGGTCTCATTCTGTCCTTGTCAACTGTCAAAGTTGACTTTTCGATACAGTTTGTTCTCTTAAACCTACTATACCTGGGATCCTTTCCCGTTCAGTCTCCAGACTGATCGATATGAAGTGAGAGGTCCTTTTGCTCTATAGTTTGGATTGCAATTCATTTTTCAGAAGTAAAACTGCACGGACTTTTTCGTGGAGTTTAATAGAAAAACCGAAGTACGTATGGTTCATTATAAGTCTAACTATCAAAACGGAGAGTGTAATATACTTTCTACTACCGTGTGTTCTTCTTTCTCACCGTGACTCTTGAGTGGTCTCGTCGATCATACATAATCTGAAGTACGTCCCTCTGTCAAGGGAAAATCTCTACCGTAATTACATTATCCTAATTTAATAACCGGAAATTAGGAGTTGGGGTGGGGAATAATAGTCTTACTTAAACCCACTTAATGAATTGCTAGTCTTAAACAAAGGAGAGGGATTTTACGCCTACCACTATGGTCCATGGATAGAGGTCCGTCACCCACACTTCTGATTTACTCTATTAGGTAAATTCCTTACCATATTCCTGATATATCAATCGTCGATTAATATTAGGATGATAGTGTATTCTTCTTTAAACCAAATTTCATTGACCCGATTCCAAGACCACGATTCACTGGTCCGGGTCTTGTTTTCGTGTCTAGACGAACTAAAGATTTAATTAAGAAAAATAGTGTGTCGAAGGGATTCCTCGGGAAGGTAATTTTATGTCCTCACACCCTTGTTCCGTCACTTACTTTTACTCGTTTAATAAGAATTACCGAGTTCTTTTGATTAAGGAGAACTCCACCCTAACAACTTCCAGAAGGAATAGTACTTGACTTTGTCCAAAGTAACATTGAGACTGGGTAAATAAACTTCGAGGTGAGACTATAGTCAGTCTTGTTCTGATTCCTGATAGACTGAAAATACAGGGTACGGGTTTAGGGAGGTGAGGAGACCCTACCGTCTCAAACAAAAATTTCAAGTGTAATTAAATAAGTTTGTT
The DNA here is from genome assembly GCA_006410555.1 of Capra ibex. NCBI lineage: Eukaryota > Metazoa > Chordata > Mammalia > Artiodactyla > Bovidae > Capra > Capra ibex. Next base: position 2,325,783 of record SJYO01000233.1, on the reverse strand, counting down.
AGTAATCACTCGTGATAGTCTTTCCGTGACACGACCTTTAGTCCTGAGTCTTTAGGTTGAGTCAGGGTCGAGGACGGGTGGGTCCTTCTGTTTGTGTGTGTGACTCTTCTCTACTTCCTCGAGATTGTTTCCCGTTTCCCTCCCTGCTGGTAGACTTTCAGAGTTAAATTGAACTGTTGTAGATGACTTCTTATTTTTTATCAAGTTCCGTCTTCATCCTTAATTCTTCTAATATATTCAAAAATGAAGAATGTAAATTTGTGTGTAAAAAGAGTTCGATGTTCTCCCGATTCTAAGACGTCGAAAATTGAATACGTAAGAAGTCCCGGAATCTAAAAAAAGAAGGTTTTTCAAGATCAAGGTTTTATCCTTCTCCTTTATACAAGTTATTTCTGTGGGTCCTTTTGATACTCTTTTTTTTAGACTACGTTAGACATGAGTATTTACTAAGGTAAAATTTCTGGGACCGTCCTGAAGTTTGATGAGGAAATGTAACTTTAAAGGGATGTCCCTTAAGGGACCAGCAGGTCACCAATCCCCAGTACCCAAATTAGGGATCCCCCTTGATTCAACGGTACGTCGTTTCAGTTTTTTTTAAAAAATTAATTTTTATTTTATTTTTTGGTTTAATGGGATGTTACACACGAGTGACGAGGTGTCCTCTGTTCTCTCGGATCAAATAAAGGAATTTATGTCGTAAACGTCAGTTACGGGAACATAGTTACTATTACTTTCGAAATTTACATATGACACATTATGTCAAATTTCCCGTGAAAGTGTTTGTTGTTTGAATCTCTTTTATTGAAGTTGTGTATACTGGTTTCCCGATTGAATGAAATGATTGTTCCTCACGTATATTTGGTTCTTGTTTTCTCGGTTTGTTGAGTGAATTTTTGCTCGTTTTACGTTCTTGACCGTCTGAAGGTCCATCCCTTCCCTCTCCGAACACCCTTTCCCTCCGTCCCTATTATGTTTCTAGATTATTTGTATACTAACATAATAGGAATAGGTATATTGTAGTAGGATTTGATTTCCTTTACGTTTAGTTTCATTGTTGAAAAGTGAGAAGTCCGATTATTAAAGTTGTATTTTGTGGGTCACGAAAGTCCCTACTCCTTTTTACTACGAATATGAGACAACCATCTTCGTATTTAACCTTTTAGAATAGATCTCCGTTGAACCGTGATAGATGTTTATACGTTTATGGGTGTTGGGTTGTCTGGGTATCGTTCGTTGTAGGATGTCTGTGTAGGGGGTTTCAGACGGTTTAATAAATACTCCTACTTGTTATTTAAAGACGTTAATTTTACTGGTAGTTTTCTCCGGGTGAATTTACTTAATACCAGTAGATATGTTGTCTTAGACCATGTCGATAATTTTCCATTTTACCATTCGACATCTACGACTATACCTCGGTAGACGTTCTATGTGGCAGTTCATTTTTTTCGTACCACATCTCCGTCCATATATCATAATAGGGAAATTATGTTTATTTGTATATATGTCTGTCTAGATAATATACGTATAAGATACGTACAAAGAAGGGAGATTCTTCCTTGTTTTATTGACAAGTCATCAATGGAATTACTTTCCTTATCTCGTTCTTTTAAATTGAAGAGTAAAAATTTGAAGAAATAACAAACTTAAAAGATTGGAATTCTTATAGATGATGACACCCAATTCTTAGGGAATCTTCTTTACCTCATCGGGAGTTTCAGTTGTTCTCAGACTTTGTGTCATAAACCCACGTCAGAGTTTTTCCTGTCTTACCTTAACACAAGCGTCGGCGGCGACGCGGCGGCAGCGAGAGGTTACGGTCGCGGTGGAGATCGAGCGGTTCGAGGTCGGCTTCCTCTTCACCCCTTATTCCTCCAGAGATATGGTACCGAACGTCTTTCGTCTGACGGGCGTTTAGGTGGCCACCATTTCGTCCTCGTTGAGCGATGTTTTCGTCGAGAGTTCTCACGCGGGAGATGACCTCCCCACTTCTTTGGAGTAGTAATGTCCGGACCATGACACCGTGAGACACTTTAATCTGTAATAGACCTCAGGTGAGTTGAAGACTAAGCGTTTGAAGGGAAGGTCGCAGACCACGCCCTTTAACGAGTCCTGAAGTTTTGTCTAGACGCGAAGGTCTCACGTCGATAACCACGAAACGTCCTCCGTTCACTCCGGATAGACCAACCGGAAAAACTTCTGTGGTTGAACATACGATAGGTACGGTTTGCACATTGTTAATACGGTTTTCTGTAGGTCGATCGTACGACGTATGCACCTCTTGTACGAATTCTTAGGTGATACTACCCTTTGTAAAGTAAGAAATAATTTTTTTTTTAATAGAAGAAGGACAATAACCATCAAGACTTGCAATCTATAAAAAAAAGGTACCCCAGTTTTCCATGGATTCATATACTAACGTTCACCTTTTATCCCCAGTCTTTAGTACATAACCGTCAAAAAGGTAAAAGTAAACACACACTTAAAAATTATATTTACGCCCCTGTATTCGTAATTACTTTCAATTTTACAAAGTCACTTGTTCAAAGTCGTCAAGTTGAAATATTGTTAATGTTTATTTGGACAATTTAAAAAGACCTGTTACGGTCGTAAACCTAAAAAAATTTTGTTCGTTTAAAGAATAACTGACGTTGATTTACCACAAACATCGTAAAAATAGTACGTCATCTAAGGTAGGTAAGTGATATGAAAAGACTCAACAGGATGTACGTTCGTGTACAAAAATTACAACAGACAGAAGACACGACAAGGATATTCAAACGATAATTTTATGTAATTTGATAATTTTTTTTTCTGTCTTACTAGGGACAAACAAAGGTTCCGTTTGGTAAGTTATAGTGTCATTAGGTTTAGGTACGGGGTTGATGATTGTGGTTTCTTCGACTTGTCAGGATACTTCTGGATGCTCTGGAAGTTCTTGCAGTAAAAGTTATATCCCCTAACCTTACGTTTTCATCCTTCAGTTTTCTATGGACCTCGTTGTCCGTTTAAACCGGAACCTCATGTTTTACTTCGTCCCGTTCCCGATTGTCTCAAAACGGTTCTCTTGCGTATCCAGTATTGTGGGAGAAGGTTGTTGTGTTCTCTACTGAGATGTGTACCTGTAGTGGTCTACCCGTTATACCTTTAGTTTAACTAATATAAAAAACGTCGGTTTCTACCTCTTTGATATGTCAGTCGTTTTTGTTCTGTTCCTCGACTAACGCCCAGTCTAGTACTTGAGGAAAAACGTTTTAAGTCTTAATTTAACTTCTTTCATCCCTTCTGGTGATCTAGTAAGTCCATACTGGATTTAGTTTAGTGAATACTAATATGTCACCTTCACTGTTTATCTAAGTTCCCTAATCTAGACTATCTGTCTCGCGGACTTCTTGATACCTGTCTCCAAGCACTGTAACATATCCTCCGTCACTAGTTCTGGTAGGGGTTCTTTTTCTTCACGTTTTTCCGTTTTGTCAACAGATTCCTCCGGAATGTTTATCGACTCTTTTCTTCTCTTCACTTTCCGTTTCCTCTTTTCCTTTCTATCTTCGTAGACTTACGTCTCAAGGTTTCTTATCGTTCCTCTCTATTCTTTCGGAAGGAGTCGTTAGGTACGTTTCTTTATCTCCTTTTGTTATCTTACCCTTTCTGATCTCTATAGAAATTCTTCTAATCTCTATGGTTCCCTTGTAAAGTACGTTTGTACCCGTGTTATTTCCTGTCTTTACCATACCTGGATTGTCTTCGTCTTCTATAATTCTCCACCGTTCTTATGTGTTTTCTCGATGTGTTTTTTCTGGAATTACTGGGTCTATTGGTGTTACCACACTAGTGAGTGGATCTCGGTCTGTAGGACCTCAGGCTTCAGTCCACCCGGAATCCTTCGTAGTGATGTTTGTTTTCATCACCTCCACTACCTTAAGGTCAACTCGATAAAGTTTAAGATTTTCTACTACGACATTTTCACGACGTGAGGTATACGGTCGTTTAAACCTTTTGAGTCGTCACCGGTGTCCTGACCTTTTCCAGTCAAAAGTAAGGTTAGGGTTTCTTCCCGTTACGGTTTCTTACGAGTTTGATGGGGTGTTAACGTGAGTAGAGTGTACGATCGTTTCATTACGAGTTTTAAGAGGTTCGATCCGAAGTTGTCATACACTTGGCTCTTGAAGGTCTACAAATACGATCTAAATATCTTTTCCGTCTCCTTTGTAGTTTAACGGTTGTAGGCAACCTTTTGTCGTTTTCGTTCTCTCAAGGTCTTTTTATAGATGAAGACGAAATAACTGATGTCGTTTCGGAAACTGACACATCTAATGTTGTTTGACACCTTTTAAGTTCTCCACACTTATGGTCTAGTGTAATGGACGGAGGACTCTTTAGACATACGTTCAGTTCTTCGTTGTCAATCTTGACCTATACCTTGTTGCCTGACCAAGGTTTAACCCTTTCCTTATGGAGTTCCGACATATGGTAGTGGACAAATAAATTGAAGATACGTCTCATGTAGTACGTTTTACGGTCCGACCTACTTCGTGTTCGATCTTAGTTCTGACGACCCTCTTTATAGTTATTGGAGTCTATACCTCTACTGTGGGAATACCGTCTTTCACTTCTCCTTGATTTCTCGGAGAACACTTTCTCCTCTCACTTTTTCAACCGAACTTCGAGTTGTAAGTCTTTTGATTCTAGTACCGTAGACCAGGGTAGTGAAGTACGGTTTATCTACCCCTTTGTTACCTTTGTCACTCTCTGAAGTAAAAGAACCCGAGGCTTTAGTGACGTCCACCACTACCGTGGGTACTTTAATTTTCTGCAAGCGAGGAACCTTCCTTTCGATACTATTTGGGTCTGTCGTATAATGTTTCGTCTCTGCAATCAAACGGTTGTTTCCAGGCAGATCTGTTTCGATACCAAAAGGTCCTCAGTACATACCTACACTCTCAGCCTGGTATTTCTTTAGACTCACGGCTTCTTAATTACGAAAACTTGACACTACAACCTCTTCTGAGCTGTCAGGGAACTTGACGTTCTTTTAGTTTGGTCAGGTTGGATTTCCTTTAGTCAGGACTTATAAGTAATCTTCCTGACTACGACTTCAACTTGGAGGTTATGAAACCGGTGGACTACACTTCTTCTAAGTGACCTTTTCTGGGCCTACGACCCTTTCTAACTTCCGCCCTCCTCTTCCCCTACTGCCTTCTACTCTAACAACCCACCGTAGTGGTTGAGCTACCTGTACTCAAACTCGTCCGAGGCCCTCAACCACTACCTGTCCCTTCGGACCACACGACGTCAGGTACTCAGCCTGTGTTGACTCGGTGACTTGACTTGACTTCTTACATAAAGAACCCGAAGGGACTACCGAATCACCATTTCTTAGACGGACGGTTACGTCCTTTGTACTCAAACTAAGGACCAGGTCCTTCTCGGATGTACGGAGTCTCGTTGGATGGGGCACGTGTTGATGACTCGGACACGAGATCTCAGGACCTTACCGTGGATGACTTGGGGTGCGTGGGACCTCGAGTACGAGGCGGTGTTCTCTTCGGTAGTATTACTCTTTGGACGTGTGACGGTGGTCTGTGATCGGGGTCGAGTGTTGATCTCTTTTCAGGAACGTCGTTGCTTCTGGGTCGTGTCAGTTTCTAATTAATTAATTGCATTAATAAAAAATTTTTTCTTACACATAGAACCCTGAAGGGACCACCGGGTCACCAATTCTGAGACGAGAAGGTGTCGTCCCCTTTACACAATCTAGAGACCAGTCCCTTAATTCGAGGGCATACAGTACACCATACCCCCCTTTTATTTTTTCTAGACGTTTCGGAGAAATACAGATCGTGTTTCATCCACAAGTTTTCTGTCGTCGTCTTAAAAGACTTAAGTATTATATAAATATCAATTACATGACTGTACCTGAGACCTAAAATAAAACCCTCTTCAAATTCTCATGACATCAGTACCATTGACCTCCGGGACGGGAGTCGTTGGGATTACACGATCTCTCTTCTCTGATTTCTGAATTTTATTGTTACTTAAACACTATCCACCCGTCCCTTGTTCTGGAAAGTTCCTCAACCGAGAGTAGTCCTAATTCTCTTTTATTTGAGACTTTTCTGACCGTTGGAGGTCTTTGATGTCTTACCCGAAATGTTATTGGATTATCACGAATGTGATCCGAACGTTAAGTTAGAGGTAATTTCTTACTACCATGGAAAATTTCAATTACATGTGAAGTGTGGTCGGCTTTACCGATAGTAGTTTTTTAGGTGTTTGTCATTTACGACCTCTCCCACACCTCTCTTTCCTTAGGAGGATGTCACAAACACCCTTACATTTGACCAAGTCGGTGATCCCTCTCGTCATACCTCTAAGGAATTTTTTGATTTTTGTCTGGATGGTTTACTGGGACGTTAGGGTGGGAACCCGCACGTAGGCCTCTTCTCGTACCAGACTTCTGTGTGCGTGGGGTCACAAGTCACCCCGTTACAAATGTTATCGGTCCTGTACCTTCGTTGGATTTACAGGTAGCTGTCTCCGTACCTATTTCTTCTACATCACGTATATTGTAATAGGTCGGTAATTTTTGTCTTCTTTATTACGGTAAACGTCCTCGTACCCACCTGGATGTCTGACAGTATGATTCAGTCTGTTTCTTCCTATTGACAGGATACTGTAGGGAATACACACCTTAGATTTGTATTTACTATGTTTACTTGAAGAAATATTTTGTCTTTGTCTAAGTGTCCGAATCTCTTGCTTGAATACCGACGACCCCACTCCCTACCTCCCTTTCCTATCAAACCCTCAAACCCTAGTTGTATATGGGTGACGACATAAATTTTACCTATTTGTTGTTCCAGGACGACATGTCGTGTCCCTTGCGCCGAGTACAATACACCGTCAGACCTACCCTCCCCTCAAACTCCCTCTTACCTATGTATGTATACATACCGACTCCAAGGACGAGGGGGGGTGGGGGAGGGGGCGGTTGATGGACTTTGATAGTGTTGTGACAATTGGACGATGTGAGGTTATGTTTTATTTTTCAAATTTTTATATATTTTTTGTTTTGTTCTTTTTTTATTTGAATTACATTGGGGGAAAGTTTCACTTCCTGTGAAGTTCGCTTTCTGGTCGAATTTAGATATACGGAGGAAGTAAGTCATAAATGACTTTCGGTCGAGACACGGCCCCTTCCGTTGCCGTGGACTGGGGTCATGAGAACGGACCTTTTAGGTTACCTGCCTCCTCGGACCACCCGACGTCAGGTACCCCAGCGATTCTCAACCTGTGCTGACTCACTGAAGTGAAAGTGAAAAGTGAAAGTACGTAACCTCTTCCTTTACCGTTGGGTGAGGTCAGAAGAACGGACCTCTTAGGGTCCCTGCCCCCTCGGACCACCCGACGGCAGATACCCCAACGTGTCTCAGCCTGTGCTGACTTCGTTGAATCGTCGTTGTCGTCGTCGTCGAGACACGGTCCCGGGGCTCTATCTGTCGTTCTACTGTCCTGTGGTGGCCGGGACAAGAGATCGTCCCTTCCGTTTTATCCTGTTGTGTATACGTCTATTCTAGTAAAGACCCTCCCATTCGAGACATCGTCTTTTGGGTTACTTTGCTGCACTCGGTCAACTGCACTGTCCTAAGAAATCTATTCCGACAATCTTTCTTGAGACTCCTCGACTCCAGACTCGTCTCTAGATTTACTGTTCCTCTGTCGATACATGTCTATATCCCCCCTTTCTTAAGATCCGTCTCCCCTTCAGGATCTCCGTTCCACAGAGTCGTCCTTACTCGAAGGGAGGGTTAGGGGGTGTCGGGACTCGGATCCTCCACCTTTGCGACCGACGTTGGGACGTCGGACTGATGTCAGGGTCTTCTCGTGTCCAGGTCCCTGTTGATGTTGAGTGTCCTCCTTCGAAGGTTCCCATGAGAAGGTTTCAAGACAGAACCTCCTTTCGGTCCGTCATGAATCCCTACCCTCGTCAGTCCAAAGTCTGAGTCTAAGACTGGTTAGGGCCGAGGTGAGTAACGGACGATTCACTTCTACTCTTTTTAGTGACTCGGAGGGACAAACGGGAAGATATTTTCTCCTGATTATTGGGGATGGAGGACCCCAACACTCCGATTCGCTCGATTACCTACAGTTCACGAGTCCTGTCATGTGCGGTTTATAAGTTATAACCACTATTTTACCGATACCATCATCATCGTGATCGTTTTTCTATAGTTTGTGTTTCCTAATGCCAGTGACAATAATGCGTTGTAATTGTTTGTCATAAGTTATATTGCTTGTATTTTCTCGTGTAGATCCCTAAAGGGACCGCCGGGTCCCCAATTCTTAGGTGGACGGTTACGTTCCCTGTGCCTAAGCTAGGGACCAGACCCTTAATTCTAGGGTGTACGTTGATTCGGGAACACAGTGTTGATGACGGGAGTTCCAGATCTCGGGTCCGAGGTGTTCTCTTCGGTGACGTTGGTCTTCGGGTACATCGTATTGATCTCTCATCGGGGTGAACGACGTTTATTTCTTCCGGGTACTCGTCGTTGTTTCTGGGTCGTGTCAGTTTTTATATATATATATAAGAATTTCTCGTGTAGGTATCAGGATCTCTTGACTGTTCAACAAAGTTCATCCCCGTTACCGGGGAGGTAGTAATTAAAGAGGAGTTACTGTGTCTCAGATTTCGGTTAGTAATGGTGAGGGAGTCCGAACGGGTTTAGTGTGACTTTCTTAACCTAATCGGAGAAAATGAACTCTCCCATCTCTTCCTTTGTTCCCTTCTTCCCTCCTTTCCTTCCTCCTTCTTTCTTTTCGTCGATTTTTTTTAAGGGAATGGGAGAAGGGTCTATGAACTTTACGAAAGAGATCTTCAGAAAAAGATGGTGTTAATTTTAAGTCTGTCTGTTGTTTGTCCAACTCGAATGTAGAAGACTTAATGACTCTTACTTGACCAATTTACTCCCCGAGAAGGGTCTTTGTCACCTTTCCTCGGGTCCGAATTGAGGTCTTGTATAAACGACTTACTGACTGGAAACCGTGTAATGAGTTGGAGCGACTCGATTAGTAGAATGGGAGTGTTCAAGGAAGAGGAAAAGAGGGGTAGTGTCAAACTCCAGAGTTCTGACCGGTTACACGGTTCGGTCCTTGTACCCGTAGTGGAAGTGTAGAGTGAGAGTCAGTGGTAAAACAGTGTGGATGATCCAAAGAGGGTGATAGGTCACCGAGATTAGGTTAATAACGTTGTTGAGAGACCGAAGGGTCCACCGCGATCACCATTTCTTGAACGGACGGTTTCGTCTCTTCACTCAATATTACGGACCCAGTCTTTCTAGGGGACCTCCTCCGGTACCGTTGTGTGAGGTCATAAGAACGGACCCTTTAGGGTACCTGTCTCCTCGGATCGTCCGATGTCAGGTATGCCAGTGTCTCTCAGAGTGTGCTGATTTGTGTGTTTGTGTTGTTGAGAATCACCTCGAGTTTTGGAGGTCGGTGTACGAGGGACCTAGGTTTAGTTATGACAGAATATTCGACTGGAGACTCACCAATAAAATACTATCTGTGATAAAATTCACGAAATATATATGTAGTAGAGTAAATCATAGATGGAGTATCAAGACACTACTCTTAATAATAATAACAGTAAAATCTCAACTTTTTTGCTTCCAAGTCTTTCATTCGACGGGTTTACTGTTTCGATGGTTCATGACCCCCGTTCCTTAAGTTACTTAGGTCCATTAGACTGATCAGTTGCTTGACACCGATGAGAAGTAGTCACGACGACGACGACGACGATTCAGCGAAGTCAGTACAGGCTGAGACACGCTGGGGTATCTGCCGTCGGGTGGTCCGAGGCGGTAGGGACCCTAAGAGGTCCGTTCTTGTGACCTCACCCAACGGTGACGGAAGAGGTTACGTACTTTCACTTTTCACTTTCACTTCAGCGAGTCAGCATAGACTGAGAATCACTGGGGTACCTGACGTCGGGTGGTCCGAGGAGGCGGGTACCCTAAAAGGTCCGCTCTCATGACCTCACCCCACGGTAACGGAAGAGGCAGTAGTCACGATGATGGGATTATAAAGATTTCATATTTAGACTAGTATTCTGTGGAGACAAATTTTGAAGTCCAATATAGAGTTAATGTAGAATTTTTTTTGTTTTTTGTGGAGTCATCAAGGGGATGTCTTGTCTCAAGTTTGATGAGTCTCATCGTAGTTCCGGAGGTTACTCAATCGTTGATACTGGTTCAGTTTGGTGCCCGACAATTTGTACCCTTGAATTTTCTTCAGCTCGTCTGTTAGTCGTCTCCCGGTTGCCGTGTACCACCAATACTCGGTCTTAAGATTTCTCTGACGACCCAAACTGGGGGTCGAGGTGGTAAAAGGTCTATCGGAACGTGTTCAGTAAAGGAGAGACTCGGAGTCCGGTGAGTAAATAATTTACCCCTATCATGGTCATGAATGAAGTATAGAAGGATATCCACGACACTTCTATTTTTAATGAATTGTGTCCCTAAAGGGACCACCAGGTCACCAATTCTTTGGGACGAAGGTCCTGTCCCCTGTGTCTAAACTAGGGATCAGTCCCTTGATTCTAAGGTGTCCGGTGTACTACGTCGGTTTTTTTTCGTTTTAAATGAATAGTGTCTCGGACCGTGTACTGTTGGAGAGTTCCAATAATGACGAGTACGGAGGGTGTTTGGGTCTGAGGGACGTTACGATGAAGGAGAGACGGTCCAGGAAGTCACCCCGAGTCGGTAGTCGTGGAGGGGTTTCCCGACGACCCGGTCCCGGGTGGGGTAATAAGTGGGCACCGTCGGAACGGACGAGGTACCCAGTGTTGTGTCGTGAGCTGAGACTTTGACGGACACAGACTAGAGAGGAGTCCGTAAATTGAGGAGTATCCGTGGGGGTCTCAGATTGTTCGTCGTGACAGTGAACCGTCAGTCTACGATGAAATTACTCTATTGGAATCAAAGGAGTAACTGTTTTGTCCTCCTTTCTTTTCTTTCTCTAGTCGTAGTAGGTAGAACTCCCTATATTCTTAAGTTCCCCTGTTAAGGTACCTCTGAGAAACTTTTCACGAGAGGTGTCCATTTACATCCTTGACCACAATGAGGTGCCACCATTCCGTTTCGTGTCCCTTGGTGCGTGGACGTCTGTCTGGTCTTAAAACGGGGACCTCGGATTCTTTTCGACATTAGACAAAAGTCAGCGACCCTCCCGAGATATTTACCACAGTGTGTCGAGACCTCACCCAAACACACCTAAGAAAAATCCCTTCCCTTAGAAAAAATTTTGTATGGACTGATTTGACAAGAATGTCATAAGGAATTAACTCCATAGTGATATAATGTTTCATTTTGTTAAACCTCTACCTCAGTAATGGGGTACCCTGGAGGTTTCTGTAAAGGGATTTAATGTTGGTTAAGTAACACGTACCCTAAAATTTCTATTTATTTTTAATAAATTATCAGTTATAAGGACCAGAAATAATAATTATGGTCCTCTACCGATTGAAAATGACTCAAAAATAGTGTACGATTAGGTACTTTTTATGAAATAAGGGTTGTTACGTCTTTTTAACCGTCATAATAGGATAAAAAGTCTCCTCCCTTTTGTCTGAATCTCGTTCATTGAACGAGAACCAGTGGACCGATCCTCCTTCTCGAACCTAAAATTTTCGTCCTAGATGAGGTTTTGGGTGTCATAAATATGACGTAAATTTTTATTCCGGAACCTTATTTCTTCTACACCATGTATATATGTTACCTTATGATAAGTCGGTATTTTTTTTCTTACTTTATTACGTCACACGTCGTTATACCTACGTTGGTCTGTAGCAGTGTGACTCACCTCACTCAGTCTTTCTGTTTGTGACATACTGTAGTAAACATACACCTTAGATCATAGACTGTGTACGTGCGTACGAGTCAGTGAAGTCAGGACGGGTCGAGAAACGTTGGGGTACCTGACCTCGGGTGGTCCGAAGAGACAGGTACCCTAAGAGGTCTGTTCTCATGGCTGCACCGGACTGTGTTTACTTGAAAAAATGGTTTGTCTTTTCTGAGTGTCTGTATCTTTTGTCCGAACGCCAACGGTTCCCCCACCCTCCATCTCCTCCCCTCCTGACCCTTAAACCTTAATCGTCTATATTTGATAATGTGTATCCTACCTACTTGTTGTTCCAGGATGATATATCGTGTCCCTTGATATAGGTTAGAGGACCCTATTTGGTATTACCTTTTCTTATAAAATTTTTTTTACATACATGCATATGTTTGTTCAGTGAAACGTTATGTTATTTCTAACTGTGTAACGTTTAGTTGATATGAAGTTAAAAATTTTTGATTTACAAAAAAATTTTTCCCGAGACTCCCTTAAGGGACCACCAGGTGACCAATCCTGAACCGTGAAAGGAAGGACCCCTGGGTCCAATCTAGAGACCACCCTTGATTCTAGGACGTTTATGACACCGGTTTTATAATTCCTGAAATTTGTTGTTCCAGGATGTCATATCGCGTCTCTTGATATAAGTCATATGAGGATACTATTTGGTATTACCTTTTCTTATAAAAATTTTCCTACATATAAACATATTTACTTAGTAAAACGACATGTCATCTTTAATTATGTTATAATATTTAGTTGATGTGAAGTTAAATTTTATATATGTACAAAATATTTCCGGAAACTCTTTGGACTTGTGATTACTATAATTCCCTAATGACAATTTGATGAAACACACTTTTATTCTTTGTTTAAAATTCACAAGAGAGAATGTCTCTCATGATTACATCAATGTCTACTTTATAGTTCTTTGTTCCAGTTTGTAAAATATTTTCCTTATTTTGTTTAATTACCATTGTATATGAGTTGAGAAGTGTCGAGTGGTTCAAAATTATTGGAATATTTAATCTAAAAGAATAAGGGTAAAATGTCTAATCCTTTACCTCTCTTTCCCGTTGTAAATGGTTATAAAGATTGCTATCTACACTCCGATCATACTATGAATTCTCTCTTTTGTCCAGGTCTATCCAATCATTGAACGGTACGACCTTCAGACAGAGGTTACAGACACGGTGTCCCTTTCAGGGTTCTCCAAACTCGGGGTGTCGGTGTACTGTACCTCGGGGCTCTCTCACCGTCTACGGAGGTTTAAGACCAAGAAGCGGTGGTGTATGGTACGTCGGACCTGTACTTTCCACCGAAGAAATTGATAGTACGGAAAGACTTAACGTCTACGTATTTAAAGTATGTCCCGTCTCGTACTGGCTGAAGGATGGGTAGTTTCGTGAGACCTGTCGTAAGTGGTGAGGTACTCTGGTTTCCCGACAGTTCGTCGGGTTTGGTCGGTGCAAGGTCTCTCAGAGTTCTTCCCCTCTTTCCGTCGGAGTCGACTCTCTCAATTCGAAGATGTTAATTCCCTTCAAAGGTTCCAGTCCTTGTCTTAGACTCTACTCCACCGTTTCGGTGTAGAAGAGAGTCGTCACGGAGTCCGGACGCGAAGTCCGACGGTGGACAAACTACGACACTGGTTACACTGAATGAGTTTGGGACTCCCTCTTTCCATTCCGTCGACAAATCTCCTCCTACATACTCGTGGTTTGGACTTCCGTTTCGTTGGACCCAGTAATCGGTTCACTGGAACCTGTTTATTTAATGAATTAGAGTTAAAAGAACAGATGGTCCACTCTCATTATCTATTTAACATTTACAAGTTATTCTAGATTGTCTCACGAGGTTTTTGACGATTGATTTTACGGGTGTAAGGGTCCATTTCCAAGGTATTGGATCTTTAGGGTCGTTGACATTTTCGTTCCATCTATACAGTTAGGTGGATCGGTGCGTGGAAAAGGTGTGTTTTATTCTCTGGAGTACTTTTAGTCCAGAGATGATCCTGTTTCTCTTGGTTTCTGAGTAGATTCTACGGACCCTCAGTCAGAAATTTTGGGATCTTAATACAAGGACTGTTCCCTATTCGAGAATAGTTTATACAATCACAGAATAGTTTATACAATCACAATTAGCGAGTCAGGTTGAAAAACGTTGGGGTACCCTGACATCGGTCGGTCGGTCCGAGGAGACAGGTACCTTAAGAGGTCCGTTCTCATGACCTCACCCATCGGTAAGGGAAGAGGTCTCCTAGAAGGGTCGGGTCCCTGACTTGAGTCGACCCAGAGGACTTAACATCCGTCCGAGAAATGACAGACTTGGTGGTCCCTTCGGGGTGAAATTTTGGGAAGGGGTCCGGAGAGGAGAAGGAGGAAGGAGATTCAGGTGACTAAGTCCGTGATAGAGGGAGAGTATAACTATGTTGACGGGATAAAATACAAACCACTGAGTATGAGTGGATTTTAAAATGTACTAAATATGTTCGAGTAGAGAAGGTAATAAACCGGTTTCTTTTGTTTCCTGTCGACCTATGGATTGTGCTCTAGGTCGTTTCAACAATATCGTAGTAATGTTTGGTTCCGAAGTTAAAAGTTGTCCAATGGGGTTCCAATTAGTTGTTGGACATTCCCGTCAACGACTCTACTCATTCTCTCTTTGTTCTGAAAGAGGTTCGAATGTTGGATTGGTTCCTTCGAGATTCATGTGTAAAACCAAATTTCTTTTAAATAAAATTTTTTTTCATTAGTTCTTTGTTGAGGGGGGTGATGGTGGTGGTAGTAAAGGATCTTTCTACTTCGTCCCCGTAATCCTCCAATATATGTGGAGACTGGAGGTTAGACCCTCTGGAATTCTCTCGATTTTCGTACTATAAATGAAAGGGGTTTGAGGTCGGATCCCGTTTGATGGACGAAGTAAAAATTTAAAGTAAGATAGATGAGACGATTAAGTTTCGTTTTTACTTTCGACCCCACTCCTCCTCCCCTTCTGTAAAAATTTTATGTGTAGTCTATTCTCTTGGATATTTATTTCAACACACATTTGATGTCTGAGGGAGAAACATTAAGTCCAATCATCGATTGTGACTTATCTCTTAAGTTCTTCTGAAGAAACCCTTCGAATCAAAGCTTACTTGATTTCGTACCTTTACCGTCTCTGTGACTCCGTCTTCTTAAGACTTCAACCCAAACTCCTGTTCGACCGACGGAACCGATCTTCTCGACCACCGTCTTCACTGAGCCTGTGCCTTTACTAACCGTCGTTCGGGTTGTCTTGTGCACTTCCTTTAGTCTAGACGGTATTGTTCGCGGGTGTCCGTGACCCAAAGATTCGTTCCATGCCTGTTTCCGAGTCTCGTGTCATCTGGAACTCTTTTAGTCGGGGAGCAAAATGTTTGCCCCTCTTACTCCAGGTCATCGTAATTCACTGAACTGACTCCAGAGTGTCACTCACCTTCACGACCCTGATCTCGGTTTAGTTCTAGTTTAAACAATGACTTCTCCTAGATAGATTGTGAGTACACTCCCTACCCCCCACCCCCCTCCACACCTCTCCTGTGTTTAAGTCCAAACAGGACTAATCCCAGGTCTTATCCTAATCACCGCCCCTTTCCGGTGCTGTTCACTGTCGGCCCCTTTATCCATGTCTACTAGACTTTCCTTTTCGGGTGATTCTGAATTCTCTGTCGACGAACCCCTCCCTCCACCCTCCCCCCAAGTACAAACCCTTGTGTACATTCTTAATTTCTAAAATTTTAATTTTTTTATTTTTTGATTTTTTTTTTTTTTCTCTCTCTCTGTCGACGACGACGACGATTCTCTGTCTACACCTATGTTTTCCTCTCTCTCGTAGCATTCCAGTACTAAGGGTAGTTTCTCATTGTAGTATAAAGGTCGTGTAAGTAGAACCACTTCGAGGGTGTCTATGTGTTTAGTTTCACGTCCGTGGCCGGAGAGGGTCCGGGTAGAGACCTTGGGCCTTTTGGCTCCTGACGAACCATTAAGGTTGTGGACACTGGGACGACTGAACCCAATAGAGTCTGAGTAATGGGTACCGTCCTACTGTCTACTCCTTGGTCTCTGTTCGACCGACCAGTGATATACCGGATACGTCATAAATGATCTTGCTAAAATACAGTTCTCAATACTAGTTCCCGAAGAAGAGACCTCCAGGTCCTCACTCCTGAGTCACGGGAGTGACAGTTCCCGGACCCAAGTTAGGGACCAGACCCTTGATTCTAGGGTGTTCGACACGACGTACGGTTTGGGGGGTGGGGTGGGGTGGGGGTTTTTTCAATACAAGTGAAAATTCGTTCTTTATCAATTCGTAAATTTAGACTGTTTTATTTATCCTTAGGTTGAGGACCTCTTCAAGATCGGTACTAAAGTTTTCGATTTACGATCTTGTCATTGACTTATATTTGTCATCAGGAGGTTTCTCCTGACGCCGGAACATGTTTGAAATTCCCTATGTGTAGATCTATTTCTTTCTTTTTATTACGAAGTCTTTTTATTATAGTTGTAGTGACCCCTTAATCTTTTCGTCTATGTACCCGGGGTGAGATTTGGGTGACCTAATCTTAGTTGTAAAATCGTTCTGTGAGGGGTGGGATCCACTAAATAAACGTGTAAGTTCAAATTCTTCGTGACCACATCTTATGAAATTCCCACTTGATATATATCGTCATGTATCTATCCCATGGTTAGTCCGTTTATTCTATGTTTCATGGAGAAGTGAAAGACATGTGGTATAAAATAATCCATGACGAGTCTGTCTGGATATCACAAAAAATTACTTAGACCATGAATGATTACTAGTATACTATATTTACACCCTAGATAAAGTGAAGGACTTTATTGTGTCGAGCCCCCAAAAGTACGTGTACTTTATATTTTTTCGAATCAAGAAGACTTTTATGTTATTTTAATAAGTAAAATAAGTTCAAGGTTGTGTTTCAAGTTGTGTGAAGTGTTCGGGGTAATTAAGGATGTCCAAGGACCTTCATAGTAATTTAGGGGGGCGTAGTGACTCTTCGTCCACGAACCGTTTGTAGGTTAGAAGTTTACTCTAAGTCTTCCTGCACCAGGACTTTTACGTCATAAAAAGACGGAACAGGACGGTCCCAACGAAGAGTCCGAGTATGAGAGAGGGCGGGACTCCGGAGTATGTCGACGTGTGAGTTCATGAAGGGGTTTTCCTCTTTCCAGTCTCCACAGTAATAGGGTATTCGTGAACTCTAAGGTCGACACCTCTTTAATTAGAACAAGCCCAAGGCCGACTCTTCGGGACTCATTCTAGACCTTTCTGTCTCCCTTTATGTTTTCTTTCTCGGATGACTCTCCGAGAAACCTCTCCTGTAAACGTCTAAAATTCCACCTCCAGCTCCCGTTCCAAACCGTCTATTCACTCTCCTAGTGTCTCTCTCTATTTCTAGATAGAGGGTGGAGATGAGGTCCTTGTTTTTCGCACTGGTTCTCTAAGGAGGTTTTCTGGAGAAAAGAACTATTTTCCTTCCTTTTCTCGGTTACTCCTTCGAAATCCTCGACCTTCGTTCTGATTCTTAGAGACCTCCCAAAAAAACAAAACAAAACAGAAGGTTACTTTCCTTTATTTCGTTTCCTTTTTCGTCATAGGAAGATGGGTCTTAGAAATATTCGTCGTCTGGTAGTCCTCCTAATTCTCTGGACACTTATTGGTTTCTTTATGTTCCCCCCTAAGCAAAAGTCAAATTTAGGTCGTGACCCCTCCTCAGTCCGTCGGGACCTGAACTCCAATGAAGGTCTCTTTCCCTTTCTTTACCCTGATAGAAATGTCGGTGGTCATTCGTTCTCGTCGCAGGTTTCCTTCTTTCCTTAGTTTTTACGGGCCCCTATCTCGTTCCGTTCTCTCTCAAGAACAATCGTCTTTCTACTTTCTATTTCATCTATATACTTTCTTTTGTGTGTCCGTGGGGAAACCCTACCCGCCCCTCTAGGAGGGGGTCCCCCTCCCTTGAAGTCCTCCATTCTGATATCCTTCACTCATGTCTCTTTTCCGGTGTCTTCGTCTGTTTCACGGTACGACTTGTTTCTATAAATAAGTGGTCTCCTTCCTTCTGCTTTCCACGTGAATGGACTGTCCCTCTCGTGGATTTCCTTTTACCCCGAGGTTTTTCCCTTCGACTCCTTTATTTCAGGGAGGCTACCGACGTTTCGAGTTCTTGGTGCCTGGTGACAGACCTTTACTCGTTTGATTCTTTTTTCCACACGGGAGGGTCTAAATTGTTTGTAGTCCTGCCACCGACGTCCGACTCTTGACACATTGGTCTTCATCTCGCACCTCCCACCCCCACCCCGTCCTTTGTTTGTGAAAGTCTATACTTTTAGACCTTTATTCCACCAGGCTAAACCTCTTGAGTACTTTGTCCCACCTTGGGGTTCCTATCTCACTAACCCTTTTCGACACTTAAGGGACACATTTATGTTTATGAATAGAATTTTAAAGTCCTAAACCTGAAGTAAAGCCCATCTGAGACCTGTGACACGAGAGGGTCTAAAACCTTCCGACCCTTTTCCTTAGCCGGGGATTTAAATTCTGTAAGACTGTTCGTAAGACGGTCTAAAGTCCGGACCTTTTCCCTTCAGAGGGGACTTAAACACCCTTGTATTCATGGGGGTTTTGACCAGTGACCTGGGGTCTAAACTTTGAGCGATTTACCCTTCTTGGGAGTCTAAACTTTCCCCTGCAAATAAGTCTCACCTCTGTGCATTTCCCTCACAGGAGGGTTAAACCCCCAGCACCCAGTCCCCCATGGTAGGAGTCAACCCCTTCGAAACCTTTAATTCTATTTTAGGGTCCCTACCTCAAATTCTTTCTCCCAACGTGGCTAGTGTAAAAGATTTTTGATGTCTCTTTCCCCTGTGAGGGTATCAGCCCCCGAACTCTTTCCCCACACGAGGGGTGTTGTCCTAATTTCTCCGATATTTTCTTTTGCGCAAGGGTTTCGTGTTCCGTTCCCGTCCCCAACAACCACCTCGAGAGCCCCCGGTGTGTTCGAGTCCTAGGCTGGGATCAAGAAGGGGGGTGGGCGTTGTGCCGGGCGAGGCGCGGGACCCGGGCGTGGGGCGCCGGGTTGGAGGAGTCCGCCGCGACTAACCGGAGTTGGTGGCAGTGAGGGCGTCCGTTGGGACCCCTAACCCGCGGTGAGCGTGCGGGCGGTGCGAGAGTTGTCGCCAGGGGCCCGGAGGGAGGCCCGTCTCGTTCGCCCCGGTCCGCCCCTCGCCCCGGCCCGTCCCCTGGCCTCGTCGCCACCGCAGGCAGTGGCAGGGGCGGGCGTGCCGCGCGCGCGCGCGCGCGCCGCGCCCGGGCCGGGCTGGGTGGGGTCGGTCGGTCGAAGCGGAGCGGCGCGGAGCGGCGCTCGAGTGGAGTGTCGGGGCGAGGCCGACGCGGCGAGGTCCTGGTTGGCTGTCTTCCTGAGACGCACGTCGCGTGGTGCACTGGGGGCCCTGCGCGGGTCGCATAGGGGGCGGGGGGTGTGTGTGCGTGGTAGCGGTGGAGGCTCACTGCGTCGAGGAGTCGACGGGGCGGGAGCCGGGGAGGGGTGGGCTAGTGGCACCGCTGCCGAGCCCGCTCGGTGCGGGTGACGGGACTGCGCGCCCTTGGCCGGTCGCGGACCTAGGCCTCGTGCTTCAGGGGTGAGCGGGTATCGGTGACACTAGTGTGCTTCGGGCCCTGACCTGGGATAGGCAGTAGACAATCAATACGGAGGATACACGCGGAGCTTCGGAGGACGAAGAGAGGTAGGACGACGGTTGCGAGGTCAGATCAGGTGGTAGTCTACCAACAGGAGAGGTGGGTGTGAATGAGGAAGGTTAGGCAAGAAGTACGAGGCTGTCTTTCTCGAAGAGTTTTGCGTCGAGACAAGTATCGGTAGGAGTACGAGTTTCGGGCAACGGGTGACAAGAAGTCTAATTCTAGATTTAGAAGTGGCATCGGATAGACGGTCTGAAAAGTCAAACACGATTGAACGGACAGAGTGTAAGTGCTCGTAAGTTGAGGAGGTGAAAGAGTTCGCAGAAAGTTCAGGAGTGTGTTCAGTCCAAGGAAGGGCTGGATCTCAGAAACTTGGCGAGGAAGACGCGGAATGGAGTAATTGAGGAGCCTTCCCTAAGGTTAACGATCACCCTTCTCTTCGACATAAGATAGAGGCCCCTTGTTCCAGCCTCAACGTCGGTGGGTGTTTCCCAGACTTTTCAAAAGGGTCACCCTGAACCCTTCAAGGTTTCTCCTTACGATTTATAAACAATAAATCCTTCCGTTATTGCTAAAATAAAATGGAACCTTTTTGTCCCGTCGATCTAACGTGGAGAAGTTTACATTTATATTAGTACAGTGGCGGAACGAATTTTGTTGGTTGGAAAGGCAGTGTAGGAGGTGGGAACGATTGAACAGACCGGTATGATTCAATGACAGTAAAGACACCAAGAGACGTTCCAGGAAGGTCCGTGACCCGGTAACTGATTCGACAATGAAAAACGTTTTGACTGAAATTTTCTGAGAAATTTTCCAGAGTCAAACAGTAGAGGAGTTATTCCGGGAGAAACTGGTGTATTTGATCTTCACGAGGGGAACTAGAGGACGAAGTTTGTCCCGTTAACGAGAGATGGAATAGTTACAAACAAAAGTCGTCTCGTGAATTGTGTCAAACATTAATAAATTAACCAAACAAGAGAAACAAAATAAAAAAAGGGGGACTCAATCTCAATCCCTGATAGAACATAGATGACGTAACAGTCTTGGACTGTTTATCATCTACAAGTAACAAATAGACACCTTCCTTACTTTCCCTTCTCTTATAAACCCCCCGTTACTATTAACTTTTATTGCTATGATATGCTATTATCTGCCCTGAAGGGACCACCATGTCACCTATTCTTAGGTGGACGGTCACGTCCCCTGTACTCAAGGTAGGGACTAGACCCTTCTGAGGTGTACGGTGTCTCGTCGATTCGAGTCATGATTCATGACTCGGGTGTACGACGTTGATGACTTTGGGAGTCTATGTCCTTCTTTCCTAGAAGGGTCCTAGGAGACACAAATACAAATAATTGTACTTTGACGGGTCTAAAATCACCGATAATATCCTATATCTCTTAAAAAACGAGGTGGTGGTGTCATTACAGTTCTTAAGTACTGGGGTATATTTATGTCGTACAAAGAAATGAATAAGTTGGACATGTATAACTCTGGATCCGAACTCGACCCACAGTTTCTATGTCTCATCCCTTGAAGGGACCGTCAGGTCACTTATACTGAGTCGTGAAGGTGACGTCTCCCTTACCCAAACTAGGGACCAGACTAGGGTGTACGACGTACCACGTCCGTTTTTTTTTTTTTTCTATGTCTCCCGAAGGTGTTACCGAGTCACCATTTTTTGGACGAATGTTACGTCCTCTGAGGTCTCTGCCCAAGTTAGTGACTCAGTACCTTCTAGGGAACTTCCTTCTTTACTGTTGGGTGAGACTGCCCTCGGTGGTGCCCTCTAGGGTGGGTACTGTTTTCAGTACACCTTCTCTTGACAATTCGTTCCGAAGTCTTGAGATGCCCGAGGGATCCGAAAGAGTTTGTAGATGGGGTTTTGGTCTTAGACAGACAAAATGATAAAGTACTGAAAGTGGTTGAGGAGACTGTAATTGTCCCCAGATAAGGACTGGTGGAAAGAGACCTCTTTTAGTCGAATCCCGATATCGATTATTCAGAAGACCCGTACTCTTCTTATAAAGGCTAGTTTTTGGGAGACAATCGTAAAATCGAACGAACCGTCTATATAGGTCTGAGAACGTCGATGTGTACACTAATAAATGTCGGAGGGTTGACACTCTCCGTGTCTTTCGGATTTTGTATCTCGGAAAGTTTCTCAATTTTAAATAATCTCATTACAATTACATCCTAAAGTAATAACCCGGTTACGACCAACGATTCAAGGGAATAGAGAATAGGTGACACGTAGACCCTCACGTAATCAATTGTATCAACCTTTCATTCTTTTTGTTCACATCGGAACTTTAATTGGTGTAGTCTGAAAACTCGATTAACCAAGAAAGAACATTGAGTGACGTGGAAACGAAACCCTCTTACATTGAGACAAATTATGAAAAACTCCGACTGTATCTAATCTTTATGTTCTTTTTTGTAAAGTTCCCTTTTATTCAAAAGACCAACTCTTCGGAAATAGTTTTCTCCCAGTATTTTACAAGTGTCCGGAGGTTCCTGTCTTCTATTACATGTGTTGTAACAAATATTCCAAACGTCTTTTTAGGACCAAAGCTATTTCTGTTTTGTCTATATTACAAACCCGACTGAGACATACTGAGACGTAGAAAGTAAAGGGAGACACATGTTCATTTTCATATTTTCTGGGAAAATTTTTATTTTTGTTACCCGGAGCGAACTTCTTCGAACCAGTGGGGCACAAAAAGAAAAAAGAGAAAAAAAGAGAGAATGAAAGAAAAAGTCCGACTAGGGAACCTCGTATCTCCGCGGGACGCAAGTGAATAGATGGACCCAAAGATTCTGGACTTGCCCTTCTGCAAGACGTAGAAGTGAGGGAGCCCTCTGGCCCTTCCGTGGACACCGGAGGCACTTGTCCCGTTTGAACAGAGCTTCAAAATAACCGAAAGATACATTTGGTTCCTTATAGTCGGAGAAAGAGAGGAGACAAAAGAATACATGTTATAAGAAAGGAATAGAGAGAGATTTAGTTAGCGGGTGCGGTAAAAAGGAAGTCCAAGGGGACCTAGGACACCCCCGACCTGGGGCCGTGGTGAGGTCATAAGAACGGACTTTTTAGGGTACCTGTCTCCTCGGACCACCCGATAGTAGGTTTCACAGTGTTTCTAGCCTGTACTGACTCGTACTTGTGTCCTGTGTCCCGTCTCGTCGTACTTCAAATCCGGGACGAGAGTTCCTCAAATGAAGAACCATTTCTTTAGTAGTGTTAAACATTTAATTTTAAGAAGAACAGATAACGTTCTTGTTTGTGACTGTGACAACGTTCTTGTTCGTTTTCTCTTTATATAATGTTCTTACAGACCCCCGGGTCTCGTACCTATCCTTTTGTTCTCCGTGTTCTCGTCGAGACCGTTCTTCGTTGTCGAAGACGACGGTCGTCGTGGTGTCCGGTGTCGACCCTAAGTTAGGGTTGTAGGGAAACAAAGACTCAGTGAGTGAGTTCTCCGTTTCGGAACTGGTCCCCGACTACCACTGACCAGTTAGAGTACAGTCAGTGTACCTAATCACGTCCGACAGTCCCCTGTTCTCCTTATTAAACGGGCGTTCCTATAGGGGTGTTTACTTTCACTCCCCTCCTTACTACGACCAGTCCGTTTTTATTGAGATATGTTTATACTTACTTTATGCAACCCTTAGTTCGACTTCAAGGACTAGTAGTTCAGTTTGGTCACCTTTGGACCAAACGATCGAAGACTTGTCGGTAACCGACGAACGGTATCTTGAGGTTAAACGTTTCAAAACCAGATTTCAGGTCCAGAGTCCTGAAGGGACCACCAGGCCACTGATTCTGAGAGACGAGGGTTACGTCCCGTGAACCCAAGGTAGAGACCAGTCCCTTGATCTAGGGTGCACGGAACTGATTTGTCAAGTGTACGGTGTTGACTTCTAGGGTTTACGACGTTGATTCTGGATCGTGTCGGTTTATTTATTTATTTATGAACTTTAATTTTTTATTATTTCAGGTCCAGAGTCGTGTGGACAAATCGTGGTGGGTGGTAAGACGAAATTCCAGAAGGGGTCGTAAAGTGATCATCAACTAAAGTTAGTAGGTTAACAAAAATTGAATCTTGGAAAGAAACAACTTTATCCGCGAGTTTATTACCAACACTGAGACACTTACTCACTTTCTTACTTACATGTCGTCGGAGTTGAGGTCTTTTATCATAGAGACGTCGGTAAAGTCTCGACACCAGAGTCCTGTATTCTACTGTCGAGGTGTATACGACGTAAGTGTGTTTGTATATGTCTTCGTGGTCTGATGATACAGAGACGTACCTTCTCAGGAAAGAGAGGGATTCGTAGTGAAAAGAAGTTGATGTTTCACCCTACTATAAATGAGAGTACTTGAACAGTGTTAATTCACTTTGTTGTACACTCTCACATAACTTTTGACGTTGACGATACAGTGAAGTCAGCACAGACTGAGACACGCTAGGGTCTCTGTCGTCGGGTGGTCCGAGGGGGCAGGGACCCTAAGAGGTCCGTTCTTGTGACCTCACCCAACGGTAAAGGAAGAGGTTACGTACTTTCACTTTTCACTTTCACTTCAGCGAGTCAGGACAGACTGAGAATCGCTGGGGTACCTGACGTCGGAAGGTCCGAGGAGGTGGGT
This sequence comes from Capra ibex, assembly GCA_006410555.1. Classification (NCBI taxonomy): domain Eukaryota; kingdom Metazoa; phylum Chordata; class Mammalia; order Artiodactyla; family Bovidae; genus Capra; species Capra ibex. The sequence continues at coordinate 2,301,506 of SJYO01000233.1, read as the reverse complement.
ACCCTAAAAGGTCCGTTCTCATGACCTCACCCCACGGTAACGTAAGAGGTATTTGACGTTTCAAGACACATTTACTAAAAGACTAACGAAAGAATGATCTTAGTAACAGACCTCATAAATTTTACAGGGATCATTTCCTTGTCGTCTTGATTTCTAGACTCTACCCTATAAGTCAATCTTTTGACTAGAAAGAGTCAGAGATGGGTCGTTTGAAAATATGAGACAGGATTGGGTTGAGGTTCCGTAAATGTCACTTAGACAGTTCCCCTTCCCCCTTTTCAATTTTGTCTTTTCGTTCAAGGAACCGACATTAATTGTGGGTGTCTGGGGTATATGAGTCTCATAGTGGTTCGAACTCCTACAGTCAGAGGTTTCGTCCTTGACCCCATTTTATAGACGTCGTGTTTCGACTCACACTCTTGAGTCCTTCGGCCTTTGGTGTCAGTGTCGACATAGACTCTTCAGGTTCTTGGAGGTGTTCCGTGGTCCCCGGGTTCCCTTCACCTAACTCAATTGGGACCAGACTCCAGAGCGGTTAGACTCGGACTACCTTTCAAGGACTCGAGGAGTTCGGAATGACGAAAGGTCACTGCCCCTCCTCTTAATACATCCTTAAGGTTATATAAATGTCGTAAAACGTTCTAAGATTCTTCCCTCCCTCTTACTCCCCCTCTCCGTCTCTCTCCTCCTGTAAAAAATAAGAACAGGACCGGTGATTTCTCTGACTATTTTAGGTGGACCTGGTGAAGTTCCCGTCCCTGACACAGGACAAGAAACAGGGAACCCTCAGGATCATGCATCGTGTCAAGGGACATTAAATTATGAAGTTCAAACAAAGAACACCAACTGTGAGGACGGTCAAATCTCTATTTCTCTGTTCCCTCCTCAAATCGAGGTCCCTGATGACCTTACCTCTAATATTTCTTTAGGTAATTTCTTTGTCAGAGATTCAGACGATCTGAGGTCAACTGAGGGGTTTAAAGAGCTTTAAATAAAAATCTATCACTACGATAGGGTACTGAGTTTCCGGTTTTTAATATATTTTCCATTTGTTATGTTTTAGAGGGAGTTTAAAAACAAGGAGCAAACAAAACAAAGATGACCATTGGTGAAAGAATACTTAGGTCATGGGATGAGGAAAAGAAAACCGACGAGATCCATCGTACGACCTAGAATCAAGGGGCTTATCCCTACCTTTGGACCTTGATGACCTAACGGTCCCTTCAGGGGGAAAGTCGTAAAGAAATACTCATATACGTTTCGACTTATATTCAAGTTAATACTTGGAAAATATGTTGTCTTTCGAAACTATGTACCACAAGATGTGGAATTAAAACAGTGCTTTGTGTAAAACCTGGGGAATGTGATGTAGAAAATATTACTATGTTTTTATTGAGAGTAATAGAACAAAATAAGATGACGATGTGTCATAAAGAACACACCTACATGACATCGAACGAATTAGTCAGGGAATAAACTCCTGTAAACTCAACGAAGGTTAGGGACCATTGAATTTTTGATACAAGGTAAATGTTCATCAAGTTGTGTACACACGTCTCTCTTGACATCAGATTTAAGAGACTTTATCCTCTAGACTCGGTGTCACTACATATATAAATATTAAAACTATCTCTAACGTTCAGTAGTAAAGAGTATTGTAAATTTTAGAAGTTACATGAATGTCAAATTCCCAATAAAGTTCTAATAAGGACATTACAATAAGAGTGAATGAACGTAAGAACTATCTTTACTCATTTCAACGTCAATAGGTCCATCCTTACACATGTTGGATGACGGTGTAAAACAGTGTGTTCAGTAGTAGTACACAGAAAAAAAAAAAAAAAACCGACGCGGGGTGTCGAACGTCTTAGGATCAAAGGGTTAGTCCCTACCTTGGGTCCCGTGACCGTCACTCTTACGGCTCAGGATTGGTGGTTTTGTAGTCCCTTATGTGTGATACATAGAAATCTTCTTTAATAGAACTACATCCCCTCCTTTTACGTTTCCTGTTTGGTAATTCCTTTTATGGTAATTAAGTTGTTGTATTTTTTCAAGATAAGATAGGTACTTTTATACAGATGTGTACCTACCTACCAGAACCCTGATACCCCCTTCCTCTTCTCCTTACCTCCGATTCCTTCTCATTCCGTCTACCTGGTAAGTGAAACAAAGATTACAAATATCTGTTACAACGTCACTTATTAGGGAAGGACCCCTAATAAGTGTTACAAAGGTCAACGATGTCTGTTACGATGTCATTTCTCGGAACCTGTAAGTCTTTTCCTCTTTCTCCCTGAAGGGACCACCAGGTCCCCGATTCTAGGGGTCGAGGGTTACGTCCTCCAGGTCCAAGTTGGGGACCAGTCCCTTGATCTCGGGTGTACGACGTTGATTCTCATCCATTCGACGTTTTGTACCTAGGGTATACAGTGGTACTCTTCCAGAGTCGACGGGGTTGCTTCTGGGTCACACCCGTTTATATACCTATTTATTTCATGAAAGTTTTTCCTTTTTCTCCCTTTAGACCCCGACCCAGAGCTAATAGTTAATAGTCAACTTCGAGACGGGGAATGTGAGGAGACGTCAGGAAGAACGGACGAATGACTGAGTGATTCTGGGGTTTTGAGAGAGGAGAAGGAGAAGATAACGTGTCGACACTCAAACTTTACAGTGGAGGAACTACAGTGGGATGAGCTGGGTCAAGTACCAAGGAGACCCGGATTTTTTCATAGAATTGACGTTAGAGTTAAGGTTTAAGATTCGACCTTTATCAATGGTGGTTTCTTTCAGGGATTTACTGTTAATACCTTTTAGTCCATTAGTGTCCAAGCGAGTGTGGAATAAGATGAAGGGGACTATAGGAACGGATATAGTACCAGAAAGGGGGCGGGGGGTGAAGTATTCGAAAAAATTCCGGAAATACGAAAAGTTTCCAAATAAATTGGATGTACGACTTAGTAGTGATGAAGGGAAGGGTGAGTAGAGGAAGATAAAGGTCCCCTCGGAAAAATAACATCCTCCATTTTACCTTTGGACTGGTTTCATCTTTAATTTCCACGACACTTTGAGGTTTACGACTTTGGAATACTTATGTCTCTCGTGACCGAGAACAGGTGAAACTTGAGAAGGACGGGATCTCTCGGACATAGAAGGGTGGTGCATTCAACCCCATTTTAGTGACCGGTTTACCTCTTTATTCAATATAAAGGATGTCCAAAAGGTTTAAAGGGAAAATAGAGATGTATGGTATGGATGGAAACGGACAGGGGGGAAGACTAATATGAAGTTTAAAAATAGGGAAAACCTTTTTTTTTACTACTGTTATAAATAACTTAAAAGTGACAAACGATCTGTGACACGATTCACTTAATAAAGTAATATTTAAAGTAATATTTAATGAAGTAGTATTATTTAATGTACTTAATAAAGTAAATCTCTTCAATGAACAGATTCCAGTGTAGTGATTCTTATTAAATTCATGGTTGTCAAATTAAGGTCTATAGTATGAATAATTAGGACTTGATTGGTGTAAGATTCCTCTCAGAGGAGAGCAAGGAGACGGGAGTTTGAGAGAGGTTAGACCGGATAAGAGGTTTGATAAGTTTAACGGTAAGATTGTATTGTCATCATCATTTATTTTACTACGAAATTTTTGTCTAACCCTGAAGGGGCAACGAGGTCACCGATTCCGAGACTCAAGGGTCACGTCCCCCGACCCCAAGTTAGAGACCAGTCCTTTGATCTTAGATGTACGACATTGACTCAAATGTACGGTGTTGATTTCCTAGGATGTACGGTGTTACTTCTACCTTCTAGGGAACACTACGTTGACTCTGAGTCGTGTCGGTTTTATTTATATAAATTTTTTATGAAAATTTTATTGGTATAGTAGGTGAGGGGATGTGTTTAGGGAGATTACGATAGGGGAGAGATTGACTTTCATTTACGTTTTAGAAATGGGTGGTCGGTAAGAACTAGACGGAGAACACAAGGGGTCGAGAGACTGGAGGTTAAGAGAAGAGAGACGAAACGAGTGAGGTCAATGTACTCGTAGGAACGAAAAAGAACTCGTGCGATTCAAGTGAAGATGGACCCCAAAACATGAACGACAAGGGAGATGGACCTTTTTAGATAGGAGTCTATGAGTATTTTGAATTTCGTGAAACAAAGAAAGACCAGAGACAAGTTCACATAAAAAAAAAAAAATTTAGTATCTTCGACGGAGGGATTTATGTTGTCATAGGACAGAAACAGAGAGAGGGAATTAGAGTAAATAAGAAGAAGTTTCGTGAATAGTGGTAGACCGTATAATGTATACGTAAAAAACAATTATTAGACAAATTATAGAAATCTTAAATTTTTTGAGGACTCCAGTCCCTGAAACAAAACAAATGACGATATAGGGGTCACGTACCTTACTATGAGTCGTCTTTTATCCACAAATTATAAAACGTACTTATTATTTTAATTTGTCATAAAAAACTCATGAAGGTAATGTGGTCCATAAGATATATGCAGTGGATACTTAAAAGAGTGAATTAGAAATATTATTAGAATACTCTAAATTGGAAAATTTATACTACAGGTTTTGAAAAGTCATCAAATACTTGTTGATCAAGAGACTCTTTTTTTTCTTTTCTAACTCAACATCGTAAACACTATATAGACACCATATTTAGTAAGTGTGAGACCGACTAAATTCTGATGGTTATACTCTAGTTAGTCGAGTGATTTAAAGACCCGTGAGTAACTTAGTATTTGACCATACTCAGACGAGGTCATACGGTAACGATGACGATAAGCCTCTCGTATCTTTCGAGAAGTGTTTAATGTGGAATGAGTAGAAGGGTCACCTTAGCGGAGACTGAGAGGTTGAGTGGGTGTTTCGGGTGAAAGTTTAGTACTTCTTAAGGACAGACACATGCTTGTACGGGACGAACAAGATATGAATTAACAGTAACCCGTTACACGAAATAAAGACTCTTCAAGAAAGTAGGAAGGAATCAAACCGAGACATGACCATACAGAAGTTTCGTTGTAGTTGGTTAAGTTGTTTATCATCAATTCGTTGGTCGTGTAAGGTCCGTCCTACAATCCTCGACCCCCTATCTTCATTTCCTCTTCGTCAACAACCATAAGGGTCTCACCGAGTGTTAGACCATCACTTCCGTTTGCGTATTCGTTACTTCGGCTTAATATCGGATTCTCTTCATTATTACTCCCTAATTTACTCAGATCGTTCCCACCCGTCTTAGTTCTGGTTGGAAGATTTCCTTTCATTTCCTCTGAAATGAAGGAAATGAAGATTCCTTCACTTTGTGTCTGTAGAAAGGTCTATCTGTAAGTTCCGTCCTTCTATGTTCGTTAACCTCTGAAGACCTCGTCTAGCTCTTTCACGATATCCTACCTGTCAATACGAAGGACTTGAGGAAAAACGCGGGGTTTGGGAGTCACCCATTGAACTAAGGTGAGGTAACATCGTCTTAACGGTTACCCGTTCACCAGTTTTAGTTACTTGTCAGTGTTTGTGTCCTCCTTTATGTTATTATAGTTGTAAAACTCTTTACAAATGGTTTTACAATATGTATGACGAACCAATGATCGTTTGGTACCGGTTGTTTGATCCACCGGTACCTAGTTTCTTATGGTATCTTGAGTTAACTGGACAAGTTAGTCAATGTTTGTAACCTTTTACTTCGTTTGTATTAACCTTTACTGTTTAGTTACAACCACCCTACACCTCTTTTCATGTAAATTATTTGTCCATGGTTTTAATTTGATGCACAGTCGGTGACTAAACACACGAAATGAACATAATTGAGTAAATGGAATACGGTGTTAAAATATTTTGTCCAAGAGAAAAAAGTAACTAAAATAAAAAAACTGACACGAACCCAAAACAGCGACACACCCGAAAAGAGATCGACACAACTCGTCCGGCTGAGAGATCAACACCACGTGTCCGAAGAATTACCGAAGAGGACACCGTCTCGTGTCCGAGATCCCACACTCTCGAAGTCATTGACACCACACTCCCGAGTATCACCGCCAAGGGTCCGAAATCTCGTGTCCGAGTTATCGACACCCCGTACCCGAATCAACGAGTCTCCGTACACCCAGAAGGACCTGATCCCTACCTTGAACACAGAGGACGTAACCGTCCACTTAAGAAGTGGTTCAGTGGTCCCTTCGGGGGGTTTTTCTAATATAATAATAGGGTGTCTATGAAGTGATTCTTTTGTCTTGAATTCTGTCCAATTTATTGGGTAAGTCACAGTGTCTGTAAGCCACCCTACGACCTCAGCCAGACATGACCGAACATTCTTGACTAATAATAGTTATTTATAAGTCAACCGTCGAATTTTATCCGGGATCACTTTTATAAATGTGATACTTGTAACCGTTTGTAGTCTGGAGAAAAAAAAATTCTCGTTTAAATAGGCGTATGGTAATCATCAGAAACCATCATAAGGTCCGGGACCCCTATGTTGTTGTTTGTTTTATTTGTTTTTAGAGACGAAAGTACTTGAAATATCAGATTACCACCCTCTATTTATTACTTGTTTATTTATTTATTTTATATACCATATAGTCTACTACTGTTCCCTATACCTCTTTTTATTCACTTTTCCCCCATTTTCATACGGTAGGAAAAATTAAATAAATAAAAACCGACACGATGTGTCGTACGTCCTAGGGTCAAGGGACTGGTCCTTGACTTGGGTACGAGAGATGTAAACTTTGTACCTGAGAATTGGTGATCTGGGGGTCCCTTCAGGGTACGACGGTAAAAAAAGTTTACTAATAGTGACCTCATGTCAACGAAATGTCACAGCATAATCAAAGACGACATGTTGTTTTACTTAGTCGATATGCATATGTATGGATAGGAGAAAAAACCTAAAGAAAGGGTAAATCCAGTGGTGTCTTGTTACTTATTGTAAGGGACACGATATCACGTCCAAGACTCAAGATAAAATATGTATGTGATCATACATATACATATGTATATGACGACGACGACGACGACGACGACGATTCAACGAAGTCAACACAGACTTAGACACACTGGGGTATCTGCCGTCGGGTGGTCCGAGGGGGTAGGGACCCTAAGAGGTCCGTTCTTATGACCTCACCCAACGGTAAAGGAAGNCGTTCTTCTGACCTCACCCAACGGTAAAGGAAGAGGTTACGTACTTTCACTTTTCACTTTCACTTCAGCGAGTCAGCACAGACTGAGAAGTTTTGAAGTACCTGACGTCGGATGGTCCGAGGAGACGGGTATCCTAAAAGGTCCGTTCTCATGACCTCACCCCACGGTAACGGAAGAGGATCACATCCATATTTTAACCCTAACGGTAGTTAGGTTTAAAGGGTTACGTAGGGTTGGAGTTGGGGTACGATAGTAAAATTTATCCTACCATTCCCTTCCGGAGTAATTATTCCACTTCAGACTAATATTCCTTTATCCTTCCTCGTTCTGTACGTAGACAAAACCTCGTCTCACAGGATCCATTTCGAAGTCGTTTACGGTTCCGAGATTCTTCATGTCTGTACGGAACCCATAAATTCCTTATCGTTTCTCCGGTCACCTCTCCCGTTACCGTGGGGTGAGGTCATGAGAACGGACCTTTTAGGGTACCTGCCTCCTCGGACCATCCGACGTCAGGTACCCCAGCGCTTCTCAGCCTGTGCTGACTCGCTGAAGCGAAAGTGAAAAGTGAAAGTACGTAACCTCTTCCTTTACCGTTGGGTGAGGTCAGAAGAACGGACCTCTTAGGGTCCCTGTCTCCTCGGACCACCCGACGACAGACACCCTAGCGTGTCTCAGCCTGTACTGACTTCACTGAATCGTCGTTGTCGTCGTTTCGCCGGTCAACTGACACTTGTCTGTCCTGCTCCCTTTTAGACGTTCTCTCTCACACTATTTACATGGATCCGTAATAAAAAATTGATTTTTTTTCCTGGAATCTTGTGTATCGACCTATTTGGTATTTGATTATCGTTTTTATTATTGAGTGCAAAAAAGAAAAAAGTGTAAATAACTGATAAAGGACATTCAAGTTGAGTCAAGTCAAGTCAGTGAGTCAGTCCTGAGAAACTCTGGGGTATCTGACGTCGTGTGGTCCGAAGGGACAGGTAGTGGTTGAGGATCTTAAATGAGTTTGAGTACAGGTAACTTAGTCACTACGGTAGGTTGGTAGAGTAAGAGACGACAGGGGAAGAGGAAGACGGAAGTTAGAAAGGGTCGTAGTCCCAGAAAAGGTTACTCAGTCGAGAAGAGTAGTCCCTCGGTTTCATAACCTCAAAGTCGAACTCGTAGTCAGGAAGGTTACTTATAAGTCCAGACTAAGGAAATCCTACCTGACCAACCTAGAGGAATGTCAGGTTCCCTGAGAGTTCTCAGAAGAGGTTGTGGTGTCAAGTTTGCGTAGGTAAGAAACCGCGAGTCGAAAGAAATACCAGGTTGAGAGTGTAGGTATGTACTGGTGACCTTTTTGGTATCGAAACTGATCTGTCTGGAAACAGTCGTTTCATTACAGAGACGAAAAATTATACGACAGAACCAACCAGTATCGAAAAGAAGGTTCCTCGTTCGCAGAAAATTAAAGTACCGACGTCAGTGGTAGACGTCACTAAAACCTCGGGGTTTTTTATTTCAGAGACAAGGTGACAAAGGGGTAGATAAACCGTACTCCACTACCCTGACCTACGGTACTAGAATCAAAAGACTTACAACTCGAAATTCGGTTGAAAAAGTAAGAGGAGAAAGTGAAAGTAGTTCTCCGAGAAATCAAGAAGGATACTCAATCCGGTGACATTCGTGAAGTGTATGTAATAGAATGATTTAGAAGAGGTATAATAAAATGAATTAGACGTCTAGTCTGACACTCCGACCCCTTTGACTTTGTTGACACTCAAATTCATTTAACTTGTCTTAACATGATACATCCCCTTGTCTGCTCTCGGGTGTACATCAGAACGAACGAGATATGGATGGAAAGGGATAATCTTAACAACCCACTTAGATAATATAAGGTGTACTAACTAGACTCACTTCCACGGAGTGACATTAACATCCCGTTATAATAATAATCCATATACCCACACTGAACCGTATACTAATACTTTTGTTTTGGATATCTGGAATTCTTCCTGTGATTCTTAATTCACCCCCATATTAAAAATGTCCCATTAACCTTTTCTGTATGTTTCTTCCATCGTAAACTCGACTTGGAACTTCTCAAAGGGACTATAGAGTCGACCATTTTCTTAGACGGACGTTACGTCCTATGGGGCCAAGTTAAGGACCCAGTCCTTCTAGGCGAACTCTTCCCTATCCGATAGGTTGGGTCATGAGAACCCGAAGGGACCATCGAGTTGATCATTTTTTAGACGGACGTTACGTCCTCTGGACCCAAACTAGGGACCCAACCATTCTAGGCGACCTCTTTCCTTTCTGACGGGTGAGGTCATAAGATCGGACCTCTCAATGTACCTGACACATCAGGTGTCCCAACGTTTCTCTACCTGTGTTGACTTACTGAAAGTGAGTGAAAGTACATAATCAGTTCAAGTACCTCCCTTCGTCTCTGGTGGACAATAGACTTCTCTCTGTTAAACTATATTACCTAACAGTTGGTACATTGACTTCTTCACTTTCTTCTTTAGATTCGATAGGACTTCCGTCACTAACAATTGACATCCTTGTGGATGTTACGAATCCCGACTCTCTCGTTTCCCTTCTCCAACCTTACTAATTTTGTGTATGTGAATCTTGACTTTGTCAAGAGACTTCTCCTTCGGTATGAACCACACACGAACACAGAGACTTGAGTCTCCCCAACCCTGGTTCTGGAAACACTTCCTCAGTGACCCGTCAGTCACGATTGTTCTGACTAGGACATTCGTAACATTTTAATGTTTGACCAAAGGTCTTTCTTCCCTCTAACCCTCACCTCTCTTTATTTATTCCTCTAACTCTGTATATTTGAAAGTCAACGTTTTTATCTACTCAGTACCCATACTTTATATCACACTCCTTATACCAGTTATTAATACATTATAGAAACATTCCGTTGTCCATAATTTATTTGAATAGTTCCACATATAAAACTTTGTATATCTTTACAATTTAGTAATATAACACATTGTCATTGATTGTATCGGAACATCCAGTTAATATGTAGTTTTTGTTCGTTTGTACCCTGAAGGAACCACCAGATCACCAATTCTGAGACGTGAGGGTTTCGTCCTCCAGGTCCAAACTAGGGACCAGTCCCTCGAACTAGGGTGTACAGTGTCGATTTCTAGGATGTACGGTGTCGACTCTGGACTGTGTCGGTTTATCTATTTGTTTATTTTTACGCACAATTGTTTCCTTTTTTTGTTGTTCGTTTGTAAAGAAAATTTACCTATTGGTTGTTCCTGGATGACATATCGTGTCTCTTGAGACGAGTCACAAAACACCATCGGACCTACCCTCCCCTCAAACTCCCTGTTACCTATGTACATAGGTATACCGACTCGGGGAAACGACAGGTGGACTTTGATAGTGTTGTATCAATTAGTCGATATGGGGTTATGTTTTATTTTTCAATCCTTTTGTTGTTTTTCCTTTGTTTGTATCTCTTACTCTAGTCTAAACACCGATCGTCTCCCTTCCTCAAGTCCCCTCTCCCTTACCCCACTTCCTTCAGTTTTCCATGTTTGAAAGTCAATACTCTATTTATTTACCTGAAGAGACCACCAGTTCACCACTTTTTAGACGGACGGTCAAGTCTTCTATACCCAAGTTAGGGACCAGGTCCTTTTAAAGTGTACGGAACTTAGTGAATTCGGGTACATGGTGTTGATAACTTGGACACGAGACCTCAGAAACTCGGTGTTGGTGACTTTGGTGTACGACGTTGAAGACTCGGACGCACGAATCTCGGGTACGAGGTAATGATCTCTTCGGTGGCGTTGCTCTTCGGTCCCGTGACGTTGATGTCTTTCGGGTGTACGTTGTGACTTCTGGTTCATATCGGTTTTTATTTATTATTGAGTTATTTTTTTAATAAAGTTATAGGACTTTTATCCCTTTGCACTACACTAGATCTTTGGTCCCTAAACCCCCTGAAAATAGAGGGACGTCGTAAAACAATATCTTAGACCACCAGGAATCTACTGGGAAGAGAAAGAAAGGAGGAAAAATTCTAACTCCATTTTAAGTATATTTTGTTTTCTTTTAATTGTCACTCAGTACGATTTGATATGTAAAAAACCGTAAAGGATGTAAGTATTACAACACGTTGGGAGAGGTCAGTGATCAAGGTCTCGTTAAAGTTGTGAGACTTTCCTTGAGAGTATGAGTAAGTCATCAATAAGGGGTGAGGAGGAAGGAGGATCGGGGACCTTTGATGATTAGACGACGAAAGACAGAGATACTTACATAGATAAAATTTACAAAGTATATGTACTTTAATACACTGCAAAACACAGACCGTAGAAAGGAAATCGTATTACGAAAACTCCAAGTAGATGAACCATCGTACATAGTCATGAAGTTAGAAAAAGTACCGACTTATTATGAGAGGACATACCTGTGTCGTGAAAGTCAAATATATCAATAGTGAACTACCTGTAAACACAACTCAAGTAATACTTATTATAACAATACTTATAAACACATGTCAATAAACAAACTTCTGTCCGAAAGTTAAGAGAACCCAGATATGAATCTTCACCTTAACGATCCAGTACACTCACTTTTTCAACCGAATTTCGAGTTGTAAGTCTTTTGTTTCTAGTACCGTAGACCAGGGTAGTGAAGTACCCTTTATCTACCGCTTTGTCACCTTTGTCACAGTCTGAAATAAAACCCCCCGAGGTTTTAGTGACGTCTACCACTGACGTCGGTACTTTAATTCTCTGCGAATGAGGAACCTTCTTTTCAATACTGACTGGATCTATCGTATAACTTTTCGTCTCTGTAATGAATCGGTTGTTTCCAGGTAGATCAGTTCCGATACGAAAAAGGTCACCAGTACATACTACACTGTCAACCTGACACTTCTTTCGACTCACGGCTTCTTACCTACGAAAACTTGTCACAACAACCTCTTCTGAGAACTCTCAGGGAACCTGACGGTCCTCTAGATTGGCCAGGTAAGACCTCCTCTAGTCGGGACCCTAAAGAAACCTTCCTTACTACGACTTCGACTTTGAGGTCATGGAACCGGTGGAGTACACTTGTCAACTGAGTAACCTTTTCTGAGACTACGACCCTCCCTAACCCCCGTCCTCCTCTTCCCCTGCTGTCTCCTACTCTACCGACCTACCGTAGTGGCTGAGCTACCTGTACTCACACTCACTTGAGGCCCCCAACCACTACCTGTCCCTCCGGACCGCACGACGTTAAGTACCCCAACGTTTCTCAGCCTGTGTTGACTCGCTGACTTGACTTGACTTGACTTGACTACTATTAAGATATGAATTGAAAAACTCCTCGACGGCTTGACAAAAGATGTTGTCAACATGGTAAAATGTAAGTGTGTCGTTACAGATCTTTCAAGATGAAAGAGGTGTAAGAATGGTTTTAGAGGAAAGAAAATGTCGTTGACGTGTGTTCAGTACAAGTGTGACGGGTATAAGGTTGAGACTACGAAGTAGAGATATAACTCAATCCTGAACGAACAAATCTCTACAAACACGTGTAGTACAGGGAAACCCAGAGGAGGTCTTTTTACTGACAACTTTCCTGAAAAAAAAAGAACGAGTTTTTGTTTGTCTTTTTAACTCTGATAATCTATGTGGGAAAGTCTCTACAACAGAAAGACCGGAAAGTAAAAGTAAGTGAGTATACCTTAATGTACGAAAAGTAAGTTTTAGTGACACCGAACTACTAAGAAACAAAAAAGTAGGAAGTGAAAGTTCCACATAGAGATAGAACACTACGGAACAGTCGTCTTAGAAGGAGAGGTAACGATCTAAACGAATTTAAGGTTTAGAAAAGGTTATAATACAAACTAACGTAAAGAAAAACGAAGACACTCGTCTACAAAATTTGTTATGAGACGGAGGATTAAAAGTTACAAAATAGATAAAGAGACCAACGACTTAGTATTATAAAACCTTATTTTGTATAACGAAAACACCAGGAGATTCGAACGAAGACGGTAAGGAAGTAAAATTTCTTTTAATTATAACGGATTAAATATACGTAAACACTTTTGAGTATATAATCATGTTAATTCTAAAAAGTAAAGTGACATACATTTTAAATAGAGTGATTTTTTTTTTTCACTTGTTGACGATTTAAGAGACCTCTTCCTTTACCGTAGGGTGAGGTCATAAGAACCGACCTTTTAAGGTACCTGTCTTCTCGGACCATCCTATGTCAGGTACCCCAACGTTTCTCAACCTGTGCTGAATCGTTGACTTGTGACTCGTGATTTGAGATCAATTTTTATACGTTACGACTTATCGAATCTCTACCATACGTAATTACAGACTTTAACACTTTTCGTAATTTTTTAATTCGACCTATGGACCTACCTTTCTCCCTATCCGACTACTTATCTATACATCATTTTGTTTATAACTTTTTACAATTTAAGTTTTATTAAACGTTCATATACATAATAAAAGAGTCGGACAAAGTATTAAGAGTATCATTTTTGAAATTTTTTTTGGGAAGAATTAAGGAGACTACTGAACACAGTTAGTCAAGAAACATCTTCTAAGACACTAGTAAAGGTAGTACCAGACTTGGATAGTTGAATAAATTACGTTAAGTTCATTTATTTGTTGTAAATCTCCTTATTTACTCTTACATATCTTTTACCAAACATTTGACACATCTTGATATATTGGTACGGTAATAATTAAGATGCTACCAGTTCCCTAACTCGGACACATTTTAGAATTATATTTTGTGATAGGGTTTATATAAGGGACCGTCAGGTCACCAATCCTGAGACTTAAAAGTGACGGCTCCCGGGTCCAAGTTGGGCACTGGTCCCTTGATTCTAAGACGTTCGGTGCACCATACCGTTTTTTGTTTGTTTGTTTTTTTTAGTTTAATTTTTTTTTTTTCTCAAAAGATTGATTTGACGTTTCAGAATTTCCTTTCTCTAACACAAAAAATAAATAAACCAAGAGTGTTTAACAGGTGACTCATGGTTTTTAAGTTTTCCATGATTCGTGTCTTACTTAGTCATTTACCGTGTAAAGTGTCTATTTTGAGATTTTCTTTTCCCCTTTTCCCTGCAGGGACCACGAGGTCACCAATTCTTAGACGGAAGGTTACGTCCTCCGGACCCAAGATAGGGACCAACCCCTTGATTCTACGGTGTACACTCCCCCGTTGATTCAAGAGCGTGGTCTTGGGTACGTGGTGTAGTCCTCTTCGAGTACGCCGAGTTCCTTCTAGGTCCCGTCGGTTTTTGTTTTCCCCTCCCCGTTTTGTCCCGATAATTCTCCATGATTGACAAGAGATATTTTCTTTATTCGATAGTCCTATATAACGTGTCGTATCCCGTATATCGTTTATAAAATATTATTGATATTTACATCATATTGGATATTTTCAAAACTTAGTTATATATCACTTGGGTCTTGTTGTATGAAGTTAGTTTGTTTGGAGATTTCCTTACAAGATTTAAACAATATCGAATAATTTAAAAACGGTAAAAATACAAATTAGATTTTATTACAAACAAAAAATTTATCAAAAAACTCCCTCAGGGGAACACCGGATCATCAATCTTAAGGTCCAAGTTAGAGACTAGTTCCTTGACTCTAGGGTGTTCGACCCACGACACCGGTTCTTTATTTATCATAGAACGTATTAGAAAAAGTAGTACCCTACCTGTCTAACTGTTTATTCACCGACCACTATATGGGTACTTTGTCGAGAAGAGAATTCCTGTTTAAATACGTTTAAGGAAAACCTATACAATGATGTTACGGGGACTGTAATACCGGTCGTCAGTCCGTTCATAAACTTTACATACGGTTTAAGTTAGAAATTCATCTAACTAATAAGTTAGTTCAGGTTTACTCCCACCTCCCCCTACTAAACTAGGAGGGTTTAGTCCGTTTTCAGTATTCCGACCGTTTTAATGGAGGTGATCATACTTTATCCTAATTCAAAGAGTAACAATGTCTCTAAATCTCCCTTTTTTCTTTCAAGTATCACAGGGGTCGTCGAGTTGTCAACGACCTTAGACAGTCCATTTCATACGTTTGTCAACAACCAAGTCCAGTCTTTGAGACCGGTTAGTCTTTGGAACCAGGAGACTCTATTATAGACTTAAGAGAACCTTACAATTATAGTCTTAAAAAACTCTATTATTTTGGAAAGACAATATTCGTAGAAA
Organism: Capra ibex; assembly: GCA_006410555.1. Lineage (NCBI taxonomy): Eukaryota > Metazoa > Chordata > Mammalia > Artiodactyla > Bovidae > Capra > Capra ibex. The sequence goes on along the minus strand of SJYO01000233.1, from coordinate 2,286,141 downwards.
AATGTGTCCCTTTAAAGTTAAATTTCTGAATTTTGAAGGTATAATTCTAATTCTTACGAAACATGTATATATACAATATACAATCAGTGAGTCAACACAGACTGAGAAACACTGGAGTTCCTGACGTCGGACGTTCCGAGAAGACAGGTCCCTTAAGAGGTCCGTTCTTATAACCTCAACCATCGGTAAGGGAGAACGTCCCCTGGAAGGACTGGGTCTCTAGATAGGTCCCAGAGGACGTAACGTCCACCTAAGAAATGGTAGACTCGGTGGTCACTTTGGATGAAATATGTAAAGACATAAATTTAGCATTACAAATTTCCTTGAACTCCATGATCTTTAAGTCCGTTTTTTTACACTAATTGACTGTTCTAAACAGTAAAATTAACCTTTTCATATTCTGATGTGGTCTTATAAAATTCTTTTAAATTTTGTGTATAGACACTAAAGTTAAAAAATCCAAATCTTCTCAAGTATATGAACGTTTTCAAAATTTCATGAGTTTTTATTGTGTAATTTTTTTGGTGTGGTACAATTTGACTGTTTTCGCATGATTTAAACTCCTGTAAATAGATTGTATTTGCCCTGACTAAAAAACTTCCCTCAAATCAGGTAAGTTAAACTTATTGAGTTATAATTGTCTTTTTCACTTCTACTAAGATTATGAGATCAATCTAAATATTTATTTTGTTTAAAAGAGTCAGTCAGAATTTCAGAGTTCCTTTGCTAATTTTACGTGAGTGAGATATGCAACTTACGTGAGTGAGATATGAGATTGAAAATTTTTCATACTTTTTATCGTAGAAGACAGGTATTTTCAGTATGTACTTACAATTTTTTGAGTGTAACCGTTTTATAAAAATTAATAGTCGGTTTAAGAGATTCGTATTGTAGACAATGGAAGAAATAGGGTCCGGGAATCAATCGGACACCAGAAGAGAAGTGTTCAAAATTCTATCTTACTATTAGAACCACCACTACTGAATTGGGTTAATGGAAGCTCCGTTTTATTGACTCTTGTATTACTACTTTCCCCTTCCTTAGGTACTCGGTCTGTCTCACTCCCTTCAAAACGTACCACTTATTTTTCGTATAGTATAAAAATTATAAAGAAAAATTTATGTATTTTTATGAAAGTAAAATCTCTGACTCAAAAGGTCAACCACAAAGAATAAACACACGATTTAACGGTCCAAGTGAGACTAGTGACACCCTGTCTTTTATTAAATTCCCTATAAGTTATGAGTTCATGCCTCTTCCGCTACCGTTGGGTGAAGTCATGAGAACGGACCTTTTAGGGTACCTACCTCCTCGGACCATCCGACGTCAGGTACCCCAGTGATGCTCAGCCTGTGATGACTCGCTGAAGTGAGAGTGAAAAGTGAAAGTACGTAACCTCTTCCTTTACCGTTGGGTGAGGTCACAAGAACGGACCTCTTAGGGTCCATGTCCCCTCGGACAACCCGACGGAAGGTATCCCAGCGTGTCTCAGCCTGTGCTGACTTCACTGAATCGTCGTCGTCGTTATGAGTTCATTGACTCTCGAATTTTATAAAGAGAAGAGTTTATTCTTCATGTCTCCAATTTCAGTCTAAGACACGTCAGTATAAGGGTTTGTTTTAATTCTTCCCCGGTGGTAGATACAAAATTATAAAAGTGTTAATTGTTCAGTGTTGTGATCTTAATTTCCCTTTTTGTTTCCGTTTCCAATCGAACAGAAAAGATTTTAATGACACAAAATTATATTACACTACTAAAGGTTGTAAGTTTTTTACTTTTCGAAGACTCAAAAGTCCTTTTCTTCAATTCCCTTATAGTGATTAATACGTTTTAGATAATTAAGAGATTTTCTTTGTGGATTCACGTTTCAATTAGACTTTACGTTTCGGAGAAATGTGGTTCTAAAGGAGTTTTATAAAATAAATCTCTATTATCTTCAATTGAAAAAAGTCCTAATTTCTAAACGGTCCGTAAAAAAGTACCGTTTTCTTCGATAATGGAGTAAGTTAGGAAAGATATGAAGATAATCCGGAAGTAAGTAGGTAAGTAACTAAATTACTCGAAGATGGACGCGTAGGCCGATTCACGACTCTTAAGTGATAGCTCGTAATGACCTGAAGGAGTGATTGTTTTTCAAATCATTAATATGAGAAGAAGTGTCCTTCTTTACCTCCCATCCAAGTAAATGAACAGGTTCCAGTGTCATAACCTCCTCGATATGTTTGAGTAGAGTTTAGAAACGTCAGTTAGTAATTCGACAGTTCTGAAGATCTAAAAGAGAGAGTTCTAAAGAAACGAAAAGAGAGATTTTAAAAGGTTGGTAAAAATAGAATTTCAGAACATTTGTTACTGGAGAGACGAGAGGCGAAAAAGTGGCACATCTGGTTTCTTGTTCACCACTAACATGTAACATTGACGGTGCGTAGACCCCCTGAAGTCCCTGTTCCTCGGTTCAGGGTTCCCCTAATGACAAGTGACCGATTCAGCACAGGTTGAAAAACACTCGGGTATCTTACGTCCAAAGGAACTGGAAGTGAAACGAGTCAAAGTACATGTAACTCATGTATGGGTCCCCTTACCCCATGTAAAGACTTCTTTGTTGTCGTTGAGGGTGTGTTCCAGTGTAATATTTAAGCTCCCCGTGTCTCGACCTGGTGACGGTTCCCTACGTCACAAAAAAGTGGAAGAGAAACGGGTGATGAAGGTTCCCATAAAACTTCGATCCGTCAGTTGCGTCACGGACCAGGTGACCAAGGTGTCCGGCTCTGTAGCAAAACAAAGTGTGAGAATCGGGGGATGGGGACTTGCAGAGAAAAGTAGAAGAGAGAACGAACGAAAAATGAGGCAGAAGTGGGAACCGTCTATTAAACATATTGTCGGAAAAGCAAAATAAGATCTCGGTATACCTGATCTAGCCAAATGGCGCTGGAACTGTCTGTGGACCCGCCCTCCGGGCCACTTCCTTCGTCGGCAGTAGAGTCTTTGGAAGACTATCGAGACCCCGCCACCGGTGCTCCTCCGCCACTGGTGACTTGAGGTGAGTCACTGCTCAAAAGACCTTCTAACTGTCATGCACATGGTTGACAGAAACGCGATCGTCGAACGCACTAGAGCGCTCTACACCTGCGATTAGTTCTCATCCCTGAGTTTCCGCGGAAAGACTCACCCCCTACCCTTATAGATACCGCGTTAGTAACGCGCTCTAACCCGGTACCAGCGACCCCCGGCTACGAATTTAGAGCGCTATAAAGGCGACGAGACCTGACCTTAATCCTCAACGAAGAGCGCTCTCGGGCACGACTCCCGAGACACTCCGGGGCACACAAACACACACACATACACACAACCACTTACACTCATGCCCCTTCGACGCCGGCGGTAAAGTCTCTCGAACGGCTGTGACAGCGTCCCCACCTAGGACTCGACGGCTTCGGCGGCAGGACTTGAGGGCGCGCCCGAGGAGATTAGGGTAACAGAGAAAATCTAAGCGAACCCGGACAGGCGAGAGACTCGGGCTTTAAGCCCGACCCACCATGGCGCCGGACCCGGATCGCCGAATTGTCATCGTTGTCGCCGCCGTCGGTGTCGGGGGGAGAAAGACTTATGCTCGTGGCGTCCCTGGGCCCTTCGGGCGTGTCCACTCCTCCGTAGCGCCTGGGCGCAAAAAAGGACCGAAAAAACTCCAAACCAAGAAAAGACCCAACTCCCCGTGAGGAATCCGCTAAAATTCGCTGGCCCGACCCCCGTCCACCCCCCCCTCTAAAAAATCTTTAGCAGCAGAAAAGCTGCTGGCGCGGGAAAAGGCTAGCTTACACAAAGTCCCAAAAGCCCACCGCACCCGACATCTCTCCGAAGCCCATCTACCGCTGGACAGGGAAGCTCCGGGCCCGGCTGGCGCTGGAGGGTTGTACCGCGGTCGGCTTGCGACGGTACCGTGTGTTGGGGAGGGTCGGCTCCCTCAAAGGGAAACGGGGATTTTACCGTCGCGCCCCAAAACGCGCTTTCGCCGCGAAACCGAGCTCTAAGAGCCCAAGACAAAAAACTCCGCGTCATCCGAAAAATTTTTATCTCATGAATTAGACAGATCGCACAAACTACAACCCCTGTAAAATCCAAATTAACGGTTCGGACGATTTTACCAGGGCAAAATCAGTAAGACACCCTGGAGAGACTCCAAAACCTTATACAGACCATTTTTCCTTTAAATCGTGTTAAATTTTAACAAATGAGTGGTTTAAAAGTAAAAACGAAAAATGGATCAGCAAATCTCTTTTACCGTCTGCTATAACTATAACTTCGTTACGAACTCCGAGGAATGTTCTTCCACTCTTTTTTGTTCAGCCACTCCACATAGATAAAGAATTAAATCGTAATAAGTGCTTTGATGACGACTTTACATTTGATTGGAGGGGCCTCGGGAGAACTAAATGGAATAGTCTCTACGTAATGTACATTGAATGTTTTCATTTATATACGATAACTACATTATTATAACACGTCATCAAAGTGAAGTCGCACTACTTATTTACGGGTAGATAGAGAGAAACATCTGAACGGATTGCTATAGAGTGGAGATGAGGGTACTTAAGTGGAAACTAAGGTCACACTTGACAGTTAGTATTCCATCATTAACTCACTGAATAGCGACATGGCACCAGGGGATCCATTTTACTGAGTTGATTCTTAATGGTCGAGGTCAAACCATATCGTTTTTCCACTTACATCACCAAACCCTTTTGTCGTCCCCAGGTTCTTATTATTTCGTATTGGTCAGATACCGTTCGTTTAGAAATTTATTCTGTTCAGAATGTTCTTCTTTACCCACTCTAAATTTTAAATAGGATATGTATTCTGACCATTATCATTTATAATTTTGTCCGTCCACTACTAGACGACGAGTCAATTTTTAATGATTTTAAGAACCTAGGGACTTGTCTTTTTTAAAGAATTTCGTTTTCTCCGTTATAGTGTTGAATCTCAGTGAACTACTGACAAATTGACAAGCGGTATAACAAAATAAAAATTAAGCAGGGACGGTATTATAAAGTGTGATTTTTGATGTTTCCTCAATAAAACCGATTATTGCATCTAGGTAAAGTCATAGTGGCATTTTCATTTCACAGAAAAGTAAGAAACTGGTGGTCAACCACCACTTTTATCGTCATACGTACGCAATAGTGACTACAGTGTTTGACATTCGAAACATTCAATCGTGAATATGAGATATAAGAATATCGACTACACTAGTTTGAACTTTTCTTTGTAAAGCGATTTGGAAAATTTTTATTATGTAAACAAAACCTCACATATCGAGCTGGTACACCATGGTTAAACCTACTTAAGAAATTTCGAAACTTATCACATGAATCAAACATTATGAATCTGAGAACTTCGAGATGAAAGATAAAATTACAATTCTAAGACAGAATCAAATTGTACCTACATTAAGGTACATTTGTCCATACCTTCATCCTGACCACCTAATAATTAACTGAAAGAACCCAAGCACCCTCAGTTGTAATGATTTCGTCACACTTAGGGACAAACGAAGTCCCGCTCTACACACTGTCTCCACCGTAGTTCGAGAATGTCAGGGTTGGGAGGTTGCCTTTACCCGCTTCTAGAGTCCTTACCGTAGCCAGTGTCCTTTAGCTATCACCGACCGACGATCGTACCGGTGAACCCCGAATCCGTCTTTATCTCGGTACCATGACTAGTTTCCCCGGTATCGTGTACCTTATTTTGAGTTTTGTCCTGAAGTAAGTACAAAATATCTTTAAGATAAATTGGTGAAGTTGTGACATTTAGACCTATTGAATTATAGATTGATATATTCTTTTAAATTGTACAATTACACGTAAAAATAAAAACATAGAACTACTGAATTAAACATTCGTTGTTTCACCAATTTGTATGTAGGTAGATTTAAAAAAATATCGGAAGGTACAATTTGACATTTGTTCATTAATCAAAATTTTAACAAAACATAAAAGAATAAGGATAAGGGAAATGGGAAACTGTTGAACTTTACAATGGTGAAGCAGGAGTACTACAAGAAGATAGTTGGGACGAATCCTACTCTTGTTCAACTCGTCACGATTGCCGGTACTTCTTGCATCGTTTTTCATTCAAAGTTCTTCCCTGGACCCAACCCCCCTCCACGACATGTACTAACTCTGAAAGTCAACTTGGGAACACCAATTTCGCAATGTGGATCCAAGAGAGGACTTCGAAAAGAAACGGACAAAGTCTTTTCACCCAAGAAAACCCTTCTCTGTGATAAACTCCTACATTTTGATACCTGAGAAAGGAATCTAAAGTCCTCAACCACAGTAACCTGTGGAAGGGGAGGTTCAGGCAGGTACTGTTAGACCTACTCAAGAATATAAGTTTGAACAGATTTTAAACAATTGAAACCGAATTACAAATAATGAATTACAGTAGTTATTTCGATAATATAGGTGACTTCTACCCAATCTTTCTTCCACTATTGACACCCTTTACACAAAACGGGATTTGATGACTTCCTCAGTCTCGACACTTAATGAGTATGAGGAACTACGAAATTCTAAGAAAAACATTATTACAATGTCGTATGAAATCATGAAGAATTACAAGAATGTACCGAAAGTAACAGAATTCGAAAAATTTGAGGCTATCAATTATCTTACCTTAAAGTCTTTTAATACGTACAATAAACACGTTTATTGATTGGGAATTATCCTTGAGTAACTGTCTACTCATGTCTTATGTCACAATTTCCTCAGATTTATTGCCATATTTGATTTACGTGAAATATTCTAAACTAGGATAACTCAAAAGAAATCGAGATTTCATATACTATAATCGTACTGAAAAGATATAGTATTCGTAATTCTACAAAATAATCGAAAACACTACAGTAAGTTTACAAAACAATGTAAGTACTGGAGTATTATGGATTGTTTTTTACTACCATTACACTCAGTGAATGAACTAAGAAAAACCGAGAAGGTTCTCGAGTTTCACAAAGTATTATATGGTGGAGTTATAGAGTGTTCTTCAAACATTCCATCCAATTATTTTAAAGTATTTTATCAACTCTAACCCCTTTTTTTTTTCAACTCTAACAGATCTGACCTAACAAGTTCGAAACGACGTGGTCATAAGAATGGGGGATCTCATAACATCCTTAACTAGTTTTACCATTTTAAACATCCTATAAAGGATATAAAAAAGACGTACCCACCCTCAGACAATAGCGAGAAGTGATTAGTGTACAATACCCATAACTCAACCCAAATCAGAACTTAACAAACTCCGTCAGTCGGTTGGTTAGTAACGTACCAAATCACAGGAAATTAAAATATGAAAAATGGTTTCATACAAAAGATTATCAAGACTAAACGTTAAGACGTTAATTTTCCATCTTTCCCCATAGGTATACTTAACTTTAATAGGTCAGAGATCTATTGTACGGATCACTTGGTTATTTCTAGAGCTGACATTACTTCTGTAACCATCACGTGTACGAAAGAAACAACATGGTAGAAATCTACAGAATGATGATTATGGTAGCAATGGACAAATAGAAGGACGTTCATTTCTGATAGTTTGAAAATGGTCCTTTAACTCGTAGTTCGAGAGTTACTGACCACGAATCACCGAAAGTATATTTCACACTTCAGAATGTTCTGATTTATCTTCTTACCTGTTAAAAGAAATTAACCGGTAGCCTCAGAAACAAATTCCCTTCTTATAAATGTTTTGAAGTTGACAGTAGACCAAAGAAAAATTTACATGTTTAATAAAGACAGTCTGAAGAGTAGGAGTCAACTTCGACTGTGGGAACAAAAAGGACTTCCCTTAATTAGAAAGTTTAATTAAACTTTCAATAAATCTTCTTTTAAAAACAAATCAATATTCAGTATTTTGTTACAGGACACGTAATCAGAATTCACACTTATTTAATTCAGAGAATTGGTTTCCTTCCACGGTACAACGGTTTAAAAAGTGAGACTTTGAAGTAACAAGAAATTTTCGGGAACCCATAACCCTACATCAAAATTCCATCATTGTTTTACGTGTAAGACTCTTTAACTCTCAACTAACTGATCATTTACAAAAGAAGATTTTTTGTCATATTAAGAATCATGTATGTGAGTTAACTAAAGTCCATTATTCGAATTGTGTTTAAAATAGATAATCAGAAAGACTTTTCGATATAGGGACTTGAACCGTTCTGGAGTTTCAAAATATGGAAAAATTCATGGACTCGAACGGAAACACCCTCATAATAATCATATTGGTCAAAACGTTTCAGAGTTGGTCGTAGGTAAGTCGAGAAAACCTTAATGAGTTTTTCCTAATTTTTTCTTTTTTTTACTGTGTCAACTTTATATAACCGATGACACCACACCTAATAGATATTTAAAACCTTATTTACTGAAAAGATAAAAAAAAGAATAAAAGGTCTCATGAAACGTAAATTATAAATCTAGAAGAATGTACCTTCTCCAGTTTAGGTCAATATCGTTTTGTGGAAATGTCGTCTCTGGTATATTGGTTTTTCAGGTTTCCGGGTCGGGTCACCTGGTAAATGAAGTTACTACAAGTCATGTTTTAAGGTGACGGTGATTTCTGAAACCTTTCAGGGAAAATTCAACATTGTCCTAAACTGATAATCACACCTCAAACTATTGGGAAGAAATCAATTGAATTATTTACAAGAAACTTCGAAGTAATATAACATCTCTTCATAAGACGAAAGAACGTGGGAATTTAAAAACAGACCCGAAAGTATTTCTCCTAATATAAAGACTTACAGAATCATACAACGACAGAAAAATGGACAGACCCCAACGGAAGTCTACACGCACCCCCGAGTAAATACTTTTCAGGATCCTTCTGGAATTCAACTTTAATCGAGAAGTTAAAAACTCAGGAAAAGGAAACCGTATTATTTAAAACCCGGATTTTTCTCCATTTAACCTTCCAACCGACGGAGACGTTACCCGGTAGATACTCGTCTCGTTTAGAAACAGGAAAAACACTCCCTACCTCACAATTGAAACAGGGGATGAACTATTATAAATCCTAAAAACTATCGATAGAGTGTCTTAAGAAATCAGATTCTCTCTCAAAGTCCAAAAATCCGTTGTTTTTACCTTACAATAGACAACGGGAAGACCCGTAACGAAACTATTGCAGATATTTTCATTACTCACATCGGATTAAAAGACAGTACACGATGGATCGTATATGTAAAGACTGTCAGTCCACCTAATAGAACTTTAAAATCTGTTTCAAAGACGGAGGAACCTTTCGAGATGTAGAGGAACACTAACCTCACACCCAAAGTTCTAAGGTCTTCCACCCACAGAAGTAAAAGATAAAAGTTACGTGAGATTCTACTGGACGAAATGTCCAAGAGACTCCGTCTGAAGTCAACGAACAACACGATTCGAACGAAACGATTCCTGATTTGTCAATTTAAAGGTTTACTACACCAACAGTGTTACAAATTAGAAAAACGGTGATGTTTTACTGGAAATTCACCTATTCAAATTAAACTTTACAGCAAGTTAAATATATCTTTATAGACTTCCGTGGAGATTTTAAATCCACTACTGTCTCCATACTTTATCTACCCACCATACGACACTCCTTATGTCTTTACTTGTCCTTTTCTATTATGACTGACCGAAAAAATGGAAAGTCTCAAACTTTTAAATATTTCTAAATATTTCCACAACTAAGAACAACTAACATAGGGTGTCCGAACATATTTGACCGTATTTTTACCGTACGAGGTCATAGACCACATGAGTGACATTGAAATTTTTCTTTAATAAACTTTGTCAGTGCAATTTCAGATCCTCACAGTCACGTAAAAAGACACAATTAAACAACAAATAGTAATATACATTGTTAAAACGGGTACTTGAGGTTTTATCACTACCGGGAAACTTTCATATTTTATGAGTATACACGTTTAACCCAGTTTTATCCGAAATGAATTCTCTTTAATCACCCAATTGCTGTTAAAAATACATACTAGGTCGTGATTATGAACTACATTTTCATAAGACAATTGAAACTGAGTATAAAACACCTAATGTCATTATGAACCGGTCAATGTACTAGCCTGAAGGACAAATTTTCAAGTCTAAAACTAAATATGGATGGTCGTTCAGGAGAGGAACAATTTCGATATCGACTGAGTTCTTTATGGTAATGTCATAGAAAGAGAGAGAGTTTACTAAGTAATAGTCGACTGACGACTAAAAGTCATCATCTTCCGTTTCCACCCCACAACAAATAGAATGGAACCTTAATAAAAAGGTATTCACTAACAATACATAGTAACATACTATCCCTTTTATCGTTTTATTAAAATGTTTTTACAAAGACTGGTATTTCCCTTCATATAAAACCGTCTAAGAATTTAGTCGTTCTACTACCACTCAAAAAAAGGAGTCCTCCTTTTTTTCGTTCTCGTCTTCAGCATCAGTACTTGCTTTTTCTTCGTTTTCATTCCTTGCCTTCGCTTCATCTCTATCTCTTTCCTTTTTCTCGTTTTCGGCACTTTCCTTCGCTTCATCTTCGTTTCTTTCCTCTGCCTCGGCTAGTTCTTCAGCTCTAGCGTCTAAGTCTCCGGCGATGTCTTCAGGAATCATACATTGATATTAATACTACTATGACCAAACTCTCTAAAGAGACCCATAGGTCTATCGTTACATTGGTCTCACTAAACTTAACACCTTAAAATAAAAAGTGATAATCCTAAAACCGTAGTTTTTTAGGTCATCTTTTTATGTCACACACCTGTCTATTATGACCAAAATGATCCGTATGTCTTGTAAAAGACAATGACGGTAGATTTTCATAAAATTGACACACGGTAAGGTTTGATCTGATTTCGTGATTTCACGAAAATTTTATTCTAAACTATAAGATCACGGTTTATACACTTTCGAATTTCAGACACTCGATAATTGTCATAAGAAATGACTTGTATTCAATAAATTTTTAAAATTTGAGTCAACCTATGTTCAATATATATTAATCAGTGCATTAATCAATCGTTAGAACAGACCGACAAGAGTCGACTTTACTGTTTGATTAACACTTAAAACACATACGAAAAAATATAATCACCCTCCTACGAGTAGTGTGTAGAATTCCCATAAAATTATCGTTCTTACGTCATTTTCACGAGAACTTCCAATTTCGTGACACCTTTAAACCTACACCAATAAACTTGGTCAACCTTTACAAAGTAATATCAATAAAAAATTTTTCGATTCGACATGATTACCGAAACCTTTCTCGGAATGTTGAGAATTCGTCCCTAACTTAGAATTGTCAGGGATCACGAAATACTACAAGAGTAATTATTTATATAACAACATTCGTTACCTAATATAATTTTAATTCAAAATTAACTTAAACTTAAGTTTCTCTCAGGACCTAGTCTCGGAACCGAAGAAATGAACCAATTCCTAAGAATTCGAAATCAAAAGAATTTCTTCCTCCACATTGATGACTGTATTCGAAACTTACTCTTCTCCTACATTTAATTTTGTGGGTGTTATGAATCACGATAACCACTTTACAAAACCATAATGAACTTCGTCTATTTCAATCATTGTGAATCTCAAGACTAAGACCAAGAAGTTACTTTTCCTAAGGTGAGGAACAAGAGGTTCCAGGAGAATCGACTAATAAAATGTTTGAAACATTGTCAAATTTTTCCTGGTGTCACCACAAAATTCATGAGAAAACCCTTTTATGAACCGAAAAACAGGTCAAATAGTTTTAAATGAAGTAAGAAAAAATGGTCTTACTTGAATTATAACCCCTTCTATTTATTAAGACTTATTACAATAAAGAGTAGTCACTACCTATGAATTTTCAGTCGGACAATAAGACCAGACTGAAGTTCAACTGAACCAAGAATTACAAACCAAAGTCCACTAAAAATTGATGGTTCCGTCATTAACCTTGAAAATGTTAATTTCCCCTTTCTTTCTTTTATCGAATATCTGAATGAATTGGTCATTTACATACAAGAATTAACAGTGAAAATCACACTAAACGTTTCCTGGACAAATTATGTTAAAATAAACCCTGAAGAACCCACATTATCCATGTACATCTCAGGTACTGTTGTTTAGAGTCACACTTAACTCCCGGTGGTATATAAAAGTAAAACGATGGGTAGACCATTTCCTATCGTCCTACTCGTGATTCTCTGTAGACTGGACTGGAAAGTTTAATCAAACCAGAAAGTTTTATTTTCCCGGTATTTTATGACCCGGAAAAATTTCACAAAGTTTAATGTCTCATTTCGAAACTTTTGTGTGAAAATTACATTAGTTCAGGACTTTTTTTTTAAAAAGGACTCCCCAACTACTTGAAGGAAGTGTAGAAATCATGACTGACAAAACAGTGATTCTTGACTTCACATACTGTACGAATTTATACGAATATACGTCAAAACCTCTGAATTGACAGTTCACCTTTTTAACCTTAACTTACATTTCTTAATCAGGGGATAAAAAATTTTCTCCGAAGAGTTCCCTTAAGGGACTGTCAGGCCATCAATCCTGACACGTGATAATGACGGATACCGGACCCAAGTTAAGGACCTGTCCCTTGATACTAGGGTGTTTGGTACGTCGTACCGTTTTTTTCAATGAGTTTTGTACTTATAACATATACATACATATATATTTGTACATATAAGGACTCCTTCCTAGACGTCTCTATGTGTGGTTCAACAATTAATATGAATAAGGACCACACTCCCTTCAAGTCCTATTAAAAGTGATACACGAAGGGGGTTGGGGGTTTGGAGTCCTTACATAAGTATTTATACATTAGTTTCTTTTGATCTGACTTTTAAATTCGTAAAAGTCTTATAATTTTTAAAACTCCGACATTAGAAACCAGAACCGTGGAGAGTCACCAGGTCCTACCTATTGACATTCTTGTCAAACGGACCCTATCTCAACTTTCAGAATAAAGGAGAAGTATTAACTCCACCTTTTGTTTGTCGGATTTGTTACAATTTGAACGACCTCTCGCGTACTTGCGCTAGAATCGTTCTGGGATTGGGACATTGATCACATTAAAACACAAAGGAAAAATCGAGGCCTGGTTTTAAATTGTCACGGTAGGCTCCTTTCTAACCCAACGGAGTATCGTAGTTTAATTCCAAAAATTTGTATGAAGACTTAACAAATTTAACAAAAAGTTCCTTGATTACACCACATGAACAAACCCATTGAAAACTTTAAAAAATTGAAACGTCGTCTGCTGCAAGAGCTTCGTTTTCAGGTAAGTCCTTTCTGTTCTCGGGACACTCCATTAGCAGAGGTAAAGAAAAGAAAACGTAAAAATCGAAAACATTTCAAAAATATTCAATACGATGACGTTTTAAATTACTGTAAGCGATTGAACCGAGTATAATTTAGAAATAAACCAAACGTCAGGATCACAATAATTACACTTAACGTTTCAAAAGTCATTGAACATAGATTCTTCTTACCTTGTTTTTACTGGTGAAATTAACATCTATAAGGTACACAAAAATAACGAGAAATACCATTGATTTTAAAAAAATTACCATCGATAACCTTTGAAGTCTGAACTAAATGGAAACCTTTATTACTCAAAAACTTTATTGAAGGACATGTTTTTATCACTTTTATCAGTACTCAAAATAGTAAACCGAGGGAAATGAACTCTCTTCACAAATTAGAGGTTTGAAAATTGACTTAACTGAACACGAAAAATGACAAAAACTGAAAGACACTCCATAAAAAGAGCTGACTGGATTACGTCAGATGTCAAAACCAAGTCCCTGGTAAAACAATGTACCATCGCAACAAAAAATGAAGACCAAAGGGATTCATAGAACAATAAACCGTATATTCCCAAAATTTCCCAAAGATATAGTTTATAACTCACAAATGACAAAATTATGAATCAAAAGAGAACACTCTTCTGAGTAAAAATCAAGAGTAAGAAACCTAGATCAGCCGAAACATAGAGACAAAATATCATTGTCCAAATTTTATTGATCTAAAGGGTTCCCTATATGGACTCCAAACATCCACCTCACAAAGTTTTTATGAAGGACTCTTACAGTCTTACACCAATTCTTTCTCGAATAAATACGAATATAAAAATTCCTAATTTTGGAATTAGTATCATTTTAAAATATTATCTATTAAAATCATCACCTGTAACAATAAAAAGAACCTGAACTATTTAAAGTAGATGATACAAGAAAATGAAAAGAGTGAATAACCCGTAAATTCAAACGAGTCATTTAAATCTTCACATTTGTAAACATTTGTCTCATTTAATTTGGGGTGACAATGAACAGAGGTATGGAGGACGAAAAATGAAAACTAAACGAGTAACAATCACACAGATACGATATTCTTCATAGTCCATAAAAAAGGTCCATGACTTAAACATCAGAATCATTCTGGTCAGATTAGATCATTTGTCGATGGAGTGATAAGATATCCTATAGACTCAAACACTTTATTTTAAGAATTCTCAGTTTTAGTCAAGTCAAGTCGGCGAGTCGAAACAAGCTGAGAAACGCTGGGGTACCTGACGTAGTGTGGTCCGAAGGGACAGGTAGTGGGATAGAACTCGAACGAGTTTGAGTACGGGTAGATCAGCCACTACGGTAGGTTGGTAGAGTAGGAGACAGTAGGGGAAGAGGGTGGAAGTCAGAAGGGGTCTTAGTCCCAGAAAAGGTCACTCAGTCAAGAAACGTAGTTCACCGGTTTCACAATCTCGAAGTCGTAGTCAGGAAGATTACTCATAAGTCCTGACTAAAGGTAATCCTAACTTAGAAACTGGAACGTCAGGTTCCCTGGAAGTTCTCAGAAGAGGTTGTGGTGTCAAGTTTTCGTAGTTTTTTTTTTTTTTTCGGGAGTCGAAAGAAATATCAGGTTAAGTATTTCTTAGTTTTATCAAAAGTAATAAACCCCAAATGAAAGTTCAATGACAAACACTAATACTTTGAATCAAAATGAAATACTAAAGAAAAACCCCTTTGTAGGAAAGACGATCAAACCTGGTCAAGTTGTAAACACAGATCAGTCCCCAATAATTAACACTTACAGTTTGAGAACCCGAAGACTAACCGGCAAATAATACGATCTCTCTTATTGTAAACATTCTAACTTTCTGGTCACCTGAAACCAGGACTATTACATTCTATTATGGTCTTCTTTGAAGTCTTTGAGTAATACAACTTCCGCAAACCCAGTGTAACTTAATAAAATACTCGTAAAATATATATAGCATCACTTTTACCCGAACCCTCATCACTGTCTGACCAAAACCCTTTCAAATAAGACAAATGATTTTTATACATAATTTACAATGAAACCTTCTTCAATATTTCAATTGAGATATGGGAAATAAGGACAAAATCCCTTGGATAACTATTAGAGTGAGGACTCCTTTCTCTACGTTCCTGACAAAAGACATACGTCGACCGTCGTTCTTAAGCCGGTTCCCTAAACCTTCTCAAAAAGAGATGTCAACCCTTCCATTAGATTCGAAATAGATACCTCGATTAAATTCATCTTCAACGTTCGGTGTCAAATTATTAACAGTCATACTGTCTACTTTACTCTTTTTTTAGATTTGGTTTAAACAAGCCACCTTAAATCAATCCCTTAAATAAAAATAAAAACCTTTAACTACACAACTATTTACTCGGATGTTTAAACGGAGAGAAATTAACGAAGTATTATAACAAATACACGGAGAACAGAAAACTTTACTAATATGAATAACTTTTACCAACCTATTTGTCTTGGGACACAATTCACATACAAAAGAAAAATCCAAGCACTACACTCCTACTAAAGACTGTCTTTAAGTTCTGCAAGGTTTCCTTAACGAATACACCTCAAACAACTACAATCGAGTCACGGAGATCGTTATCCTAATTGACCAGTCGCCCAAAATCCTCACGGCTAGTATCATGTTCGTAGTGTCCATTGAAGGATAAATTCTTAAGCTCGTAACTATCACGATCTTTGGACGGAACTCGGAATATTTTAGTGGAGAATGATGGAACTCTATCTACAAGAGTCCTGTCGAAATTTTTGTTTTCGACTAAGGAAACTATATAAACATAAGAGTTTTAAGAGAAGAAGACAGAATTATATTCAACATTTATAAATAAAGTACGACTTCTTAACTTGAACAAAATCTTAATATAACTAAACACTACTGAATGAACCGCTATCTTCGTAGATTCTTGTACAAAAGGGGAAAGTTTACCTTACAAAAAGTGTAAAAATTATTTATATAAAAGTGTTAAAAATACTTTAAGATTATAAACTTTCGTTTTACAAAGTCTGATTAAAAATTTTACAGAAAATTCTCTTAGGTTTAATATTAAATTAAAGAGAAACGACTAAGAAGTGTCATTAACTCACAACGGAAACCTTTTTACTTTAATCCCAATTATAAAATCACGTAAATCTACACCTTTTTAGCCTTATGTAGTGATGACTCATTATACTTTTATGAAATTCCTAAATAGTAATCATGGATAAATATGATTCTTTGTTCAATCAAAGACACTGATGGTCTATTGAATCGAAAGATTTTACCTTTTATATCTAGAATTTCTAGAAAAAAACCAGAGTAGCGTACCAAACACCTTAGATGCAAGGGGTCGGTCCCTAACTTGGACCCGGGACCGTTACTTTTGTGGGTTTAGGATTGATGACCTGGTGGTCCCTTAAGGGTTCCTAAAATTAAAAGACTCGTTATACTCTATTGTCATATCAATACGAGTAAGAAAAAGTCTGGGGACTTTATTCATGAAGTGTATTGAAGACTTTTTAGACCAACGAGTAGTTTTCGAAAATTATAAAATATCTATCCGTGCCCTAAATTGGTTTAGACTTCACTTTAACGTCAAAAGTGACAATTTGTTTGAGTTTTAAACCAGTTTAATGATGGCAGAATAGATTGCAAAATCCTCATACATTGTAACAACTCATGGTAAACTAATATCTATTTGTCATCCTCGGGTCCCGAAAGGACCACCGAGTCTACCATTTATTGCAACTCCTCGTACGACACCCATAGTAACAAGTCAAGTAAAGTACACTGCCTCCTGTTTGGAATGTTATCACACATGAAACAGGACCGCTTCGCGACTCTTCTCAGTCTAAATATTTACTCTAAGACTTAAGTAAATTAAAATTGGAGGATACCACGGGGTCAAACAATTTCCTCGAACACAATCTTACATTTAACTCTTGACAAAGCAAACTCTTCCTGAACTATCTTTTTACTGACGACTTAACTTACCAAATGAATCAAACTAAATATAACGTCTTCAAGAAATTCTACCTAACGGTCAACCATATGACATATAACTCATTGTCACTAGAACTCTTGTGTAAAATTAATTACTCACATAAATCAAGGTCCTTCATTAGAATGTAAAGATGTAAATCATGTAGACTATGGTCCTACGACGAAATAGTCAAAATATATACGAGAATTTAGATTTAAAAAAAAAATGACCTTTTATGTCATTTTAGATTTTAAAATTAAATTTTCCACATGGTAAGTCAGTCACAGTCATGACTGTTCGTATACTCCACCTTAGTATGTTATAAATAGGGAAATACATACTGAATTGAGAATCGCATTAAACCATAGTCAACAGTAATTCGTTTGGATTCTACACTCACCCTAAATGATACAAGTTTTACCATGAATAAGTAACATTTATCTACACGGAAAACAGAATAGATTGAACATCCGTCTTTTTTTGTCTCGACGTCGTTACCGTTTGTTAGATGTTTTCCCTTCACGACCTGGATACTCCGAAATACACCCGAGCAATGTGAAATTGTATTGACTTCTATACGAAGCTCCCTAAAAACTCGGTAAACCTTCCCATTCAGAGTTTAAAAATTCACCTAGGATTTATCCAAGAATTTTGTTTACATCGACGTATCATATAGACGAAACACTACAAAGATTCTATGATTACAATTCTACCCTCCCTCACCAAGATAATCTTAAAAAATTTTCAGTTGGACTTACTATTTTACATGACATGTAACCTCGTTCTCCAAAAAAAGGGGG
Organism: Capra ibex; assembly: GCA_006410555.1. Classification (NCBI taxonomy): domain Eukaryota; kingdom Metazoa; phylum Chordata; class Mammalia; order Artiodactyla; family Bovidae; genus Capra; species Capra ibex. The sequence continues at coordinate 2,268,000 of SJYO01000233.1, read as the reverse complement.
GAACCAAATAAAACCCTATGAAAAGAATGACTTTCAAATCCTCACACATTATGTTAACATCGTATCGTGATATATTCGAAGTCGACATGTCACGTTATTAAACTAAATGTAGTACTTTAATCATGACATTATCCACGTCACTTGTAGATAGTAGAGTAGGTCTATGTTATAATTTCTTTATCTATTGTTTTAAAAAAGAGAACACTACTCTTGAGATTCGGAATGAGAAATGAATGAGATTCGAAATGAGAACTCGGAATCAAATACTGTATGTCGACACATTTATTAGTCTGTAACGTAAAGATCTTGAATGTTGACCTTCAAACATGGAATACTGATGAAATTGAGAAGAGGTGGGTGTGGAGACAATCGGTGTTTACATTACTATAAAAAGGTACTCAAACAAAAACTTCATGTTAATTTGACGTCGTGATAAAAGGACCACTTGTCTAATCTGAAAAAACTATAAAGATATATAAATAGTTTTATTAGTGGTCCTATTCATATCAAGAGGAGTAAAATCTTCTTACAAATCTTATTTACAATCGTCATCCGACACCACACCACCACCACCACCTAATCAGTGATTCAACATAGATTGAGAAACGCTGGAGTATCTGACATCGGGTGGTCCGAGGAGAGGCACGTACCTTAAAGGGTCTGTTTTTATGACCTCACCCAACGGTAAAGGAAGAGGTCCCCTAGGAGGGTTAGGTCCTTAACTTGGGTGGAGAGAATAAACCGTCCGCCTAAGAAATGGTGACTTGATGGACCGACTAGACCTAATTTGAAAAACACACCGGGTACTCATTTTTAGAGCCAAGGACGACATGAAATAGGCGATGAATTAGAAATAACGAAACCCTATATATAAAGTAACAAGAGAACGATAGGGTGAGTTGAGGAAACACCAAAACTTTTTTTTTTTCTTTTCACAATCAGTGAATCAACACTGACTGAAACGCTGAGGTACCTGACTGACATCGGACGGCCCCATGAGACCGGTACCCTAAGAGGTCCGTTCTTATGACCTTACCCATCGGTAAGGGAAGAGGCCCTCTAACAGGACTGGGTCCATCTCGGGACCAGAGGACGTAACGTCCGTGCAAAAAACGGTGGACTCTGGTCCATTTCGGATTTAACCCTTTGGGATTTAATTCACAATTATTACTCTTGTAAACCGACAACTAAAAACACCTATCAAACAAATAACCTTTATACCATTAACACGTGTTTAGTATTAATGTAGTTAGTAATGTTTTGATCATACAAGAACTTTGTTGTCTATGTATTTTTTTCTATACCCACGATATAAAATTTAAAAGTACGAAGGAGACACACCGAGCGAAACACCGTTATAATACTACATTGATGGAAGGAAACATTATTGTGTCAAGGGAGTGAATTCCACTTATCAGTGACGAAACATCGTCTAAGTGTCTCAACATGTTTGATAGTTGGTGTAGGTCAACAATAAAAATAAATAAGGTTGTAAAACCCGTCAAATAATACAGACCGTATTAACGTATAATTACAAACCATATAAAATCGTATTACACTTCCTTTGTACAACTAAACCAAAAAATTGTAAGAGGTTTCTTAAAGTCTCACACAAAAAAGAACCCTTTCTAATTCCAACAAGGGGACGAATCATACAAGGGTCCGGAGATCTTTCTTCTATGAGACCCTCCCTAAAAATATACAAAAGCTAAAGAAAGTCCCCCTCTGTAAATTTTAACATGAAGTTCTTTAAAAAACAGGGAAGAAAAGTGATCGTATTTATTATTAACACCAAAAGTAAAAATCTAACTTTCATAGGTCGAGTACTACCTATCACTTTGTCCAGCTAGGTTCCCTATACCTAAATAATGCCATTCGTCAATTGGTACTAATTGTATTACTGAATTTGAAGAAAAAATAGACTCATCGTATCACATTTTGAACTAATCAATAAGTATCACCCCTTCCCTATTTCAATTATAAAAGTTCACCAAATTTAATCAAACGACAATCACCGATTAAAAATCATCAACTTTTATAGAAGTTTACGTTTTGAAGGTTCATGAAACGATAGAAGAACAAATACCTGTCAAACAAATCGGTTGAGGAGTACATTAACTTCCGTTAGTGAAGAAGTCAAACTGACCACACTGGGTTCTACAACGTAATTTCAGAAAACCTTAAATAAAAATGAAAAATAATATCTGTATTATACCAAACTGTATGGTACTGGTCCTAACGGAATTCATCGACTGGTGACTTTGGGACAAGAACTATCCCATACTTCACCGTCGACCTTATTAACACTTACCTCCACAGGAAAATTTTCATTTGAGGATGAAAATCAATCAAGTAAATCAAACATGTAAACGTCAGGTTAATGTACTATCGTTAAAAAGTTTAAGAGTAAATAGGGACCTTTCATGACCTTTGTGTAAAAATTAAATTTTATATTTATGAACAGTGGTAACGGTGGAAATATCTGTTTTAAAATTTTTATCTCTAGGGTCTAAAATAGTTCTTTAATGTTAACCTAGAATATAGGTTTAAGTTCATTTTAAATTTGGATAAGACATGACTATCGTTAGACAACGTAACTAACGAAATCAAATGTAAATCCAATGTAGTCAATGTAACACACTGTTCGAACTCGAACAATGAGAATGGTAGGAAGGTCTACATTAATAACTTATATGATCGTAATTATTCAACTCCAAAGAAACGGAATGTATATACATTAATGGAAATAGGGAGAGAGTTAACATATCAAAAGACTAAGTCTTACACGGTTCTTTCGAAACCTTGTTGAATTACCTAAACTCGATCGCCCTTCCGGGTACTTTCAACCAGTACAATGACTTGCATGACTACGAAGGTCACGATCGAGTAAAAACCTGTCACTACTTGACCTTTCCTGACCTTAACTGAACCCTTGTTGACCAGCAGAGGTCAATTACCGTTCTGAACGTCTCCCATTCAAATAAGATGACAACACTTATACCATTGCTCTTTGTATTGACACGTTTGTTGACCTTTTCGTACGTTTGTTTACCTTTTACTAAAAAAGAATAAAACTCCAACTGACAAAGGAACTTGTCGTGTGTACCAAAGTATCCACTTTAGGAAACGAAAATTCAACATTTCAAGATTCTTAGATGAAATATTACCACGAAAAACTTACGGTGTCATGCACAATATCCTAAGGAAAACAAAAGATATTATTAATTACAGGAATATGAAATCAACGTCGCAAATGAGATACAGGACGAACATGTCAACCGGAAGACATAGACATCCAAGTCATAGGAACTCATGCCTCCCGTCTGACATGGTGTTGAGAAATATATACCCTAAAGTCGTAAACACCTCAAACTGTTGGTTCCCCTAGGACCTTTGTAAGAATGGGTGGACCGATGGTTTCCCGGCGACATTAAAAATTTTTAACTGAAACCATAATTCATTAGTCTTTTGATCCTATAATTCTGGATAAGAAAATGTCCGTGTCCAAACGTCTAGGGCGGTCGTCGTGTCGTTCGAAACGTTTACTCACCGAGAAACCGTAAACCACGACACCGTCCATCCTTAACTTAGAAAAGATAAACTTTAGTAACAAAAAAAGTGGATTAAGCTTTTAAAAGGTTTAAAAACGTAAATTTTCCTGAATTGACTCTTAAGTTAAGTAGTTCATGAAAAAATTGAATATTTAAAGTTCTCAATTACATTCCTCTACCACGATATCCTGTCTGAATCGATGACTAGTATTATTTTACAGTCCCATAATAATTTGGGACGGATGGTCAAACAAAAATCAACTTTCACTACATTTAACAATTTACAAATTTACATAGTGAAAACAACTTTTGGTCTTTCGAGGGTAATAAAGTTTCCTTTTTACAAAACATTACAAACTCTAATCTTTCAAAATAAAATTTCCGGAAATTTACTTCGAAATAAAATTTATTAACTCACGTCTCTTTTGGCGAAAAGATTAATCTTGTATTGATGTTGACTGGGAACTTGGTGTATCCAAACTTGACGTTCCCAATAAATCTGTACACGGAAATAATAAGTCATCATTTATGATGACGTGATATACCAAACACCAATAATTTAGGTACTAAAACCTTCCTGCTTCCTATACCTCTCGGTCTATTTTCAATGTATACATAAAATTCGATGAGTCTACCAACCACAGGGATTAAGGAATTTAAACTTCCGGTTGACATAAAAGTCTAAAACTGAATGTCTTACTTCAAGGACCTCACCACTCCCCTTCCTTCTCCCTCAACTTAACTATCAAACAATGTTAATACATTGTTACCCGAATCGAATACTTGTCAAAAAGAGAAAAACACCGAGTCAATGAACTTTAATTGGGTTTAGATAATCGATTCTATCGTAATTTAAAGCAATATTCTGAACGAACGTCTTATATACTCTCATTTGGTACCATAACCTGAAGTTCTACTGTTTGTGATTCTTTCATTCCACTAATAGTCAATGTGTAACCAGGATACTAGAATAGATCGATATTTCACTCTGACAGTTATACATTTTATATATCCTAGTACCATGGTGTAGACTTATATCCCTTTCAAGGTACACCAACGAAGTACTAAAGGCAAACTTAACTTTTGGGTAATTAATTTCCTCTGCTAATAAAGACGAAGATATAATAATAAATAACACCCGCGAAGACATAAAAGGAAAAAAATCGACTTATAAACTCTCGAACAAAAAAGAACTCGTAGCGTACCAAGGAAAGTTTGACTGAATTTAAAACTTTAGGTTATCCATTTCAAGAAATTTGTTGGTACGATCACATAGGTGTATTCTTTTAACGTTGATAATTCGTAAAGACATTAATTATCAGTCAACCACTGAGGTCCAAAAGGACATAACAAAACTCAAAAACTTGTTCATAATCAGTAAAGTAAAAAGATGTCACTTGTACATCAGTAACTTACGGTGGATCACATTAACTTCTATGATTTATTTGGGTAGTGACGTCTTTATGTAGCATCAGAGACCAAAAGTCAATGACAAAAGACGTTTGCACAGGAGGATAACGAAGAGTAACAATCCAGTAAGAAAGTTATTAAATCTTTTTACGAACTACTAAATGGTATCAGAACCAAAAAACTATCTCCGACTATGGAAATCCCTAAATTATGTTTCTGTGTGTCAAGTAAAAATTTGTTAGAATGGAATATAGGACCTTCCATAGTTAATATAACTAAACCAAACAATTGTGATAGAAACGGATTAATATCTAAAAGACACAACACCTGTAACAATGAAGGGAGTCAAGAAAGAGGACCACTTACTTCTTACTAATGTGAACCGACCCGTGCAAATAACACATCAGATGTAATTCCGACTATTACGATTTGTAGGTATACCCAACGAATGTTTATCGGTGCATCAATGGATAAACAATATAAGGGTGAAAAAGGGAGGTGAAAAGTAATAAATAACTACACGACATGAATCAACGAGTCAGTACAGGTTGAGAAGCACCGGGATACCTGACATACATCGGACGGTCCGAGGAGACAGGCATTCTAAAAGGTCCGTTCTTATAACCTCACCTAACGGTACGGGAGGAGGTCCCCTAGAAGGGTTAGACCCCTAACTTGGGACCAGGGGGGGCGTAACGTCCACCTAAAAAATGCCCGACTCGGTGGTCCCTTCGGGTAACAAATAACTATCTACTAAGGCAATAGAATCTTCAAGGTTATTTAACGATAAGACTTAATCATTAGTGTATGTACGTATTGACCCATATACAGAGGACTGACAGCAATTTTAGAATGTGTAAGTCATAATTTAGCGACTTACAATTACATAAACTCCCCGAACCGGAGGATTCAAGAAATTTCGACAAAAAACTTTGGTTCTCACCGGGTAGTGATATAGTTGTACAGAAACAAGACCTTCAAATTATCGATAAAAGATTCTATTCAAGAATAGAAATACTTTGGGTACGAAACAAAGGATTGACCAATGTTTACTGGACTTCTTAGTAAAAACTTTAAAACTAAATGTATGTGAATTATATCGTACCTAAAGACTACGAATATGTAAAAAAGGGTAAAATCCTTTTTTTTGTTTAACACAATTTTAAATTTCAAATAACTGTTACAAGGATACCAGTATAGAAGTTCAAGGAAGTCATATATGGTCAATATAAAGAAGTTGAGGGACTCTACGGTTTAAACTCGTGGATCCTGGGTCCATAAGAATGTAGGGATATACTGAACCCGACGACTAGGGAAAAGTAAAAACGGGTACAAAATACTAAAAGATATGAGTCGTTCTTTGGGTCTATCATTATTTCATATGTTAGCTTAGTGTACAATGACTTTTAATCCATTGACTTAGGTCAAAGAAACAACATAACAAAATTTGAATTTTTCTATCGAAATCTATGATACTGTAAAACCAATCATAAATATGAAGACAAAAGTAAACTTTAATTCTTTCGACGTCGAAAGAGAATTAAACGGAAGAGTACATCTTAAAATTACTAATATATACTCTTTGATATAATCTTTAGTGATAATACAAGTAAAAATTATCTGATCTACGAATTTAAAAAGATCATTATGTATCTAATGTCATTTAGAATTGATTTAAAGTAAGTACGGAGCAATTTAAAAGTTTTATCCGATCCTTTGGTCTGGATTGTTTTGATAGTGGAAGACCCGACCTGTACTGTTAAATTTTGAATTTCCTGAATTTTTTATTATATATGTATACCAATCTCATCACAGTGATGAATAACTGACACAAACTATAAATGACAACGTCATAAATAAGAAAATGATCATTGAAAATTTACATTTTACGAATGGCTGTGACTGTCTTATTATTTTTCAAATTATTGGGTTCATGAACCTTAACTTAAGAGTTCTAGTCCCAAAAGTACATAAAAGACTGGCCACACGAAGGGAAAGGGGTAAAGGGTAATAAGGGTTTACTTATCATTATATCACCTTAGGTGACTCTACACTTTCTCAATATCCTGATCCTTCTCTTTCCGTATTCATTCAAAGGATCCTATCCTCCTTTTCTTTTTCCGGGGTTTCGGAACAGTTACTCCTTACCCCTTCCTCCAAACCGACGGTCCAAAATGATATTCAAGCAAAACTATTTGGGACGATGGTATCAGGAGAAAATAATTACGAGAGGACTGTAAATGGGACAATCAACTCCGAGAAGTAACAAGGACGTGACTCGACATCTTAAGAGAAAACAATATCTAAACGTTTGTTCTGAAAGGGTTGTCTGACTTCCACTCAACTCAAAAAATAAACAAAAAAACAAACAAACAAACAAACAAAAACTTCACCTATATTTATATCATATTCTGTATCAACACACATATGTACATAGTAATAATAACATCAAAGAAAAACCGGGTTAAAACAGTCTTACTGTATGTCACAGTAATTGGTATTGGAAAGACCATTAAGTATGTTTATTCCGGATCATCCGTAGTAATGTCAATGTACCTATTTCCACCATTTACAGACACGGGAAAAAAAAAAAAAAAACGACATTGAACGAATTCTCAAAAAAAGTCGAAACATACGAATAGAAACACAAGACTAATATTCAAAATATATCTATGTCTGTTACTTTGAACAGTAAATTCGTCTGCCCCTCAGACTCAAATAATTCTAGTCCTTTTTGAATTGAGGTCACTAAACATAATTGTTTAGTGACTGTCCTACGTTGAAGGACAACTGAGGGTTAAAACTTACATTAGAAATGTTAATAGATCATAGTAAATTTCTTACTCTCAAAATTAAAACAACGTAGTAAACAACAATAAGGTAATGATATTTGTCATGGTTCGTTACTCTTCTAATAGGTCTTGATTCAACGTACGTCTAAAGTCTCTAACTTTGTCAAATATTTTATTGGATAAAAAAAGAACCAGAAATTAATAGTTCATTTAAGACGGTAAAATATCTCGTAAGATAACGTCATTAAACCATAGAATGTCCTATATGAAATTTCAGAAGACTCATTTAGACATAATATTTCCAGATAGGAATAATGAACTGTCAGTCCTTAACTTACACATAGAAATGAAAAAACCGTTTACTCTGTTAACATAAGTTAGAAAAAAAAAGGATTGTCTAAAAACTTTCATCTTGACCACCTAAAAGGAATCGATATATAAAGATACGACTTAAGTAACACAAGACGTAAGTAGATCCGACTCGACCTTATAAATGTAGTATGTAAAAGATTATAAAAAGTCATAACTATCAAATATTACTGGAACATCATAAAAAAGGTTCGTATGATGAAACAAAATACTATTCCATGTGTCACCTGAAGTAAAAAAAAAAAACCATTATGTCCGTGTGAACGTAGAAATTTAAAGAGATCATCTTAAACTACAATCAATAAAGTCGTAAAAAGAAAAGTATCAAAATGATTTCTCTTTATGAATAGTGTTATTTGATATTTCTTCACTTTTCGTAAACAATAAGATGGTCTTTAAAAATACTACATAGGTACGTGTCGGGATTAAAAATAAGTAACCTTATAAAGACTATGAAGAGTCCAATAACAAGTAAAATTCATGGTATTAAAGATTACATGACAAAATAGGCATCGAAACAAATAACAACAATACATAACCTTACTTTAAACTAGTTTATAATACTAATGCCACTCAAGACATAGTCAATGACCATTACAAAAAATTCAGTGCATTTTCGTTACCTCGTTTACAGAACCTTTTGCGACAGTGAAGTTTTAATTTTGGTTATAACCAAATTTAAACGAGGATTTATGATCATAGTTATCAAACACAAAAAAAAAATTAAAAGCTGTCACTAATACTATCTATCTATGCAATGAGAAAAATCACAAAGTTCTGACTCTAAAACAACACCATCCAAAATATCAGGGTCCTATAATTTAGAAGTTATTAGAAAATTATGAACCTACTAAAAATATAATAAAAAATTTACAGTAGGAAAGAATATTACCAACATATAAATATTCTTTTATACACTGTTATATAAGAACCCGTCTATTGGATTTTTTTAAAAACAAATCTAAATCAGTCCTAAAATTTCTAACACAAAAGTAGTGGGGGACTCATATTTGAGAATTGTTAGTCATGATAAAGGAACTAGACATAACTATAAACAGATTGACTTGCTTATAAACGATGTGAACTCCAAATTAAAGGGAATATTTCTATTTTGAGGGTTAAATAAGTTCTAGTCAATAGAGTTTATGTTTCAACGGAGACGAAAGACCGTTGATTTTATCTTATAACAATATATACAACTATAAACTATCGTAATAGTTTATACCCCTTATTCATTTACTTGACTACCGGGATAAAAGTGAACCCAGGTCACCAATATAAACCAAAACAAAATAAGTATCCCTATATGAGACTACGTAAAAGGTACTTTGATTAAAGACCAAAAAACCCACAAAAAAAATCGAAGTCGTAATCGACGTCGACGGAGACAAGTTGGAGACCGTTGTGTTACAAAGGTTGAGAGATTGTACAAATTAGGAGTTTGCATTCATTAAATGAAACCAGCTCAAGTTTCCCAGAATTCAATAGACATTGAACAGATTCAATTATAAATCCCACAAAGTCGTATAAAGTATCAAGTTCATAACGATGTTAAGACCAGTAAAATGACGGCAATAAAAATACGTGTAATGATTAATAAAAGGAACTTACACAATCATTCCAACCTTAAGTCAACTTTTGAAACGTCAAAAGGCAAATATGGATCATCAAAAAGAGACTTCAAACATAGTCATAAATTAAACATAACTGTCCTATCACAAGGATTAGGACACTTTACTATTCGAACCATATTCATAGAAAACTTTCTACAGTCAATTGGTAAAATTTTCCGGGTACTAAAAAATTTATGTCTAAAAATTTTATCTTATATATAACATAGTAAAGTAGTCCAACTCAACAAGATTACCTGAATTATAAAACAATGTCTCTTCTTCTTCAACCTACCCTATGTCTCTAATTTCTGCTACACTAACTTCTTACATTATTTGTACCTCCTCAATAAGTATAAATACAACTGTTTTTAAGTCGAGTCCATAAAATTGACAATCAAAGAACACAGATTAAAAGTCAGTATGAACCCAGCACCAAAAAGGAATTTCTTCTATCATTGTACCGATCAAAACACCTATTATTTGATAAAAGTCATTTAAAGATCCATGTATAATTGATCACCTCGTTAATATACCAATATCTCGTCAAAAACATGTCAGTTAAACTTATTAGGACAACCATAGGTACAACATATATAGTGTCGTGCAATTTATAAAAAACAACATAAAATCCCGTTACACATACACTTCACGGGTAGTTAACGACGTCGGTAACGACGACAGTTACGCAACGTACCGTCCACCAAACGTCCACTCAAACTGGAAAAAAGACCCACTAAAAAAAAAAAAAAAAAAAACTGCTAGATTAGATTCACTTCTACGATTAGTGGCATAGATAAAGAAAGTTGTCCATTTTACTATTGTCGTCGTATACATGGAGAAGGTTGAATAGTGTTGGAGAAGGGACTAAGATACTGTCGTTGTGTTGATGACCAAGGTTCATCTGCTACTTCCTTTTATATCAGGAAATACATGTATCGAAAAAAAGAAAGAACTCTTAAGTAGAACTCAATAGAAAATAAATCTATTTTTTATTTCTCCGTTCCCAGATGACAGTAAACATATGTTAAGGACAATGGAACCTTTTTATTTTTACAATTGTCCTTACGTCACACGAGTAAGAGGGATTGATCGTTTAGGGTGACATATGTTTCGACAAGAGAACAAGACGGAAAATTTACATGTACATCTTTTAATGTAATTCCTAGATATCCTTATCAACATCCCCTTGTTTACACGAATTCTGTATTTTTCCGTCTGTCCCTACATTATAAAAATTACAAAGTCTTCGGATTGAAAAATGTGTCGTCAATGTAAAGTGATTACAACTATAAACCAATTACCAAATCGTCTCCAAAGACCTTATGGATCAAATACCTTTAAGTTCTGTCGATTTGCCCGACAAATTGTACAGTAGAACGTAGGACTAGTTAACCGTTCTTTTCCAAAGTTTTTATGTAAAGACCTACCATAGAAAAGTTAATTACATAGACATTTTCAAAGAAACATTTATAATACACAAGACCACACAGAATTCTAAGGTTTGTTTTACTAGGGACGTAAAGGAGTTCTACAAATCACTGTCAGACCATTCGTTTCGTCAGACTCGTTCTTTATCCTTTACGTCTTTATCCAAAACAGACCAACGTATATTAGAAACGAGAAAAATTCGAGACACTCGAGACTTTATATAAAAACCCAATGAAGTCACACAAACTGTTCTGTCGAACTATAAAGATAGTTTGTTTACTGAAAGTATAACGTTGTTAGAAACATTCTTGGTGAGTTTATTTTAAGAGAATTTTTCCGGTATTCTTTAGAAGTAAAAACTCTGCAAAATTTCAGTATCTTTGAACCTTTAATGTTATCGGATAATCAAAGAAACTGAAAAAGTCAACTAAGAAGTCTTGAATTAACTTTGACAACAGGAGTTCAACAGGGAGATGTAAGGAGATACTCAAAATTATGTGAACAATAAATCCGAAAACATATTTTAAACTCCCTAAATACTATGTTTCTTTTGGGTTTGTCCAAACGAATCCGGAGTCGGGACGCGTAATTCAAAGACACAACAAGCCCGTAAATTCACGTCAAAACCTGAATTAAAGTGAACCCGTCGTTGGGAAGGGTTAAGTATGAGACTTGAGACGAAGTTCAAAAACATAGATCTAGCTTAGAAACTCATCCACTACGATGAGGATTAATGAGGAAGGTTATACCCAAAGGAGTGGACTAAAGATTTGGGAATTTTAACAATCCCTACTTCCTGTTCATAATGTTTAAATCAGGCCATAGTTCTAATTAACCAAACTGAAACCTCCGTAGTGTCAAAAGATGGTGGCGTAAACTTCCTACAAACATTAAAGTTAATAAATTGAACCTCTTTTTTAAGTTCTATTAGAAATGAAAACTTGTGCCTCGTCGTCAAAAACCCACCGTCTCTGAATGTACTGTTGAGAGGGGGTGGGGGGGTTGATAGTCATAGAAACATTAACTTCTAAAATAAGAACTTAGTTCATGATCGTCCAAAGAAAGATCCTTTGACCCGGTCGTTTCCATTGAATTCCATAAATTAGAATACTTTTGTCAATTGATGGTAAAAAACAACCAAAAAAACAAAGACCTAAAAAACCGACACGTTACTCCGTAGAATCAAGACCTGGTCCCTCCCTAACTCGGGTACGGGACTGACCCTCACACCTCAGAATTGGTGTGTTGGTCCCATCAGGGTGGTAAAAGAATTATTTAAGAACTCCCCGTTGAATCATAGTTCCTTATACAACGGACATGTCCACTCTTCGTGAAGAGTATTACCTCTTTGATGGAATTGGTCAATTTTTCTTCCTCTCAGTCGACTATTCAAAGTAGGAGTAACTACTAACCAATCTTTTAGTAGACTCTACTTCGACACACTCGACGCACGGTTCAACGAATTCAGCACCGACCGACGTTTGAGGACGGAGACAGAGACCCTAAGAGGTCCGCTCTCATCCCATCACCCAACGATTCGGGAGGAGGTCCCCGATAAGGGTTGGGTCCCTGTCTTGGGCCGGAGGACGTAATCGTCCACCTAAGAACTGACGATCACGGTAGACTTCAACGTTCCGATGTTTTCGCCAAACTTAAACAAGAAAAAGACTAGTTGAGTAGACTTCTGTTATAAACCCATATGTTCCATTATCGTGACCTTTATTCCGACCAATTACATCACACTGGAACTCCTTTACATCTAAATTGTAAAATTTCCACTCTTTGTATCGTAGTTGGAATTTCCCGACTTATTATTCCTAAAGGTTCTTCGATACTTGTCAGAATTGCGTACTATTTAGTAAGGCTCAAACCTAATTGTCTCTTTCGAGAACACTTTGTTCTTTGGCTTGGAGTCGGGTGGAGGCTTCTAGAAATTCGTTCGACCCATTAACCAACACTCTCCTTTTTTACGAAGATTTGTCTTTGAGGCTTATGAGTTTCTGAACGAAATAATATCATGTGTACCCTACTTTGACTACCCTCCCCCACCTACAACACCCGTTGGTGACAGGACTAATCGTAGCCTACGGGTAGGGCTACCGGTACTTACACGGTTTCCACGGCGGTGAAACGTAGTACCAAAAAGGCTACGGCGGGTAGTCGAGGGCTGGGGCGTAAGGCTAGGACTCCCTCCTCCTTTGGTTCTACCCCGGTGAACCCTTGTTGTTATGTCCCTCCTCGTAATTGACGGGGAAAGACTAAATATTAGTCCGTGACGACTTCAGACCGTCCTGTAATAATAGAGAACGGTGTACCTCACTCATTACGATTCCTTTTCCTAGGTAATCCTAGAGATCCGTTGACTGCTCAAACACCCTCCGTTGTCTTCGCCATATTTCATGTCTTTGTCCCTTTAGTAAAAACCCACGACCAAAACGGAGGTCCCATATGTACTAGGTTATGTTGTAAAAAATCTACCAGAGGATCACAATTACTAGCCCCCCAGTCTGGACCCCAGTTCTTGATTCACGTTAAATGCCCGACACAGTTCACATGTTACTCCGAGAATTGTAAGTGTCGTCACAACACTATTGTCCCGTAAGTCGTGACACTGTGTCATTTGCGAGTCATTTGCTATTAAATGGTCCTTGTTATCGCAGAAAATACACATTTTTGATATCTCACATCTCAAATAGACGAATTAAAGATGTAGGACAAGGGTCTCGTCACTTTAATTAGTTCAAACAAAGCGGTACGCGGATTGTCCTCATTTTGTCTTGTCGGTAATTAACTCGTGAATTATACACGGTCCAAGAGACACTTCACACCAGACTAAACTCGAATCTTAACATGTACTACATCTCCAAATGACTGGAGTAAAGACGAACTTTGGGTCCGAGGTTGGGATAAGAGTTGGTAAATCTAATAGTAGACAGGAGGGTGTGACTTCCACTAATCCTTTTGTCAGAGCAAGCAATGTCCCGTCGCTGTCTTAACCTTTCATCATTCGAGATAAGCCCGACATCCGGCTCTCGACACCCCACCCTTTTAGTCCATCAGGGGTCTCTAGTGGCGGGCGCGGGGAGTGGACTCTGTCCTTTTCCACGGCTTCTCGCGGGGGCGGCGGTACGGGTGCCGCGTTGGGTAGTGCTTCGGGTAGAAGTGCGCCAGCTTCGTCGAACCGACCCTGACAGGTATCCCTGGGTGCCGGTGGCCGTAGACGCCCCAAGCTTCCAATCCCTTCACACCCGGATCGGCGGTCGGGCTCTGAGGTCGTCCCCGGTCTCCTCCACTCTATCCCTTGGACGGGTCCCCAAGACCCTTTAGGCTCTTTCTTTTCTTCCCACATCGGGCTGAGGTAGTGGGTGACACGCAAGCTCAGGGGCGCGGTGCCACGGGGGCGGAGTGGAGCGAGCACCGAAGCCAGCGAGTCTAGATGCAGAATGTGCCTTGCGCTCGACCTCGCGTGAGCTCTAGGCTCCTTCGCAAAGGCCCCGCGCCTCATCATGAAGGCCCTAGGACATCGACTCCTGACATCGGCGAAGCCCGCCCCCCGAGGACGGTGGCCCTGGTACGACGACGCTTGGCGAACCTCCGCCCACCGGTGCTGGCGGGGGCGCCGAGGCCCCGGCTCCCGGTTCGGTGGGTGAGCCCCCGACGCGGACGCGCCATGCGAACCCCGGGGGGAGCGACGGTGGAAGGATCTCCGCGCCTTGAAAGAGGACCCGATCCGCTGAATGGACGTATAAGTCCTCGGAGGGAGAAGGCGATGGGTCTGGGAGACTGTGAAGGAGAACTGACCTGGGGAGTCTAAAAGAGTATGGCCGCGAGACTTGCAAACTGAAGCGGCGTAGGGGCGAGGGCGTGAAGTGTAGGACGTGGCGTCCGGGAGTCTCGGGATTTTAAGCCGGTAGCCTGGAGAGGACTGGGTTAACATCTCTACGATCACCAGGTCGGTCATTGGAAACTTCCTCTAGAATGGATGGCAGAGGTGCAAGGAAGAGTCCCCGAAACGGGAAAGCCTCTAAAGGAGTGAGGTTGCTGCGTTAAACTTACAACAGAGTTGTGGGACGGGATTCTTGGGACAGAGAGAGGGAATGGAGAAAAAATGTCAAACGAGTTGAAAAGGCTACAAGACAAAGGAAAACGCAACTCTAAGCGAGTCGTAGCGAATTTGAATACAGTGGAGGCAGGTCGGAAATTTAAGATAACAAACCCTACGGGACACACGTCTCAACGTAGGAGAGAGTGGACCGGGGAGGCAAGGTAAAAAACAGTCCATATCTGGAATGAGGGGTCAGACGACAACGGAGACTACGTCGGTGACGAGACCTCCGCCTCAGTCACGACGCTGGAGACATGTACCTACACGTTCGATGTTGAGGAGACCATTCCTACCTCCCCGTCGAAAGGGACTCGACAAATCACCTCAATATGACATCTTCACCGTTACGTGTATTTACCGACTTAGGGACATCTTCACTCTTGGTAACTCTTCACACACGACCCTCTCGTTACTCGGTCCTCTGACCTCCGAATGTAACATCAGGTGATCTTCACAGAAATGACGAATGACCGATAACTAGAACCAGTTTAGTGGAATAACGACCGTGAAAGGATCATCAATTTTCGTATCCGACACCTTAATGACCTGGTGACGAATGATATACGTAAACCCGTTCTTAATTTATCCAATTTTCTATTATTTCGTCGGGAATCTTATCACGCACCTCGTACTACTCGTGACCTTATAATTACGTGCAAAAGTAGTTGTAGGAGAGGATCTATAGTGTAACGAACCGCCACTTTTGTGGATGTCTGTGTTGACAGTCCTTTTTCGTCACAAACATCTAATAGACTCCTCTACCATCTTATTAGACAAAATTCTGCCTAACCCTCCTCTTACATAATTCGATTATAAACCAATCTTGGACCCCCTTACCTTCTTATAAACTCGGGATTAGATCCGTCCCAGACTTCCTAACCCCCACACAACTCCGTCCAACCCATCCATTCCCCTACCTCACCCCGGGCCCAATTGATACCCGAGTTCTTCTGACCAGACAAGACAAAACAGGTCCTGGGAGCCCACGAACTACGGTACGAGGGAATGGATCAGTTGATGATACCTTTGGGTGTGAGGGCCTGTGTACGAATACCGACCCTCTCACTCCGACGGTACCTTACACGAGCGGTCCAATCATGTCTCCTGTGATCCTTCAAGACTACAGTCTCCAAAGTCACTGGACACCCACCGTAAAGAAAAAAAAAAAAAAAAAACTCATCGACACCCACTTCCACCTTTACCAAACCCCGAGAGTCGTTCGCTAAGTTTCTTGTCCGGAAACCTCAGGGAGACTTCCGTAAGCTAATCAAAGGTGTAAAGGACCGATTGACTGGAAACAATAGAATAATACACTGAAGAGCTTCGAAGTCAAAGGAGTGTAACTTTTACCTCCAACTCCCCTCAAGTCGCCAATCTTAAGGCCCGAAAGCGAGGACCCCCAGACCTAAACTAGAGACAAGCCCCTTGATTCTAGGTCGTTCGACACACCGTACAGGTTTTCTTTTACCTCTAACATCATCAAGGATGAGGAATTCCAAAACCCCACCTAATTTAGTCTGCTATGATCACTATACAAACAACTGTACTACGGACACGTATGATTCTTGAGTCATTCACGAAAAAGTTTTTGTGGTTTCAACAATAATTAACCTAGACCCTACATCAACTTATATAGGGAAACAGACTAGGATCACCCATGTCTTGACGAAGAACTCGTCAACTGTCTAACGCCACCTCGAGAAGAAGGAGGTCTGACGACAGAATCAACAGTGGTGTCGGGGTAAGGACGACTCCTTTGACTACGAGGAATAAAGATGAAGAGCAGAACTGAACGTCGTTCATCGTAGAGACTAACCCCGACTAGGAGCACTCTAGTAAAAGTGATCGCCACGATGACTTAGGTTGTTGTATCGTTAATTCCATTCTCTTGGTCTTCCGTATAGACCCGAAAGGACTGGACCCTCTACCAAAGGACGGTAGTCAATCCGAGTACACAGAAAGGGTCAGTGGGTGAAAATAGTATGGTACTTTTTTCTGTGTCTGTGTGGTGGGAAAAAGATTAAACAACGAAGGAAGTCGGGACACATCAACTGACATAGATTTCAAACGAGGACCACTTGACTTAAGTCAGTACATCAACCTATCCTTTCCTCCACCGAGAACCCAGTAGTCGGTGCACCACAAACCCTACTGTCGATGAAGTCTCCTATTTACCACTGAGTTAGGAAAAGGGGTAGGAAATCTAGATAAGTGTTACTTCAGGTCTTATGTGAGCATTAACTTATCTAAAGAGACGAAGAACAATGGTTCAAGTGGGAATATAGATACTAAAGTCCCGACGGAAAAAGAGTCGGAAACAAAAGAGAGGTCACTCTAGACAAACGTCGTTCAAGAAGGACAAAGAAATCTACAGGGACAAAAAATTCAGAGCCAACGACACCACGACAGACGTCTGTAAATGAATTAGTGGACAAACCCCTAATCAGTGAGACAGGAACCCTGCAGAAACTACGATTGCTTTCATTTTAAGGTGAGAGTCATTAGTACAGTCACAAAGTATCTTGTATCAGTATAAGGTGAGAGTCATTAGTACAGTCACAAAGTATCTTGTATCAGTATAAGGTGAGAGTCATTAGTACAGTCACAAAGTATCTTGTATCAGTACGGATTGACCCCGGACCAATGGTCCCAGTGAACACATTTATGGTTCCCCGACTATTTAACACCCGACGACATCCAAGTCGCGACCGAGATAAGGGAGAGTAGCACCAGAGAGTGGACACAACGGTCATAACAAAAAAGACTGAAACCTGAGTCACATCCTCTGGATCCGGACCCGGTCCAAGGTCTCAGTAGTCGTGAGCGGTCTAGGACAATTGTCCTTTCACAGGAAGGAACCCTGACGTCTCTGGCGTCTCGGCACGTACACCAGAGAAGTTTCTACTCCTACCAAAGACCTTACCCCTCGTAAAAGTTTTGAAACTTTTATAAACGAAACTTTCAAAGGTGTCTAAGGGTCTGGAGTCCCAGTTCCTAACGATTCTCACCAAAACTGGTAAAAGGGGAATCTGAGGACCTACCCACCTCATTTATAGACAGACGACCATCTCCTAAGTCGTAAGACCCATTGACTCTATCCTCCTCCCCCTCCCTTGAAAATTTACAAAAGTAAAAATACAAGGAACAGGGGTTCTTGTAAAAATACATCAGTATTAAAACCGGATTAATCAAAGTATAAGACGAAAATTGCATCAGAGGACCCTCCCCACCCCAACGTGTAAAATAAATTAAAAAAATTCCTTAAGTACGTATACGTCACTTTAAAAAAATTGGGATACCTTTCTAAATAAATAATTAAAAATGGTCTCATATC
This sequence comes from Capra ibex, assembly GCA_006410555.1. Lineage (NCBI taxonomy): Eukaryota > Metazoa > Chordata > Mammalia > Artiodactyla > Bovidae > Capra > Capra ibex. The sequence goes on along the minus strand of SJYO01000233.1, from coordinate 2,249,398 downwards.
AACGAAATGTTACAACACAATCACTTCACTTAGTCGACATTCATGTGTATATAAGGGAGAAAAGACCTAAAGGAAGGGTAAATCCAGTGGTGTCTCATGACTCATCTCAAGGGACTCGATATGTCATCCAAGAATAATATACCTTTCCAAATTTGAGTTCACATCTAGAAGATAAAGGAGGAGGGATCGTTTGTCTGGAGTTCAGACAAATCATAACAAGGTCTTTTGTTTAACATGTGTGTATACGTAAACGAAAATTATCAAAGTGTAAAACATCCTAGGTATAAATAAGAAGGTATCGGTAATTATTGTATCCGATATAAAAAGTTAAGGTTTGAGGTATTAAAAATTATATGGATGTAATAAAAAGTACCTCAACATAATAACGTCAAATGACAAATAAGGAGATAACAACTTACACAAATTAGAGAAGTAAAAAAATTCCTAACACTTATGTTACTTTCGTATAAAACAGAGATATCGTAATAGATACGAAACTTTATAAAGGGATTTAAGGGTTTTCTCCTCAGTGTCATTTCTCACGATTATGTCGAAAAAATTTTTTAAATAAAAAAAAATTAACTTCCTATCAACGAAACGTCTTAAAACAATTATGTCGAAAATTCTGTAGAAATATTTATTAAGAGACTTCTCAAACATCACATTCATGACGGTAGTCGTTCCTTACTCACATACTCAAAGTGAAGATGTAACGGTCGAAACCCATAGTCATAGTGGTATAAACATACAAAACAACAAATGTATCTTTATTTTGTATATATGGGATGGTACACATTTTATCTATCGATGAACCTTCGATGATAATATCGTGTCCCTCGAGTCGAAGGACGAGACACTGGATCTCCCCATCGTACCCTCACCTCACCCTCCCTCGGAGATCTCTCTCCCTTATATACTTGCAACAACAAACCAGAGATTTAACACAGGCTGACAAACGTTGGGGTACCCGACATCAGACGGTGTGAGGACACAGGTACCCTAAAAGGTCTCTTCTATGACCTCACCCAACGGTAAAGGAAGATGTCCCCTAGAAGAACTGGGTCCCTAGTTTGGGTGAAGAGAATGTAACCGTCCGTATAAGAAATAGTGACTCGGTGGTTAAGGGACGACTAAGTAAACACCATGTCGTCTTTGATAATGATTATGTTGTAACATTTTGTCAACAGGAGGTTAATTTTTTTTTCTTTATTTACTCTTTGTGAAAAGGACTCTATGCTCCTATCCTTACAAAAGGTAAAAGGTAGATACTATATTATTTTTTTACATAAACCAGAAACAAGAGAAGGATCGTGTCCCGAAGTTTTTGGGAACATCAAAGGACTTATGATCCTTACTGAAACAATAAGTATTATTCGGGGGAACCTGGTATTACACAAAGACCACTACTTCACTGAGAACCACCCGGGAATCTAGCAAAATTCTACGTCCGACCAGTGAGGTCTTCCTGGTTCTTTTACACTAATCTCCCAACATTGAAACTAGACCCCTTCTTCCCCCCAACCTCTGACTCAGATCAGTATAGTGGTCACTAAATTAACCAGTGCGGACACAATACTTTGGGGACATTTTTGACCTTTTGTTCCCCCTTAAGGGACCACCAGGTCACCGACCCTGAGATACGAGGGTTGCATCCCCCGGACTCAAGCTAGGGACCAGTCGCTTGATCCAGGGTGTACGGTGTTGGTTCTGGGTCATGTCGGTTTATTTATTTATTTTTATTTATAATTTTTTGTTTTGTTTTGTCCCTTTGTTCTCAGTCTCCTCGAAGGTCCAATCGATTGTGTACCTACACGACCGTCCACCGTACGAACTGTGAGACACGAGAAGGGACGGAGTCTGGATTAGGACATGTCGAGAAGGTAAACCGGTAAGTACCCAAAATAGAAGACACTATTTCGATACTATCATTCACATCACAAAAGTCACTTAAGACACTTAGTGTCCCCTAACCCGACACGTAGTGGTTAAGTTACCTGTACTCAAACTTGTTTGAGGAACTCTATCACTTCCTGTCCTTTCGGACCTCAAAACGTCAAGTACCACAGTTTCATCTCAGTCTGAACTGAATCACTAATTTGTTGTTGTTGTTCCGTCGACACCCTTCAGAAAATAAACATCGGTAGAGCCCTTTATACCTTCCCCCCGAACACTGTCGATCCGGAGTGTCGACCGTAGACTTCGCCTCCGTCAGGACACTCTGACTCCGTGAATTGGATACCCTAAAAGTGATTAACCCTATCAATCACAGTCTTAATTCAACTTAACATTCTGTGTGTTAACAGTCTCTTAACTACAACCTGGTATAGCGGGAATAGGTGAATGAGGAACGTTGATCCTACCTTCAGTGACGACAGAGAGACTCATATAAGAAAAAAGGTGGTGGTGGTTGAAGATCCCTCACCGGTCCAAGATATCCAGGGCCTTTTTCGTGAACTAGTGGTGCGTCTGTCTTGTGTTTACACAGAACCTGAGGACGGCAAGTGACCTTCGACTCCCGAAATTTCAGTGGATGGAGGGTCACTTCTTCTCACCCTAGTAACTGGACTTCCATTCTCCCGTACTATCCCCCTCGGACCGAAGTTAGATACTTTGACAGAGAAATCGGAGTCGACCTCGAACTTTCTGATCTACATTACCATTCCCTCCCGAAATCTCTTTATCCAGAGAGTCACCCTGAGTCTCATACAAGGAGAACTCACACGTGGTAGAAGGAAAACAGACCTCCTAAACAAAGAGTCGAATCAACCACGAAGGACCAGATACACTCTCGGAGACTGGTACATACGTCCTACGGTCTCTGATTGTGAGTGGTACCCTTTCGAAACCGGAGGAAGTGGGAAGTGACTATAAAGAGTAGGAAGTTTTTGAGGAACCACATCAAAACACTTCTTATAAAGGGAAACCCTGGGTATATATAAAAAATTTTTATATAACTAAATAATTAAAAACCAACGCGACCCAGAAACAACGGAACACACCCAAGGGACATCAACACCACGTGTCCGAAGAGTAACACCACCGAAGAAAACAACACCTGCTACCCGAGATCCATGTACCTGAGTTATCAACGCCGTGTACCCGAGTCATCGACGCCGAGTTTCCGAGATCTTACACCCGAATCTTCAACACCACGTGTCGAATCAACGGGACTTCGTGCACCCTAGAAGGACCTGGTCCTTTCACTTCAGCGAGTCAGCACAGGCTGAGAAACGCTGGGGTACCTGACATCGGGTGGTCCGAGGAGACAGGTACCCTAAAAGGTCCGTTATCATGACCTCACCCAACGGTAAAGGAAGATCTTAGGAATAGGGGACGTAACCGCCCGTCTAAGTATAGGTGACCCGGTCCCTTCAGACTAAGTGTTAAAAGTTTTCCATATAAGGTAAATATCAATAACGTTTTATAGCCAATATAAGGGACACAACATGTTATATAGGAATATCGAATAAAATATGTCAAAAACGAATAAAAATAATAAAATTTTTAAAACCGACGTGGGACATCGTACATCCTAGAATCAAGGAATTGGTCCCTAGTTTGGGTGTGGGGGACGTAACCTTAAGAAATTAGTAACCTGACGGACCTTTCAGGGAATGATAAAAATAAGGTTGTTCAACAAAAAAAAAAAAAAAAACGACGTAGAACTCCGTACATCCAAGAGTCAAGGGACTAGTCCCTAACTCGGTAAGGGAAATAAAATAAATTACCGAAAAATGAAGAAACGAGACAACATACGGATACGGATAAAAAGGTGATCCGAATCGAAGAACTTGAACTCCTCACGTACAAAAGACATAAAAGTAAAGAGTATTATGAATTATATTACAGAAAGAAAGTGAGACATGATAAATAACACAGTATCACGGTCCGTGACTCCTATTTCCCTACTTGTTCTGTTCGGATCAGGCACGGAAGTTCCTCGAATATAAGATCACTTTCCTGTCAATTGTACATTTGTTTACATATTTATTAATATTTAACCCTATATATGATATTTCCTTCCTTTCTTCTTCGACTCTCTTTACTTTGTAACTCTTAAAGGTAATCTGGTCACAGTCCCTGTCGTAGTATCTACAACCCTCCAACTAATGATCAAAGAAATCCTATTTACAAAAGCAGTCTACACCAGGGACACAGTCACAATTATCATTGGAACAAAAAATAACGAATAAAACAAGAAACGACGAATGAGACTGTTGGAATACATCCTTTCTGAGGGAGAGAAAAAAAAAATACTTCAAAAATTAAAAATTTAATATCTAAGAGTACATCAACAGTCTTCATTATGTCTGTCTAAAGTACATAGGAAATAAGTAAAGGGAATTACTATTGTAGATCGTTTTCATATCATATTATAATGTTGGTCCTATAACTACAACTATGTTAGATGACCAGAACAAGATTAAAGGGGCCAAAATGAACATGAGTGAACACACACACACACACAAATCAAGATACGTAAGATCAAAGTAGTGTACACATCCACATGCATTGATAGTGGTGTCACTACGAAATACATAAAAAAAAGGATTTATACATAAATCAAAACCGACGCGACCCAGAAGTAACGACGGACCTCCGAAAGAGATCATCACTCGTCCCCGATGAGATCGACGTGACGTATCAGTAGAGCACCGTCGTCGAAGGGACAACGTCTCGCGTCGGAGGCACCACACGCCCGAAGGCATCAACTCTGTACATCCGAGTTATAAACACCGAGCTCCTGAGGTCTCTTGTCTGAGTCATCAACACCACGTACCCAATCAACGAGGTACCGTACACACTAGGAGGACCTGGTCCCTAACTTGGTCACAGGGGACATAACCTAAGAATTGGTGACTTGATGGTCCCTTCAGGGTACCATAAGAAAATTTTGGTGATTAAACTAGTGGTAAAGAAATTAAAACAGTAAAGTCATTACAATACATTTACTTTACAATCCTTATATCATACATTGGAAAACCCTAACCGATAAAAGTGAATCGTATTCAGAACGACGACGACGACGATTCAACGAAGTCAGCACAGGCTGAGACACACTGGGGCATAACAACGGACAGAGACATAGACAAGGAAAAACAACGGCTCATCATAAGGTGTATTACCTTCATGGTGTCAAAGAAATTGGTAAAGGGATAACTTCTTGGAGACCCAACAAAATCTAAAACCGATAATTCTTATTTCGTTAGTACTAGTAAATACCCAAAGAATACACTTAAATTCGAATGTAAAGGAACTCAATTACGGGTTCTCACGTCAATGACCCAGTATACCATTAAAGTACAAGTCAAAATATTCTTTGGTTTCGACGGTTTGACAAAAGGTCACACCAATATGGTAAAATATAAGGGTAGTTATCACATCCTCACTAAGTCAAAGAAACGTAGGATCGGTCGTAAAACACAGTAACGATAAAATTAAAATGGGTGAGAACATCCACACATCACTTTCCGGGGAAAAGTGTTGATTCGAACGAATGTAAGACTCAATCTCTCCTGAGACAAGTATGATATACCAGAAAAATGAGGACTATAAGAATCCTTGATCTCCGACGGTAGGTCGGTCTATGGTCGGACCAGAGTCAGTACTGACACTTGTTACTTTAACCTCAGTTCGTCGGGTAATTCCTTTATCCATTCATAGTACCCACCCGAGGGGACCACCGAGTCTGTTATTTCGCAGACGGATGTTACGTCCTCTGGACCCAAACTAAGGACCCAACCCTTCTAGGGGACCTCTTCCTTTACCGTTAGGTGAGGTCGTGAGAACGGACCTTTTAGGGTACCTACCTCCTTGGACCATCCGATGTCAGGTACCCCAGTGTTTCTCAGGCTGTACTGACTCGCTGAAGTGAAAGAAAGATACCCACCTGGGACTGCGAACGGGCGGTGACCCTAGGTAGACTCCTCGTCCTGACCTCATCCTCGACTTTGTGATATATCTTACGTCATTCCTTTGGTCCCCTTTCTCCCGAAGTCAAGGAACAAGTTCCTGTATAACATTTACCGTGTCGACCATAAACTTGGGTCCAGATTATGGTGAACTCGAAAGGTCTACCAAGTCACCATTTCTTAGACGGACGGTCAAGTTCTCTGTGTTCTTGGAACCCAAGCTGGGGACCCAACTCTTCTAGGGGACCTCCTTCTTTACCGTTGAGTAACGTCATAAGAACGGCCCTTTTAGGGTACCTGTCTCTACGGACCCCCCGATGTCAGGTACACCAGTATTCTCTCAACCTGTACTGACTCGCGTGTACGTAACGTGACGTGACGACAGGAAAAGCAGAATAACGTCAACCACGTCTTTCGTTTTGTTTTTTGAAGGTGGACAAAAAGAGAAGGAGAAAATTGAAAAAGCAAAATCTTGTAGACAAATGACACGAGTAAACCTCGGTCTCTGTGTGTGGGACATTGAAGAATCCATGTAATCGTTTATCTAGATAATTAAAAACGAAGAAAATTTAGTTATTCCTAGATTTTCAATTAGACTATATAACTTTCCGGTAACAATTACTCCATCCTTCTCAGAATACTTAGTCTTATAGCCCACACAAAACTAAACTACGAAACACGAAAAAAAACTGGTGGTATTGAAAATAAATAAAATAATAAATATATTCAACCTGATATTAACGAAATGTTACAACACAATCAAAGACGACATGTTACTTCACTTACTCAACATACAAATGTATACTAGGGGAGAAAGACCCTGGAGGGAAGGTGCGGGGAGGGGGGGTTGGTAGGGTGGGTAGATCCAGTAGTGTCTCGTGGTTCGACTCGAAGAACATGAAATGTGACCAAGGGCGATCGATAGACAAAATGTCTACCATCACATATACACACTTAGGATTAGAGAATTAATTACGTGTAATACACCTTAGATCCTTTTACCATGTCTCCTTGGATAATGGTCCGATCCTCATCTCTACGTCCGTATCTCTTACCTACACACGTGAACGGGAATAAATAAGATCAGTTCCTGTGATCTCGACTCTTACTCTCTCTCTGTCTCTCTCTCTCTCTCTCTCTCTCTCTCTCTTCACTAAATGATACACCGATCCCGGTTATGGTCTACATTAAAACGGAGTCTTGAGTATCATATAATATCCTGGTGACGGTCCAATGAAGGATTGTAACACGAGACCAAGAAGGGGAGACAACAAAAGAGTCCCGTCTAAACGTCAAGGTCTTTCCACATAAAGGTATGGCTACGTCGGGTCCGACAACCTTTTTAGGGTGAACTGCAGTTACTGTACTTTTAACTAGAGTACTCGTAGTCACCGGTGTTTTAGATACCAGGGTTTCCATGATCGGGGAGGATCCAAAGGAGGAGAGCCGTGGTGGGTTGTTGGGAAACTGTCCACAAGGACCCTAAGTAAACCCTGACAGTAACGAGAGTCTCCTTCTCACGAGGCGTCTTACGTCCACAGTAAATTATTGTCGGTCCTTGTGAACGGATAAACGTCTAAGATCGTCAGTGATATTCGTCAAGTAGCAAGTGACCAGAGAAATCTTTTAGGAAAGTACATCTACAATTAAACCAACTCCTTGTTTCCAAAACAGTATAGTTTAATCGAACGATTCAGGTCAATAGAACAGTTGATACTAAACGTCTGGTTATAAGAAAAAAAAAAAAAAACTGACACACCGTACACCCTAATATCAAGGGACTGGTCCCTAACTTGGGTACCGGAGACTTCACCTTCGGACCTCAGGATTGGTGACCTGGAGGTCCCTTCAGAGTCTAGTTATAAGAAACTCAGGAAATAAGGGAGCACAAAACGAAATCGGAATCCCCTTCTAAAATACCCGAAAATACACAAAACCACAACAAGGATCGAAATAATCAGAAACGAGGACAATTAGAGAGTTCCATGAACAGACACAGGATACCAGGATAACAGTATCCTTATAAAAGGTGGACCTTAAGACGGAAACGTACGGTCGGAAACCCTTCTCTGACAACAGGAGACAAAATGCCTCCATCGGTAGGTTTTACTTGTTGAGAAGGAGAGAAAGCACCCACTCCCGGACCCCACCAACCAATACGGTCATACGAAAGACACAGACGTCCCACACAGTAGGCCTACCTGTGGGACAACCTTTTCCACACTATCAAGGACTTTCATATATTCTACCGAAGAAGATTTCGTCGTCAGGGGTCGGAAAAACCGTCGTCCCTGGTCAAAGTACCTTCTGTCAAAAAGGTACCTGGTCCCTACCCCCATCCTACCAAAGTCCTAGGTTCACGTAATGTAAATTACACGTGAAACAAAGACAATAATAATGTAGTCAAGGTGGAGTCTAGTAGTCTGTAATCTAGGGCCTCCAACACGAAGGTCTCCAACATTTCTCACACAAAAATTCAATTAACAAAAATTTTCGAGTTGTCAGTAAGACGACGACGACGACGACGATTCAGCGAAGTCAGCACAGACTGAGACACGCTGGGGTATCTGCCGTCGGGTGGTCCGAGGGGGCAGGGACCCTAAGAGGTCCGTCCTTGTGACCTCACCCAACGGTAAAGGAAGAAGGTTGTCAGTAAGATAGAACTTGATTTTAACCGAATAACCGAAAATAACATCTATTTAGACAAAACTATTATGATTAATTGAGTATAACTCGTCTTCGAGACAAGTCGTGAATTTACATACGTCCATAGGGAGTGATAGGTTTGAGAACGAAAAACTTGAGTCTTAGATTTATCTAAATCTACTGTACCATCAGGAGTGAGAGGTTTACATCACAGACTCGGGAATGAGAGACTTGAACCCTTGACGTCTCTAAGTCTATCACAGTCTATGAACTTATACTAAAATAAAATTACCCCTTTACCTTATACAGAATTATTTACGTCAAACCATGTAGGACGTAATCACAGGGGGGCGGGGTTGTAAAAAATGAAACTTTTAAAACCTTGAATGTCTTCTCAACTTTCTTAAAAAACTGGGGAAACCTTTCACTATAAAACAAAGTAGACGGAAAAGGAAAAAGAGAAAAAAACATTGTTTGAAACAAAGGGTCCCCAACCACGGTAGATGTAAGCGGCCGCCGGGGCACACGCACACCTCCGGGACGTCTCACCTCCCCCCGTCCTCGCCCCATACGCCAGACCCTGTCATGGGTGTGGGAACCACCACCCCGACCCCCGACGCACACTCCACCGTGTCGTTCTCTACCTCCATACCCCTTTCGTCAAGGGAGGGTGTTTGAGAAGGGGACACGACCCAGAGGACAAATCGTCGAAGAACCGTACTAACCCAGTCTAGAAACGGTCTTCTCCACCAAATGTTTTTGGCAGAAAGAGGCCCACGACGACCGTAGGACAAGACTCCCTCCACAACAGCAACAACAAATCAGTGAGTCAGCACAGGCTGGGAAACACTAGGGAACTTGACATCGGGTAGTCCAAGGAGCAGGTACCCTAAAGGGTCCGTCCGTATGACCTCACCGAACGGTAAAGGAAGAGATCCCCTAGAAGGACTGGGTCCTAGTTTGGGCGTAGAGGACGTAACATCCGCCTAAGAAATGGCGACCCGGTGGACCCTTCGGGACTCCCTCCAGAATACCCGAGGTTTAAGGTCCGGGAAATGACCTTGGTACACAGGTGATAAACTCGTGGAGACACGAGTCACGACACCCATGTCACCAGAGGTACTCATTGTGTTCTGGTATCCACCAATTTACATGTCAGTGAAGACCCGGGTCCCATCCCAAGGAGTAGGAAATACAGAGACTCGACAATTACCAGTGATACGAATCAGGAGGGAACGGACGAGGAGTCATACTGGTGTTCGCTTAGAGTTTCAATCGACTCGCTGACTATGTCTTCTATTACTTCTCGGAAGGTCTACACCACTACTTACCCCTAGGACTCGTGGTAATGGGTCCATACCAGTACGGGTAAAACAGGGGCGGACCTTCTCGGGCTCTGAGACTCGGAGGAGAGTGTCATTAAGAGAGAAAGTCCGACATAGTTGGAGAGGAAACGCATACACCTTCCCCTCTCAGACAACTACCGTGAATTCCTACAACGGAATAGGAGTCCCTCCACTCAACCTGACCTATCCGTCCTAGACACCGTCCTGGTCAATCAGACCGAAATTCACAGCCCAATTATTCAAAGGGTAACACCTCTACTGTACGTATCCTCGAAAACCAACTCTTATTTTCAGTAAAACATTCGTGGATAAAAATCGGTCAACCCGTGTCCGATTTCAAACGGTGGAAACCTCCCGAAGGACACCATCTCAAAACACGGAAAACACCAGGGTCCTCTACGGACATAGACAAGATTACAATAAGATCATCAAGACAATATCGGGAAATCTTAAGTTGTTACAAGGTCTTCTATGGTTCACAAATCGACGACAGATCCGACGATGTCTACTACGTAAACCAACATCCCTTCACTAGGGTACCGAGAGACGGTGAAGAACAATGTGAGTCGAGTACACCATAGTGTGAGACAGTGCGAAACCGACACAGGAACGAGTACCTTCTATAGGAGGTGTCCCCGGTCTCCTCGAGCTAGGTGTATGATCTTCCACGTTCGTCGTAGACAGAGAAATCGAGACAGTCTACTCTTACAGAGAAAACAGCACTATACTGAAGTCCCGAGACCCCATCCTTGTTCTGACCCCCAAACACCGGTCTTCGTCTAACCTACGACTTGACTCGTTTCGAGACAGAAAGAGGAGTCACGGACGTGGAGACGTAGGGACCTCGGGAGAATGCAGGAAGCTCGTTAACCGTGACTACTCCTAAATCGAGTGAGAAGATAGTCCAATCAGTTGACTCGACGTCGTAAATACTTTCCACACGTGAAAACATAATAAGTAGAGGACAATCTCAGAAGGAGTCAGATAAAAAAAAAAAAAAATTTGTTTTTTCATGAATAAAAAATAAACCTACGAGTCCCAGAGTCGACACCTTACGTCCTAGAATTAATACCGTACACCCTAGATCAAGGGACTGGTCCCTATCTCGGGTTCGGGGGACGTAACCCTCACGTCAGAAGCGACGACCTGGTTAGATCCCTTCATGGGTTAGATCAAAAAAAATAGGGAAGAAGTAAGAAGTGCTCAGAGAGCTCGTCACCAAGAGTCTGAAGTGACTGACAGTGGACCCCTCAAACACTTACTACTTCTCCAGACTCACGACGTGAGTCTCTAAGACTAAACGATCCAGACCTCTTTATCCTTTGAAGAAGAACCTACTAAGAGTCCACTGGGTGTCTGGTACAGACCTCTTTGACAGGAGGTCCCTTACCTGCCACAGAGAGGTACAGAAAACACCTCATCTCGGAGTGACCCATAAACGACTTACTTAAATGGGACCACGATGTCCAGGCTACGTCTCAAGAGGAGACACAGAAAAAGTCCAAACCGTAACCGGCAAAATGATGTCTCCTCCTTCACCTGATGTGTCACCTCTTCACGTAAGTGGTACACTTCGCAGAAGCTCTTTACTCCATACGTGAGAACGAGGTCTCTGAGAAGCCTTCTTTGACGTCGCGATCGAGGAAAGAACAGGAGTTCGACACATAAGTGGGAAGGTCTTTGGTTTCAAACTTTTAGGAACCGAAAGTCCTAAATCTCCTTCAGGAGTCCGTCCTTTCCCCTAAAAGAACCGATGAACAGTCTTTTACTTTTCCACAGAAATTTTTGATTTCTTGGTACATTTAAGTCTAAAAAAAGTAATAAAATAAAATAATTAAATAAATAAACCGGAACTCCAAACGTCCTAGAATCAAGGGACTGGGCTTAGCTTGGACACGGGGGACATCACCTTCGTGTCTCAGGATTGGTGACCTGGGGGTTCCTTAAGGGACAGTAAAATAACTATTATAATTAGCAACAGAACGTCGGTATAGTCACGTCTTAAGTACTGAACATCTGATTCAAATCCTTTTGAGATATTCTATCCCTAAGAATTAAACCCAAGATACCGGTTTGAAGTCCTATTGGGACTTTAACATACGGTTCACAAAATGTCAACGTGTAAAAGAAACCTTCTTTCAGGTATCAAAAGTAGTCTATGAGTTTTCCAATCCTTGAAAATGAATCAAAAGAAGCGTTTCTACGAATGTTTCCAGTTCTCTAGGAAATGGTTGGCCGACAATGATCCCCACAGGATTATCAGTATCTCGAGATACAAGTACCCTTGTATTTCCGGAACCCTTAAGGAGTCTTGAGACAAGACCAAGTCAAACTGAAAGTTCTAAAAGAACCAGATCAACCGTTCTCACTCCATCAAGTCCATGTATGACGAAAGGAAACACTCGAGGGGTCCGGAAAGACCCGAGACTTAAAAAGGAGTGTCTCAGACCAACATAACGAATTTATAGATATAGAACGAATCCAAACAATCCAAGTCCTAAGGAGGAACCGAACCGAGAGAACATGAGAGTGAACCGTGTGAGTCCTCCGTAAAGATGACTGATACGACGGTTCACTCTGTAAGGAGTATTGGCACACAAAAGTCGTAGAAGTGGGATAAGGAAGACTACGGAACGTTTGTTAAAGTTGGAGTGGGGTAATCGGGAGTCGGTCTCAAAATAAAACACTCGGACACTATAATTCAGTGGAAGGGATTTCTCTTCCGATTAAAGTTTCATTCGTCATCAGAATGACGATGACGATTCAGTGAAGTCAGCACAGGTTGAGACACGCTGGGGTATCTGTCGTCGGGTGGTCCGAGGGGGCAGGGACCCTAAGAGGTCCGTTCTTGTGACCTCACCCAACGGTAAAGGAAGAGGTCACGTGCTTTCACTTTTCACTTTCACTTCAGCGAGTCAGGACAGACTGAGAATCGCTGGGGTACCTGACCGAGGAGACAGGTACCCTAAAAGGTCCGTTCTCATGACCTCACCCCACGGGGTTTTACAGTTTATCCTTCCACGACCCCCTGAAGGGACTACCAGGTCACCAATTGTGAGACACGAAGGTGACGTCCCCTGTGTCTAAACTATAGACCAACCCTTTAATTCTAGGGTCTTACGGTACACCATGTCGGTTTTTATTTTTTTTTCACACGAACCTTACGTATCACATTACCTCTCTCTATTTGGTTTTTATCTTACTTTAACCCATCGTATTTCAATCGACTTCTTGAGGTTTAGTTTTAGGATACCAACATTGTGTGACTTCATTATAGACCAGACCCTTGTAATAGATTCCGTAAGTTCGACTTCCACTAGTCTCAAATCGTCTCTAGAGAGTCGTCGACAAGAACATACTTTACCCTACGGGTTCAGGTTCTGAGTCTTCTAGGAAAACTTAACCTCGACCCCTACAACCTTCATCTCAGTGGAGACCCCTCTACTTAGAACACCCTTAACCTATTACCACTATGTATGGGTCCACTAAATCCCGGTTCAAAACAAAGACTCTTCGTCTCGTTTTGGTTCTTCGTCCACGACTTTTCAGGTAAACACAACCCCCAATCATCTCTCCGACTTTGAACGACGAATGTGAACAAGGTCCCCAGAACCAAGAGGGTCCCTTTGACACAGGTATCGGAGAGTGTACACCGAACTCTCGAAGTACTTATATTGGTGTGAACTGTGAGAACCTCACCGGAGTAACCTCGACTCGGACCCAATGGATCAATAATTACAACCGTCAACTCTTCTCCGATCTCGACTGTTCCTGAAAGAGTCTGTCGACTCTTTCTGAACTATTGGAGAACAAAACCCCAATAGTCCCATCCTCCATCTTCTCTCTGTTCTTGTCTACCTCCGTTCAATCCCGAGTCACGATAGACGAAGGATTCGGAAGTGAGTAGGTTTATGGAGAAGAGAAACCGTCGGGAGAGACCCTCTACCACGTCCTACCGTAACTGGAGTTCTCGTAGTTCACCTGGGTTGTGATCTTCTTACCCGGAGATTCAAACACGACCGGACCGAGGAGGACGAAGTAGTTGAGTACGTGTCGGTCCGTAAAGCAATGGGGGTCACCGACGAGGTACAAGTTTGGTCTTGACCACATCGGTGGACTGAAGTCGTAGCCGGACGGAGATTCTGTCGTAGTACTCTTTTACCAGAAAGAGGTCGGAGTCGAGGAAACCACCCCTTGTAAGGGGTAAAGAAAGGTCCTTAGGAAGAGACCAGAATATCACTCACCTACAAGAGTAGGACTTGGTCCTCCCTGTAAACGATACTCAACGACGACCTGTGTAGACATAGGAACCACCTCTCTCGGTCTCCTTGACGTTTTTACGAGAAACAAGTCCCTGGGACTACGGGATCCACCTGTAAACTCGACACCGAATGGCGACGACTTTCTCTGACTGAAGAAGTCTATCTTCGTATGTGTAGATACCGAAGTAGAAAAAACACCGAGGTTTCCGATGGAGAAGTACAGCAGATATCTGACTTGACGTTCAAAGAATCTTCCGAACAGAGGAGACACAAGAATAGGAAGAAAAGAAAACTGGATTACCTCGATCTTTATAGATATACTTACTGAGATGGATCAGAACATCATTAAATACAAAGAAAAAAATTTTGTTTACAATTAAACGTCTAATCTCCTTATTTTAGTATAAGGACATAAATAAGATACTGAAATACTCTCCGAGTTCCTCTTAAGGACCTCTTCCTTTACCGTTGGGTGAGGTCCCAAGAACGGACCTCTTAGGGTCTCAGCCCCCTCGGAACACCCGACGACAGAGACCCCAGAGTCTCTCAACCTGTGCTGACTTCGCTGACTCGTCGTCGTCGTTCTTAAGGTTCGGACCCTTAGCACCCCACCTGATGAAGAACTACAGCTGTCTACTTAGACGAACGAATAAAGAAATCAGTCGTTAATAAACCCACGGACAATCCATGGACTGTAATAAGACCCATAAACCCTATGTGATCAATTGTTATGGTTTTTCATGAGAGTCACTTGAAAGTAAGATCATCTGTCTTTCTTTTATTAATTTATTCCGATAATAATATCTGACACTACTCACGACACCGTCTTTAACTCACCATCTCTTTCATTGTCCCTTTCTTGGATGGTACGACCCATATGATCCTTACGAAAAAACTCCTCCACAATTAATTCGTGTTTGTACTAAAGATCGGTAGTTTTCTTGATCCCTAACCACTCCTTATTCTTCCTTGTCATTCTCGTTTCCCGGACTCCGTACTTTTTCGTACCACAAACTCTTTGTCTCCAGTTTTCTCGGTCTCATCTCAAAACGCTAAACACTCAGACTTTGGTATTCACCCTCCAAAGATCGTAATTTTCCCCACTCTTTCTTTAAAATAATCTCATGTAGTGTACATTTATAAATTTTTAAAATGACTTCATATCAACTAAATTTTACAATGCAATTAAAAACGACTTCTCGTTTCATTGAGTCAATATACATAAAAGTATAAAAGGTAATACCAAATAGTGTCCTGTGACTCATATCAAGGGACACTTTAAGTCATCCTGGAACAACAAATAGGTAGGACATATATATGATCAAACATAGACGATTAGGTTTTGTGGACTAGAAAAGGAAGGGATGAACGGAGGGGGAACCGTGGACGTTAAGACAAGAGACATAGAAGGAGATGACATGTTGTCCACCAGTTCTACTGTATATACAGGACGGTCAAGTCTGACTTTCGGTGACACTCCGGAGACTTAAGAGTTTATTTTAACCACCCAAGGACTGATTTTCTAGACTTAAATCAAAGCTGAACACTGTTCAGTCTGTATCCTTTCCTCTTTACTTGACTTTGTTACAGGTAAAGAGGTAGACGGGAGAGTTCCTCTTCGTTTTCTAAAAGTCCCTCAACTCCCACAAGAACTCCCCTTACAATCAAAGACTGGTCCCTAGTTTGGGGACGTCCGTACCGGTTTTTTTTATTTTTTAAGTTGTATACCCATGTTTATAGAAAGACTTAATATTAAAATGAACCAATATACGGGTCATGACCCTATGACCTAGTATACAGTTGAGATCAAAATCAAAACACTCCTTCAAGGTATGACAAAAGGCATTACCGACGTGGTTAAATGTGAGGGTGGTTGTCATATCGTGTATACAATTCATAGAATAAAAATAGTGTGTAAAATTACTCAAATGTCCAACGTTTATATAAAGAGTACACTCACTATGAGTTTCAAACTTCCGGTGCTCCGATTTCATACCATTTATGTCTGTTTGCTCTTCCTCCTCTACCTTAATTATCAAAAAACTTATTTAATAAAACTTATTAGTCTAAATCTCTACAACGTTTCTATCATCTCTCAACGTACAGATAGTGGGTTAAAGGAGATTAAAAATTGTAGAATGTATTTTGATACTACAGTTTTGATTCTCTGACTGTAGACATGTAGTCATAATTGATTTGAAGTCTAAAGTAAGTCTAAAGTGGTCAAAGGGGTGATTACAGGAAAAAGATGAGGTCCTAAGTTAAGACCCATGGTGCAACAAAACAAGAATTGCGTGACGTAAAATGGACGTTTTTCATATATATTACTTCATAGTCAAGGCAGCGAGTCAGCACAGGCTGAGAAACACTGGGGTACTTGGCGTCGTGCGGTCCGGAGGGGCAGGTAGTTGTTGAGGGCCTCAGGTGGCTTTGGGTACAGGTAACACAACCGCTACGGTAGCTTGGTAGAGTAGGTGACAGCAGGGGAAGAGGAGGACGGGAGTTAGAAAGGGTCGTAGTATGTAAACAAATTTTCGCACTAGGCCGTGGCATGATGTCATGAGAACGGACCTTTTAGGGTACCTGCCTCCTCGGACCACCCGATGTCAGGTACCCCAGCGCTTCTCAGCCTGTGCTGACTCGCTGAAGTGAGTGAAAAGTGAAAGTACGTAACCTCTTCCTTTACCGTTGGGTGAGGTAGCAAGAACGGACCTATTAGGGTCCCTACCGCCCCGGACCACCCGACGGTAGATACCCTAGCGTCTCTCAGCCTGTGCTGAATCCTCGTCGTCGTCGTCGTCGATCGTGGTCCGATCAGACGTTGTGTTTAGAAGGGGTTTGAACCCTCAACACCCCTTAAATCAGGGACTTAAACAATCAGTTAACGGAGAAAAAGACGGAACCTTCTAATCAAGTTAATACCATTGTAATTAGTTCTCTATCCTATATATGCTCGTTCGCCTCAGACGCTCCGAATCCTGGTTTCGTCGTGTTCTTATTAAAAAAGATATTATTTTGGTATGGTTTCACGTCAGCACCTCTCCAATTGCTCCTGACCATTCAGAGGGGCCCGACTTTTAAAATTTAAAGTGGTGGTAAAACACCAGGAAAATTAGAGTTTCGTTAAGACGCTCCATCCGTCATAAAAGAAGGAAAGCGTCTCCGAGCTTTTCTTCTTTAACGAACTTGGGTTCGCGGTTTGTGCTCGACTAGGGTAGTCCGTCGCAGCGAGGGGATTTCCGCCTCGATCACGCGTTTGCAGCGTTTGAAGAGTGTTCTTTGTGTCCGTTGAAGGCCCTCGAAGGGCTCTACGAGTCGGGCGAACGCGGCGATGCGGGGCACTGCAGTCAGTGAGACGGGGCGGGGAAGACCTTGCGACTCGACGCCTCGCCCGGCCGCCGGTAGAACACTTCGCCTCTTCCTCCACCGACGAGACCCGAGGCCCTTCGGCAAGCCCGACCCCGACGGCCGGCGCCCCGCCTCCGTGAGCGCGCCCCCCATTGAGCCCAGACCCAAGCCCACGGCGCGTCAAGAGCGGCCATTCTGAGGACGTCGGGGCCTTGCCCGCCCCGACACGCCCCGAGCTCGGCGGGGAACCGGGCCCCGCCCCGGAAGCCTCCGGAGCCTCGGGCGGCGTCGCTCGCGGGATGTGTTTTCCCAGCCCCGAATCGACTCCCCCAGAACCCCGCGGTGAACCCGGAGAGTCAAGACTCTCCTAAATTCTTTCTGTGTTCTCTCCTACCAGACGGATGGCTTCTCCCGGGCTCCGGTATCGCTCCTGCGGGGCCAGCAGACTCTCCCCTCCTTCGGTCTCGACCCACGGGGTCGCCGGGCGTTTCCTTGCCCTTGACGTCACTTTTGTGCGATGTAAGGTTTACTTGTTCTAAGAGATACGAGAGTGCACCCCGTCTCTAATATTGACACAAGGCTTCACTCTATTAGCATCACTCCTGTGAGGGAGGTGGCCTTCACCCTACCTCCGGAGACCTTTTTCCCTGACCTGTGTGGACACCCCTCCCTCGACATCAGCCAAGAGAGGGACCTCACATCCTTCAGTCTTAACCGGCCGGCGGTACCTCCGGACTTCCATCTCCCCCAACGAAACTTTTCGTAGACTCCGGGTCGCAACCCCGCCCCGAACAAAAGGCCCCACATCAATTAAACTCTTCCGGCGTTCCCATCGCACCCCCACTCAGGCGGAGCGCTCGGAATACTCTTAACAATTCTACAATCCGGGAACCAAGGGCGTATCCCTTCCCAGACGATTCTCGTAGTGAAATGCACAGGGAACCCTCTCTAGGAGCTCGTAAATTCCACCTCCTTCAAGTTACCCTACGCCTCTGACCCACTAAAACTACCCCTCACTTGACTCAAAAACTAACTTCCGACCTCTACCATCAAACGCCGGTGCACTTTACTCACCATCGCCGAAACTATTAGGTGTCCAATCACTGTCCTTCTAGTGATCACGTCCCCCGAATCAACGATCTAACATTCACGTACCTGACACAAACGGCATATCACCTTTTAAACTCGAGGCCACTCCCAATGAGACCCAATAAGTCGAGACTTGCATGGCTCTCGACACATCACCTTTATCTGTTGTATTCGCTCCAAAGACCTAGAATTTTGGGAAGAACGAGGCCTAAGGGTCTCTACTGTTACATTTAACCCTATCAACCGTCCGTGGTTTTATATGTTCTAATTCCACTACGGTCAGCTATATTGGATGATTTTTTGACTAACGTTGACTTCCAAAACAACTTCCTCTCTGAAGCCTGCTCATAAACAAAATTTCGAAGAACATACCAAAATTTACCACATTAAAAACATTTTACGTCATGATTGTACTTAAAGGAACCTAAAATAATAAATTAAATGTAACATTACGCAAAGTCTCGTAAACGTTAACTTTTTTTATTAGAATCTTCAGACCTGCATTTCCGGAAAGAGCAACGCAAAACAAAAAATTAACATCTCTATGTGGTCTGACCAGCATCAAAACTATCGCACCTCCTAAAGACCTGAACCACTTTCCTTTAACACAGGTCGGCAAAAGATTCTTAAAATTTTTTGACCCTCCTTGACAATGTCCTCCAATTTTTTACAAATACCATTTATTAGAGACTTCGTTTACTATACAAACCGAACAAAACATTTTCAATTCCTACACGAGCCATAATAAAGACCTTTTAAAATTACTTCGTCCCTTACGTAAAAATATAGTGAAAATATACGAGATAATAACCAATAAAACAAATACCTAACACTACGTATTAAAGTAAAAAAAATACAAGTATGGACAATCCACTTTTTACACTTCGAAATCTTTGGTAGTACTATCAATGAACCTTATGTAACAATATGCGACTAAGGCTTTTTGAACTCCGAAGAAAGTGAAAGAAACCGTATGGTTTACTGACTAAAAACGTACTACTCAAACCCCCAACCATGTTAAAAATCTACACTTTGAACTAAAACACCCGGTCACACACGGTCCACAACTTTAAGTCGCGGTCATAAGTACGATAAAAATAAGGTAAAACATCTATCAGTGAGGTAGGAAGATAACTTATAAAAGAAGAGATCTACTTTATCCTTCTTGAAGACAGTCATTGCCAACGCGTTTTCTACAAAAATCTATAGGGACGGATTTTGCGTCACTGATAGAAGGTAAAGAGACTAGAAGACGGACCGGTCATTCACGAACTATTTACAAACACCTTTTTCACTTACAACAACACAAAATCCAGTTGATTCTTTTTAGTGAATTAGATATCAAAACAGTCTAAAATGATGGTGGTGTGTATGTGGAAAACCAAACGTATCTCAAATCAAGTAATTTCGGAATTTTGGTCATCACTCCCACTTACACCAACCGATCCAATCTTCTTTATAACAAAGAAACTTCAGATTTCGGTCATTCTGTTACTTGAAACAACCGTAAACCCCCCTATATTTTTTATTATATCAGAAAAAACGTTCTCGTATTTATATTATAAATTTTTACAGAAAGACTAAGTGACGGAAACTTATGACTGACCTCTATTCACTCTGTCACCTCTTTATACGATAGTTTCCACATATAGAGGGAGTCACAGTCTAAACAAAATTCCTGTCAGGGTCTTGGACTTTACACTAGGTAAACCCCTACCTCTGTTTTATTCAGTTACTTCGACACAAGAAAAAGTATTACGTATGGTACTACACCAACACGACGTACATTGTACCACGGGCCATACTAACCAAGAGATAATGAGTAGAAACACCACTTGTAAGTCTCCCAAGACTACAAACAAAAGAAAACTTAGACTTCTAGAATCTAACATGGACATGGGACCAAGAACACTAGTTTTTGACTAATTTGTTTCAATTTTAAGTGAAAGCCTACAAATAATGGTTTACTTCTCACCTTTACCAGTTTAAGGATAAACACGGAACCGAAGGACCATTTCTTCTAACAACAGTCTGTAAAATAGGACTTTAAGGTTCAAAAACCTTACCGATCATTTATTCTTTTAGACAGAAGAGTATTATTATACGATTTTAAAACATCGTTTATAAACACGTACATAGACCATAAACATTTCACCTTTGTTTCGGTGATACACTCAATTAGGAGTTCTATTTCACGTTTTCATATGATTTCGTTCGAAGAACAAAATCAAGATTTTATATAGTCACCTAAATTACCGTTTAGTTCCGGTAAAAGAGAAAGGGAATCGAGACACTCTTCCATTTTGTACGTAAAATCTACAAAACAACGAATCTTAACAAAGTCAGAAAGATTTTAAGTAATTTCGAATTCCACTAACCTTACTTAAAAAGTAAAACCATAGGATGGAAATCAACGAACGACTGTAAATCTTACGTCCTTACTCATCCAAGGATTACGAAGATAATTTGTCATTACGAAGATAATTTAGTAACGCAGGGAAAGGTTCACTCTACAACTTTTGTTTTCATGAAATCAAGAACCTTAAAGATAAACTTCCTTCCCTACATTATGCTTCTCAACACTTCAAGACCGAAGATCGGACTCGAAGGACACATGAAAAGAAACCATACCCTACTCCACCTCGAAGAGAAAACGACTTTATCACTTCTAATTGTTAAATACAGAACTAACTAAAACATTGTACATTTAAGTTGTACAATGTATGTGAAGTCGATCTCTCAACAGTTTAAGTCGACCAAGAAAATTGAAAAGAGGAACGAGTCATTAAAGACCGTTGAGACATCTGTAAAAACCATCATCTATATCGTACAAGGGAAACTCGAATTGACCGACTATGGTTCGAACAAGGAGACACCCACCTGCATGGAATGGATGGAAGAGGCCAGACTTTCCCTCCCCCGACTCCTTGAACAAAGGGAACGGAAGTCCCGCGTACAGGAGTGGCAGGGCGCGGGGGGGGGGAGGCGGGGGTATGGTCTGGAAAACTTAACCTTAGAGGCCATCCTTAGTAGTGTTCACGAATTGATCTTTTAATGGGATCAGTTTGAACATACAAATCCCCTTTTTTGGACATTTATTAAGTACGGGAAACAAACTTGTATTTGAAATGCATTTCGTTCGAAAAAAGACAAAATGCAACGGAAAACACTGGACAATTTGATGATCTACACCGTAAAATTCATTTCTCAAAATCTTAAGATCTATTTAATCATAACTAACATGTTGATAATTTTTTAAATTGTGTTACGAGACCTGAAAACTTTCACAACAAAGACTGTATATCGTATTGAAAAACACCGTTTTGTTAGAGTCACAAGAAATCATCATTAAACTCACCTACGACTGCAAATAAAATCGAACAAGAAGTCTTTTCAAACCTCATTGTGACTTTGAAAACTTACAGAAAGGTCACTACGTATAATTCGAGTCCCCACCATAGAACTAGAACTGTCTATCGATTTTTATCCGTAGTAGTAAGATTCATCCGAAGACACCAATTAGAATTATGGATTGTCACTGGTAAAAGAAGATGAGAACTTATATCAACAGATTAGTAAACCAGTATATTTAACGAACACTTAACAAGTATTGGTCAAACCCTCTTTAAGGTCACTTTCTACTCACTACACAAAAATGAAACCTTCATGAGAATTATACGACCTGAAAAATAAAAATTGTTCAAAGAACCTTGTTCAAACCACACAATCTTCTTTTTTTGAAAGGGAATTACAAAACTTGAGACCACCAAAATTGATCCTTAATTGAGGATGTCGGTCTTGAAAATGAAGTAAACACAAAAAAACAACAAGCTAACGATAAAACCACGTTTCCTTTTATGGAACTCTCTCATTGACGTCATTAAAGGAACTTATGGGAACTCAACTACTGAATTAAACAGGTCATTGACAATGACACACTTAAACACGAAAAAGTATTTTTAAACCACCCTTAGACTCCTCTATCTAACGTCAACCTGAACACAATACCTTAAAAGACCTGACCAAATTAGTAGTTCACTAATTTCGTTAATGGTCCACACTTCAACTCGAAATACTGACAAAATCAAAAGTCAACTAAGTAAGAAGAACCCGATTAAATACTGTGTAAGAACTACACACATTTATATATTATAAAACTCTCTTTCGTAAACTTTCGTTATGGTTTATTATTTATTTTTTGTACACCCTAAAACCATGGATATAAAAAAAGATTATGAAGCATTACTACATGAGGTCACCAAAGGATGAGCGGAAGCATTATATGTCAAGTCACACCGGACACGCATAAAAACACAAAGGACGTAACTAAAAACGGAGGTAAATAAGAGATAACGTCAGATTTTCAACCAAAATTAACCAACGGGTGTCCTAACTGAACTGGAGATGAAGAACAATTCTTTTATGTAGAGAATAAAATAGTCCATTCTCTTAAACTTATCTCCCAAACAAAAATATGTTTTATTTTACTCTATCGAATAATTTATTGTACTTTTATGCATATTATTGACACAAAAAACAAACAAACAAACAAAAATTGTTCGAATAAACTCCCTACCCTAACCCCACCTGCCCACAGAACTTCAACAACTAACGAAACCCTCAGTCAAAGGATACCTACGTAAAGAGGACGACTTAAGGAGTAATAATCCGTTATTCATCGACAAAGAAAGGAGCCATAGTAAAATCTGGTGGATGTTTATCTCCACGAACAATAACCATAAAAAAAATTATAAGTAAACACCTGATCCATCTCTTTTACCATCTTCATATATACAGTATACAAAAGCTCATGTTTAACTGAAATCTACCTTAGAATAACTAACCTTAGACTGGGAGAACAATTTATTGATCCTATGCGAGTTCGTTCTATCTAACTTTACTGAGTAGACAGTCTGTCCATGAAACATCGTCTTATCGTCTAAAATAAAGTACAAAAAAGTCTTGGATTTTGGAAGAGGGGAAACCTACCGACATACTTATTTAGAACACGTGCTGAAATCAAATGAGTCGGGAAAAGATCTACCATTAGACCCGTCTGGAAGTTATAGTACAAAAGTACACATGGAACATGTCTGAAACTGATTTAGGGTAGAGAGTCGTCGTCTACCAAACTTCTGAATTGACACATACAGTGAAATCGGGACACAAATTAAGAACCCTGTATAATTTTAAGAGTAGAATAACAGGATTACGTTAGATTGTAATAGAAACAGAGAGAGAGTTCAAAACCCCAGATCTAATGGGTTCTACAAAGGGGGTTAATCACTAATTCACTAAAAACTTCAACTTACCTAATAACAGAATCGAACGACATATAGGTTACATTCCTTACTCTTAAACTAAATTACTTGGTCTTGGAAGAACTACTTGAAGAATTCTCTGACGATTTATCATTTATTCCCGTTTCCTCAGAATAGTCACACTACACAAATCATAATTAAAAAGAATGACTAGGAAAACTGGTTTTTACTTTTCGAAGGGGGACGGAGAAAAGTCTAAAGATCACAAAATGCACCAGAATAAAACACAAACGGTCAGGTAGAAAGACCCAATTTAAACTTCCACCGAAAATAAAAACACATCCACACACACTCTTTTCACAGACTTTCGGTTTGTTACATAAAGAGAACACATGTCGTCAGCATTATAACTCTATATTAACGTCTAAAACAACGGACTTTAATCACAAGTACATTATAAACTGTGACCTTTCGACGAAAGTACCTCAATCATAGGAATCTCGAACGTCGTTCTTTGAAACGAGAAGAAACAAGAATGAACTCTTCACTACTTCGGTTTCGAGTGTATTACATATTAAAAGGATTCTAGTGTTTCGGTCAAAGTATCTAAATACAAAGTTTCAGCTAAAAATTTTACCGAACCTTTTGTAGGATACAACAACTGGTGTATTTAAAGTTTAATTATATAAAAAAGTCGGCGTTCTTAAACAAAACCTAGTGAAATGTTTACCGACGAAAACGTAAATAAGAATCTTTGATATACTTGACTTTATGACTTTAAAATAAATGACTTTAAAATAAATTCAGACCCTCTTTGAAAAGAAAAACTAATATAGTTTTACCTGTAATAGATGCCTCTAATCACTCGTGGGTCTTTATGGAATCCTCAATACAACCCAGTGTTATTGACTTATTTCAAGTAAGTGATCAAGTCTTTGTTTTTTATCGAGAAAAAATAATAGTCGGGAGGGACACCCTATTTGTTCTGGAATAATTTACTCCCAAACTCTTACTCAGGAACCTGGACTCAAAATTAACCTTGTCGGTACAACTTACCGCGACATTGGTCCAAGATGAAAAACCTCACTACTGAAGTTTATAGATTGTAAAACCGATAAAATAAGTCATAAAGCAACCCTATGAATCATACACAATTGGAACATACATTACGTATTAGGGTACATAGAAAAAAAAATATTTTTATAAAGAAGTCATTTAACAAAGTAGGATCCCACTTTATACCTTAGTGAATAAACTCTGAACTTAGACGAAATCACAATAATAAACTTTAAGTAACAATACGCTAGTTCGGTATATCTTATTAAAATGTTATCAAGATGTTTCAATAATTCAAATATTCCTTCTAAGACTCGGTCAAAATTGATAATGGAAACTATGTAAGAAACATAGAAAAGGGGACATCTATTTGAAACAAAGGACTAAACTATATGTGTAAAGAAAACTTAGAAGGACTTATTAATCACCGGTCTTACTACTACATTAACCATTAAAATAACAGGATACCACCAAAAAAGGGGACATTGAAAACTCAGAACTTGAAGATTAACAAAGGGACTTCGAAAACTCAGGACTTGAAAACAAAAGTCTTAATTACAGAAAACCTACAACTTTAACCCAAAATGGAACATTTACCGTATATCATGGGTCAAAAATCTTATAGGTGTAAAATTTTTTACTGTAACGAACACTATCAAACTCCCTGATGAACTCCCGGATTATGCCATCTACCAGTAAGAATATCGACTTTTGAACCACACTATTTGTCCTCAGACTGGACCGGCAACGGAAAAGAGTAGACGTCCACACACACCAAAGTCGCGTCGTACCGACACCAGTAGGCAAACGTTCCAGAGGGTTAACACCGCCCCTGGTACCTGTAAGCGGTGAAGAAGAGACCTAACTGGTAAGGACTACCCCCGCACGTATAACATCCCCCACTTGACCCACTCCGAAAGTAGCAAAAACGGTGACTACTTCTACGTTCCGAACCATACTACGCGTGTCCACCATGTTAATTTCCCAGTTTTCATTGTGACAACAACTCATCATTTTGCCTTTACGTCTTATACTAACTTGACTCAGCATCCGCAAAACTTTGGCGGTTGGATCTATATGGTGGCCGTTTACGATCATCTAGTCCTGGCGGTGGATCGAGTCCTTACTCACCGTCCCACTTGAACGGATGTTGCCATGGGTTGAAATTATTAGGAAGTGGGTCACATCAATGACGGTGGTGAAGACAAGTACTTTCGTCGTTTTTGTATGTCTGTAAAAGGTGTCGGTCGTATCCTTGCCGAGGAGGTTTATACCCCCGAAGGAAACCCTCGGGTTGCAAATCGAGTTGACAAGGCTCGTGTCGGAGAGGCTACTTGTGTCAGGGGGGAGGTGGTTAAGGAGGTTAGGGTCGCTACGGTAGAAACGGCGGTTACGGCAGATAAGGGGGTTATGGTCAAGGAGGAGGCCATGGATGTTACGGAGGACACGGAGGACACGGGGGTTAAGGGGGTCAGGGAAGACACGGTGGGTACTGGGGTGACGGTGGGTACAGTCCGTACGGTGGAAACTTGGGCGGTGGACACCGTGGAGACGGACGACCTTACTTACCGAGACCTCGTGGACACTTAGACTTGTTATTGGACTTGGGACACAAAGACCCAGGTAACTTAGGACAATTGGGACAGGTCTACTTGAGCGTTTCGTCACACTTTGGTGAAGGGTAGTTGGGACTACTAGACATACAGTCACACGTACCTTACGGGAAAAGACGTTACCTTTTACTACAGGCTCTAAAAAAGGTACCCGAGGCACAACTACGCCACGTAAACAACTTTCTAGTACATCCAGCTTTATTACCCTTACCTAACCAATTCAAAGAGAGGGGAGTTCTATGTAAACTTCGAAACTTTTCTTTGTCTTACGACTACTAAGTTGCGATACACCTTCAATCAGGACGGTGTCTCTCTGTCACCCATCGACGACCTCCGGTATAGTGAAAATTCGTTTCATATCCTGGAAGACCTGTTTGGGTAGGGGGAGGAGTCGGTGAAGGGTCCAGTTTTAGCGGGTCACCCGTCTTTTCCAGTTCCAGTTCTAGTGGCGTACTCCGACCAAAAACACAAATGAACTTTCCCGACGGTAAACTTCGTCTTTTGTTTGTACAGTAACTAAAAAAATTTTTCAACCTATAACACCTTCTATCATAAATGTAACGAATACCTGGGTTACCCTTTCGTTGCCCACTTCCGAAGCATCTCAAGTCCTTACTCCGACTGATATTCCGACGAGACACAGCAGTATTTGTTATGTACCCATTAGCGAAATAAGTTCAAGTAGGTTAATGGTTCTTTCCATACGATCTTTTCTATCTATACTAAGCTTTTTCTGACGTCTTGAAGTCGATACTGGTCTCCCTTTACTAGAATTTAGGCCTCCCCCTACAGTGGAGACGGTTTCAGACACGGGTATATTGTTTATAAGGGAAGTCGTAATGGTTCTACCTACAAGAAGTCAAGGATCTTCCTTAAGGTCACCTACTTTTACGACATGTACAAGAACAACTATTGTTACCCGTTCCAGATCCTGTCCGTAACCAAGTCAAATTTTTACTTCTACTACGTGCATTCAGACTTGCGAATGTGGCATTTTTTGAATTACCCTCTCTTCGAAAACAAGTACATCAATGAAATCTTCTATACTCTCTCTAACTCTTTTTAGGAGGACGGGTTCCTTTTTTCCCCAATTTCTACAGACGCGGTCCATTAGGACGTCAAGGTCCTTAAGGGTTACACCCTTACGGGTTACGTCCTAACGGGTCAAGTCCTTACGGGTCACGCCCTGACGGATTACGCCCTTACGGGTTACGTCCTTACGGACGACGCCCTTACGGGTTACGCCCTTACGGACGACGTCCTTACGGGTTACGTCCTTAAGGGTCGCGTCCTTACGGACGACGCCCTTACGGACCACACCCTTACGGGCCACGTCCTTACGGATCACGTCCTCCACTTCTCGTACGGAAGAACCGACATCCTAGATTCCTCCGGTTGTCACCCGGAGGTAAATTGAAAGGACCATTAAAACCACCCAGTTTACGGAAACCTGGTGGTGAGGGAGGAGGTCCTAATCCTCCCCGGAAACCACTACGATCCGGACCTTACGGAAGTCAACCTTTATCACCAAACGGACCAGATCCTGACCTACAAGGTCCAAAACCTCCACCTGGTTTATTAAATTCACCTGGTCCTAAACCTCCCCCGGGAGTTTTAAAACCTTTACCGGGACCATCGAATCCACCGGGGGGACCGAAACCTTCACCCGGGGGACCGGAACCTTTACGGGGACCCGTAAACTCACCCGGAGGTCGGAAACCAGGACCGGGACCGGGACCGGGACCGGGTTAGGTGTAACCACCAGGAGGACCGAAACCTAGATCAAGACCTTTTGGTCCTGGTTGTTATTAATTTCATGTCTTGTACGGGAAGTGACACAGATAACTACTCTAAAATCTAAAGAAAATGCCAATAGTTCACTAGGGTCCGAGTCACACAAATTTCATGTTACTTTTTCCATACGGGTGGCCACTTCGATACCACCGAAAGCTTAGAGCCCTACTTCGGTGTCGACGACAGTAACTGAATTTACTGTCTGGATAACCGAGATCCTTTCATTTTGAACATAATCCCATCGACAAGTGTAGTAAGAAGGATCCTATCTATATCAGAAGTATCACGACACTAATTACGTAAGTCTAACAAAAGGATCACAAAGGTCCAATCTTGGACACCTAACAAAGTTAACGTATATCTAACCAAAGGTATTGTATCTCACAACCAACTGACAAATGTCTTCTGAGTGATGGCTCTATTTGTAACGACATACAATATCATTTCGACAGAACTCTCTTGTGTTTTTACTAAAACCGTATGGTAATCTGTTTGGTAAACATTTTGAGTTTACTGGTGTACTTCGAATAGTTCCTCAGATCTAACCAAAAACAAAATATGGTATACCTACTTCTTCTATCTTTACAGTTATCTCGAGTAATTCCCACGAGAACGGTCGACGACTTTTTATCTTCGACCGATGAGAACCTTAAACCAAGTTTCGACCTGTCTAAACGAAACAATATCCCAGTTTCGTAACAGATTTCAAGAGCAAAAGAAAATTTTAACTTATTTTAGAGACATATGTCTAAGTGACATACATGGAAATAACGAAGAACTCCCAAGAACGACATATCTGTCAGGACGAAGACTTCAACGACGAAACAAACGGATTAACTGAGTAAACATTTACTCGTCTTAACGAAATAACAACAAAAAGATAATACTTTGAGGTGTGAACCAAAGACGATGTTGCAACTTGAAAATTAAAGATAACAGTGTGAATTTTGACACACCTTATTCTGTAAACGGTGTTTTCATTTTGTGTCTCAGGAGATGGATGGTCTCGGAAAAACCAAACTGGCGGCTCATCATCAAATCAGTCAAATTTTTAGCACGGACAACAAACCTGCCGTATTTTTTGGTCTTTCGTGAAAGTTATTAGTAACAAATTCTACGGATTCAACTTTAGGACGGGTTCTACCTGAGATTACAAGACCGTTAAAGGAAAACAAGGTTTAACTACACTTTACTGAACATTTTCATTTATTTTTTCCCAGGTAAGTATTCTTTCGTAGCAATATATATCCAAAAATTTCAACTTCAACTTTAACAATCAAAACGATTGCTAATTATCACACTATCCTTTTCTAGGTATTTGATCGGGCATCTAACTATGCATGAATTAGGACAATGAACCTCCGAAAAACCAGATCAACAAACTAGTCCTCGGACAAATGTTTTTAAGATTTCTCATGTTCACGGCGACGATCTCCCCTCTCTTAACTCTGAGGAACGGGAAGGTATGAAACCGTAAGTCCTGCGATTCCGTCCTCCTGGTGTACCCAAGACCAACCACTCACAGGAACAGTACTTTTGTAAACGGAATGTTGCAGGATGAGTGACGGCGTTTTCCGAGATGAATGCCAATGAAAAGAATTTTACGAGATTTCTGCACAGTGTATAATATTTGCCTTACCCTCTAACCACTCTATAGTACTTTTTGTTAAAACAGAAAATGTACCCGGAGACAGAACCAAACTTTGTAGGGGTTGTAAAGGATGTTTAGTTACATGAATATTTCCCCAGTCGGAAAATTTTCTTCATAAAAGATAAATTCTTTTTATCACGGAAAAACCACAACGTTAAGTCGTCTTGCGAATTTATGTCGCAGAGAACATTAAATCTCAATTCTCACCGTTGTCAAAGTAAACACACTATTCTAAACCTTTCGGAAAAGTAGTGATGTTAGAATCTCCTAACTGTCATGTCCTAAAAAACAAATCCCTTTCCTAATAAATCTGAAAGTTTCTGCTTTACCGACACAACACCCAGAAAACCATTAAGTGCTTATGTTTAAACGAAACTGTCTAGTGATCTATTAACAGAGGAGTTGACTTTTTCGTTATACAAACATATACGACAAGTTAAATTCAAAAGACAATTCATTAGTAAGAGTAAGGTTTCTGTCTCACGTTTTTTGAAGTCGTGACGAACCCTTAGAATAAAGTTGACGTCTAATAAAAGGGTTAACCTTTCGATGAAAGTAAAATCTTTTTACCCAACAAAACTTCTACTTTCAGAAAAATAAAAAGTGTTAAATAAAACCAATACACAAGTATTTAAGAATAATTTATAAAGTATATGAAGTAACGTTGATGAAACAATAAGGATGTAAAATCTATTTACGATTTTTTTTCCTTTTGAACTAAAGTAACAAGTGGTTTAATTTATTTAAATTTTTTATCACCAAACACATCTTTAACCTCTCTTAACACAAAGTATAAACCAGCCAGTGTTGTCACGAAGAGAACAACACTTTACATTAATTTATGAAACGGGAGACCTTGAACTAAAAACACATAGACTCTGAATAATTGTATCACGATTGACGATTCGTATGACAAGGTAGATCAAGACTAACCTCAAACTCAAAAATTTTTTAAGAACTTTTATACAAGACACTTTGATAAGTATGGAGAGAAGGACGTTTAAAAGAGGATTCTTATTCCAAACCCTACTTTTAAATGTAATAAAAGAGTAAACGAACATACCATGCTTCCTAAACATTTCGAAACGAGTTTTCAAAACACGTAAACAATTGTGATAGTACTATAAAAGTTAGAAGACACATTTAAAATAACGGACAAAAACCACTGAGACTGTAATTATCTCTTTGAAAATCCAAATCACCCAGGGGGGAGGTAAAAAAACAAAACAAAAAACAAAAAAATCAAATTTCCCAATCACTTTAGATATTTTACATAAAATATTTATTCGTTTGAACATTTGAAAAGAACTTGAAGTCACTTTGTAAATCAAGTATTCGTTGTAAACCTCCACACAAGACACAAACGTGACATCAAACCTACATCTTAATAATCACCGAAAAAAAAAATTTGTGTTGTGATAATTCACTATTCAAAGATCAAAACACGAAGTTCAACAGTTTCGTAACTATCACCTTTAAGGTAATCCTTTGAAATAAGCCTTAAAGTCTCTCATTATAAGTCACATTAATTCAGTCAGAATTGGGTGCCCTACTTTTATATCCCGACACATACCTTCATTTGTCTGTATGTAAAACCTACCTTTATGGAACCTACTTTTATTCCTACGTGCTTTCGGAATTAGTTCGACTCAGGGAAAATAACCCAAGACAGTAACACATGTCCACACCCAGTTCACAAATTTTTACTTAGGTGATTAGTCAACTTCTTGTGAAATTTTTACTCATTTCTTTTACATTTTAACGACGATCAATTTAAAAGACCTTCTTTAAGACCGTCACTAATGAACTTTTTTAATAAAGGATGAGACCGTTTGTAAATTTAACAAGATGACCGTCAAGATATCATCAGGTTTGAAATCTTTCGTCTGTGTTATTTTACTGAATAACGGTTTCACCGGTGTTGTAACGGTCGTTTTATGACGGACCCGAAGTAAGTCGTCTCTAAAAACAAAAATATCTACTTCAGAACTTATAACAAGTTATTTGAACAGTGCTTTATTTTGTCCGACTACGAAAATTACGAAATTGACGTGTCTACATGAGATAACTCGATATGGTAATCCATAAAAACCCAGAAAATTTTTGAGCTTTTATAAAACACGGAAACCTTTGTACCGAAACCACTAGAACCTCCATTGCTAACAACGAATAGGAACAGACGATTACGACTTCATACCTTTCTTCTCCTATGGACCTTGACGTCCCTCCTTAGAACTAAGATCCAGTTTAGACACCATAGGTGAAAATTTCTGATACAAACAAAACGATCGTTCGGTGAAACAATTACACCTGACTCTTTCTTGACCTTTGGTCCACGAGGAAAAGTACTTTCCTCAGAATTTCCCCCGACACTTAAAAAAAAAAAATTACCAATCCTTTACCCTTTTCTTTATAAGTCTGATATAACAGTGAACGTGTATAGAAATTTTGAAACAAAAGGAAGAAACAAAAACGTACTCATACAATCCATAAACTTCACCCCTTCACCGCGATCTTTAGTTTTCATAACGACCAAAGACTGTGACTACGAGACTAAAACAGGAAAGGTGCAAACAAGTTGAAGATGACCTTTTTTTTATCGTTTATTTTTCAAAGGTATTTGAGGTATCTCAGAGAAATTTTTTTGTTTTTTGACTTAACCTCAACGTCTCTTTAATCGCCCGACAAGGAAAATTGGTTTTGAGAACTTTTTACAAATATTGAAAAAAGAAATAGAACTTTCAAAATCGGACTTAAACTCAAACTTAGGGGTCGAACAAACCCTTTCAAAATCTGATCTACATTATTTAAGGTCTATCAACGACTCGACAAGATTTTTAACACTGTCAAACTGATTCGTAAACTTTTTAATGTCTTACTTTAGTCGACAAACCTTATAGGTCTTTATAGGTCTTACCGGAAATGGTAGATTTTCCCATCTGACACACGATTATACAGAGAAAAAGAACAAGTCCTCTCTAGTGAGTTAAAGATATTGAGTACCAACAGACGGAAGGTAACAAAATGTCGTTCATTGACAGTTAATATACGTAAAGGTGGTAAGAGGAATGGGGGTCTTCACCTCAAAAATACCCTATACCATCTAAGGTTTGAATTACCGATAAGAAAAATTAATTTTTTTAACGAACTATAAGGTGAAGAAAAATCGTACCTTAGACCATCTATTGTAATTGAATAAAATTTTACAAGAACCTTCTGACATGAGACCACCACCGTGTTAGGAGACTACGACACCACTGAAACCCCTTTGAGAAGACAAGTCGGTTATTCACCCGAGTAGAGAACAACCACGGACGAACGCATTTAGAATTAAGAAGTGACACGACAAGAACCTAAACAAGAGCCACGGAATCGATAAAACACGGTCCCTTAGACTGTTCGTACACCGAGGAAAAGACGTAGTGGCATTGATCGTTGATCGTTGGTTCCGTGACGAAAAGATGTATGACAAGAGGATGACTTCCCCGTTTTTCGGAGGACCCCGTTTGTAAGGTCGGGGTCGCTGGCTTCCCGTCGTGAGAATTTTGGATCTCTTTCCTTTCATCACGAGTAATTGGTATAAGGTACTTAAGACAACTCTCGGGGTCCTTGGAGAGGGATCGTTTTTATAACTGGTAATCCAGTATCTCTGATTCGTTTGTGGTCGACATCTCTTCACCCATTTATCGTGTAGTCTTGTAACCTCAACCGGGAGATCGACGAGGTCTGTAGGCCTGACACTAAAATCACTGAATTATCAAATAGTAGTCAAAAGGATCAGTTGGATACGGTAAAGTACAGTTCACTTCCTCCACCACGGACAAACCCCTTTTATCTCGGTACTGGTCCGTCTCTTGTATTAAGTTATACCTGTTAGTTTCTACAATTTATTAGTATTGTGTAGGGTCATAAGGTCATAGTCTGACCAGGAACCACAACTAAGGGATAAAACTACGACAGTTTAAAGGGGAAAATGTACGAATATGTCATTCGAACGGATCATTGGTCGTGACAATTTAAAATGAAACTGACTTCGGGGGAGTGGTGAGAGAGACATTGGGATTGAATTAACTCAACCTCACTCACACTCAAGTGGTCGTCGAGAACTAATCACTTTATTCTAAACAGTAAATACGTAAACACGATGTGTAGTTTACATTGGTGATGTAACATGTTCTTCAGTGAACAATCGGGAACGTCTCACCCTTTCAGAATTCCCATTCCTTCAAGTCGACGAATCCCCCCCAGAATTTGGTATGATTGTCCACCATAACGATTAAAGGAGAAAACAGAAAACAAGGCGTGAAGGGATACACAACCCAACGTTATGTTTTTTTACAGTGTAGGAAATATATATTGAGGAAAGACACCACCCCCGGGTCCTCCTAGGGAGACGATATTTAGACCGAATCCACCATCTTTCTGAACGTAATCAACGTAATGAGAATCACTTCATTTATTAGGATTAGTGGAAACGAAGACACTGGTGACTTAACCGTTCAACCTTGACCTTTGCAGACAATGGCTGTTAAAGTGTACCTATATGTCGGATCGGTATATTGAGTACGATTCATTCACAAAACTCGTCACGTAGATCATGAATATGTAACACAACCAACCTTTTCCCTCATACTTTCTATTGGACAAGAAGTCACGGAATTTTTTTCTGAATTTACTGAAAAATTTTTTTCAGAATTCTGAATTCAAAATTTACTATGTTCACGAGTCAACACATATATGTTCCATATATGAGTACTGGGTGACCTTGAAAGTCATCTATTTCCCTAAGGATTGGCCAACGATTTACCACCCTGTCTTTGTTCACATTGCCTTCGGAATGCACACTAGAGAATTGATCCCAAGAACCCCTGTGTTATAAACAATCAAATCATCTAACTTTACTAAGACACTCCGGTTGTGTCACCGTCATAGATTTTAAGACGGACAGAACTCTCGAAAATTCAACAGGGCATTGTCGTATCGAACTCCAAGGTCGTCGGATTCACCATACTGACTCGACTTACCAGACGTCCCGTCCGTTTGTTCCGTTCCCAACCAAGATCCCTACATAACTGGATCGTCTCCCGGTCTTGGAGAAGGGAAAAATTGTCAAACAACTCATCGACGGTCTAATGTGAAAAATATTTGTTGGTCAGATTCCTGTAAGTATTTGTGAAGTCTTAACACTTAAAGAGGTAGTCGAATTGGTGGATGTACGTATCACTAATACGTAAGGAAAGACCCGAATCTATGTAAAACTTTGTCAGCATCGAAAAGACACATTTTACAGATGGAAAATCAAGAACAAGAATTGGTCGTGACAGGTTATCTTAAAAGACGTCACCTTCACAAGAGTAGACGTGATTGCGTCATTAACTTAATATACACTGATCACCGATGACATGACTCGTCGTGTTCAGATCTCTAGAACCCGTCGTGACAGGTTATCTTTTTTATTAGACAGTAAATTTTAAAAGGTCATCGGTCTAAATTTTCCAACCTTGTTCACTTAATTCCTATATTAAATGGGGTCATCTAGAATTTACAATGTCAAAGAAATTTATATGAGTTATGTTCTAATAACTTGATAAAATGTAAGGAAAAAAACATGATTCTAAAGTTCTAAGTCACCCATAAAATATCGTACAATACTGAACTTGATTCGTATAAAATCCACCACTTATCGGTATACACCAAGTTTTGATGGGAAAACCTGTCGGGTCTAAATGTTATATTTTTTTCAATAAGGGACAGTAAAGAGAGAATCAAGACGACGGAGAAAGTTGACAAAGAAGTGAAAACCCACAAGTTTACAACAACGTAAGGACGATTGAAAATGGGGGGGGACAACACAATCGTCCGAACAAAAACTCTTGAACGGAGTCAATGGAAAGAATACCCAACGTGACCTCCAATTGATCCACTGTCAAAATATAACATTTTCGGGACTACGATGTTGGTCGTTCGTCGAAGGGGTCTCGATCTTAGAGGGAGGTGGGTGTGGGGTAGGTGTTACCGTTCACCCGTGTAGGTGCACACAGACATTACATCACAAAAGTAAAAACTTTAGGAGTAAAATTGTAGAGTTGAAGGGATTGTATCTTTAAGACTTCTAGGTGGGTAGATTTCAAGAGGATACATACGGAACATTTAAATAAGGTCACTCCCCCGAATGTAATAGTTGACATCCATCCTGAGAAGGTTTCCGAGACCAAGACGACGAAAACAAGTAATTGATTCGAGGAAAACACGGTAACCAGTGTAACGTGTGACCTCTACGTGCTCCAGAACAACTACAGGAACAGGACCTCTACGACTCCTTCCACCAGATCATGACAACAGAGTCTATGTGACGTCCGTTATCTCCGTCTACAGAGTAAATTTCTTGTACCCAATTATACATCTAAGGTTGTCCCGTCCAACTTCCGTCTCCACTGACGGGTCAACCACAAGAAACTTTAAAAACCATATTAAGTAAAAGACTTCGTTTAAGATGAAATACACGATATAAGTACGAACAATAAATTTCAAATGAGGAAACTTTTGTACATTATACCTCATGGTGTCACAGAGGTAGGGACGGAACCGTCTGTTTATCGCTTTCTTTTACACACCACCTACGTCTTAATAAAAGCTAGACACACGCTTCAATCACATCTAGCACTCTACTCCGGTGTACTCGGGTGACGAGAAAATCACCGGTTCACCCAAAGCCTAACATAACCTAATGTTTCACACCTTACAACCAATTACCAACCTTTGGTGTAGGAGTCCCTTAGTTCAACACCAAGTGGGTTCAATGACACACAGGGTCTTGATTAGTAAAGGAAAGAGACAGAAGTCACCCTAATTATCCTAATTAATTGTTTACCCTAATTCAATCTATTAGAGTAATATAGACTAAAATTTGAAGACACTTGGGTCGGTAAAGTAAAGAAAGACCTTTAGACATTTAAACTTGGAACTTACTTTGTGGTCACCTTGATTTTTATAACCAGACCGATAGCGAAATACCGAAAAGGACTCACTATCGTAAAAGTGTAAATTCGAATTTCTAAAGTAATCTCCTTTCCCAGAAGTAAAGGGAAAAAATCTCCGACAAGGAAAGGACGGTCAATTCAAGAGACCTCGTCCATCTGGTCTCCATAAGGGGGTCACAGTTGGTGGTTTATCCATTACTTTGTCATTTTCCTTGGTAAATACTCGTGACTTGTCTCCTCGTTAGTTGTGTACATCCCGTGAAAGGTGTCAACTAGGGTAAATTCAGAGTGTTGCTAGGACGTTTCAACTATAGTAATAGGGGTGAAATGTCTACCTCTTTAGGTCCGTTTCTCTTCGCTTTATTGAACGGGTTTCAGAGAAAGTATTTCCTTTCTTAATTTACTAGTAGACAGACATACTGAACTCCGTCTCGGGGCGGAAAGGAATCGACAAAGGACGGAGAGGAACTGGAAACCTCCAACCCCACGTCCCTCCATGCTCTCCGGTAACCGTAGTGAGAAGAGTACCTAGGACTCGGTCGACCCCTTCCCCGAGGTCGGAACAGGGGTATGACGTTAACGAGCAAAACTTCAATCTTCCACCTCCGAAACAAATTCGAGTTTCAGTACTCCTTTTGGAAGGCGAGACTATGTCAGAATAGAACGAAACTTCCGACACACAAGGAACCAAACTAAGGAAGGGGTATAAGAGAGGAATTCGATCTAAGGGAAACCTCTCAACCTGTGTTTACCAACCTAAACGGGTATAAACCTGTTAAAACCCCTGCAACCACAACCTAGTCACCGAAAGTCTGAAAAAACTGGCGTCTTCATATCGTCCTACTCTTTGGGACGCTGGTAAATGATATGGTATAAAAGGGTGAAAAGTGAAAAATACATTTGTACGTATAGAAATTCGAAAAATCATAACGGTTCA
Source organism: Capra ibex (assembly GCA_006410555.1). NCBI lineage: Eukaryota > Metazoa > Chordata > Mammalia > Artiodactyla > Bovidae > Capra > Capra ibex. The sequence continues at coordinate 2,211,503 of SJYO01000233.1, read as the reverse complement.
TGACGTACTGTTGGTCTGAAGAATCATGTACCTAGATTTGGTTTAATAAATACTACAATCAAATATTTGTGTTAAAATCATCGGTAATTTACTTATTTCTTAAAACATCATTCCTAAACGGATAAACCAAGTCGAACACTGGGTTCTCCCTGACAGGGAATCCGATGACTAAATTTAAACCCCTTAGGACTCAATGTTCCTCTCCGTCCCCATCTTTATGAACAGGAGGAGGTACAGGGAACTGCGTCTCTCCCTTTCCTTCTCACGACCGCCCCCCACATTAAACAGAAAAGTTAGAATACTCTTCTCTCATAAGGTACTTACCAGAAGAGGGGTAACCCTCGAATACCTCTGGAAGGACTACCCAAAAGTTCTAAACTAGGTCGTACACTCGACGACGTCGCACGGTTCCATCCGTTGTCTTCACTCTCGTACCGAGACCAAACACTTACTCACTAGGACGGTATGTCTACCCACGAGAAAAGAAGGAGTGTCGGACCTTTATCCCAGCTTCCGACCACGGAACGGAACAATCTGAAAACCCTTACCTCCTTCCGTCACATTATTGAGGACTCACACTTCCTGACTACTCAAAGTCGAGCTAACCGGGACTTAACTTAGGTAGACCTAGGTCCTCCTTTCTAGACAAGAACCAAATACTTCTCGGTTCAATTTTAGAGTGTTCCATCCCCATCCCCTTCGGTTTCTTTTATGTCTCACTCAACGAGGGACAACCGTCTGTCACCGTCTGTCTAACGGATAGTTGTCAGCTTACGATCAATTGACCGAGCTTCCCCTTCCCTTCGGGACTAAAAATCGCAAACGGGCCAAAGACACCAAGTTTGAAAATTGCTCCGGTGGATGAATGTTTTAAACAAAAGTCAGGAGAGAACATTTGATAAGTTGGGACGGGGTCGCGTGATGACGTTCGGAGGGAGTCCACAAAACTTAAGGGTAACACACGAGTCCAGACACGGGACACTGTATCTATGACTTCGTGTCACAGAAGACTTCTTTGAACAATAAAGTAACTGTCCGGTCCTCGACCTTCGTGACTGTCCCATGTCAACACCACACCTAGCTCATATCATCAGGTCTCACTCTTCGACTCACGACCTTTCTAGTACTGTTCCCCTGTAAACTCTCGATCTGAACTTCCTATTATCATTGTCGATTACAAATAACCATTATTATCATAGACTCAGACATGATTCGTAGAACGTGTGTAATAAATACTACAATAAAAAAAAATCTTTATCTATTATGGAAGGTGAAATGTGTACTCCTTGGATTCTGAATCATTTTTTCTTAAGACGGGTTTAACGTATCCACTCTGTAAAACCACCCACACATCATCATAGAGTAACACCGATCTTTCCTCATTTCGGTCATGAACCTTGGACCAGTGAAGTTGACGTCTTAAGTATGAGAACGGGTGACATAGTATAACGATAATTATCTTCTTCCTTCCAAGAGAGTCACATCTTCCCATACTGATGTCGGGTTTCAGAACCCTGATCCACCCTCAGTCGTATAAACTCAAGATCAGGAGTAAAATGAATGGGTACATACAGAGATCGGTTTAGTGTGGAAAGGAGAAGTAGAACTTAGCTCTTAGTCTACTAGTGAATCAAGGAAAAATAAAGATTGTACAACACTTAAAATTCAATATTTTTACTCTCATATCAAAGAAATTCCTTGTCACCCTTTTCATAGGACAGTCCCATACTCCGTACCCTTCGAGATTCAAACCGACCACTACCCCATTCGTCTCCTCTCACTAGATAGTCCCCGTTTACTTTCCTTACTCTGAGGGTTCACCACCTTTCGTTTTCGTCTTTTTCAACAACGACCTTTGAGTCTCAACAAAGGTAAACGTTAAGGGGTCCACCTTTCTACACTTAACACCCACGTGTCTCTCTCTTGTTCGATCAGAAAACGTAACCTACAAGGATCTGACGAGTGAAGAGGAACTACCGAAATCGTAGTCCGGTCCGGAAATAAACCCAATAAAGACTCCTAGGAGTTCAATAGTGAGGAAAGAAAATCGTAATTGAATCGTCAATAAATAATTCATGGACGATACACACTCAGTGACCTTACCTTTATTCTGTTTAGACCAGGTAGGGGACAACTTAAATATTAAACCATCCCCATTATCTATCACACGTTCATTCAATGTGTAAAACTATCCAAACACTCTTCGACCCAAAACAACCAACCTCAGTCCCTTTTAAAGACTGAAGTCGTACCCTTTGTCCACCCTTCCCTGGTTCTCACCTTTACCCCTCTGGTCAATCTTCTACTAATGTCTATAGGTCCGTTCTACACGACTAACTCTTCGTTCATGTGTTTTTTACCCTGCTTATAATCGGTCTAGAGAACGTTTTTATTTACTTTTTTAAGAACTCTAAGAAAATAACTGAGTGAATTTACAATATAAATTATTTTAAAACATTTTAAGGTCAGAGATATTTCCTATGACTTTTGGGATACTCTAATTACTGTCATCTACTTTTCATTTACTCTGACCACATTTCATACACCGACAATTTCCCTATACTCTACCTTCTCACTGTACCTGATCAAAATTGACATCTTCTAAAGGTTTACCCGTCCAAACCTCTACTTTAAATTTCCTCTATTTGACCTAAATCCTCTTATTTGGGTACGTAACCTTTCAAATTTTCCTTATACTGAGTTTCCTACCTTTTGACGTGTAATATTTTTAAACGAATATTCTTCGTGATACTCTTTCATTTTTAGTCTAAACACCTTTTTTTTTTTTTTTGTTTTGACATCAATAGGTCCTTCGAGACTGGAGAGTCTTACTTTAGGTCGGGACATACGAAGACTCTGTCTATGCCCGGGTGTCGTAAGGCTAACACCAAAATCAGACCCGTCTCTTCTTTGTTCTTATCCCGGTCGACACTTCTGCCACCAAAACCATTGTCTGATTTTATCTTCTGAGATCGGATGGTCTTTAACTCCGGACCATGTTCTCCTTCGAGGAATGGGGGTACACAAACTGAGTCGAGTTTTCCTAGAAAAAGACCCTAGAAATTCTTCAATGTCTCCCCTTTTCGGTGTCCAGGTCAACAACAGATATTAGAGTGGTGGTGTCAATTAACGACGATTACGAGAATATCAAGTGAGTCTCAGAGAAAAAAAAAAGTGTCAGAAGTAGTCCTTATTTGGCCATCAGAAGGTAAAATTCAAAAAGGGAGTTGCAAAAAAAAAAATAATAAATTCTTTAAAGAAGACTAAAATAGTCCAGAGTCAGCGTCGTGTGTCCTGGAAACAAAGTAGTACGTCTGGAAAGTAACGTTATACGCCCGAGTCATCAACACCGCGTGTCCGAAGCAAGGGGGTACCGTACACCCTAGAATCAAGGGGTCGATCCCTAGTTTGGACACAGGGAACTAACCTTTCGTCTAAGAATTGGTGACCTGGTGGTCCCTTCAGGGGAAGGTAAAAGGAGGGTGAGGGATCGTAACATAATGTTTTTGAAATTTGTTTATCTTTCCAACTTTTTTAATATGTCACTTAAGGGTATATGGGTGGCGAATCTAAGATGCCAAATTTTAAAGGGTATAAAATGATGTAGATACGTAAGGTATTTAGTAAAATTAAAAACCACGTAAAGTTTCTTCAACGTTCGTAGTCGCATGAAGTGGGTATTTGTAAAGTTATACGGAACTCAACTTATATCAAATACCCAAAACCCTGTCCCCCAACTATTTTAAATGTATATTCTACTTATATTGAAATTACATGGTAATCTACTTTTCCCATTTATGTGGACACTGAGTGTAAGGATAGACCCATTTCTTGAATATAAGAGGGATCTTAAGAGAAGACGGAGAAGTGTCAATTGTGGACGAAAAGGGGACCCCTTGCCCTTCTTTTTGGTGATAAGACTTAGAAAAAAGCACTATCAAAAAAGGACAGGATTTTGAACTATCTCACATTCACGTAAAATACGAAGACTAAGTAAGTACAACGTCCATACTTATCAAACAAAGACAAAAACGACTCATCGAAAGATAATGTATATGTTTGTATGACACCAAACAAATAGGTAAGAATATGACTACCTATGGACCCGACAAAGTTTAAAAACCGACAATACTTATTTCGACGGTACTTGTAAGTACATGTTCAGAAAAACACCTGTATTACAAAAATAAAGAAAACCTATTTTCTGATCCTGCACCCACGAGAATCTGATCCACACACAAACCAAAAGATTATTCGAGGGTCTGGCAGTTTCCTCATGGAAATTGTGGAAGCGATTGTGGCACACTCCCAGAGTGCAGGAATGGTTCTAAATCGCAGTCAAAAAAATGAAAATCGGTAACACTGCCTATCCATTATCATAGAGGGACACCAAAATTAAAAATAAAGGGACCATTGGTCACTATAATTACTGAAGAAGGAAACTAATAAAGGTCAAGTATATAAAAGGAAACACTTCATAGTCTAGTCTTAAAAAAAATGGGTAAAAAATTTAACTGAACAGTAAATTGTGACTCAAGATCCTCAGGACGGAAATTTAAAATTTCGGATCAAACATCTTCTCATGTTGAAGACACAATGACGACCTGTTCAAGTTTATCTTTTCCGGACTTTCAAACTCGACTCGTCTTCGAAAATTAGTCACTTACACGGAAAATTAGTCACTTACCAATACTCATGGTTGATTCGTGATCATAATTCCTATGTCTTTATGATGGATGGGGATCGAGGTTCCTCAGGTCCAATACTTCCATCTGTTTTCATTTTTAAGACTACATTACCAAAGTGGTAATTCAGTGATTTATAAACGACTCAAGAATGATATCCTACCTATGACAACATCCATAACATGTATATCCGTTTGGTCTGTATCGAGGACGAGACTATCTCGAATAAATAAAAGACCTCATATATACCCCCTTCATAAGAACGAACCTTTGAGGGTACCTGCCTCCTCGGACCTCCCGATGTCAGTCACCCCAGGGTTTCTCAGCCTGTGTGTTGACTCCCCGAATGTGAAAGTGTACCCCCTTCTATCACGTCTCCGCGACTTCACTCCTTACTCTACCTACAACTCACACACACCTAGTCTTTACTTTGGACAGACCTTCCATGTATTGTTCTACTACTTAATCCACTCCCAGTCGAAAACATCCCGGAACATCTGACACCATTCTTGAAACCTAAAAACATAAAACTCGTAAAACCCTTCGGTAAGGTCTCAAAATTCGTCTCTTTACCGTACTTGACCAAAGACAAACCGACTACTTCACACACACACACACACACACACACACACACGCGCGCGCGCGTACACACGTGTACATATATGTCTTTTCGACGACTTCTTTGACCACGTCAGTAGGTGTCCTCTCTCTTTAGGCTGGACCCCTTCCACCCGTTCTGAAGTCTTTCCTTATTACAGTATCGTATTGCTACCTATTGTTCCGTAAACGATCCCTTCTTTCAGTCTCCATAGTCGTTCACACACACCGACACACATACACACACTCCTAGTTCTTTATCGGAAGTTACTGATCAACCCAACCACCACCTTACTGTCCTCCACCTTGTCAGTCTTTTCCGAAACTTCTAACGTAATATCTACGTTTTAGTAGTATAATGTGTCAATGAATTAAGACATATCTAACAAGGAGATCTCAACACGGTGTTCCACCGACACGATCCCTTAATCCGAAACTTGGATTCCCGGCACTTGTCTATATATGTCCCGAAGATCAATCGCATCTCTGAAACTCCTTCCACAGCAGTTCCTGCTGATCCATTCTGTGACTATCCTACTTCTTTGTCCTCCGTCCTTTGTTTCTCCAGACTTCAATACACGTTTCACACATCTCCGAACCCTAATCTCATAACAGTCCTCCTGGACCTCCTCACCTAACCCCTTTTTTCAACTCAGGAAAATTTTTTATGTTTTATCAAATTTTATAACTTTATCATATCTTCACAGACACGCACTCTCAACGAGTCAACACAGGTTGACAAACACTGGGGTACCCGACATCGGGAGGTCCGAGGAGACAGGTACCCTAAGAGGTCCGTTCTTATGACCTCACCCAACACTAAAGGAAGAGGTCCCCCAGAAGGACTGGCTCCCTAGCTTGGACGCAGAGGACTTAACCGTCCGTCTAAGAAATGGTGATACGGTGGATCCACCAACAAATCTTCACAGATTCTCATACAGTTTAATGGTGGAAATAAGGTAAGGAGACTTCACATGGATTTTCAACGTAAATAAACCGCACAGAAGGTAAAAAATTACACTAACATAAATAAAACGTATATATAAATTTAGACAACATATATGTGTATGTTAACTTCAAACTTTACCCCAATTGAAAGGAATGGTAAAAAACGTTGAAATAAAAAAGTATACGATGGTTATATGAAGCCGGAATTAACAAATAAATGAACGACGAGGCGTAAGGTAACTAATTAATGGCATTAAATGAATCAGTGGTGGATTAACTATCTGGAAATTCGACAGAGTGTAAAAGGTGACAATTCGTCATCACTTTACTCGTAAGAAGGAACAGAGGTATGACACGTTTGTGACGGACTCTCTTGCACATTTCACTCTTCACACCCCAGGTCAGTACTGGACCCCAATTCAATATCAGGGTAATGGAATCCCTCATACACACCAAGAGACCTAGACAGGATCCCCTCGGACGTTTCGTCACTGAAGACCAGTCTTTAGATTTTAGGTGTAAACCGCCGTTATAAGTTTTCTTGATCCCGATAAAGAGGTCTAAAATCGAACCCCAAGTGACGAAGGTTCAAAATCTACCAAGAGTCTCCCTCTACTTTATTTCGAAAGAACAGCTTAAAATCTGACTTCTTCTTTATCCTTATTACACATCTTCAATCTTAAGTGAACCCAACTAAACCTATCGTGAACTACCTCGTCCTGAAAGACTATTAACTTAATATTCTCACCACCCAAAAGGTAGTAACCTACGTAAGTTCGTTTCCGAGTCTACGATACCTTCCTGTCATATATTTCGTCTAACTTGAGAATTTTTAGTAAGGTCAAAACGAACTATTGTCGTAAACTCTACCTCTGGCACTCCGTGGTTCTACCCTGATCGTGACTGACACCCAACCCGACCCGCTCCCTAACTGAACTCCCAGCTAAATCCCCTCCAACTCCGATCGCCGTAGGACTACATATCACGACCCTTTGGACCTTACGATTTACTCCGATCCACTCCCTAGACTGAAACCGACGTGAGAACTGTGTCTACCAGACGTCCACATAACCAGTCGTCCCTGTCTCGCAATCACTTCTCAGACTCCTATTGACAATACCACTGAATCCTTTTACCCAAATATACCTGCAGTACCACTAGGTACGTTCTTCCATCACAAGGATCGTTTCCTCTACCTACTTAACCTCTACGAAACCACGACAAACTGTCGGTCAGTCAACTCTGGTCCGACTCTACCCTCGTCCCCGATCTCTACCGGAAAGTCTAAAGTAAGTTGTTTATAATAGATCCACGAACTCTGTCTCGTCACCTTTCTTGTCTATTTATAGGGAAGGGAGTACCTCACATGTAAGATTACCCCTTCTGTTTCGTATATTTATATATGTCATATAATCACTATTTATGATTTCTCTTTTTTTCATCCTTTATTCATACACTGCATAGTCATTTCAACTTTAAAGTCTTACCGGTCTTTTCCTCTTGGAAAAGTAAGTTTTATCTCTTCTACTAAAACTTATCTCTGGATCTGTGTAACATTCCGTTGTCGTTCGGGACACCTAATATGCTCCCTTCTTGGAAGATCCACAACTCCATCTTTGTTCGCATGAACACCTTGCTGTTCGTCTGACCGGTCTTATCTTACTCGTTCTCCCCAGGTCAGTCTAGATCTAGAGAGTTCTGGAACAATCACGCACGAACATACGTATGTGTCAGTGAGTCACCATAGGCTGAGACTCGTCGGGGTACCTGACCTTGAGTGATCCGAGGAGACCGGCACCCTAAAGGGTCCGTTCTTATGACCTCACTCAACGGTAGGAGGTCCCCTAGAAGGACTGGGTCCCTAGCTTGGAAGTAGAGGACGTCGAAGACGTACCCGTCCGTCTAAGAAATGGTGATGTACTGGAACATCCGGGTACGTCTCAAACCTAAAAAAGATTCCTTACCCTTTAGAAATAACCCAAAACCGTCTCCACACTGCACTGGGTAGAAAATTGTCCCAGTCGTATAACTGAGAGTACGACATAACTCTCATTGGACAAACCACACTCCTACACTTCTCCACTCTTACCGTATCCATCCGATTCCCTCTGGAGAATTTTCCACTACGTAATTCCGACCACTCTCTACTACCCGAACCTGATCCATCACGTCTATCCTCGACCTGGACTTGTCGACTAATCTCCGTCCTCTTAGTCACACTCCTAGTATTGATGGAGTTCTACATCGAGGGGTCCCAATCACCCTTAGTGACTTCCTTCTCTGAAACTCTTCGTCTTAGACCTTCTGTCAACATAAAACCCGTCACAACCCGAATCTTGAACCTGAGTCCAGACTAAATTCCGGTCATTTCCGTAGTCTCACTCTAACTAACCAGAGACTCTTCTATTCAAACCCCAGGTCCAGGTCCCTCGTAATAACCCTAATCCTGGGTTAAACCCCGACTCCTGATCAAAACCCAGTTTCAACAACTACCTCCGGTCATGTGACAAAAGACGTAAAATGACAGTAAAAGAACCTGGTCCCAACCGACATTAGCGGTAGAGGGTACGGTAACTGGGATGGGTTCCCCTAACCTCCTCAAACCTTGGATATCTCGGAAGAAAAGGAATCCACAGTACCCCCATCTGTGTCCGAGTCGGGACGGACCGACTTCGACTGACCGAAATGTTCAACCCTCGATATCAGTCCCTTTCCACCCTTTCCACCTTTTCCCAGGAGCCACCGATTAAACACAGAAAAGGTGGGGGGTGGGGGAGGTCTACCGGGTGACACACTGGAACCAAGTCGACAGACAAAGTACACTGGTGGAGTAACTGTTCCTGTAGCCGAGGTTCAGACTGGGTGAGACACAGGAAAATGTCCTACACCCTCCCCCGTTGACCTGACTCCATTCCTCCTGACACCCCCAATTTCAACACCTCCCTACGATCCTGACACACCCCCACCTTCCACGCACTGACAGTACGAATAACCGAAGAACGGGTGTCGAACCGGCCTGACTCGCTCATGCCTTGACGAGTTTGGGACTCAAGAGGTTCTGAGACGTCGAACTCATGGTGAAACTTTGTCAGGTTTTCGAGGCTAAACCGTAGATACTGTATCTGTTATTCTGTGGACTCGACCCCCTGCTACTGAAGGATCCTCCTCGACTCACAAGGGACCCTGTCCATACATCCAGGTTCCTAATCTTAGGAAATCTGTGTCCAACTCAGTCTCGGGACACTCTCTTGGGTCTTTCGGATCTTGAACCTCCACCCCCAGTTGTCCTGGATTGGAACAGACTCTAGAACCAGGGGGTAGGGGACGGGATCTAACATAGGTCAGCCTACGATTGAGACGGGAACTACGACTTCGGACCTTTCGGACGACCCGCCCCCTGGTAGTGCCATTCCGACCCCAAACCACCCCCTCACACAAGTATAGTCACTCCTTAAGTACTCTGCTATGTCAGAGGACGGAGGGGATGGATCCAGAGTCGAGTCCTCGACTTTCTATTAGCACATCACTGGTACCTCCACCTTCGGTCTTTGGACCTATTCTTCCACACATACCTTCCTCCGGGACCCCCAAGTCCTCAATTCGTCTGTCCCCACCACATAACCTCCACCCTCCCCTGTCTCCAGAAAGTATGACAAACAGAGACGGACGTAGAATATTGACCCCAGAGACACTGTAACTGTCCTGAAGGACCCTTTTAGCCTAGGCAAGAACCTCAAAAAGGCAGTCCCACTACCCTTTACCGTGGACTGTATGTCTAGTCTCCACACTCGGGGGACCCTAACCCACACTACCTCGTCCTCTCTTAGAGAACCCCAAACACTGATGGTTCTAAACCTCGTGTCCCTCCTCAGACGAATACCGATCCCTTCCTACCGTCGAGGGGTGTACGGGTGGGTCGCGAGTGACCTTCGAAACATGAGATGGGAGTCCAGTAGTTCTTGTTGGACTTAGGATGAACCTTTGCCAAGAGACAAGGGGAAGTTGTAAAGACACCCCCTCTGGGGTCATGTGGGTAGGTCCACTCCTCGAACGGAGGACTTACCTGACTCGTCCCCGTCTCTCAGATCCCTCCCTAAATAAGAGTGGACGGTGGACGGAGGACCAGAAATGCATGTGTGTGTGGAAAGGAGGATCCACGCTACGAGGCTAATACTGTCACTACCAAGTGTACTGGAGTAACCATGGAAGGTGTGGTCGGACCGAGTCGACGTTCGTCGGGGTCACTCACGACCGAGTCCCTATAACTCCACCTGTATCCCTGATGTCGGGGTCTTTATCTCCCTGACGTTCCGTGGAGGGTAGGACCGACTCCGAGACCTTCAAAAGATGAGATTAAAAAGAAAGGAATGATCCGACTCAAACTTACGTAAGTGGGACTCTTTGTCGTCTTTTTCTTTTCAATGTTCTTGAGACCTTGATAGACACAGTTCTAAACAGTCCACTCTGTTATCGGGTACACTGGGTCGGAAACTGAAGATTCGAGGTACTGGGGTCAGGGAAGTGAGGTCGATATTGGTACCAAAGTTGATGTCCATCTTTGTCTTGTAAGTAAGAACCTGATACACTACCCTCCGACAGTTTAGTTGAAGTGACATTCAACGAAGTAGTCCCCGTTCTTCTGTCTAGACCCTGAACTTCTACCGGAAGTTGAGAGGAGGACGGAAGGGGTGTCCACCCACACCTGAAGTGTCCGAGGTTGCCTCTGGGAAGGAGTGGACTAAGAGACGTGATGGACTCGGGTTGTCCCCAGTTACTCATGGAATGCCGTGACACCTCGCACCCGTCACACCAAGTCCTGATACTGAGCATTCGTCGGAACGAGAAGGAGGAGTGGCGAGGGACGTCTGCAACAATCGGAGGCCCGAGCATCAGGAGAGTGACGGAGAAAGGGGGAAACGACAGAAGAGTGTCCCTGTTCGACAAGGGTCGTAAACCTAAACCCCGGGTCCATGGGGGACTGACCGTCCACTCACAAAAGAGGGGAGGTGACGAGGACAAAAATCAAAGTACCAGGACTAGTCCCCCCTACACCATTAGAACGACGAACCGCGGGTCGAAATACACCTTAACGTCCCTAAGTAGGCATGTCCGTACATATGTCGTCTACGAGTCCTGACTTATGGAGGATTTATTGTGAAACATGTATAGGATCACGGGAAAAAGAATCGTGTGTTCACCAGTACCCCTTTCTTGGAGTAATGGAGTAAAAATAAGAACGGGAGTCCAAAGGGTACTTAAACGAAACTTGAAGTTGGGGTCATTGGGGAAAACACGTCCATTCAGGGGGTAGGAGGTCGTATTCCACATAGACAAGTTAGAGACGGTTCAAACACACCCGTTCCCTCTTACTTCCACCCCTCTATTTCCCTCTATCTGTGGACTGAGGTGACAGATCTCCTCACCTAACATGTCGATCCGGAGACCTCAGTTTAGAAGTAGGACGGTGAACTATAAGTACACTGAACCCCGGTCAACGAATCGAAGACACACGAAACCGAAGTATTATTCTTTATAATATCCTATAACTTATAAAATTCTTCTACGTATATTTCGAACTTCGTCATTAGGACCGTGTAAGATTAACGAGAGATTTGATACCATCGACAACATAATAGTAATAATAGAAACGGATCTCCGAGTGTCCATGAATAAACCCGTAGTCATGTTCGTAACTACAGAGGAACGTCGAGATAAGTCCCATGAAAAACGAGGTCCAAGAAAACAGATCTCTCCTGGTTTGGGGTATAAAGGGATCGGTGGACGTGTATTTGTGCGACTTCAACTTTTGAACTGAACTAGATTAGACTAGACACGAAAATAATTCTAATGTTCAGTCAATTATACATCTTACAGGAAGTCAAACCCAAATGGATAAAGGAGTATCAATCTAAGTTCAATACGTAAAAACCGTCCTTATGGTGTCTTGTACGACGCACAAGGCCTCCGTATACAACTAAATAGGAGAATGGTAAGAATAATTGAAACTAGTAAGCCAACTCCACCTTAGACGGTCCAAAGAGAAGATATGTTCATGACAAAAAAAGAAATATACAATAAAATTTGTAAAAATTAACTTCCTATCAACTACATGCTACAACATAATCAAGGATTACATGTCGTCTTACTAAGTCAAATATATATTTTGTATAAGAAAAGGTAATAGTAAATAATGTCCTATAACTCATATCAAGGGACACAATATTTCCTCCTGGAACAAATAAAATATATATCACTAAACATAGACGACTAGAGTTTGAGGATTAAATGGCGAGGTGATACGAGAAAGGAGAAACAATTGGTATTTAAACAAAAGACACAGACAAAGACAAAACATATGTCCGAGTAAACATAGTATAAAATCTAAGATTTATGGCGTATAGTATACCGTAAACAGAAAGACCGAATGAATAATACGATTAGAGATCCAGGTAGGTACAACGACGTTACCGTTATAAAGTAGGGAAATATGTGTGTGTGTGTGTGTGTGTGTGTGTGTATAAATTAATTAAAAATAAGTAAAAATTAAATTTTTTATAAAAGAAGAAACCAGCACGGTACGTCGTACACCCTTGAATCAAAGATCCCTGGTATGGGTCCGTGGGACGTCACCTTCACACCTAAGGATTGGTGACCTGGTGGTCCCTTAAGGGAAATAAGCAAAAAAAAAATTTCTTTGTCAAATTCTGTGTAGAAAGAGTTTTAATAAACTTAGATAAAAAATAAAATCATAAAAAATTAACTTCATATCAACTAAACATTACACAATTAAAGACGACATATGGTTTCACTAAGTCAATATGTATATATATATAAGAAAAAATTAGGAGAAAAGGTAATACCAAATAGTAACCTATAAATTATATCATTAGTCACGATATATCATCCTGAACAAATAGATAAGACATATATTTTCGAATTTAGATGATTGGGGTTGGAGGGTGAGCGTAGGGAGGGGGTTGTGGAAGGGTGAACCGTTGGTGATCACATAAGAGGTACAAACACCAAGACCAAGATGAAGTATCTATCGAAATAAGTATATGGTGGAGGAAGAATTAAGTAGACAACTACCTGTAGATCCTACGAAGGTACAGAACCGTTGACATTTATTACGACGATACTTGTGACCCCACAATACATAGAAAAACTTAATCACAAAAGAAGTTTATACACGGGTCCTCACCCGAACGACCTAGTAAACCGTTGATATAAAAATCCAAAAATTCCTCGGAGGTATGACAAAGGTATCATCGACGTGGTTAAAATGTAAGGGTGATTGTCACATCTTAAGGGAAAGAAGGTGCAAAAAGGTCGTAAACAATGAACATTTAAAGAATGACTACCGGGAAGACTGACCACACTCCACTATGGAACGACATTAAAACTAAACGTCAAGAAGTGAACACCCCCCGGTACGGTGTGTCGTACGTCATAGAATCAAAGAAGTCAGTGAAGTCAGTGAGTCAGTACAGGCTGAGCAACGCTGGGGTACTTAGCGTCGTGCGGTCCGGAGGGACAGGCAGTGGTTGAGGGTCTCAAGTGAGTCTGAGTGCAAGTAGCTCAGTCACTACGGTAGGTCGGTAGAGTAGGAGCCAGCAGGGGAAGAGGAGGACGGGGGTCAGGGAGGGTCGTAGTCGGAAAAGGTTACTCAGTCGAGAAACGTACTCCACCGGTCCCATGACCTCAAAGTCGAAATCGTAGTAAGGAAGGTTTCTTTAGGGTCCCGACTAGAGGAACGTCAGGTTCCCTGAGACATCTCAGAAGAGGTTGTGGTGTCAAGTTTTCGTAGTTAAGAAACCACGAGTCGGAAAAAGTGTCAGGTTGAGAGTGTAGGTATGTACTGATTGTCCTTTTTGGTATCGGAACTGACTGCCTGGAATCAGCCGTTTCATTACAGAGACGAAAACTTATACGATAGATCCACCCAGTATTGAAAAGAAGGTTCCTCATTCGCAGAAAATTAAAGTACCGACATTAGTGGTAGACGTCACTAAAACCTCGGGGGGTTTTATTTCAGACTGTGACAAAGGTGACAAAGGGGTAGATAAACGGTCCTTCACTACCCTGGCCTACGGTACTAGAAGCAAAAGACTTACAACTCGAAATTCGGTTGAAAAAGTGAGAGAAGGAAGTGAAAGTAGTTCTCCGAAAAATCAAGGAGAAGTGAAAGACGGTATTCTCACCACAATAGACGTATAGACTCCGATAACTATAAAGAGGGCCGTTAGAACTAAGGTCGAACACGAAGAAGGTCAGGCCACAAAGAGTACTACATGAGACGTATCTTCAATTTATTCGTCCCACTGTTATATGTCGGAACTGCATGAGGAAAAGGATAAACTTTGGTCAGACAACAAGGTACAGGTCAAGATTGACAACGAAGGACTGGACGTATGTCTAAAGAGCTCTCCGTCCAGTCCACCAGACCATAAGGGTAGAGAAAGTCTTAAAAGGTGTTAACTAACACTAGGTGTGTCAGTTTCCGAAACCGTATCAGTTATTTCGTCTTTACCTACAAAAAGACCTTGAGAGAACGAAAAAACTACTAGGTCGCCTACAACCGTTAAACTAGAGACCAAGGAGACGGAAAAGATTTTGGTCGAACTTGTAGTTCTTCAAGTACCAAGTGCATAACGACTTCGGACCGAACGTCTTAAACCTCGTAATGAAATGATCGTACACTCTACTCACGTCAACACGCCATCAAACTCGTAAGAAACCGTAACGGAAAGAAACCCTACCCTTACTTTTGACTGGAAAAGGTCAGGACACCGGTGACGACTCAAAAGGTTTAAACGACCGTATACCTCACGTCGTGCAAGTGTCGTAGTAGAAAGTCCTAAACTTTATCGAATCAAGGAATGGTCCCAAGTTTGTACACGGGGGACGTCACCTTCGTGTCTCAGGATTGGTGACCTGGCAGTCCCTTAAGGGACGTAAAGAGATTATTAATGGTTACAACTCGTAGAAAAGTACACTGATGATCGGTAGACATAGAAGAAATTTTTAAACAGATAAATCCAGAAAACGGGTGAAAAACTAACCTAATAAACCCAAAAAAACTATGACTCAACATACTCGAAAAACATATAAAACCTTAAATTCGGGAACAACTAGTGTAGTAAAGGTTTGTAAAAAAGTGTCAGACATCAAACAGAAGAACAAATATCAAAGGAAACGACATGACTTCGAACATTCAAACTAATCCAGGGTAAACAAATCAAAACGAAAATAAGGATAAAGGAACTCTTTACAAAACGGATATAGGGAAAAATCAAAATACCACAACACAAAATATAAATTCCGAAATCCGGTAAATCTCAAATAAAACCGTATACCATTCTCCCTCACAAGATTGAAGTAAGTAAATGAACGCCGTCAGGTCGAAAGGGTCGTGGTGAACCACTTCTCTGATAGAAAAGAGGCAACATACAAAAACGGAGGAAACAATTAACTGACACCCACTCACTCGGACAAAAACAAAAAATTTAATTATTAGTAGTAGGAAACCTTCCTATGAAACTCTGATATATTTATAGGTCAGTGAGTAGTTAAAAAATGGAAAACCGTAGGTAACTATTAGGAACGGAATTAGTTAATAGAGACTACCAGTTTACCAAGATATTAAAGAAGATGTAATTCTCGAAAAGGAACAGATAATATAGAGACACCTAAGAATAAAATATTTTACCCAATATTAAGTAATAAAAAATTCACGTAATATTAAACTACGAGTTGAGAGGACCTAAACAAGTCCCCTAAGGGGGTTAGACCTAAAATTAAGTTCGACGACAAGTCCCGTGCACGGGAAGGAGAGAAGTCGGGATTAAAAGAGTAGACATCCCATTCCAATTTTTGGAACCTAATGTCCCCACTCACTTACTTTAGGTGGGTTCAAGGGTTTAGAGGTACCGGTCCCATGTCACAGTAGTCCCGACCGTCTTGGGGTTCTCCGGGTCATAAAGTACCATAAAAAACGGAAAGAAGAGATCCGTAGGTCCCGTAACACCTACGGATGGCGGTCCGGGACGGGGTTCAGGCCGAGATACCCGGGTGGTTGAAACGTGGGTAGTAGTTGGTACACCGATCCAAACGTCGGGTCCGACGTTTAGTCTCCTTACGAAGCCACTCCCAATATCCTCCATCACCCGCTCCTTCCCCCACCCCCGCGAGGGAACTCCTGATATATTGTTCTCTGAAGAACAGTCACACCCTTACACACCGACCCTACAAATCTCCCAGACGGAGTCATATACTTGCCTGAACGGAAATCGTTATGAAGCAGGACAACGACGACTGGCTACCACGACACTGTCTACACCTCCGGTGTGCACTCCGACACCAAGCACGAAGGATGGACGGGTACAGCCACTAGTATCACCCACACCCAACACGACTGAAGCTCCGGTACCTCGTCGACCTGCGACTACCACCTGGGGACGTGTGTGCGAGGCCCCTCCGTCGGCGAGCACTGTATCACGTCAAACACGGGATGGCCGCAAAGGTCTTACACTCATCCCCGTTCGAACCCCTGCCTTGTCTCGACCCTCAAGTCGGAAGGTGGAGGGGGCCTACACACACCCCTATGAATAGAGAAGTGGACTCGGACCCCGTCCCAATCCACAACCTAAGACATAGGAAAGAACCCACACTTTACATCTGGAACATGTTTATTTCGGTAATACCGGGTAGTGACTTGAACGGGGAGAAGAGGACCGTCCGGGGAGCTCTCCGTGACCGCGTCTGACATGAACGTCTTCATGGGTGTGTTGACCAGAGGATGAAGTCCCGGGTTCCAACCCGGGGTAAGTTCGGTGGAGGTGGACGTCGGTCCCCGGGACGTGTCCGGGGGGTCCGAATCTAAGGGAACTTCCCCAGCTGGCACCGGCAAAGAGTCAGGGTACAATTCCAGGGGTCGACACTTGTGCGTAAGGGATCACGAACGTGAAGTACAAAATATAAATTAGGACGACAACGACGGGAACTAGAGTGGACGAACGGGGACCTCAGGGAGTAAGTTATTTCTACTTCTGGTGAGGAAACGATGGTGAGACACAAAATCCACCCTTAGACGGTAATCGGTACCAATTAAGAGGAGAGACTTGAATGAACAACTGAAGTCCCCATAAACCTCATTTCCTTAGGAGAGGAAGGTTCTTTAACCCATTAGGGCCGGTCTATAGATCTCTGTGACTGAGACAAAACCTTTTACGTTTCTGACTCATATATTCGGTTTGTGGATCGGGTGGGACGGCGTCTCGTCTCGACTCGACCCTCGTGTCTGTTTAATGTTCCAATCCCCTCCCCTAGTTCCCGACACGGACTGAGGGACCTTCCACGTCGTCACCACCAAGATCAAGATTTTTATCCGAGGTTCGGAGTGAAAAAAATTATCGATAAGAAAAAGAATAATCTTTTAATTATACATATAAGTAATATCCCTTTTTATGGTGGGTTTGAGGGTACAGGGTAATTTTATAAACCACGTATAAAAAATTATGAAATATGTATAATGTCACTACGTACAAAAAATAAAATGTCTTAACCCTGGTATGACATACATGACAAAATCATACGAAATTTACAAAAAATTTACATACGATCAATCATGTTTTAGTAAAGTTTATATAACATACTCTATCTATTACCCGTCCTACATAAAGGATACAGACTGTTTAAAAAAGCAGATCTAATGATGTGACAAACGTGAAACAAAACAACATAAAAGCCATAAAATGGGTAATCTTGAGTGCTGGCTGAAGTAAGAAAAATTACGGATATCTAATGAGACACATACCCATATAATATCGAATGAATCGGTTAGGGATTAAATAGTTCTAAACCCAGGGAAGACCAAAAGAAGGTAATATTGTTTGGTAGGAGATTCCTTATAGGATTATGTAAATAGACACGCAAATATATCATTATAAATACTTTTAAAATAAGGATGTTCACTTTTACAAGTTAGGTTTCTATACTTATGAATTATAAAATTATCTATGACATTTAACGTAAAGTATTGTCAAAAAATGGGTAAAGTAATTATACTGTCCGTTTTTTTGGTGAGTCAAAATTAACTTAAATAACTTAATGTTTCCGACCCATAGTAAAATATACAAATAAAAAGTTAACATAGAGAATACTTATCGAAAAAATATCCACCAACAACAGGAAATGTCGGAAATAACAATATCAACAAGTCGTTGGGAAATAGAGAATATGTACAATTTTTATAAAGGAAGGTCCGACAATAGAAAAGTCAATATCACAGAAAACCAGATACATTGAGAAAACTATGCCTTTAAATTTTTAAAATACATACAGTCGGATCGAACGAAAACACATACACACACACATACATTGGATCGAACAAAAAAATTTTTAATAGGTATATATAATGAATGAAAAGTACTGTAATTTGTCAGAGAATATAGTGGTAAAGATAACCGATGTATAATAAAAATATCACATGAAATAGAAGAATCTATGATAAAGGTAAAAAAGGAAATATTTGTTGTCACACTAGTTGTAGGAATTTCATCATTGAATCTAAAATAGACACATAGGAAACCTAGGTAAGAATCTTTACGTTAACGACACTAATTTTTCATATTTTTTCAATTCTGAAGTCGTGGATAATATTTTTACGGGGGAGGTCTTTTCGACATAATCAATCTTTTGAAGTCTGAAAATTCTCATGAGTTATCTAAGAAAAGGGAGACAGAAGTTTAATATTTTCATTATTGGGGGTTTAAATTTGTCTATATATGTACAAGGTAGGAGTGTGTATGTGAACCTAAGGTGAAGGATCTCCATATTGTGACAAGTATCAGACATCTAAGAAGGTTTTGTACTTGTGTCACTTTTCCTAGGATTGTCAGTTCTATAACGTACATAAAGAAACTGTGAAAAAGGGGAAAAACTCAGGAGACGGGCTCATCTTGAGTAATTAGGAAACTACAGGCAGAGGAGGTAGAAAGAGGGAGGTAAAGATGAAAACTGGGAAACTTACTTCTCAATAACCTAGTTATTTACTTAACAGGGCAAAAGACCTCGTAGAAGAGA
Organism: Capra ibex; assembly: GCA_006410555.1. Classification (NCBI taxonomy): domain Eukaryota; kingdom Metazoa; phylum Chordata; class Mammalia; order Artiodactyla; family Bovidae; genus Capra; species Capra ibex. Next base: position 2,192,190 of record SJYO01000233.1, on the reverse strand, counting down.
AGGAACAGTCCGAGGACCTCCCGTCCCTGACCAGTTATGAGATGGCGGACATGACAAGGATCGTATCACCTTGTGAGTTCAAAATCACATTTTGTTGGACTCACCCCTATTAGTCCGGACGTAGTAAAGACTGAGTTTACCGGGGATGTCCAAGAGTTCAGAGGGATTCTAAAATGGACTTTTTTTACCCTTCAAGACGGACGTGGACGTGGATCGTTCTCAACCCCACTCTTCACTCCCCGTGTCGCGTCGAAGTACGGCTGACCATCGAGACGTTCTTCCGTTGGAAATCTCTTTCCATCCGAGTCCCAGGGTGACACCGAGTCGAGAAGTGATCGACACACTGGAACGTTGAAAGGACTAAACTTACCAAAGAGGGAAACACTAACACTTCTAATCAATCTCCTCCGTATATTGTAGGTCTCATGATAGAATCCACGTACCATTTGTGAGGTGTGTGTACTTGACGACGATGATATGACTAGACCCGAAGAGGTTCTTCCGTCAAACTATCTGCGGGGGGGTGGTGTAAATGCATGGTTTCCGTTGAATCTCACGGTCGGAGGGACGGGTGTTGTCTGGAGGGTCGTGACTAGGTCGAAGAAAGTCGTGTGTGAAGGTGAGGGTTGTTAGTCGTACAAATTACCCGCAGGGGACACCGTGACAGGGGACGGAGGAGACTCCAAGCTTGTGGTACCCGAGCCTGAGCTATGTTCGTGCACTTTGCCCCCACCGGGGTCAACGAATCTTAGACCTAGAAGTGGAACCCTTTCCGTCGACCTCCCAGTAAGACCTCTCTTTTTACCTACTACGGTTACAGACGAGAGGGTTCCCGACGGGAGGGGTTAGAAGGGAGTGACAGGGTAAGAGAATCTGGGGAGTGGAGGTTCTCTGGTTGTATGGACATCCACCTTTCAGACTTAGAGTCTAAAGAGGTGCAACTTCCATTTAAAGGGGTTCTTCTGGAGTCAGAGCAGTAGTTGAACCTCCGGGACCATTCACTTCTCACTCACCTCCTTGTCTCTGTCCACCTCCACCTCCACAACTCTTGGATGAAACACAAGTCATCAACATACGTGTGAGTAAATAAAAAGCCACAATCCTACTATCACACACCTTAGACCCGAGTTTAGTTCAACGTTTAATTTCGGACTGTTGAACAATCGACACACTGGAACCCGTTCAATGGAGGAGATAGACTCTTAATGAAAAAGAGTAGACACTTCCCCCCTCTATTATCGTGAAGTATCCAACACACCTACGTTCCTATATATTAGGTACATTTCATGAGTTTTGTCTAATTCCTGAGTTATTTGATATTGGTTATAAACTTATACCATACTAATAAATTCGTGGATACCGTTGGGACTCTCCGTTCACCATCATAGAGGTAAAATACCTACTCGTTCGTTTCTGAGGCATCGGGGTCAAAAGTACTGACGGAACACGAGACATCCTTTTAGGGGGTGGAGGAACCGGAGTCGGGGTGAATGTATCTGACGTTTCAGTGCCCCCCGCGACAATCGAGGGGCCCACACACGGTGTCACCCGCCACCTACGACGTCTCACTACAGCGAGTCGACGTGTGCTGGGCCGTTGGCCTAGTGGTGGACCGGGACCAGCGGGAGTTTTCGGGTCGTTAAAGGTCCCTTGTGTAGACCGACGTCACCCCCACCTGTCTAGAAGTCTTGGTGTCCTGCCTCGTTGACACCGGGAAGGGGTCGAAGGACCCGTAACCAAGACCATCCGGGGAGGTAGTCGAACTGGGATAGTTCCCGGGTACGTCTCGAGGTGGGTCCTGAGGTCAGGGATCGTCACGGTCTTTCACAATCAGCGAGTCAGCAAAGGTTGAGCAACACTGGGGTACCTCATCGGGCGGTCCGAGGAGACAGGTACCTTGAGAGGCCCGTTCTTTTGACCTTACCCATCGGTAAGGGAAGAGGTGCCCTAGAAAGACTGGGTCCCTAGTTTGGCTCGCAAACGTTCGTCAAAGGAGTGGCAGACTCGGTGGTCCCTTCGTGACGGTCCAGAGAGGTCATAATACAACAGGAGGTGGAGTGGGTCTCGGAGTGGGGTCCGTTCGGTCGGGGTGGAGGTCCGCCGGTTTAATACGGGTCGTCCCAGAGAGACCGCGGTGCGGGAGTCGATTCAGTCCAGGTTGGGGTCCTTCGACACCCTAGGAAAGAGGTCTTAGGCGGGGACTAAGGGAAAACCCTAGATACAAGGTCCGGGTGGAGGTCCTATTGGCACCCGCCAGCGCGCATCAAGGTCTTCGACTTCGCTAAGGTCTTCATCCGTCACAAGCGTAGGAGTATCAGGACCCTACAGAAGAGATCCAGCTACCTCCGAGGATCTCGTCATTCTTCGTTGATCAGTCCCCGAGGGTCTGGTCTGGGTGTCGCTTCCGTCACAGGCAGACTCCAGCCAGACAGACCCGGCTAGAACACGTATCAAGACAGTCGCAGAGACTCAGAGTCAGAGAGGGACCCAGAATGGCTGTCTTGAGTCGCGTATCAGCCCAAAGGCGTGTTTCAGGAGTGAGTCGGAGACCTTATGATCAACCCGGTGGGAGACTTTTCTCTCTCCCGCCTCTGACCTCCCCGCCCCGAGCGCCCGTCCAAAATATGACCCCGCCTCAGGAGCCCCCGAGACGAGGCCCGGAATTCTGAGTCCCGCCTCCCTCGTACCGAGGTTCCACCCGCCCCTCACGTGTCGCCGGCCTCTGTGCCCCGGTCCGAGGGTCGCCGGTTCGAGGACCTGGCCCAAGACTCTCGTCCGACGCAGACGCCCTGAGTGGAGCGACAACCGCCGCGCTTGCGACCTGTAGAGGAACACCTCAAATTGGTCAAGTCGGACCTCGACGACGTCGACGACGGGGACCCTTGCGTGCGCGAGCACCATAAGCGACGTCCGTCTTCCAACCGTGCGACGTCAACCGAGGGACAGGGGGACCGGTGAAGGGCATCCTAGAGGGGTGGGGGTTGTCTTCGTGGAAACTCCGGGGGTTAAGGGGTGGCGTCACGGGAGAAAGTGGAATCTCAGTCGTAGAGGAATCCAAGGATAACCTCCCCCCTTCCTCCCTGTTTTTTGTCGCGACGAATGAATCGAGGGTGGAGTCACACCCTCACCGGTCTATGTTTCCCGGAAGAGAGACTCCTGACGGATAGGGAAAAAGGACTGGAAGGTTCGTAGAGAGGTTCTGTCTGGGAGTTCGTAGAGACCCGTGTTAGGGGGTCTTTAGAGGACAAATATCGGTCGGAAAGGAATCCCACTATCGGAGGCCGTGACAGGGAAAGGGGTCACCGGGTCCCCTGAGGGGTGTTGGAGATCCAAATATCGGACGGTTGGTGGGTTGGGGTCCTGTCAGAGGGGCTGAGTGTACAAGGTTTCCTCCCCGCTCCATGTCCTCAGGGGTGGTCTCACGACCTCTTTCTTCGTCGCCAGAGTCCCCTTCCCTTCCCTCCTCCAAAGAGTCCGCTTTTTCCCTCTCACCCCCGTTTCTCCTCCCTTCCGAGACTTCCCCTGACACTCCTTGACACTCGAAGACTTCCCTGACTCACCCGACTTCCTATAGTCTCTTTCACATGGTCCAAACCGAAGTTTCGAAGGTCCCGACCCCGGGGCCCTTGACCCGGGGGAGAGTGGACGGTCTTTCTCCGAGTCGTCACTATGTCGGCACTCGTCCTTCGCCTACCTTGTCTGGAGGGACTCCTTGGCTTCCCCCCGACTCCGGCCCTCTGGGGTCTCTTAGGGGTCGGGGGTGGGGTCCCAGGATCTGGGTTGAGGACACTTGTGTCCATACTCACCCGAGATAGGAGTCGGCCGAGACCGGGTCGAGGGGTGGGGGAGGCATCTCGTCGGGGACCCCGAGGGGGAAGGGAGGGAGACTGGACATGTGTGACTGGTCGTGCAGAGGTTGGTCCCTATTGTTGTGCGAGTCGTGGACCTTCTCATCCGGACTCTTCTTCTTTCCCCGAGTCTCTTCCCTGATCCGAATCCCTGCCTTTCTCTACCACCCCCTCCCCGAGTGTCTCACCACCACCTCCAAGTCTTTTTGGATCCTTCCCCCGAGTCCTTCTCTTCCCACCCGATCCTCTGAATCTACCCCTGTTCCTCTTACCTAAGAGTAAGAATCTCTTCCACCCAGCCCGAGTCCCTTCCCCGATCTGTTAGTCTGGACCCGGCCCCCGAGTCTTGACTTTTGCCGGAGTCTCCACTCTTTACCTCAAGCCTCTCCCCTCGGTCTCCCCAGTCTCCCCTAGACCCGACCGAACCTGGCATGAGTCCTTCGAGAACCTGTGAACGCCCCTTCCGTAGAGGACGGAGTCTAGGTCTTACCCCTCTTCCAGCTCGACGAGGAGTCTCTGACGCCTTCTCGGTCGACCAAGACGCCCTCGGGTTCCCGAGGTGACCCCGGAACACGTGGCGTCCGGGTGACAAAGGGGTCCTGGACCGACGTCCAAGGGAATCGAGTCTTCGTCCCGTCGGAGTGTCCAAAACCAGCGTGTCTTAGGTGTTGGGAGCCGAGGACGTCGTGAGACTCCGGTGGAGGGGTGGGGGTGGGGGTGCGTCCCTTCGAGTCAGATTAGCAACAGGGTGGGGGGTTTGCCACCACGTCGGGGGTCGAAATCCAGAACTACGACGGGACAAACGGACCATCGGCGACCACGATTGTTGGCTCCGGTGCGGAGGAGTCGCCACGGGTTAGTGTTCGAAAAGATGCGGGGAAGGGTCCTGGTAGATGGAGTGGCTCTGGGAGAATAAATAACGGATGAGAAAAAAGGGGAAGTCCGGGGCGGGGGATCCTCCACGGGTCTATCAAAATAGGGTGAAGGCGCGGTTTGGGGTGGGAGATTCGGGGTGGGGAAGGGAGGCGAGTGGGCCCTAGCTGGGGCGGGCGTGGGCTCCGGGGCGGGGAGTGCCAACGGCGCGGTGTCCGCCAGACGGGTAACACCGAGGCTCCGCGGACGAAGACGGCTCTCGAAGGTCGGGTACACCAAGGAGGCCCGTGAGGTCGCGAGTTCCGCCCGAGTGGCGTCGAGCTCGGGGCCCGAGCAGACGGGAGCCCGAGGGGCCCGGGGCCGGGTCAACTGGCCACGGGCGTCGACAGGGGGCTCCACTGCGAGTATCTCGACAACGACAACAGCGACATCTTCAACCCGCACACGAACACGACCCTGCGCCGACTTGGGCCCGCCCCCGAAGCGGCGTAGGACTGGGCCCCGACACCGGAAGGCTACGGTTTCCGTGGCAGCGCCGGAGGTTCCGGGAGCCGGGAGGAAGTCGACCACGCGCGGCGGGCCTGGGGAGCTGGGACGCACGTCGGCCGCCCCGGGCACCGAACGGCGTTGGGAGAGGAGACATTGATCCAGACCGACGACTGAAGTATCTCCTCTGGTGGCAGAGGCTCCTTGCGGGACCGGCCGCAGTGTCTCGGTCAGCACTGCAGGGACCCTCGGAACCGTGAGAGGGAATAAGAAAGGGTTCAATTTCGTTCGTTACTGTAATGTCGTAAAGGGTTTTGTGGGACAGATTTTGATGACGAATGGTCCTTCCTTAAAGACAGGGGGAAGGACGAAACAAAAAGGGGAATCGTGAATACGCAAAATAAAGTAAGAAGTAATGCACAGTGAGGGTCATCTCGCTATTCAAATACTTCCGTCTCTAAAAAAACACAAGCGATGACATAGAAAGTCGTGGAGCTATCTATCAAAGATCGAGCGTACATGACAGCAAGTCAGCTACTCCAGCGAGTCAGCACAGACTGAGAAACACTGGGGTACCTTACATCGTACACCATCCACGAGTACATAGATACTTCCTTATCTACAAATCTTCCCCGTTCCCTAGTGGGGGTACACCGTGAAGAGTTATGTCGGAAAAATCAGAGAAAACGAGATTTTTGGGAAGTCCGAGGAGGAGAGTAGGATCAGTAGTCCGATTGAGACTGGAGTCCCTAGACACTAGAGAAGACCTGGGCATAAGTGGTCCCCAGAAACCCCTTAAGTCATGGGGAGTCAGTGGTATAGAAAAACAAGAAAATATGTTAACTACGGAAGTTTGACACCACGATTTCTGAGGACTTTCAGGGATCCTTTCGTTCCTCTAGTTTGGTCAGTTAGAATTCCCTTTAGTTGGGATTTATGAACAACCTTTTTGACTACGACTTCGACTTCGAGGTCATAAAACCAGTAGACTAAGCTTGTCGGTAGAGTAACCTTTTCAGGGACTACGACCCTTTCTAACTCCCGTCTTCCTCTTCTCCCCCAGTCTCCTACTCTACCGACCTACCGTAGTGACTACGTTACCTGTTCTTGAACCGTTTGAAGCCCTCTACCACTCCCTGTACCTCCAGACCGCACGACGTCAGGTACCCCAACGTCTCTCAGCCTGTGCTCACTCACTGATTCTACCTGTGAGTCTGGTAGACTCAGTGGATCTTGTCTTTCCTTAGTGTGAATCAGTTCTCTGGTCTACAAGGGTTTAAGGACGACACGTTGTCTTATCATGGTTTCACCAAAGACCTTTAAGTCCAGGGTCGGTGTGGAATTCTATAATACAATCGTAAAGATCTCACCCTCGTTCTTACACGTAAAAATTGTTGGTGCACACTAGGACTAATTTCTGGTGTGAAGTTTTTCGTCACGTCAAGTAGGGCACGTATAATGTGTCACCTGTTGGTCCGGGTCTCTCCTCTTTCCTAAAAGGTCTTTGGTGTGTTATTCACACCTTAAGGTTTTGGAACGGGACCTCAAATCATAAGAAAGGTGGTGTAGGATGAAAACAACCTTACAATCCTACACCTACATCCTCAAGAATTTCCCAGTTCCGGGTCCCTTGGACGGTCCCACACAAAGTTGGGTTTCTCCTCAGTGGACACAATGGAAGGTCTCCGTAGTTATTGAGTGAACTCCCTCCGGGTCACCAATTCTTAACGGAAGGTCACGTCCCCTCTACCCAAGTTAGAGACCAGTACCTTGATTCTAGGGTGTACGGCACCCCGTTGATTTGGATGTGAGACGTTGATATCTCGGGCGAGTGGGGTTGATCTCTCTTCGGGTGTATGAAGTCACTTTCTAGACCACACCACGTTGATTCTGGGGTAGGTCGGTTTTTTATTATTATTTTATTTAAAAATTTTTCTTGTTTTTGTTCGTTTTTATGGAACGAACTGATCTAGGGTGTCTCGAGTTCCCTCCCTCCCTTCTCTTCCGGTTTCGTCACTGTGGATTATTAAGACCAGGGGAGAGGTGGGAAGAAAACCAGGGTCATAGAGGTAGACAGTTTACCCTTCTACTTCGGGAGAGAATTTCAGACCCTCGAAACTCCACATTGGAACATGTCCTTATCTGAGTTGGTACGGAGAACAGACCATAACATATCCGGGTTTTTGAGTAAACTCGTACAATGTGGACCCCTTATCCGTCTTACTCCGAGAGGTTGGAGTCATGTCAAGTCAAGTCAGTGAGTCAGCACAAGCTGAGAAATGCTGGGGTACTTAGCGTCGTACGGTCCGGAGGGACAGGTAGTGGTTGAGGGCCTCAAGTGAGTTTGAGTGCATGCAGCTCAGCCACTACGGTAGGTCGGTAGAGTAGGAAACAGTAGGGGAAGAGACGGACGGGAGTTAGGGAGGGTCGTAGTCTCAGAAAAGGTTACTCAGTTGAGAAGCGTACTCCACCGGTTTCATGACCTCAAAGTCGAAATCGTAGTAAGGAAGGTTTCTTTAGGGTCCCGACTAAAGGAAATCCTACCTGACCAACCTAGAGGAACGTCAGGTTCCCTGAGAGTTCTCAGAAGAGGTTGTGGTGTCAAGTTTTCGTAGTTAAGAAGTCGTGAGTCGAAAGAAGTATCAGGTTGAGAGTGTAGGTATGTACTGGTGGCCTTTTTGGTATCGGAACTGATCTACCTGGAAACAACCGTTTCATTACAGAGACGAAAAGTTATACGATAGATCCAACCAGTATTGAAAGGAAGGTTCCTCATTCGCAGAAAATTAAAGTACCGACATTAGTGGTAGACGTCACTAAAACCTCGGGGTTTTTTATTTCAGTCGGTGACAAAGGTGACAAAGGGGTAGATAAAGGGTACTTCACTACCCTGGTCTACGGTACTAGAAGCAAAAGACTTACAACTCGAAATTCGGTTGAAAAAGTGAGAGAAGGAAGTGAAAGTAGTTCTCCGAAAAATCAAGGAGAAGTGAAAGACGGTATTCCCACCACAGTAGACGTATAGACTCCAATAACTATAAAGAGGGTCGTTAGAACTAAGGTCGAACACGAACGAGGGCGGGTCGCAAAGAGTACTACAAGAGACGTATATTCAATTTATTCGTCCCACTGTTATATGTCGGAACTGCATGAGGAAAAGGATAAACCTTGGTCGGACAACAAGGTACAGGTCAATATTGACAACGAAGGACTGGACGTATGTCTAAAGAGCTCTCCGTCCAGTCCACCAGACCATAAGGGTAGAGAAAGTCTTAAAAGGTGTCAACTAACACTAGGTGTGTCAGTTTCCGAAACCATATCAGTTATTTCGTCTTTACCTACAAAAAGACCTTGAGAGAACGAAAAAGGTACTAGGTCACCTACAACCGTTAAACTAGAGACCAAGGAGACGGGAAAGATTTGGGTCGAACTTGTAGACCTTCAAGTTCCAAGTGCATAACGACTTCGGACCGAACGTCTTAAAACTCGTAATGAAATGATCTCACACTCTACTCACGTTGACACACCATCACACTCGTAAGAAACCGTAACGGAAAGAAACCCTACCCTTACTTTTGACTGGAAAAGGTCAGGGCACCAGTGACGACTCAAAAGGTTTAAACGACCGTATACCTCACGTCGTGAAAGTGTCCTCGTAGAAAGTCCAAAACTTTATCGAGTTGACCTTAAGGTAGTGAAGGTGATCGAAACAAGCATCACTACGAAAGATTCCGGGTGAACTGAAGTGTAAGGTCCTACAGACCGAGATCCACTCACTAGTGTGGTAGCACTAATAGAACCAGTACTTCTAGAAAAAACATGTCAAGAAGACACATAAGAAGGGTGGAGAAGAATAGAAGACGAAGACAATCCAGGTATGGTAAAGACAGGAAATAGCTCGGGTAGAAATGTACTTTACAAGGGAACCATAGAGATTACAAGAACTTCTCTAGAGATCAGAAAGGGTAAGACAACAAAAGGAGTCATGTCAATAGGGAACGAAAAATGTTTTCTGGATAAAATCATGATCAAAAACGACTGGTTTCCTTTGGGCTTCTAAAATTGAGAGTGTTTTTTCCGTTTTTCGTTTTTGTCGTAAGGGTCACTCGACAATGTTTTCGTCGAACGTGGGTCTCGACGTTCTGACCGTGGCGGTTCGAGGAAGGGGTTCTTGATGTTTGAGTCGTATAGTCGTATTTCGGAGGTATCGGAATTTGACACTGGTAGACACGAAGTAAGTCTAAATAAAACTTGTAGGTTATCGTTCTATATAGGATCCCGCTGACGAAAAAGTAAAAGACTGTGAAACGGAATCCTGTCGTCCCCTTTAGACACGACTCTACCTCGTCGACTTCGTGTCCTTCACTGGTGCAGACCAAGTTCCATGGTCGTTCTGGGCCGAGGAGACTGACGGAGGAGAATAGACGACGACGGCGGACTATGTAAGGAACATGAGACCGGTTTGACTTGTTTAGTATCCAGGACCTTGTACGGGACGTAAAGAAGGGTGAAGGACCTACGGGAAGAGACGACTTGAGGACAGGAGTTTCGGGTTAAATTCGTCAGCGAGGAGTTCCTTCGGCGAGACCGGAGGGAGGGGACTCGTCACATCGGGACTGGGAGAGGACGAGGCCACTCCTAGATCCGAAACAAACCACAACCTCAGGCACTTCGCTAAACCTTCTTTACGGACTTAGTGGAGACACCACCGAGGAGGAGGGGCGGAGGCGGTTCCCCCTGTGTCGTACACAAGACATATGTCCGTCACAGTGGCTACCGGGACTCTACGTGAGTTGTGTCTGAATGGTAGTGAGTACCCAAGTCTCACACTCTGTGTCAGTAAGGAAGGAAGTAAGTTTCATGAAGTGTAGACAAAGTCCTACTTATTGGATTCGATCCTCCTGATACAGGTCTTTTTACGTGTGTACGAGTTTTAAAATCTGTCAAAGTTCCCAAACGTGTGAGGGACCTCTGGTAGATACCAGGGTGGTCATTTGGGTTTCCAAAACCAATTCTTTACAAGACCCTGAAGGGACCGCCAGGTCACCAATTAGACGGAACGTTACGTCCCCTGCACACGAGATAGGGACCAACCCCTTCTAGGGTGTACGACACCTCGTTGATTCGGGTCCACGGTGTTGACGAAACGACGGACGTCGTCGTTTCTGGGTGCTGTCGGTTTTTTATTTTTATTTATCGGTCTATTTAGAAATTTTTTTCTTCTTTGTAAAACTTATGGACGATATACGTTCGATCCCTGTGTGCAAGTGAGTAATTAAGTTTTTTATACAACTCAGGGATGTACGATTACAACCCCCGATACCCTAAGTGAAAAGAAAAGAAAAGAAAAAAATTACAACAAAATTAAACGAACTGACTCTCCATTTGTCCCTTGTTGTACTCCGGGGTACAGGAACTCAGGAGTCCGATCGTCTCCGGTCTGACCCAGGTCGGGAGAGGGGAACGGAGGTAGGGGTGGACCAGCGTAGACGGGGGCGGTTATTCCTACGTCCTGTCTCCGACTTCGACCCCGTCCGTTTCTCCTGATTTAACTGATGTCCCTGGAATGAATGGGGATAGAAAGACAGGAAAGTGACGGAGGGATGGGCACTGGGGGTCCGGACGACTAAAACACAAACTGATTTCCCGTCCCTAACGACTTGGACGATTCACTCAAGTCACTCAGTCTCCGCTAAGTCCACCCGTCCTCCCGTCCGCCCGTCTCCGTCTCGGTCACCGGGACCCTGTTACCGAGACTGACACACACACGCCGCTGATTGTCCCGACGGTCCGTGGGTACTGGCCGTTCACTCCGAGTCGAAAGCTCCACTCCAGACGTCCCTACGAGACTCTTGAAAATCTATAGCCCTCGAGACCGGGGAGGAGAGACGTCCAGGGGGCGAAGTAGAGACCCGTAGAGATGTCAAACAGAGGAAACAGGAACTCGGGTTACAGAGGTAGAGAGACGGAGGGAGGGAGGCATAGAAGATACCGAGAAACTCCCACTCAGGTCCCTCCCACTCCGGTTCTGACCTACCTCTCTACTAGACACACACACATCCCCCTCCTCTACTATTTACTGATCTAAGTTAAGACTCATCCAAAATGGGTCTTTTGCTCCTCTTAAGTGACACCCGCTCTTCGTCTATATCCACTCCACTCACGCCAACCCAAGACCTACCCCTCTTCGACTAGACATGGGGCAGACTCAGGTAGGACCCCGACCCTCCGAATAAGGACTTAAACCCCTCTACCATGTCAGAGTCCTCCACCCCAACAGATTACGAGCTCTCCAATCTGAGTCATACCCTGTTCAGTCCAAGTTCTGACCCCTCTAATCAAGAACTAACTATCAATCGGGGTCTAGTCGGGATTAACCCCTCCTGACCAAGGACCAAATCCTCTAGTCGCTACCTCAATCGAGAGTTAAACAACCGAGGATAAAGTCCAAACCCTTATCCGATACCTAACCCCCAGTCACAGTCGGGTCGTAACCCACAGTGTTCCAAGAAGGATAAGGGTCGAGAAGGCAACCGGTGTGATACCCCGAGGAGACCGACCCCTCACAGACAGACAAGTCCACCAGTTGACGTCGGCACACAAGTCGGGGTCCACTCATCCGGACCCCTTGGTTTCTACGTTTCCCCCATCTCTCCCGGAACCCCGGTAAGAGGACCCAGTAAGAAAGCAAACCACGGAGTGGGGGTCCAGAGACCCCTGTGAACACTAGAGGGACGTCGTAGATGTCTGACGGCCCGTAAACCACGACGCCCTCCGGAATCACCTGTTCTTAGACGCACACAGAGGTCACTCAAGGTGGTCGGGGGATCGGACGGTGGGAGTTCGGACTCCCAGAGAGATCTTCACCCAAGGTAAAGAGTCTCCCCTTTTGAGTCTGGGTCTATCCTCATCATTGTACCGGGGGCTCAGTCCCACAGAACCTAATGTCGAGGGTCCCGGTTCTTAGTCCAAATCGAGACTCCCGGTCCCTATACCGTTCCCCTCTTCTATTCTTCAAGACCGGGGTACTGGGACGTGGTCCACGTTAAGAACACCCTCTGTTTCTACTCGGACCTACCTAAAAGGACCACAAAGTACCCCTCAGTCGTATCGGAGTATCTTCATTTGAACCCAAGTTTAGAGTTCAGGAGGTGAAGGGTGGACTCTGGAACCGGTTCAATAAGTCGAAGAGATCCGGTAAAGGAGTGAATGGAATACACCTTAGGATGTTTTACAGCTCGAAAAGTGAGTCGGACGGTAGTAAACAATACGGGACTAATGTTCGTTCACGTCAAGATTCGTTACTCCTAACTCGCCACTCGTTTTGGTCTATTCCTGAACGGGAGAATCTTGGGGTATAGATGTCTCTCTCCGTTTGTAATTTGTTTATAAGTCGCTGAAGAGACCATCAGGGTACCGATTCTAAGGTACGAGGGTCACGTCCCCCGACCTCAAACTAGGGACCAGTCCCTTGTTCTAGGGTGTTCGATATTGCTTTTCAAGTCTACGACGTTGATTTCTAGGACACTCGACGTCACTTCTGGACCGTGTCAATTTTTTTTTTCAATTTTTTCTTATAAGTGTTTTTACTTACGTTTTTACGGACACTTCCTACTATGTTTTATCGTCCCCCTACCTTCTTACATATTGCCTCTCTACACTGGATATATCCCAAGTCTTTTCCAAGGGACTCCTTCATCACAAACTCGAATCTTAACTTTCTATACTATCCTCAATTTATTCACCCTCCTCTCTGACAAGATCCGCCTTCTTGGTCGTATAAGTTTTCGGGTCGTGGGACTCTATCGTATGGACCCCACGTCCCGTTTCGTCTAGGGGATTGTCTACGCCGACCTTTCAAACCGTTCCGGGTCTAGTACGTCTCGACACTTCCGTATAATCACATAAAGGTTCTCGTTGCTCTAATAAAACCTCAACACAACCCGGGGAAGTTCTCCAATGAACGTGAATCATTCAAGAATTATCGAATTCTCATCAGTGATAATAAACCCCGAAGGGAGCACTGAGTCTACGATTTCTTAGACGGACGTCACACCCTCTGGACCCGAAACGGGGACCCAGTTCTTCTGGGACCCTCTTCTCTTACCGATGAGTGAGGTTATAAGAACGGACCCTTTAGGGTACCTGTCTCCTCGTACCGTTCGATGTCAGGTACGCAGGTACCCCAGTGTTTCTCAGTCTGTGTTGACTCACTGATTGTGAAAGTGTGAAAGTCGGTGATGATAATTACTAGTCTCTCCTTGGTTTCAGTGGTGTCTACCCCGGTCCTCCCAGAGACAAATATCTACCTCTTTTTCGTGACAGAAACCCCAAAAGGATCGGAGTCCCATCGGAGTCATCGGACTCCGGGTGACGTCTAGACCAAAATCCAGGTCCACCTTGAACTGAACTTCATGGTCGGAGGTCTCCAACGTTGACCTCAGACCCGTGTTCTCCTGAAACCTCGTGGGTAAGCCCTGTCCATGGAGGGTGGGTGGATTCGTTCTGGGTCCGTCCGGAGCCATTTCCTCTTACCATTGGTCAAGGGGACACCTAGACGACCTACACTACTGAGAACCTGGGTACGACGGGTCAAACATTGAGACATCAGTCTGGACCGGGAGAGGACAGTAAAGAGAAAGAGGGTCGAGTCTCGACTAGTAGGGGTTACACCCGAAGGTCCTCGACCTCATTCATACACCCTTACTCGACCCAATGTCCCAGTCAGAACCCTAACCCTGGGTCATTATACTCCAGTCAAGGACCCAGACCCTAGTCATGACCTGGTTAAGGTCCCACTCTTCAGTCAGGATCTTATTCCCCAGTTAAGACCTTAATCTCCCGAGAGGCCAAATCTCAGTCCCTACCCAGGATCTCAGTCCCTGCAGTCTCTACCCACAGGTCTCTGTCCACTCTCCAGGGTCTGTACAAGGACCTCCCGGAAAGGACAGTCCGGACCCCTCCGGGCCGACCTCGCCGCCCGTCACCGTGACCCGGCGTCCGATCGAGTTCCTCGTCCAGTCGTCCTGCTACTCCTGCTACTCGACCGCGACCTCGACCTACTACTCGGACTACACCTCGAAAGACCGCAGCACAAGTCGGGTGAGTTTTCCATTGAACATCGGGACGTGTGGACGAGGGTATCGGATGGTCACACAGACAGTTGGAGTGGACGAGTATGGACGTCCGGATACGAACAGGTGGGAGTGTTTGTGTCCCAAGGTTCCCATACCCACCCCTCACCTATAGGACCCCAGTTCCCAGTAAGTGAGAAGACGTATCTGTGACGGTGTAAATGTGTCAATGTGACTGAGTGTGTACCGAAGACCTTGGTTACTTCCACTACGGTCGAACTACTCCCGTTCCTTAAATTGGAGAAAACAAGAGACGTCGTAAGGTCACGGATCTTGTCTCAACCACGTATATCGTCCGCGAGGTAGTCAGAAACGACTTACTTACTTACCAAAATCCCGAGGTCTTTACTCAGCTTAAGACTCACATCTCAACTCTACCTCCGGTCTGTTGTGACCTTCCTGAATCTTTGGTTTTCAAATCCCCCTCTTTAGAATCGTGGTCGTGGTTCGGTCTCACACACATGTCTCCCCCTCCTTTACTTCACTCTCGACTGGCATTAGGGGAGAGACGTCGGCTCGAGCCCCGGACCGGGCGCCCCTAGGAAAGGTCCACAGGTCCAGGGTCCTGAAGGTCCATGGCGAGAGGGAGGTCCGGGTTTGGGAACCCCTCATGGTAGTCGAGAGGTGTGTGCAAGAAGGGAGTTTGGTACCGTCCAACCGAAGGAAAGGAGGAGGAAGGAGTGGGAAGTCCAGCCCCAGTGGCACGACCTCCGGGTCTTCGACCACCCTCAGTTGTAATTAGGAATGCACCGGCACGCGCAACCTCTCGTTGCGGCTCACTGGAGGTGCGTCGCGCCGTGGTTAACGGGGAAGATGTTGCTCCACCCGCGTTGGCCCCTTCCTCCTCGGACTCTCTTACCCGCCCTGGGTCCTCTTCTGGACACGCACCTCCCCCGAACCGGACCCCGCCCCGCCTTACTCGGATAACCGACCGGACCCCGGTTCGCGACCCACGACCTTTTCCACGTTTTCCCCATACCAGTGGCTTAACCCCATCTCACCCCTTCCCTCCTTTCTCCCGCAAGAGTCTTGGGAAGTGCATATTGGACGACAGTTAAGAGAACGAAGGGGTGAAGCTGGGTCATGAAGAACAAACTTAAAGTGCTCTGGGCCGAAGTGGAGGTCTTGAACGACGACCTCTAATGCCACTCTCCCAACCCCACTCTCCAACGGCAGTCTCTTCCTCTCTACGGCTTCTAGGTCTGATTGCGGTGGAAAGGGGTCCGAAAGGTAAGCGTCTGGGAAGGGAAATACCGGTGAGCCTAGCCGTGGAAGTCCTACCTGGACCCGTACTAGAAGCTTGTCGGTCCATGACTTGTGAGGGGCGGACGCAGTAACTCTGAGGAGACGTAACTGTCCCCTTCGTCTGGGCGACCCGTGGCTCGGGTCATATGATTGAACATGCTGTCGACAGAGAAAGCTGCCGACTGACCGGGCAAGAGGACGAGGAGGGATGACTCGGCCTGAACTTGGGGCCGATAACAGGTCGTAAGATTAGGGTCGGAGGTGTTGGTGGGACTCGTAGGGTTGCCCGGGGGACTGGGGACCCGGGTGAGGAGAAAGGGGTCTACCGGTGAAGATAGTCTTTACCCGGGGTGACGTGCTGGGGGCCCTGTGGGCGCGGCCCTGGTTTCCGAAGCAGTTCCAGTGAAACAGGCACTCCCGAGCGTCCCTGGACGGGGGAGGTGACGGTGGGGGCCTGGGCCCGGTGTCAAACTTGTAGCTCTTCACTCGACCACACCTCTCACCCCTCCCCTTTCTCATCCTGGCCCGCTCCGAAGGACCTACGCCCCTTCCGTTCCCCGGCTCGGATCCCGAAGACCCAGGGAGTCGCGGGCCAAGGGGATCCTTGGACAACGACGGCGCAGCCCACGGTCGCCTCTCCGGCACCCGCGCCGACGCTCACGCGCACATGGCGCGCCTCCCCGAAGGCCGCGACGCGGGGCCCGACGACCCGTCGGACCGGGTACGGGACGACCTGGTCGCGCAGGGGCACCTGGGGATGCACTCCCACAGAAAGGACCCCGTCGTCCATTCAGGGAGGACAGGGGTGAGTCGCCTCCGGGTCCGGCCCTAGGCGTGACTGGCGAGAGGCGGACAGAAGTGGTGCGCGAGTCCCGCTCTGCAGTCATGTGTCACTCTGGTGGCGCGGGCTCACCTTGCTCGTCGACTCGAAACACCTCGAGAAGGGCGGCGATTGCGCGCCGGATGCAGACGTCGATGCCCTGCTGCGCGGGGAGCAGCTGCGCCGGGAGCGGTGCGTGCACGACCTGGACTGAGTCTAGAGCGTAAGGCCGGCGCGTCCATTCACGTAGGACGGCACGGGGGAGGGACAGGGACACATGGGTCCCAGGGCGGGGGCTGTCGTTTGGGGTAGGAGGGCTGGGTTGAGGCGAATCTTTCAGACCAGATACGGTTCACTGATAAAGCGAGGTTCGGCTGGGGAGGGAAGTGTCAGGGTGAACAGCGGGCGTCTGATGTCTGGGATGGGAACCAAACCAAGACAACTGTTCTTAGGATTAATGTCGACTTATAGGTCATTAGGGACGTCGGGTCAAGAAGAATGTCTAACTGGACGTCCTTTTGTTCGGGACTGGTGTAATTGGCAAATGAGGCCTGGGAGTGGCCCGCAGGACATCGAGGTGGGGTTACGACTGAGGTGGAGGTCCGGAGACCGAGGCGGGGGTCCCGCAGAAAGGACAACTCGACGAGGGACCCGTGCAGGGACCACCAGGTCACCAACCCTTAGGGGGACGGTTACGTCCCCTGTGCCCAAGTCAGGGACCAGGTCCTTCTGAGGCGTATGGCGCCCCGTTGATTCGGCCACGGGGTGTTGATGACTTCGGGTGCGGAGTCTCGGACACGAGGGTTCTCTTCGGTGAGATTACTCTTCGGGCTCGTGGCGTTAATGTCTCTCCGACATCCGTCGTTGTTTCTAGGTCACGTCGGGTTTCGTTTGTTGATTTATTATCAGCAAAAATTCTTTATCAAGAGGGTCCAGAACCAGGAATCGAGAGTCCGGGATCGACAAGCTTCCGAAAGGAAGGTCTCCAGGTCTCCAAGTTAGACTGTGGGGAGAAGGAGTCGTATCTGATCATGGATGGACGAGGTACGAAGGGAGGTTTTGTGACAAAAACAGGGGAAGTGGAGGGGTGTCGCCCCAAATTGGGGTGGAAACCGGGCCGGACCTATGGAGAGATACCGAGTGGGGGGTCATGCCCAGAGGCCCTGCCAGAAGTCTTAGAGTTACTTCCGCAACCAGTTCCGTAAACAAAGGTTCCGGCTGACGACCACCGACACAGGTACCTTCACAACCTTCCCTCTCGACTTGGGCTCGGAGGGGTCCGGGGTGTCCCCAGGTCCAACAGAGCCGAGTGTCTTTTCTTCTTCTTCTTTCGGTCCGCACCGGTCTAAGGACGTCCCTATGTCGTCGTGGGTCTATGGTCGAGGTCACAACTACGCGGACTCTAAGGATCACGGTACCTCCACCTTCACCTCCTTAACGACGGCGACGGTCTCCACTCCGATTCAAATCATTCCCCCGGCCCATGTGTAAGAGTCGAGACCTTACACATGGGTCTAGGGTCCGGAATTTGTGGTCCCGTCCCCCCCACAGAGTTGAACCACTGGACCCACTTCTGACGTGCCACACATGTGTACACGAGGATACATATAATATTAGTACCTTTCTCCTCCCACTGTTGAGTCTCTACTTGGTCTCTCCTGGTTCAGGGCCCAGGCTTCTTGACCCTGTTGTTCCCCGTCTCCCTCCGTCCTATGGTCGTCGCTTAGAAGATCCGGAAGTAACGTACAGGAAGACACCCGTAACACTGGTTCGTATCGGGTCCGACGTTTGACCCTCCCACCCCCGACTGAGGTAGGACTGGGCGGAAAAGGTCTTACGGGACCGCGGGACACTTCTAAAGAACGAGAAGCGACACGAGAAGCTCCGGTGGTACTAACTGGGCCGGTACCGACGGGTCGGGTAGTCGAAACTCTAGAGGTAGCCACACTCTGGATTGGTTTCGGGATTCCCGTCACCCAAACTCCCACCAGTGAGAACAAGGTCTGAATCTGGTGACCTTCCTTGTCAACTGGAAGTCATTCCCCACCCGAGACTGAATTGATAACTCTGTGTCCAACTCCCTCCCTGGGGAGTCCGACTATGGGTGACTGGGAACACCGAGGGCCGTCCACTACGTCCAGCGTCTTTCCTCGTCAACTCGGTTCCCAGGTCCCACCCCCGCCTTCGTCTCCTGTGTCTTCCCCTCCTTGTCGAGGACGACCTCAGTCTGTACCCTCAGCGCGGTCACCTCCTCCTCCTCGACCCTTGGGGTCGAGTCGCCGGACTCGGGTACCTACCGTCACCCACTCACGAGGACCACCGACCTTCCTTCCACAACCCCCTAAGGGTCGCCGGGT
This sequence comes from Capra ibex, assembly GCA_006410555.1. NCBI lineage: Eukaryota > Metazoa > Chordata > Mammalia > Artiodactyla > Bovidae > Capra > Capra ibex. Next base: position 2,173,427 of record SJYO01000233.1, on the reverse strand, counting down.
CCTGACGGGGAACGTCTGAGACGAGGAGACGTAGGACGGGTCCGGAATGAAGACGAACGGGGATGCAGTGGCGTTCGGGACACATACACACACCTCGGCGACCCTCTTAGTGAACACCGCGGACGTCTCGTCATTGACACACGCCTCTCACCGGGTCTCCGACCACTCTCGTTCCGCCCACGAGTGTCCCGCTCCGGCCCTATCTCCCCGTAAGGCCTGTGGGACTGGACACTTCACCCCCGATTACTCATTTCGTGGTCCCAATGGGTTGTGGAGTAGTCTACTTTCGAAGGCCCTCTCGACTCTTCCGGTCTTTAACACCCTCCCGACCTTAAGTCTTGACAACCTGGGTCCCTCTTGTTCTCATCTCGAGGGCCCCCGGACCTGAGTATCGGTACGTCGGTCGCCTCCCGAACTCTTTGGCTTGGGTCTTAATGAACTTCAGTTTCTTCCCACCCCGGTTCTCCTTGCCAGCACTCACCCGCCCCGGAACCCTACTCCCACACTAGATTTCCTCCACCTCAGACTGGGAGAGGGAAACCGGGTCCTGGTCCCCAACGTCCTCCAACTCTGAGACGTCGCGGCCGGTCCTGAACCCCGGACGTGTGCCGACTTCGTCCGTGACCTTCTCGACCACCGTCCGTCGTCCACTCGCCTCTCGGAGAGGAAGGAACGACGTCTGAGACCCCATTCCCTTTGGGTACTATCGACAGACCTGGGACCTACGACGTCAGACTAGCCGTGAAATGTCCTCTCACTCTACTAACTCCTCCCTTGAACTACCTTTAATAACCTACAATCCGGTGAGGGGAAGTTCTTTGAGAAAGGGGGAGAGGAGATTAGAGGTGTGTGGAAGGTCAAGGAGTCTACTCCTCGGTGACTTCTAAAACTTTTCTTTTCCCTATATGAGATTGGATAGGGAATTTTCCTAGTCACCCCCTCCCTACTATACTCTCCTTCGTCTCCCGGAACATTATTGACTCCACTAACAACTTAACTTAGATCCGACCTGTGTCTCACTGACCTAAGTTTCCGTCATACCCAGACACTTTCACTGTAGAGTTCTGAGTGATTACTTATCAGAATCCCCTGAACCCTTTACACGTCTCTTCTCAATACTTACTGAGGATGTTAAAACTGAACTTATTGATACATCTACCACGGTAAATGACTCGATACCTTTTACTCTCCTCCTCTTCAAGACCACCCTCCCCTCCCTTATAGTTTTCGAGTAAAACCCTGAACAATTGAGACTGAAGACAAAACTTTTATAATAAATAAACCGATGAGATCTAGAATCAACGTACACCCTACAAATCAACGCCTTACACTTAAGAAATCGACACCGTACACCCTAGATCAAGGGACTGGTCCCTAGTTTGAGACCAGGGGACGTAACCCTCACGGCTCAGAATCGGTGACCTGGTGGTCCCTTCAGGGACTTTATCTGAAGACAATCTGAAGATCTACCTATATAGACGATCCGATAATCGATACTCAACTCGAGATCCCTCTCAAGTTTCGAATTTTACATTTTAACCCTCCACAATTATGTCTCTACCCTGACCTATTCTAGTAGATCTCTCGTCTTTTTCCTTTTTTCTTTTAAGGTCCCTGGACCGTTCGAGGTTGTAAATCTCCCTCCCTCCTTCTCCTCTTGAGTCGATTTCTGAACCAACAACCACCAATGAAAAGAAAGAAATAGAGTTAGTTGGAAAGTCAAGTCACTTTGTGACTCCACTTGTGTCAACTGGGGTGGGAGGAAGAAGTTTCTGAGAGGACAACTGAAGGTACAGGGACCAAAAGGATAGAACTGGAGACTTACAATGTTTAAAGTACCTGACACAGGGACCTAAAGTGACATTCCGAGAGAAGAGATACAAGAGACACAGAGGTTTTCTCGCTGGTATAAATTAGGTCAAATTGATGAACGAACTAAAAAAATATACTACGTTACTTTGATAAAGGTAAAAGTGAAGTGACTAAAAAAAAAAAAAACTTTCAAAATTAACGAATCAGCACAGACTAAGAAACACTGAGGTACCTTGACATCGGACGGTCCGAGGGGACAGGTACCTTAAGAGGTCCGTTCTTATGACGTCACCCAATGGTAAAAGAGGACGTAACGTCCTCCTAATAAATGGTAGACTCGGTGTTCCCTTCAGAATCAATAAAATAATGATTTTAATAAAAAACCGTCTCTTGAAAGTTACTTTCTAAACGAGTATATTATAAAATGAGAAATATCGAAATGGGTCACACCAAAACACATACGACGACAATAAAGATGGTGTAAATTAAAAGGACTTAGGTTAAAACACCTAGATTTAGAACAGTTCTTCTATAAAAAGAGAACAGTTAAAAATTAGTTATCGTTACAATTATTCACTTCAAAATCTTTAATATGTCATGTCAAGTAAAGTCAACGAGTCAGTACAAGTTTAGAAACGTTGGGGTACTTGGCGTCGTACGGTCCGGAGGGACAGGTAGTGGTTGAGGGTCTCAGGTGGGTTTGGGTACAGGTAACTCAGCCACTACGGTAGGTTGGTAGAGTAGGAGACAGTAGTGGAAGAGGAGAACGGGAGTTAGAAAGAGACGTAGTCCCAGAAAAGTTTACTCAGTCGAGAGGCGTAGTCCACCGGTTTCATAACCTCAAAGTCGAAGTTGTAGTTAGGAAGGTTACTTGTGGGTCCTGACTAGAGGAAATCTTATCTGACCAACCTAGAAGAACGTCAGGTTCCCTGAGAGTTCTCAGAAGAGGTTGTGGTGTCAAGTTTTCGTAGTTAAGAAGTCGCGAGTCGGAAGAAGTGTCAGGTTGAGAGTGTAGGTATGTACTGGTGACCTTTTTGGTATCGGAACTGATCTGCCTGAAAACAACTGTTTTATTACAGAGACGAAAAATTACACGATAGATCCAACCAGTATTGAAAGGAAGATTCCTCATTCGGAGAAAATTAAAGTACTGACGTTAGTGGTAGACGTCACTAAAACCTCGGGGGGTTTTTATTTCAGACTGTGACAAAGGTGACAAAGGGGTAAATAAACGGTACTTCACTACCCTGGTCTACGGTACTAGAAGCAAAAGACTTACAACTCGNGAGGAGAAAGTGAAAGTAGTTCTCCGAAAAATCAAGGAGAAGTGAAAGACGGTATTCCCACCACAGTAGACGTATAGACTCCAATAACTATAAAGAGGGCCGTTAGAACTAAGGTCGAACACGAAGGAGGTCGTGTCGTAAAGAGCACTACATGGGACGTATCTTTAATTTATTCGTCCCACTGTTATATGTCGGAACTACATGAGGAAAAGGATAAACCTTGGTCAGACAACAAGGTACAGGTCAAGATTGACAACGAAGGACTGGACGTATGNNAAAAAAAAAAAAACTTTCAAAATTAACGAATCAGCACAGACTAAGAAACACTGAGGTACCTTGACATCGGACGGTCCGAGGGGACAGGTACCTTAAGAGGTCCGTTCTTATGACGTCACCCAATGGTAAAAGAGGACGTAACGTCCTCCTAATAAATGGTAGACTCGGTGTTCCCTTCAGAATCAATAAAATAATGATTTTAATAAAAAACCGTCTCTTGAAAGTTACTTTCTAAATGAGTATATTATAAAATGAGAAATATCGAAATGGGTCACACCAAAACACATACGACGACAATAAAGATGGTGTAAATTAAAAGGACTTAGGTTAAAACACCTAGATTTAGAACAGTTCTTCTATAAAAAGAGAACAGTTAAAAATTAGTTATCGTTACAATTATTCACTTCAAAATCTTTAATATGTCATGTCAAGTAAAGTCAACGAGTCAGTACAAGTTTAGAAACGTTGGGGTACTTGGCGTCGTACGGTCCGGAGGGACAGGTAGTGGTTGAGGGTCTCAGGTGGGTTTGGGTACAGGTAACTCAGCCACTACGGTAGGTTGGTAGAGTAGGAGACAGTAGTGGAAGAGGAGAACGGGAGTTAGAAAGAGACGTAGTCCCAGAAAAGTTTACTCAGTCGAGAGGCGTAGTCCACCGGTTTCATAACCTCAAAGTCGAAGTTGTAGTTAGGAAGGTTACTTGTGGGTCCTGACTAGAGGAAATCTTATCTGACCAACCTAGAAGAACGTCAGGTTCCCTGAGAGTTCTCAGAAGAGGTTGTGGTGTCAAGTTTTCGTAGTTAAGAAGTCGTGAGTCGAAAGAAATATCAAGTTGAGAGTGTAGGTATGTACTCGTGTCCTTTTTGGTATCGGAACTGATCTGCCTGAAAACAACTGTTTTATTACAGAGACGAAAAATTACACGATAGATCCAACCAGTATTGAAAGGAAGATTCCTCATTCGGAGAAAATTAAAGTACTGACGTTAGTGGTAGACGTCACTAAAACCTCGGGGGGGTTTTATTTCAGACTGTGACAAAGGTGACAAAGGGGTAAATAAACGGTACTTCACTACCCTGGTCTACGGTACTAGAAGCAAAAGACTTACAACTCGAAATTCGGTTGAAANGTATTCCCACCACAGTAGACGTATAGACTCCAATAACTATAAAGAGGGCCGTTAGAACTAAGGTCGAACACGAAGGAGGTCGTGTCGTAAAGAGTACTACATGGGACGTATCTTCAATTTATTCGTCCCACTGTTATATGTCGGAACTACATGAGGAAAAGGATAAACCTTGGTCAGACAACAAGGTACAGGTCAAGATTGACAACGAAGGACTGGACGTATGTCCAAAGAGTTCTCCGTCCGCGTCAAAACTGGGAACAGTGAGTTTAACACAGACAGTCATCTTCAGAACCTCATTTCTCGAAACATTCAATTTTTCTATTCGAGACCCTCGTCATAATCCACTTTTTAGAAACCTCAGTGAATAATATATATATATAAATTTAAAGGTGTCATTTTTCAATCCTTTAGTAACTCATCCCCAGTTTTTCCCCGGGTTTAAGGTACCTAATTTTAGTAAAATGAATTGGGTTGTTCACAAAAAACTCGTAGATAATCCACGGTCCGGGACTCCTATGTCACCATTAGTTTTACTTCAGGGACGGTACCGAATGTAAGATAAATCTCTCTGTCTTTTTCGTCTCTACTTCTACCTCTTTCACCCTCCCCAACAACTCTACCCTACTGGTCCCTTCCAGACACTTCTCCATAAACTCGTTTTCGGAATTGTTTCTTCCCCTCTTACTCGATACCCTTCCAGATCCCGGTTTGTAAGGTCGTATCCCTCGTCGATTATTCTCCGGAACTCCATTATCCAAATCCCATAAGTTCCTTTTCGTTTTTCCGGTTACACTGACATCCCAACTTGAACTCCCCTCTCATTATAAACTACTTCTGTCCCTTGATTTCTCTTTATCTCGTACATCCCGGAAAATCCGGTAAATTTTTATAAAAATACATAAATAAAACGAAATGGTCCAGAATCATCCGGACACCCTAGAAGATAGGAGTAAAACCGAATACCCCAGAAATCAACACCGTACCCTTAAGAATCGACGTCGTCCACCCTAGCTCAAGGGACTGGTCCCTAACTTAGGTCCCGGAAGACGTAGCCCTCGAGGTTCAGAATCAGTGACCTGGTGGTCCCTTTAGAGGGGTAATTCTGGTAAGATTCATAAAACAAGAATTGAGACTCTACTCTTTGAAGACCCCTCCTCACTTTACCAGACTTTTCGTAACTTTTTGAGTAAAACCTACGACATAACTCTTGTAAGACATCCGGTCTCCCAATTCTCACCTTCTTTACTCTTGTCGATCCACCGATAACGTTATTAGAACCTCTCTCACTACCACCGAATCTGGTCCCACCCGGACCTTTCCTCCTTTCATCAGTCTAAGACTTACATAAAACTTTTGTCTCGGATTCACTATACGACTCACTATACTGTACAAGTAACCCAGAGTCTCAGCCTGTGCTGTCATTGACTTGTTGTTGCTATTTTTCACGATACGACTACCCAACGACACCTCACACTCACTCTGTTTCTCGTCACTTCCTCTGAACCTTCAAAACTTCACTTCGTTCCAAACGAAAATCTGTCTACCCCACCCCGTCAGTAACCTTGAGTACGTGAACCCAACCCGTACAAAAGAACTTTGATAGAAATCAGGTACAACCTTGACAGTTCATGTCGGGTACACTCGGAAATTATACGTGAACTTAGGAGGCTGATATTTGTACGTCTAAAGACTGTCTCTTCCAGTCCCACCCCGACTCTAAGACACAAAGATTGATTCAGTGTGGTTAGGACAACCCGGACCCGATGTGACTCATCGGTCCCGTCATTTATCAATTAAAGATCATATAAGATCCCGAGGTCTCGCTACGACCGGAACTACTCAACCCTTTACCAGGTTTATATCTTCGGCAGGAATTGACTCCTTCCTACGGACAATAAAAAATGAAAAAATTGTTAATTAAATAAAATTAACCTCCTATTAATGAAATATTATAACACCACCAAAAACGGTATGTAGGTGTCCTTAGTCGGTACCCACGTGCACAAGGGGGTAGGACTTGGGGGCAGGGTGGAGGGAGGGGTGGGGTAGGGAGACCCAACGGGGTCCCGACAATAAAAAGAAAAAATTTCTAATAAAATAAAAAGTCGACACCACCTAGCAGTACCGAGATCAACGCCGCACGTCCGAAGAACAACAACACCGACGAGAACGACGCCTCGTACCGAAGACCCCCGAAGACATCGACGTCGAACACCCGAGATCTCGTAACCAAGTCATCATCAACACCGGGTACCCGAAATATCAAGGTGTCGCACACCCTAGAAGGGCCTGGTCCCTACCTTGGGTACAGGGATTTTAATGTTCCGCCTAAGAATTGGTGACCTGGTGGTCCCTTCGGGGTTCCTACGGATAAACGCTTGTTCTGCCTCTCCTCGACACTCCCTCCGACCACACCCTCCGGACGAGACACCTTCCACCGGGGATTGCCTGTCCCAAGGGTGGACGGTGCGGACGGGGACGAGTACGTCTGTCAAAACGGTGCCACGACTCACGTCCTGCTACTGGGCCGGGTTGCGGGACCTAGCTACGGCTCCCTTTGACGACCACATATCGGACCATGCTAGACCCCTTCCCCTAGTCCCCGTGGGTCGTCTCTGGGTGGCGAGTACAAGAGAAGGACTGAAAAGTCTTGGACAACCGTTTCGTTCCTAACGCCGAGGATACCCCGGACTCCCTCTCTTTACACGGTCTCTTTCACCGAGACCGGTTCTTCGAGGACCACTTTAACGCGAAGGACCGGGTCCTCCATTACGGAATGTGTAGGTAAAAGGGTGGGACTTATGGGAAAGAGGATTCGACTGGTCCCCGGAAATAATCAGGACACCTAGGTACGGGCCGGTATCGTAGGCAACGAGACTCATCTCTTGGTTCAAGGTAAACCTCGTCGATTCCCACAACATGTAAGAACCTGGGTCGTCCCTACGTCCCTTGTCAGTCTAGAGAAGCCTTCGTCTAAACTCTCATGTAAGGAACCGTACTGAAGGGACCAGACTTCGAGACTTGTGTTGTGTACCCTTCCCATTTCCTTCAAGTGTAAAAATCTTTCAAAGGAAACGATTCATAGACGTACACAATGGGACACATTAAGTTGTTGGAACCCTTCTACATGGAGTAAACTGTTCACGTCTATGATTCCGAATCTCTTCCTTTCACTGCCTAGGTGGTACAGTACCGACCAATTCACCGTCTCAATCGGAAGTTTCGGTAAAGACAAGATGAGACTTCGAGTCAGTAAGGTTTCCGTGTCTGTCAAGACTGGTGGTCTTGGTTCTACAGGAATCCTAGTTTCTCACTCCTCGACCTATAACCAGAGTCCAAAGAAAAGAAAAAAAAGTTTTTTAGCATAAATACGTAAATAAATACCGACCCGACCTAGAAGCAACGACGTATAGTCGAAAGAGATCAACGTCACGTACCCAAAGAGTAACGTCACTGAAGAGAACAACACCTCGTACCGGAGATCTCACACCCGAGTCTTCAATACCGTGTACCCGAATCAATGAGGAACCGTACACCCTAGAAGGGTTGGATCCCTAGCTTGACTGTAGAGGACGTAACCGTCCGCCTACGAATTGGTGACCTGGTGGTCCCTTCAGACCAGAGTCTAGAACTTCCCGTACAACCTCAAACCGTTCATACTTTCCTATTTCTTGTACACGTTTCCCTGTCGACCTTTCGTCTCATCACCTTCCTCTCCACCCCTAGTGACGTCTCTTTAGTCCAACCCTCCTCCCTTTTGCTTCCTTTAGTTCGATTGTGTACGAGGTTGTACCACTTGGAACTTCTGAAATACTATTTACCTTTTTCGGTTAGTGTTTTCCCGTTTATGTATACTAAGGTGACTATACTCCATGGATCTCATCAGGGAGTATCTCTCTATCATCCTATCAATAACAGTCCCGACCCTCTCCTTTTACCCTTCAATCACAAGTTACCGATGTCTCACAGTCAGGATGACTACTTCTTTCAACTTCTTCGAAGACCTCCACTCGTTGTCACTATCAAAGTGCTGTTACACTTACAGGATGGATTGACATGTGAATGGTCACCGACTCTACCCTTTAAAATGTAATACAGGCTCACTTTCACACCTTGACAATCAACGAGTCAGTGCAGACTGAGAAACGTTGGGGTGCCTGGCATCGAATGGTCCGAGGAGACAGGTACCCTAAGAGGTCCGTTCTTATGACCTCACCCAACGGTACGGGAGGAGGTCCCCTAGAAGGGTTGGGTCTCTAGTTTGGACCTAGAGGACGTAACGTCCTTCTAAGAAATGGTGGACTCAGTGGTCCCTTCGGGTACAAAACACATAAAATTGTATTAATTTTTATTTATTTATCTCTCTGGTCCCCTTTTTTTATCAGGACATCCCCATCCCGTAGGTCCCCTCTCCACAGGTCCTGCATCCACCGGTCTACCTGGACGTCAAACCCTTCTCCAGCCCCGACCTCTACCTGTAGACCGGGCAGGTAGGTCACCTTCGACACCCTCGTCCACCAGAGTTGAGGTTCAAGTGGCGACATTGGTCAAGAGACGGACGTCGGGGTCGGCGGGGAGGGCCTACACGACCAGACCTACGAGTCACCCGCCGCGGCACACCGGACCCGGGCCTAAGGACGGGTCCTACACGACAAGAGACACCACCTCCTCCTTGCCCCGGCCCTGACACCCTTCTAGGTCTCGGACGACGAGTGTCACTCCCCAGGACCCCCCACTCCCACGACCCCTAACCTCACCCTACTCCGAGAATCCCACCGTGTCCGAAACCCCGTCTCGGTGTGCCACGTGTCATCCTCAGGGTTTGAGAAATAAAAAAAATAAATATTAACAACCGGAGTGGTACAACGGACACCCTAGAATCAAGGGACTGGTCCCTAACTTGAACACAGGAACCGTCACTTTCACGACTCAGGATTGGTGACTTAACGGTCCCTTAAGGGAATTTTGAGAAATAAAATAAAAAATTTGAAAAAAATTAATTTTTAAAAATCAGTTTTTAAAATTAATTTTCAAAACTAAAAATTTGAAGATTGTTTAATTTTACAAAGTTAATCTTTAAATAATAATAAAAATTTTTCATACAGTGTACAACACGGTGCACCGTTTTTTTTAAAAATTTTCCTATGGTTTGAGAATTAATAGATTTTACGGTTTTACTTTAACACGGAAATGGGTCCACTCGAAACTACACTCTATTTGTCGTCTAGAACAGTAGAGACTCGTACTTAACCGGGAAGACGACTGATCCGAGACTGTCTACCCGACCCAATACTTTTACCCTGATTAATCAACGACTATTCAAGTCGACTAAACCCCCGTCTTATAAAGATTTACTTCTCAGGAACCCTATCTGTGGTCGTCCCCAGGGACCACCACTCAACACTGGAGACCCATTCCCTGTCCCTTGGAGTACACGACCCCTACTCCCCTGTCTCCCGACTCACACCCCATCGCCTCACGTCTTGAGTCTCGCACCGAACCCCAGACCCCAAACCCCGTATCCTCCACGGTCACAACCCGTCTCCCCTACCCCTCACCTTCAATCCCTACTACCTCAGAGTCCACCTCCCGTACTTCTCCCAGTCCATGTCCCTCACAAGAAACAAAAAAACAAATCAAAAATAAAACCGGTACGACGGTCCGTTCATCCTAGAATCAAAAGACTGGTCCCTAGCTTGGGTACAGGGGACGTAACCTTCACGTCTCAGAACCGGGACCTGGTGGTCCCTCCAGGGGTCCCTCACGAGAAACTTAATCCCTAGACCACTATGTCTCTCGTCGTCCCCATCATTCTGCACCCCGGGATTGTACCGAGGAGGGTGTTGTCCGTGGCCCACGTCGGGGACCACTTCAGACACGGTTCGACCTCGAGAAGGACACCGACCCCGACCCGTTCGTTCGGTTCCGGACGTGACTTCTCGAGGGACACCTGGACGACGGACTCGGGAGTCGACCCGACGGGGTGTCGGACATGGCCCTACCACTCACCCCGACCTACGAGTCGACCCCTAAGCCTCCCCAGACTCCAGTCCCTGAGGTCCCCAGGGACTCGAGTGTGACGGGGAAGAAAGGGAGGTGGGGTCTGAAGTCGATGAAGGTCGAGGCCCGGGTGAACATGGTCCGGGCTCCCCAAGACCGTCGTCTACTGTCACCCGAGAGTCTGGGGAAACGAGCTCAGGAGTAGAGATGCGTTACGGTCTGGTGCGCCCACTCCCGACCCGATCCTCCACCCACCACCTCCCCGTGACCCTCTGCTCCACCCACCCTTGACTTAAAGAAGGTTCCGAGGGTCAGAGAGGAGACGGGAGATAAAACCCTACAACCTAGTCTAGCGGGACTAAATCCCCCACTACATCTTGATCCCCCAGAATCCCCACTGCCCAAGAGGACTATGATGGACGACAATGGAGGGAAGGACGTGCCGGGAGTTCCAGGACCTCGTCTGCGACTCGGGAGACACCTTACTCGAGAACCACAAACTAGTCGAGTAACACCTACCCTCCTCCCTCGTGGACGTCCTACTCGGGGGTGATCACTAGCAGTTACAGAAACTGGTGTTATTCAAGCACTCACACTGGACCCCGGGTGGAGCCAAGGGCGGCGGTTCCTGGGAGGAGAGGAGCAGAGCCACACGGGAGGGGTCCAAGGACTCGGAGAAGATGAAAACAAAAGTGACGAGACGAGAGGCGTCCCGGGGCTACACAAGGACCCTTCCCGCGACCGGCGGGGCTCCCACTTCGACTACCTCCTGGGAATGGTTGTGGGACTTGACGTCAAGAAGGGGGACTCCTTCCCCGGGGCCCGTCGCCCCCTCGAGTAGCGGTGGAAACTCGAGTAACTTGACCTGATGTCATCGCCCGAACTCCAGTCTCACGACCCCAGAGCAACCCTGTGGGACACCTGGTGAGGACGGTAAGGAGATCCAGGAGAACGAGGCCCTTACACCCGTGCAGGGTCCCAATGAGGAGGTTGAAGGAACGGGGGTCTCTTACGCCCGACGTCCAGACAGGACCCCGGTGGAGGGACCTGGAGGACTGAGGTCCCTTATGAGCTTCATCTGGAAGGGAACCAAGTGGAACGGTCCGGAGGTTGGGGTCTCCTGGGTCCGATACCCAGCTAACGGAACGGAGTCTACGGGTAGGAGAGGGACATGTACCGACAAGGGCTCTGTTGGGGGAGGACGGTTAGATCGGAACGGTCCAAGGAGACCTAAAGACAGAATGGTCGTCAGGAGGTACAGAAATGGGACTCAGGTCTGAAGGGGAGGAGGACGGACTAAGGAGAGACTCGAGACTAGAGCAGAGGGACGTCGGGAGTCACGGGTCGCTACACCTCGGGGTCCTGGACTGGCAGGACCGACTCGGGAAGAGACCTGCGGACAGGAACGGTGGAGTGCACGTGGGCCACGAGTCCCTCAAGGCACAACTCCATCACTTGAGTGTAGGAGGGCGGGAGGGGGGTAGACCCACAGGAAGTCACTCCATGTCCGGGGACTTAGAGGGTGAAGGGTTGAAGTCCATGACAAGACCCCAGAGTCCCCGGAACCGGCGCACGTAGACAAACTCCACCTCGTCGGGGTCCAACACGACCTCCACCGTCCAGCCGCTCACCTCAGACTCCAGGACCGGTCAATGGCACTCTTAGGGTTAAAGTGGCTCGACCAGTTCGTAGACTGCCACCACTCCTGTACCCGACCCCGGTTTCCCGACCCGACTCTTTACCTACTCTACTACTTAAGGACCGACAATACAATCTAATTGGGTCCCCAGTGGTCTGAAAGATATTTCCCACACACATGAGTCAACGAGTCAACACAAACTGAGAAAACACTGGGGTGCCTGACATCAGACGGTCCGAGGAGACAGGTACCTTAAAAAGTCCGTTCTTATGACCTCACCAAACGGTAAAGGAGGAGGTCCCCTAGAAGGGTTGAGTCCCCAACTTAGATGTAAAGGACAGAGGACGTAGTGACCACCTAAAAAATGGTGACTCGGTGGTCCCTTCGGGGAGATATTTCCCGTTCGATCACTTCTGAAATCCGAAACACCCGATATGTCAGAGTCAACGTTAATGAGTTGAGACGAAAATATGTGTCAGAATTCTGTTGTTCCTTTACTTACTCATACTGACAAGGTTCTTTTGAAATGAATGTTTTTGACCGTTGTCCGATCTGAACCAAATGTCCGTTACTAATCGGCTAGGGACCTAATTAGGTACTTGACCACTACGAGATAACCGAGATAACTAACTCACCTAATCGGTTTTCAGCATTTACCCTCAGACTTCCTTTGACTCTGTGGTCCCCAATCTTTCTATCTATATAAGAAACAAATGAAACATTAATGGTATGACATCACACCCGAACCTCAGTTTAAGACCGTCACAGTGAATTCACGAACAGTTTAGTGAACAGACTAAACTCGAAATGAAACAGATGAACAAACTTCTTCCCTGTCTTCACACAATCCTCCTCGGTCACTTTATTTTCGAGAAATTATAAATAAATAAAAACCCACGTGACCCAGAACCAACGACACTCGTCCGAAAAGAGAGCAACGTCGCTCGTCGCCGATGAGAGATCAACACCACTGACCCGAAGAGTAACGTCCCTGAAAAGAGTAACATCTCGTGCCCGAGATCCCGTGAACCCGAAGTCGTCAACGGTGTGTGTCCGAATCTACGGGGTGTCGTACATCTTAGAAGGGCCTAGTCCCTACCTTGGGCACAACGGACGCAATCGTCCACCTAAGAAATGGTGACCCAGTGGTCCCTTCAGGAATTACAATAATGACTATGTCAACCTAAATGTAAACGGTGAACCGATAAACAAAAGATATATAAAGTAAATAAAAAAGAAGGAGGAAATGACAGAAGAAAACATAATTTATCTATAAACAATCATATGATGAATTTCGCAGACGGAGGTTACGCCCTTTGGGGCCAAGCTAGGGACCCAACCCTTCTAGGGGACCTCTTCCTTTACCGTTGGGTGAGGTCATAAGAACGGACCTCTTAGGGTACCTGTCTCCTCGAACCATCCGATGTCAGGTGCCCCAGTGTTTCTCAGCCTGTGCTGACTCACTGAAGTGAAAGTGATGAGATTAAGGAATCAACTATAAATGAATCATCAACGAGGTCCCTAATGTCATACGTATGACTAAAAAGTGGCAGACAAAGTCTAATTATGACTAAATCAAAGTCATTTTATCTTTATGAAACGAGATAAAATTGAGGTAAAGAGGGAGAAAACACGACACTAATAGTGTATGTACATTTTATTTTGGTTGTTATGTCATAATATTGACACAAGGGGGAGGGGTGAGTCCTAAGTGACTATCTGTGTCTTAAAGACCTAATTTCCCATATATATTAAAATACCAAGATTCAGATATAATCGTTTGACTCATAAAGAGGAAATGTATTATTATTGTTGTTGAAGTACAAAGACTATCGTGGAACATCCGAGGTTTAATGAAAACATAGACAATACAGTACACTGTGTTATCGGAAAGGTTAGGTCCCGACACAGGGGAAAAATCGACCCCTCACCCAACCCTTCCGTCACTGAGTGGTCTCTACTGAGCCACCCCGACACCTGAAGTTTACGTGTAAATCGACGGAACAAAAGAGTGGACAGAGGTGACGCCGGAAAAGGAGGAGGGATTCACACGTCTCTAGGTCCAGGAGAGAGGGGACGGTCCTGAACGGCCTTGTCGGAATGGACGTCGGGGGAGAGTCGCAGGACCACTAGCTCGCGGCCCGGAAACCGGCGTGTCACGAACACCCTAGGGTGCAACAAGGGGTATACGACTCTAAGTGAGAGGCCCCAGTTCTCCTACGGGGGCTCCTCGTTCTTCTCCTCCTCTGTCCCCTGGACCAGGGGTCCCTTGGAGTTCCATTCCCCGAGAGGGGGATCCCCGGTGGTCTGTCTTCAGAAGTAGATTAAGGACCGACTTTACCGAGGACCTCTGGGAGGTGACCCTGTACCTCAGACTAAAGATGAACGGACAGGAAGAGGACCACAGCAAACAGGGGAGAGTCCTGTCTCCAGGGACCTGGGGAAGTCCCGGCTGCCCTGTGGGCCTGCCGAAGATTTCCACTACCTTATCACCCCCTCACATACCTCTTCCCCAACCGTCCCGAACCCCACCACGACCCGATCCCTGTGACTCAAGAACGAGGGGGTCCGAGGAGACTTCTTCGACGGAGACCCTCCGGAGGACTGAGTTCCGGGTCCCGACCTCCTCCTGTAGGGTCTCGGACTTCTCGAACTGACCACCAGGTTTATGATACGTAGTGACGTCCTCGCGGTCCCGGTCCACCCTCGTCCCCTTGCACGACCGCCACCCTCACCACCTCGACCTCCGTCTCCGCCCAGTTTGTACCTCGAGATGTCTAAAAGTTTTGACAATGTCGGTAGAAACGAGTAGAAGTGGTGTCAGACTCTTCAACCCCTAATAATCGAGGTAATAGATCTCGACACAACAGGCTGTCTTTATAGTGCAATCGGTGTATACGTTAAAATTGAAAACATCGTCGGTGTATAAAATTTTTCACTTTCATTGGTCAACTTCAACTAAAAATTATTATACAAAATAATTGGATCATATAGATGTTATCGTAAAGTTCTTCATTGATAGTTTTTGTTAATTATTACTTTATTAAATGTCAGAATTAAATATGATCAGAAACTGTAGGTCACACATCAAATGTGAACCTCGTGTCGAGTCAAACCTGGTCGGTGCAAAGTTAACGAGTCGTCAAGGTGTACACTGACTACCAATGTATCGTCCTGATGTACTATTTGATTCCGAAACTTTTGTGTTCACCCGAATGGGTCGATCGTGAACTTGATGTCAAAGGGTCGAGGGATAGGACCCTTTCCCCATCTACTTCCTCCACTTTCCTTCCCTTCCTAGAGACTGGACGGGTAACTAAAGTCCGGTTGAAACTACTCCTACTTTACCTACTGGGACCCCTAAGTCCATTCTCTGCCCGAAAGAACGAAAAGAAGAAAGACAGAGGGAGGGAAAGGGTTGTGGTACGAAGAAAGAAAGAGAGAAAAATTCTAAATACATAAATAGAAACCGACACGACCCGGAGGTAACGACACACGTTCCGAAAGAGATCAACGTCGATCACCCCCGAGGAGAAAGAACACCACGTGCCCGAAGAGTCGGACCACCGAAGAGAACAACACCTCGTGCCCGAGATCCGTGTACCTGAAGTCATCGACGTCACACACCCGAGTCGTCAACACTGAACGTCCGAGATCTCGCGCGTCCGAGTCACCAACACCGCGTGCCCGAATCAACGAGGTGCCGTACACCCTAGAAGGGACTGATCCCTAGTTTAGACACAGGGGACGTAACCGTCCACTGAAAATTGGTGATCTAGTGGTCACTTCGAGGTGTGGTCAAAGATTACCCCGTAAAGACGATAAGGGTCTCCCCCAAGTGGGGTAAAGACACCTACCCCTTCGGGTGCTGGTCTCACTCGGACTTCAGTTTCCGAGACACAGGGTCTTTTCTTGTGAACGGTGAGACTTCCATTGACCCACAACTCTCTCCCTTAAAACGAGCCTAAGACTCTGTAGTCCGACAGTGACTCCGGGAACGGAAAGTCTAAATGTTGTGGAGGGACCTCCTTCTCAAATTGGTGAAACTTCTGACCGACTTACACAAAGGGGACATGGCACCCGTCCCCTCAGTCCCACCTCTACCTCTCCTACTTCCCAGACCTTTCGAACACCCGTTCAAGTTCCATACAAACCCCCTCCTTACCCCCTGGTCCTTCGTGTCTACCCCTACGTCCTCCTTCGGAGAGAATCGTCACAAAAAAGACGAGGGGTGAGGGTAGGGTGGGTCCCGAGGAAGGAGTAAATGAGTCTTAGTCTCCGTCACAGGAAGAGACTCGGGGTCTAGAGGGCCCCCTAGGGTGTCTTGGCCGGGTAGTTCGAGGACCAATCTCATATACAACATTTCCACTCGTAGGTAACTGGGACGTACGGAGATTCAGCTTGTTTCCATTACATGTGTTTTGGATGTCTGTCTTCCCTAGTCTCAGGTCGAAAAAGTAAAAAGTCCACCCTTTAGAATCCGTGTTTCAATTCTCTAAGGGGTTCCAATGTGCTGAACGAGTACCGTCTTGGACTTAAATGATGAATCTAGAAGACTGAGGAATAAGCATCAAGATCAGAGTATAATTTTCTTACCCCTCTCATTAAGGTCCTTCTCGTGTTAGGTATTTCGAAGCACTACCGGAGGGTGGTTTCGGAAACATGTCCAGAAGGGTAACAACGTGTTAAAAAAAAGTGAATTTTTTTTTTAGTTAGTGACTTACTTAATCGATAAAAACCGACGGGACCCAGAAGTGACGATACACTCCCGAAAGAGATCAACCCCACTTGTCCCCGATAAGAACCAACGCCACGTGACCGAAGAGTGACGCCTCCGAAAAGAACAACGCCTCGTGTCCGAAGCCATCAGTGTCGTGCACCCGAATCCACGAGGCACCGCACACCCTAGAAGAGTCTAGTCCCTAACTTGCACACAGGGGACGTAACCGTTCACCTAAGAATTGGTGACCTGGTAGTCCCAAAAGTATACCGTGAGTCATCCCGGGACTCCAAAGGAATTTACGTAGAGTCGCTTACTTCCCTTACTCCCGAAACGATGTGTAAATGAGGGTCAGGTCTCGTCTACGACATGAAAATAGATCAAATTTATATCCCCAAGATTCCGCATTAAATTTCTTTGTAAGACACCGGGAGAAGACGGTATTAGTTCGTAGGATCACGGATGTGATCTATTACACTTAATGAACCGAGAAAAAGGAAATTACAAAGTACCCGTCCCTGTTATGTTTTACAAGACATAGATTAATATTGCCGAAGAAAGGACACTTGTAAAAAGAAAAACAAAAAACTACAGAGATCGGCACTTATGTTCGACATTTCTCCTTGTCGAAACGTAGTGGGTACTTGACAAATTGAAACCCGTATTTCGAAACGAAAAAATTTTTCGCAAAAATAAAACAAAAAACCCCCGACTCGACCCAGAAGTAACGTCACACGTCCGAAGAGATCAGTGCCACGCTCCCACTGTACATCCTAGATCAAGGGCCTGGTCCCTAGTTTAGACCTGGAGGATGTAACCCTCACGTCTCAGAATCGATGACCTGGTGGTCCTTTCAGGGTGATACGAAACAAAACGCCGAGTCATAGGAATAGACAGATGTCCGTCTATTCTATACGACAGAAGTCTCGTTAGCCTTTTAGTTTACTCCACTACGTAGTCATTGAACCAGATCAAACAATCTGATGATTATCTGATCTGTATGATCAAACCATTAATAGGAATAAAATATCCACAAAAACATGGACACCTTTTCAGGTCTGAGGGAACCGGGTGAGGGGAGAAGGAAGACGAGGGCGAAGGGCATAGAGTCAGGGTTGTCATGTAAGTAGGATCTGATCCTTTCTTCCAGGAAAGGGAAGATAAATAAATAACAAATAGTTTAAAACCGACGTGACCCATAAGTAACGTCACGAACCCGAATCAACGAGGTGTCGTACACCCTAGAATCAAGGGACTGGTCCCTAACTTGGGATGTAACGTTCCATCTAACAATTGGTGACGTGGAGGTCCCTTCAGGAAGGGAGGGAAGATACATATAGCATTTTGTGGACAAAGGACTTCAGAGACCTCTGGAACGTCAGTAGACCTGGAAGACGAAGATTGTCGTAACGTCGTATCTACCAGACTTTATTAAAGGACTATATTATGTAGATCTTTACGATCTATTCGTCAGAAAATATGTTTAGGATTTGAGTATCCTTCCCCTTAAGAGTTACCGGTTTACTTCTTTGTCGTCCTTAGGGACTTGTTCGGGACTTCAGGCTAAGAGAACTCTCCTAAAGAGGTATAGACCTGGGGTTCGGAATCCAAGATTATGGCTTGTAGGATACGTTCCACTCTCTGTGTCGATTCTTTGAACGTATTTCGTCCTGGGTCCTTCCCGAGATGACAGTCACTTTCCATCAGTTCTCCTTCGGGTGGGTGACCTTTTCCTCGGACATTCCATTTACCAGACAGAATCGGAGACAAGGTCGACCCACTTTGTCTTTTTTATGGAAAACACTCCTAAATAATATTCTCAAAACGGGAGTGTAACTAAATCCTGAACTTAAAAACAAATTTTTTACATAAAGAAACAAACCGACGTAGTCTAGAATTAAAGCCGTAAGTCCTCGATACAACACAGTGCACCGTAGAAGTACAACACTATGTGTCTGAAATCAACATCACTGCCCGAGTCTTCGTCGTCGAGTGGCCGACTCGACGAGACGTCGCCCACGCTAGAACCAAGGGGTTAGTTCCTAGGTTAGGTACAGGGGATGTAACGTTCGACTTAAGAATTGGTGTCCTGGTGGTCCCTTTATGGGGTCTGAACTCTAAAATAATAGACACATTAGGTCTTTTGAGTTTCGACTCTTTAGGCGAATTTCACCAGGGTTTAGTCCGAAGTGTCTGAGGTTTCTAAATCTATTGGTTTAAACCCAAGTGTTAGGGTTTACTGTTAGATATATTCTTCTGTTAGTAGTCCTTTTTAACGATCTTTCTTTGTTGTGTTTCCTCTTAATCTAGAGATTTCCGAAACCTACAAACTCAAAAGTTTATAATTTTATGTTTTGTCGACAAATTTTAATAAAGCGTCCGCCTCTTGTTTTCCGATATCTTTAACTGACTCATCCTGAAGGGACCACCTGATCACCGATTCTGAGACGGGAAGGTTGGGTCTCCCGGGCCCAAACTAGAGACTAGTCCTTAGATCTAGGGTGTCCGACGTTAATTCTGGGTCACGTCGGACTACTTGATACCTGTCTCCAAGTACTGTAACATGTCCTCTGTCCCCAGTTCTGGTTTCTTTACGTCTTTTCGTTTTACCGACAGACTCCTCCGGAATGTCTATCGACACTTTTCTTCCCTTCACTTTTCGTTCCCTCTTCTCCTTTCTATATTCGTAGACTTACGTCTCAAGGTTTCTTATCGTTCTTCTCTATTCTTTCGGAAGGAATCGCTAGTCAGGTTTCTTTATCTCCTTTTGTTGTCTTACCCTTTCTGATCTCTAGAGAAGTTCTTTTAATCTCTATGGTTCCTTTGTAAAGTACGTTTCTACCCGTGTTATTTCCTGTCTTTACCATCCCTGGATTGTCTTCGTCTTCTATAATTCTTCTCCACCGTTCTTATGTGTCTTCTAGACATGTTTTTTCTAGAAGTACTGGTTCTATTAGTGCTCCCACACTAGTGAGTGGATCTCGGTCTGTAGGACCTTACACTTCAGTTTACCCGGAATCTTTCGTAGAGATGCTTGTGTCGATCACCTCCACTACCTTAAGGTCACCTCGATAAAGTTTAGAACTTTCTAATTTTGAGACACGAAGGTCACGCCCCCACCTCCCACCCTCCACCACTCCCAAGCTAACTAGGGTGACCGACGTGTCCTTGAGTCTAGGGTGTCCGACGAGTCCCGCTGGTTTCTTTGTTTTGTTTCGTTGTTGTTTTGGACGTGGAATTAACATTAGACTGTCCGTTTATTAACTTTGGTAGTCTTTAAAGGGAGGGAAACTAACCGTTCTAATCTGTCCCCGCCCCGTCGGCACCTTGAGACGGCGTCACGACCATCTTCCTCCGTAATCAAGAGAAACGACGACGTTGGTCAGGCGTACGAATGGCAGACGGATAGTAGAATGACAAGTCTTCTCGTCTTTAGGTTTTGTCCAACGTGACCCAACTTTAGTTCCACAACCGGGTTGACGAAAGGAAGATGTCCGAGAACGTTTGTTAGTAAACGAACAGAAGAACTGGAAGATGTCCGCCGGACACATAGAACCGAGTACTGGAGAAGGAGGTAGAAGTTTCGGTCGTCACATCGTGGAAGTTTAGAGAGAGGGACTGAGAGAGTAGAGGCAGAAAGTGAATATTTTTGGAGACACTAATATAACCTGAGTGGACCTGTTAGATCCGATGAAGGAAGTAGAACACTAGAAAATAGTGTAGACGTTTCAGAGAAAATGATACATTTCATTCTATAAGTATCCAAGTCCCTATGAACCTGTACAACACCCCACCAAATAAGACGGACAGTGTCTTCCATTTAACAATATTGTTGAAACCTCTTGTCAAACATCATTCTGCATGTTATACAACAGTTTACCTTCTAAGAGTATCGGTTATGGGTCATTAACATGAAGATCTATTTTAGAATCTTTTTAAAAGTATATTACACAGATTCTTTTGTATATACAAGTAAGATCATTATAAACATTATTATTTTTTAAATCTTTATTGGATTTCACAAGGATTTATCCTCTCTCTCTCTCACACACATAGCCAGTATATTGTTTATGATATCAATTTGACTTGCTCGATGTCATTGTACACAGTTATTCCTATGTAGAGGGTTGTCGTTAAACCTACTTCATTCGTTCAAACTACTAAGGGTCAAACACCTTCCACCGTGGTTACCCCACAAAGGGGAAGAAAAAGGACTTTTAGTGGGGGTTTGTTCTTGTTAATTGTTTTTTAGACTCAAGGTTAATACGACTTTAGTCTCGGAATTTGGACGTTTGGTGGTCCCGTCGACTTCTCGGAGGTTCTCGACACGTCTATCTCAGTACACGTACTTCCTTCCCTCTCTCCTGTAGTGAGTAGTCTCGAGTTCCAGTCGTCTCAGACACAGAGTTCCCCCTTCTCGTGTGGGACTCTTAATTTCGATCGTAGTGAGTGGTTTTCGATTTTTACGACCTAGTTTAATATCTCTGTAGAATTTTAATTTTTTTTTTAGTAACTTAGTATCAAATAAATGTTACAACACAATTAAAGACTACATTTCGTTTCACTAAGTCAATATGTATATATATATATATAAGGAAAAGTACACAGGTAATACCAAATAGTGTCCTATAACCTATATCAAGGGACACCACATGTCATCCTGGAACAACAAATAGGTAGGATGTATGTGATCAAACGTAGACGATCAGGGGTTAGGTAGGGAAGGGGTGAAGGAGGGGGAACCGTTGGTGTTCGGACAAGAGATACAGACACTCAGACAAAGACGAAGTGTTTATTCAAGCAAGCACGGTAGAAAATCTAAGGTGTATATTCACTATAGTATACCATAAACAGAAAGAGAAAGACTGAATGAAGTGAATTATACCGTTAGAGATCGAGATAGGTACAACGACGTTTATCGTAATAAAGTAAAAAAAATACGACTTAACATAAGGTAACACACACATATATATACTATATATATACATATAGAAGAAATAGGTAAGTAGACAGTTACCTTTAAATCCAACAAAGGTACAGAACTAATAACACTTATCACGACGATACTTGTGTGTTCACTTACATAGAAAAAACAACAACAATGTAAAAGAGACAGATAAAGAAAAACCGGTACGGTTCTCCGAACGTCCTAGAATCAAAGAACTGGTTCCTAGTTTGGATACGAGGGACATCACCTTCGTTTCTCAGGATTGGGGACCTGACGTCCCTTAAGGGACATAGAAAAACTTCACGTCAAAAAAAGACCCATATACGGGTCCTCACCCTAACGACCTAGTATAGTGTTAAGATAAAAGTCAAAAAACTCTTTGAAGGTATGAAGTTTTTGTAGAAAATTTACGTCACGACTCGAAGGTTCTTTCATTCTCTAAAATCTCATCTTTTTGTGGGTTTCATTTTCGTCCTCGACGAAATTTTACGTGGGTGCCAAAACAATAATAGGTGCAATACCCCTTCAGCTGTCTAGTTCACCGACGCTAACTTTTCTAACAGACAACAAACAAAGTCAAAAGATCTCCACCCCGTCCGACACGGAACGTCCCAATGGGACCTTTTGTACTCCCGGTCAGGTTTCCGTCTTCCTTGTTCCCTGCATACTGCCGGTGTCGGAAACAACACGCACAAAAAAACAAACAAACAAACAAAAACTACCTTTCCGCCCCGTTCCGTCGTATTCGTTCAAATACTGATCGATCAAACTTATTAAGGATGTCCGAGATCCCATGTCCTCAACAGAGTGACAGAGATCGACAGACTTGGACCGACACCCCTACTATTTTCGTCTCTTTATAATGAAAGACCTCATATTTCCGGTCTATCTCCTCCACCAACCTACAACATACCCCAGACCTAATCAACCAAACATATACTTTTCATGAGACCGTTTATACAACGAACGATTGAGACCCTTAATCATCGGGACCGTCCCCGTCAGAGAGGTCGTAGTCATGTCGGGGTCTATGGTCTAGTAGTTCTTATGTCTTTTAGTCTGACCACCAGGTCACCAATTCTTAGACAGACAGTCACGTCCCCTGTGTCTCAAACTAGGGACTAGGCCCTTCTAAGGTGTATTGAACCCCGTTGACTCGGGAGGTGGTGTTGATGACTTCGGACTCGAGATCTCGGCCCCTCGGTGTTCTCTTCGGTGGTGTCACTCTTCGGGTGCGTGGTGTTATTTCTCGTCGGGGACGTGTCGGCCTTTGTTTCTTTTCTTCTCACGTCTCTCATACCTTCAAATCAATTATGTCCTCGGTTCTCTTCTCCACATCATTTCGACCAAAAGTGGGGTGTGAGTACGACTGGTCTCTCTGGAGGAGAAGGAGTACTGTCCGTCACTCCTGTCCTCTACTTTGGGGCCCCGGTGGACCTCGTATTCCTACTTGTTTCTATCCTTGAACGTGCCGTCTTCCTCTGTGCCTCCTTCGAACCGACGGAATTGGGACCGTAACCAATCTCCCCTTTTCAGAAGGATGCGTAGGTGCTGGTGTTCGACGTAAGAGTGTAGACCACACTAGGGGTGTTGGAGTCAATCTTCTACAGTGGGGAGATGAACAAATAACAAAACCAACGATACCCGGAAGCAACAACGCTCTCCAGAAAGAGATCAACTCCGAGTGTCCGACGAGTAACACCACCGAAGAGAACGACACCTTGCACCCTAGATCCGCGCTCTCGAAGTCATCGACTTCGTGAGCCCGAGTCATCGACACCGTACACCCGAGGTCCCACTCTCCCGAACCTCCTAAATTAAATTTCACCGACGTCCAACCATCAAACGGATCCCTTGACCGTCCTCACTTTTGTTTGGGAGAAACCGTCTCTTGTGTGTGTTGTACTAAGTATGGTTTATACTCAGTACTAATTTTTCATGGTTTTCTTTTTCTGGTAGTCCTCATTCCTAATCGTTTTTATTGTTGTCTAAGTCTGGGGTTCCGGCAACTATAACCTTACTGATCTATCTCTTATACTTTACAAATTTCTTTATCTTACTTTAATTTTACTCGTTCCTTGTTCTCTGGTAATGTTTATTTGTCGTTCAAACTTCCTGGTCAATCTTACAAATCTTTAATTTTTACATTATAACTTTTAATTTTTGAGTTACTACCGTGTTTTCTAAACTTCAGTAAAGTGTTTTCGTTTATATATATATATATATGTGTGTGTGTGTGTTCCGATTATTCGTGTAAGTTTTCACTTTTTTTTTTTCGAGTTGTACGAAGGAGTCGTCCCTTTGTGTTTAATTTGGGGTTACTCGAAGTTAAAATGTGCGTACTCTTACTACTTTTATTTTTTCTAACTATTATGGTTCACGATCCTTTCTACTCGTTGACCTTGAGACGACACATATTCAAGATAAAGTCATTAAATACATATTCAATATATAAATGATTTAATGTATCAAAAGTTTTTATCTTTTTCATTCAAATGGTGTATGTCAAATTTGGTACTTTCTAGTACGATATATAACGAATCCCTACGTACCTATACATTGTCTTCACACAGGTCTTCAACATAATAAATACTTCGACCCGTGTGTGTACGAGTAACATAATAAAAAAATAAATCGATTTTATAAGAATTAAATTGTTTTTTCCTGAAGGGACCACCAGGTCACCAATTCTTGGGTGGAACGTTACGTCCCCTGTGCTCAACTAGGGACCGGGACCTTCCCGGGTGTACGGCACCTCGTCGATTCGGGCCCCGATGTCGAGGACTCGGATACACGACGTCGGGGACTTCGGACGTGCGGGATCTCGGGCACGAGGTGTTGTTCTCCTCGACGACGTCGCTCTTCGGGTCGGGGCGTACTTCTCACAGTGGGGGAGTGTCACGTCTCTTTAGCCACTCGGGTCGTTGGGTCTGAGTCGCGTCGGTTTTTATTTTTTTAGTTTATTTTTGTTTTTTTCCCTATTTTTCATTTTACTTTCATTGTATACGAGTAACACTTTCTCACTTTGAGTTTACTAAACCTTTCAATACTTGACTTATCATTCAGGGAATATGTTACGTTTGTCACTCTCTGAAATAAAACCCCGAGGTTTTAGTGACGTCTACCACTGACGTCGGTACTTTAATTTTCTGCGAATGAGGAACCTTCTTTTCGACACTAGTAGGATCTGTCGTATAATTTTTTGTCTCTGTTCGTAAACGGTTGTTTTCAGGCAGCTCAGTTTCGATGATACCAAAAAGGTCACCAGTACATACTTACACTCTCAACCTGATATTTCTTTCGACTCGTGGCTTCTTAACTACGAACACCCGAGGTCTCACGTTCGAGTCGACACCACGTGTCCGAATCAACGGGGAGCTGTGTACCTTAGAAGTACCTGGTCCCTAACTTAGGTACAGGGGACGTAACAGTCCACCTAAGAATTGGGGACCTGGTGGTCCCTTCGGAAGCAATATAAGGACAATATGGATAAACATACTGTTATTAATGACATAAAGTTATTAATTCAATTTTCTTTCATTCAGTGGAGTAGGTTGGAGAGTCGATTGTAGAACGTCATCTTCTTAAAAGGAACCATTGAAGGACAAAAATGATTTAGCCTCTCATCCGGGTTGTTCCCGTTGGAACCCAAAACTGCAAAGAAAGTAAAGGTGGGGCATGACAGAGGGATCCGATGGTTGGACCGAGGACGTCTGGGGTTACCGTTCCGTCTGGGGATGAACCACCACTCGCGACCGGCCCTCGCCGACCTGTGGTTCCTTGCTATGTAGGGGTTCGTCGATTTAGGGTAGAAACCTCTCACTCCGACCCGGGACCCGAACCCCTACCCCTCACTGAAACGGTGGACCAGGACACTGAGAGTGAGTCCGTCGATCACCACTACCACCCCCTTACCTGTCCCCACGACTCAGGTGGGGAAGGGGGCGTCCTGGTGGAGGTCCCACACCCCCACAAGAGTCGACACGAGAGAGGAACGATCCCAGGACCTTGAGTCGTAAAGAGAGGGACGACTCGGACTCGACTGGCATCGACACAAACTAGTACTGGAGCACCCAAGACTACTGGAGTAACCCCTCTGGGTGTAACTAGACCTTTTGGCTAAGATATCGGTGGTGTCCCGCTTGACACCCGACCGTAGGGTCATACTGCACACTCAGGGTGTCCCGGGAGCCCTCAGTAAGATTCAGACTAGTTTCCGAAAGTTCAAGTGTAGGATGGACTTCCTGGTCTAGGAAATTAAAGTGTCGTCCCCTGAGGGGACGTTGGTTTTGTAATATCGAATAACCAGTTCTTTACCCGAACCCTCAACCCTAGATATTGATTGTTCAGTGAACTGAAGGAACTCGAAGTCAAAGGAGTAGACGTTTTACCCCCGTTATTATAGTCATAGAGAAAGTATCCTCGTAGACCGTACGTATGAACTAAAAGCGGTAATGACATTCGCTCCTGATTGGACAAGAGGTTATCTCAATACTTGGACCTAGGATTCAGGAGTTCCCGGGGGTAGGGACGGGGACACGGGTTGATACAAATAGACGACCTAGGTTGACGCCGTGGAAGGTAAAGGCGGGCGTCCCTGCCCATGTTACGGACCGCACTACGTAAGGCCGGAAGTGTCTAGGACCGACCCGATACGGTTGCGACACCGGAGGGGGTTGGACTTATAGCTCAACTCCGACAGTTCCACCCGTCGTTTGAGAAAGCCTGTAGTGGTCTCTGGGACGGGGGTCCATGGTCAGAGAGAGACAACCTGTTAGGTCTCCCCCGTTCTACCATCTCGTTCCATACCCCCTCCGGTGACTACTAGTCGGATTACACAGGGGTTTCTAGGGCGGAGGGAGACGTTTGTCTCCCCCCTCAAACCGACTCATTCCTGTTATCACCTCTCTTTTACCAGAAAAAACCACTCACACTCTAGAGGCCCCTCGGAATCACTTGGGGAGTCTCGGTATCGATTAACTCCTGTGTCCCGATGGTACGTTATATGTTATACCACTTCCTAAATCGAACACGAAGTATGTACTGGTCACCAGACAAAAGATTTGTTCCAAACGGGTTTCCGGTGTCGGGGAGGTTAGGGTGACAGGGGGATGACGACCGAAAAGTGACCGTTTTCAACAATGTCGTCGTAGGCGGTGAAAGATACGTAACACCTGTACGGGAGGGTCCTTTACACAAACAGGTCATGTCGTCCACGGAGTCGGGTCTCGCAGATAACTCCCGGCCCCCCCAACCCTCCCTCCCTCGTCTCAACCCTTGACACACCTTGGGTTTGAGTGCTTGGAGAACAACATCCATAGTCCCCGAGGTTCCGCCGTTCCCTACAGAGACTCCTTCGGGTCCGTAACGATCACGACGCCGCGACCGTCCTCTACGGTCCCGAACCCTAGGTCGACCATGGACTCGTACATCTTTGTGCCGGGGAGATGGTAGGGGCATCGGGTCCCGACGACGTCCACTTCCTCCCGAGTCCCGTGTAGGGGTCTCGGGGTCCTGAGGGTGGACCAGGACTTGGACCCGTGCCGGTGAAGACTGAGACCGAGAACTAGAACCAGGGGTGGGAGGGGTGAGTTCAGAACCTGAAGGTAGGACCTGAGGGAGGGGAGTGGGGTCTGAGACCAAGACTTCCTCAGGGTCGGGACCGGATGGTTCCGAGTCTACACCGTGAGGGTTGGACTGGAGGTGGGGTCTAAAGATCCTAGACCTGGACCCTTGTGACCTAGAGTGAAAACTAGAGTCGGAAGGTGAAGGTCCCGGAGTAGAGACTTGGGGGTCAGATTGGAGTTGGGACCTTAGGGGTCAAGTCTGGGACGGAAGTAGGAGTAGGGGGTCCTAGATGGGAGGACTGGGGTCGAGAGGAAAGGTGGACCCCGTTCCGTGTTGGAGACCGGGGTCCCGACAATCCCCTCCACCCTGGGGGCCTTCTGGGAAGTCGGGTCAGGACACGGGGGTCCCCAGAGAAGTGTACACCTAACTGTAGAAGGGGTCTCTACACGGACGGGGTGGGGGTCAACTGTAGTTCGGAGCTGTCGGTTAGTCCATTCTCCTTAGGACCGGGGAGGAGGGTACCCCGCCAGTGTAGAACCCGTCGGACCTGTTCCCGGGGAGCACTTCGTCCGTCTCGACTGGGTCCGGAGTCCATCCACTTGGTAATAAGAAAAAAAAAAAGTATTCGGTGACACTCAACCCACTGTGAACGTTGACTTTTCTCAGGTTCATGGTCAATTGATGGAAGACTGGATTCGACCAGACTCACCCCTCATACGCGTGAAGTCTAAAGCAGTCGTCAGACAGTGAAGGATGGAGACCCGAGACGAAAGGAACCACAGTCAGAGTACCTTCGAAAGCGTCAGACCCCAGTTTTACTGAAAATTGTCGCGTTCGAAGTCAAGTCAAGTCAGCGAGTCAGCACAGGCTGAGAAACGCTGGGGTACTTAGCGTCGTGCGGTCCGGAGGGACAGGTAGTGGTTGAGGGCCTCAAGTGAGTCTGAGTACAGGTAGCTCAGTCACTACGGTAGGTCGGTAGAGTAGGAGACAACAGGGGAAGAGGACGGGGGTTAGGGAGGGTCGTAGTCTCAGAAGGTTACTCAGTTGAGAAGCGTACTCCACCGGTTCCATGACCTCAAAGTCGACATCGTAGTAAGGAAGGTTTCTTTAGGGTCCCAACTAGAGGAAGTCTTACCTGACCAACCTAGAGGAACGTCAGGTTCCCTGAGAGTTCTCAGAAGAGGTTGTGGTGTCAAGTTTTCGTAGTTAAGAAGCCGCGAGTCGGAAGAAGTATCAGGTTGAGAGTGTAGGTATGTACTGGTGTCCTTTTTGGTATCTGAACTGGTTTACCTGGAAACAACCGTTTCATTACAGAGAGGAAAACTTATATGACAGATCCAACCAGTTTTGAAAAGAAGGTTCCTCATTCGCAGAAAATTAAAGTACCGACATTAGTGGTAGACGTCACTAAAACCTCGGGGGGTTTTATTTCAGACTGTGACAAAGGTGACAAAGGGGTAGATAAAGGGTACTTCACTACCCTGGTCTACGGAACTAGAAGTAAAAGACTTACAACTCGAAATTCGGTTGAAAAAGTGAGAGGAGAAAGTGAAAGTAGTTCTCCGAAAAATCAAGGAGAAGTGAAAGACGGTATTCCCACCACAGTAGACGTATAGACTCCAATAACTATAAAGAGGACCGTTAGAACTAAGGTCGAACACAAAGAAGGTCGGGTCGTAAAGAGTACTACATGAGACGTATATTCAAGTTATTAGTCCCACTGTTATATGTCGGAACTGTATGAGGAAAAGGATAAACCTTGGTCAGACAACAAGGTACAGGTCAATATTGACAACGAAGGACTGGACGTATGTCTAAAGAGTTCTCCGTCCAGTCCACCAGACAATAAGGGTAGAGAAAGTCTTAAAAGGTGTCAACTAACACTAGGTGTGTCAGTTTCCGAAACCGTATCAGCTATTTCGTCTTTATCTACAAAAAGACCTTGAGAGAACGAAAAAGGTACTAGGTCACCTACAACCGTTAAACTAGAGACCAAGGAGACGGAAAAGATTTTGGTCGAACTTGTAGTCCTTCAAGTGCCAAGTGTATAACGACTTCAGACCGAATCTCTTAAAACTCGTAATGAAATGATCGTACACTCTACTCACGTTAACACACCATCAAGTCGTGTTCGAATGTAGAATGGTTGGTCTGATGAACTCGTCTTTTTATTTGTGGGGAAAGGGTCAATCTCGTTTTCAGAACCCGATTGATAGTAACCTGGTCGAACCCAGTTTACGACTAAGGACTTGGTTAGTGACACTAGTCCCCCGATATTATGTAACTGACCAGTCAGGACCCACTACAGAGGATCCACTGTCTGGGTGGTCATACTGAGTCAACTGTCATCACCCCCATCCCAGTGGTTGTCTTTTAGTTCCACCAGTTGTTTACTCCCCTTTAATTGTGACCCGTTTTGTTGTCTATAGACCTTTGGTAAACTGTCGGGTCCTGTCCCGGTGGACCCCATCCTAGTTCTTACAGTGTCGGGGAGGAAAACAGGGAATCCCCGAAGTACGAGAGTAGGAGTGAATCACAAAGAGACGTCTGACCGAGAGAGGCGAACGTGTCGCGAAATCGAACACCACCGAGGTCTAGATGCAGACTACGAAACCCTGAGTGCAAAAGTCCCAGAACTCAGGTTTAAATACCCTCCCTTTTAGAGTAACTTGGTCGCACCCAGTCGTCTGGTAAGGACCACGGTTGACGTCACCGACCCCACCCGTCACTATGGACCCCTACGGGGAAGTTCCATCGTCTGTAGACTAGTGGACCGATCCGCGTGAGGTCAACGACTCACAGTCACCGGGACCGGGGCCAGGAGGGACATCGAGGAGGGTTCTGGGGAGAGTTCTCACTTTTGGGAGGGGGGTTATGAAGGGAGTCGATACTCGAGGCTCAGTAGTAGACCTTGTGCCTCCTACACTAAGACCTACTGCACTTGGGCGAGTGACCTCTCTACAGTTCACTGTAGATGCACTTTTCCATCCGGGCGTCCGCCTCGACCCGCGTACCGACACATGGCTCCACTCTGACGTTTGTCCCCGAACCCAGGACCCGACTCGGTCTCGGGACGGACAGGAGACCCCGGAACTACCGCGGGCCTCGACCCACCTCCCTGGCTGCACTCCCACTCGCCTCCCCGTATGACCCACTCCTCGGCTAAGGCCTGAGCCGGCGCGCGTCTACGGGTGGGAGAACCGGACGTGGAAAGGGGACCAGGGTCAACCCACTTCCCCGACCTCGTGCTGTTCGTCCTCTGTCTGCAGGTGAAGTTGAGAGACTGGCCCCTCCCGTTGAAGTTGACCGCGAAGCACAAGGCGAAACTAATGGACGGGTGCCTCGCGCTCCACTCGCAGGCCGCGGCGGGACCTGGGAAGCGGGACCTTCTTCGACTTAAGGCCGTCGGCCGACACGACCAGGACGTCCAGACCCTGATACTGGCGTAGAGACGGTTGCTGAAGGAGCCATGATGACTCGAGAGGAGGGTGGAGGTGGGATCGAGGGTAAAGACGGGAGTAACGGGACGGGAACCGGAGACCAAAGGGATGAGATTGGTTGGGACTTAGGACCTAAAGTCTAGGTTCAGTGATTGAAAACGGAAGACCGGATTATTAAATAAAAATAAGTCGAGACTCGTCGGATTGGAGGTAAGGGTGGGTCAGAGGTCAAGTTAGGAGATTAAACTGGACTCGAGTCCAATGAGACCGGGGTGTCGACAATCAGGGACGACACGGACCAGGGTATCCTGTTGGGCGACTGTAAACCCGACACCACACACCAGGTATCGACACCGGACTGGTGGTGTAGGATCGAAGAATTTTTTTTAAACAGAAGTCCTCCACAGTATCAACGACGTGGACCCTGAAAACAACGTCATACGCCCTAGATCAAGGAACTGGTCCCTAGCCTGGACCCCGGGGACGTAACCCTCACGTCTCAGAATTGGTGACCTGACGGTAAGATTGAGATCTACGGAACTCAAGGTAGAGGGTCCTAAGTTAGTCGGTAGTCAGTGAAAGATCGAGACCCGAGACGAAAGCAACCTCAGTGCGAGTCCCTACCCTCCAACCGAGTCTGTCTGGAGGGCGAGGACGGATTGGGTCTCGTGAGACCTGAACGTCCTAGGGACCTTGACGTCGATGGCCTGTACCACGCTCCCCGGGCCCCGGGGCTCGAGACGAGGCACGCCGACCGGGCCCTGCCCCGACGTGGGTCCACATTGAACAAAGCGACGGTGGCGAACGCCCCGACCACCGGCCATCACTTCGACGCCCTCGGCCTCCTGCTCCTCGTCCTCGTTGCCCTCCGAGTCTGGTCGTTCTTCTCCTCCTTCTTCTTCTCCTTTCCGGCCGTCCTTCTGAATCTCAAGAGTCTGAGTCCTCCGTTGCAGATGTAGGAGTGCCACTCGTCCTTGCCCCCGTCCTCCGCATCCCCCCAGTCCCCAGCCCGGACTCGGGTGAGTTCTTGAACCGAAGACAGGGAAGAAAAGGTCCCTTTCCAACTCCGTCTCAAACTCGACGACTGACACCTCCTCCGACTCTTTGCCGGTCACCCCTTCCCCGCGTTCCTCGGACTCGGGAACCTCTTCGGACTCACTCACCCCCCGCGTCCTCCGCCCCTGTCTAGGCCCCAACCCCCCGCCCCCACCGCCACCACCTCTGTCCGCTCCCAAAGGAGGAGTAGGCTGTGGTGGACGAGGGGGTGTCGGCGGGGTTTTGGAGGAAGTTGACCAAACACTTGGGCGACTTCTGGAAGCAGAAGAAGTAAACCGCGGCCATGACCGCGTAGAACCACGACGACGACGACGACCGTGACTAGTGACAGAAGGAGGAGGAGCAGAAAATGTGGTACGGACCCGTCTAGTCGGTCCAGTAAAAGGCGGGGGAGGTGGCGGGGATTGGTTGGTACCTGTGAGTAGGACATTACGGTCGAGGCAGAGGAAGGGTGGTTGTCCTTGGTAGGACCCCAACGGGTCAAAGGAGACGGGTTTGGAAGGTCCCTTGGGTGAGAGTAGTGGACGTGTGGGTGCCGTCTATTATTTATTGCGAACCCCGTCTCTTACCTCCACAAGGACCCACTGGGACCCACAACCCCAAGTGACCTGATTATGTGTCCTACCCCCCCACGACGGGTGTACCGGGATGACGGTCCTCCTTATCCTGGGTCCCCTCCAAGGGACGACTCCGCCGGACCGGTGACTCCCCGGTCCGGGGCACTCGTCCGGGGGACGGGACGGTCACCGACGACGACGAGGTACTGTCGATTTGGGAGACACACGAGGTACTTGAACATCGGTACTCTCATCCGTCCAGTGAGTCCTGTGAACCAACGTTCCCTGTCTTTAGGGTTGGGTTCGACCGACTTCGTTTTTCCCTGGTCAGGACCGAAGGTGTCACCATTAAGGGTCCTACACGACCTAAAGTCCGTGACAAACGGTGTCCCGAGTCTGTTACAGTGACTGTGACCAAGAAACGGAGACTCGGACCGCCACGACAAGAGTCCCCTTCGAGAAAATGCTTCTACCAGACAGGGACCTTCATATCCTACCGACCCCGTTGGGACTGAGAGGGGTAGGAGTGCAGGTCCTCCTTTCTAAAGGATCAGGTCGACCTCGGACCGAGCGAGACACAGTGACGTCGGTCGTCCCTACCCCGTACGACTGACCCCGGGAGGGGACCTCGAATCCCACCCTCTAGTTGGGAGGAGTTTTTAGTGTGTCCGACTGCCCCACCCGTCCCTCCATGGGTCTCCTTTGAGTCCTATGACGATTATCCTCTTTACCAAGGACCCGCTGGTTTTTTTGTCCTGAGTGACTTCAGCTGTTGTAGTAGGTGTTAAATATCTGTTCACGGTAGTTATTGTGCAGGTTCCAGTATCGAGCGTTCACCGGTTCAGTCTCGACCCAGAGTACAGGCGGACGGAGGTCTTCAACACACCAGTAACGAGATGAAAACGAAGAGGGGGAGATGACAGAATGTGACTTTGAGGGGCTGTTTACTAGTCGACTTGACTGGTCGAAAATTTTAGGGACCAAGGGCCCCGACACGTCATCACTCCAGAATGCTGACCAAGGGGTGTGCAGACTTCCCGAGACTACATTTCGGGACTGCTCCAGGTCTTGGCTCCAGATTACGATCGGGACGGACGTGGTGATGGAAGGGAGGGACAAAAAGTCAAGACACAGGTGCGTCCTTTAACGTTTCCTGGACCGACCTGGGAAGAACCTGTGGTCCTCGGTCCTCCCCGAACCGTGCCTTGTCCCAGTCATTCGTCCTCTCCTAGTCCACTGACTCGGGTCCCACCGTCCCTCCCCGGGGTCGAAGTCGGTGGTGATCCCCCCGTTCAGGGTCGGACGTGTGGTCCGGGTATTGGTCATCCCAACCTTTGAGTGTTCGACGCCACTGAGGTCCTTCGAGTAGGACCTTTCAAGGTAGAATCGGGACCCCGACTTGGGTTTTCCGGGCTTCTGGTGTCACCCTCCCGACTGCTGTCCCGACACCCCACCTGTAGTCAGACCAAACTTATTTCAGGATAATTCGGCCCCTACAAGTGTACCCCGAGGGTCTCGGTGCACGAGACTAGACGATCAGGACTGACGGAAGTCATTCACCGACGTTACTCCCCAAAAGGGTGTGGTCGCTCTGGGTTCTTGGTGTGGCTCTGGTCACTCATATAGTGTTAGTTATCTAAATGGTTGTTGGACCTCGACGTTGACGGAGAAATTTACCCCCACCCCACCCCACCCCCTCATCCCATTTTTCTCCGCCCCTTTTACTGGGGTTTCAGTTTCTCTTTGTCCTTTTTCCCCTCGCCACCCCTCTGTCTGTTGATACAACAGAAGGGATCTAGTTAAAAGAAGACCTACCGAGCTCGACTCACCATCTACTCTCTCAGCTACTCAGGTCGGTGACCCCTCTCTCTGGTTCCGACCGTGACCGGGTCCACCCGGGAGCCAAACTGGAGGTCCGGAACAGTGGACTGACCCGTCCCCGGGACCTCCACGGGGAGGAGGGAGTTAGTTTTGGGTTGACCCCCCTCCCCCACAGTTCGAAAGGTGAGGGGTGGTGCGGGAGTGGGGTCTGTCTGTGGGGTGTCGAAGACTGGACACTTGTACGGGGGCTACTACCGCGTGTGCGGGCAGTCCTTCACACACTTCCTGGATCGTCTTCCCGTCCCTTCCAGTCGTCCGTGGGACGAGGGACGTCCGGGTCCGGGGAGGGAAGGGGCCGGGAGTGGACACGAAGAGACAGTTGAAGTGGTAGTACCCGCTCTCGAGCATGTCGTGCTTCTGCGGCCCTTCGGGGACTAGCGGGTAGTCGGGCAACCGCTGGAAGAGTACAGACCAGTGTCTCTTGACTAAACAGGAGTCGTGGACCGTGTCCTCCCCTCTGACCTGGTCCCGGCCCAGACACTGGACCGAGGGTTGGGGCGTCAGGATCGGGGACCAGACCGGGGACCAAACCGTCACGGAACTGACACACCTCCCCTTTCGCTCCGGGGCACGACCTTAGTTTGTGACATTCCGGGCCCCTGGTGGAGTTACGGGAGAACGTCGGACTGGTAGGGGCGAAAGGGAGGTCAGTGGTCGAGAAATGTCCAATGGTTAGGGTCGAGGCATACCACCTGGGAGAGTCACCCCCTCTTGTCGTTGAGAAGTTCCGACGTCGTACTTGGGGCCCGTTACGATCCGGACCGTAGGAGAGGTGAGTCAGGAGTACGTAAGATGGGTAGACGTCCCTACGACGAGGTGTCCGGTGTCCTCTCTCTCCTCCCTCCCCGTATCTTCCCAGTCGGACCGATCGACGACCGGGTCCCGTCTGGCACCCCCTGTCTCTCCGTCTCTCATATGTGCCCTCCTCACCTACCGTTCATCTTTTTCACGAGACTTTAGACTGTCGGACCCCGGACTCGAGATCGATACCCCGTTTAGTGGGTCGGGGGAGACTCGGAGTCGGACAGTGGGTAGTATACCCCATTCTCGTCCTG
Organism: Capra ibex; assembly: GCA_006410555.1. Lineage (NCBI taxonomy): Eukaryota > Metazoa > Chordata > Mammalia > Artiodactyla > Bovidae > Capra > Capra ibex. The sequence continues at coordinate 2,138,062 of SJYO01000233.1, read as the reverse complement.
AAGTGAACGGTCCAACTTCCTTACGTGCCCGAACCGTGGTCTCCCACGGGACTCCAGACCCGGGGGAGTCTGAGTGGAGAGGCAGATGGAAGTACATGTGACACCCGTGGTGGAAGTGTTTTATGACTTTGTAGTACCTCCGACACCCCTCTTCTCCCGTGACCCGTACCCACGCTCGTCCCGAACCCGGCGACCCCCGATGGAGGGCCCGACCATGGAACCCCACGGCACTGCAACCACACCAGGTCCCCCAAGTGTTACGGGCCCATCAGGAGGGGTTTACTGTCCACGGCCTACATCACCCAGTACAACTAGACGTTCGTTATGGTCGTGGACCCGGAGACTCGTGAGCTCCGAGACTGTCCGGGGTGGGAGAGTTTCCGAAAAGTGTGTCCCCGTGGACCCAGACCTCTCACCCACACGCCTCTACCCAGAAGGGAATCTCTTGGACGGACTCTGTCTGTGGGGGTTGGGGGTGGATCCTTGAGGAAGGAGTCCCAGACCCCCGAGTGCCCCGACGTCTCAAACTCCAAGGCCGACGTGGGTGTACACTGTGTTAGTGTCGTGTACGAGAACCACCGGATCCGACCTCCCCGGGGCCTAGAGGGTCGAGGGAGGGGACAAGACGAGGACAGCTCAGTTTGTCGGTGATCTCCCTAGAAAATTTTTGATAGGTTTAGGTATACTGGTAAGGTAATACTAAGGTAATACTGGGACGAACTTCACCCGGTTGTCGGAGGGAGACGAGGTCTTTCTCTGGTCTGAGGGGCCTTGCCGTGTACCGGACAGTTCGGAGGTCCGAGTAGGAGTTGGTTGGCGTGTCGGGACAAAAAGGAGTCTTCACCGAGGTGGAAGGACTGGAGTGAGGTCCGAGGGAGACGGACCTCCGAGAACAGGTCCGGGTAGGGGGTAGAGGTCGGATACGTCCAGAGTCAAGTTTTCAGTGTGGTCACTAGGAGTGTGACGTGGGGACAGTCTTGCACCAAATAAAAAGACATAGACGAGGGAGTAGGGTCCTACTCCTAAGTAAGAGATGTCTCTTACTTCCGTCGCTGATCCGGAGGTGGAGGTAGGTGGGAGGTACCAAAGGTGGACCATGCATGCAACAGTTCCGGCTTCGAGACGTCCAGCACCTGATCCTCTCTTCCCTCTTCCACAGTCGTCCCCTCGTCCGAGAGGTCCGGGAATGAGCCCGGAGGGGTGAGGAGGACGACCTGGTACTGGACGGACCGAACAGAAGGTGGGGAGTAAGTGAGTGGTTGGGTCGGGACGAACTCCCGTCGGTCTCCCGGACGACACCCGGACGTACTCTCCACTCTCAAGTACGGGAGATGTTCTGGGTGAAGAGGGGAGCGTACACGTCCCTCGGGAAGTACCCGTGGTGAGGTCTGGAGACGGGGGTGGTTCCGGACTCCGGGACGTAGAGTCCTCTATTTCGGGTAACTGAGTCCAGAAAGTCCTTGATCTCGGCTACCCGGTCAGTGACTTGGGGTTTCACTCCACCCTGAATTCTTACACCAGATTCAAGAAAGGGTCGGAGGAGACGAGGGTGGGAGTTCGGTGGTTTCCCTCGGGTCGTCCGTGGGATGTGGGGGACAAGGTCTTGTTTAAGGAGGACGGGAGCTTGGGACTAGGGAGGACGATGTTACTTGGGGTCGATTACCTATGTGGGTGGCGAACAATATCAGTGGGTCGACAGTCCGGTCTCTTCCTGGGGGAGGGTCCAGGTGGGTGTGGGTGGGGGGAAGAACCCTCCTGTCCGACGGGGTCTTTACCCCCGAACCAAAGGGACCCCCATCCCGGTGAATGAGAGGTGTCGCACATGACGTCGTACCCCCTCTCCTCCTCTCTCTTCCCTCCTTCTCTTTTTTCTAAGTTTCGAAGTGTCGTTCTTGATGTCTCGATCTGTGCACCATCTTCCCTCCTGGTCTACAAGGACGGACTCATCGCCCCAGACCTGAGTCGATTGTCCGTAGGAGGACCAGGGGAGGGGACCGGTCTCTCTCACGTTCCACCGAACCCGTCTTGACACCATCGGACCCTTCTTGTTTTCTGGATCTCGGGTCTCCCAGTGAAAGGATCGACACACTGATCGTCCAGTGAACGAGAGACACTCGGAACCACGAGAGACTTCTGGTCCATCCTAAATTCTATTTGAAATGGTAGAAGGGGAGAGGAGGGGGTTTAGTTGTGCTACAGTCTTTGATCGAAGGTCCGGAAGTCAAGTCGGAGACCGGAACCCGCCGACATCGAGACACAAAGTTTATAGGGAACTCCCATACCCCCTGGGAAACGGGACCCGAGGGACGAGACTGTTGTCGGTCTGCCTCTTCGTCTGTACCCGGTGGAGAGTGACTCACGGGCGTCCGACACACGGGTGTCTCGGTGTCACTAACAGAAGGATGTTAGGGTCACTCTGGTGGAAGGGACCGGGGACGTCTACGTGGACGGACGGGGTGAAAGTCCGCGTAGGGGCGTCTGTCGAAACTTCTGGTCGTCCCGGTAGAAGTGACTCGGGCGACGAAGACAGGAAACAATGGTCCGTCGAGTCCTGACGGCCCAGTAGAGAAGGGACCTGAGAGTGGTGGTACACCGAGACATACTGGGGCTCATGTTAGGACTGAGGGTAGGGAAGATCCAGGAAGGTGTGCGGGACAATGAGTAGTCGTTTTGGAGCCGTAGAGGTTGGAGGTGCGGAGGGAGGGCGAGTGTGAGACCGGTGTCGGGCCGACCGGGAACGTCGGGGGTTCGTTACTGATAAAGAGAGGATGTGGACAGGAGGAAGGACCGGAATTGTCTCCAGGAGGCACGAGGAGCTACGGTAAAGATCTAGTGAAGTAAAGGGAACTAAAAGGGATTTTTAGAGTCCAGATGTCAAGTACCGTGATGTGGTGGAAGGTAGGGGTAAACAGACTTAGCGGGCCTCTGGGTGTGTCTTGGTGGACAGTCAGGAGAGAGTGCCGCGAGCTCTCAAAGCCGGTGAACGACAGTGTGAGAGAATCTGCTACCGGGACAGTGCTGAGGATACTAAAGGTACAGTGGGACGACGGTTGGATGGACATGGATACGTCCAGGCGGAAGGGAGGACAACGGTTTGACCCTGAAGGATGTGGAGATTCCGTGATGGAACAGAAGGAAAAGGAAGAGTTCCTGAAGTCAGGTCGGTTACAGGGAGAGTCGATGTCCCGTAGTGAAGCCAAGAGAGGTGATCCGTTAAAGGCTGTCGTACAACTGTGTACCGATGTGGTGTGTAGAATGTTTTGAGGGGGAACTGAAGGTAAGAGAGGTCGCTGTCCGGGGAGAGGGGGAGGGGAACTCTCGTTCGGGGTGTTCCCGACGGAGACAAGTGGCGGACGTTGAGGAGAGGGTACGGGAGGACTTGGTGAGTCACCCACGAAGGACCGGGTTTGATGAGACAATCCCAGTGTTACTGGTGACGGTATAATCTGTGGGGTACCAGCAAGATGGACTGCAGGTCTTCGTGGACTGTGTCAAGACCTTTGTGTAGGCGGGGAATCGAAAGTCCTGTAGTGAGAGACCCAGTGTGAGAGTGGAGGGCACAGAGGCGACGACGAAGGAAGACAGGAGATTAAAGCCCCCGGGCCCCGAAGCTCGGGACTTGAGAGGAGGAGGTGTAGATGGGAGGGGAGGTGGACTTTCCACTAAGTAGGTCAGAGTACCAAAATTTATGTGTCTACGGAGGTTGTACACATAGAGAGCCGGTCTGGAGAGAGGACTTGAAGTCTGAACCTCACCGGTTAACGAATGAACTGTAGACCCCACTGTAGGGTAACCAGACTTGTGTAGTTTCCGCCGAAGTACAAGAGTGAGGTTGGTAGATTTGGACAAGGAGACTCGGAGGGGAAGAGTGATTTACCATTGAAATAGGACGTCTCAGTAGAAATGAGGAGAAAAGGAGTGGAAGTGTAGACAACCGTTGGGGAGAGTCGAGATGGAAACTTTATAGGTGTCAGTAAAGAGTGGTGGAGATGGGGGTGAGGTCGGGTCGGGGTAGTAGACCACGGAGTTTACTAGTGACGCTGTCGGAGGATTGACCGGAGACAACGAGGACGGGAGGGTGCGAGACCGGGGAGTGGGTATTGGGTGGTCAGAGGAGTTGTTTCGTCTTACGACGGATAGTCTCAATTCAGTTTCAATTCAGTCTAGTGCACTTTGAAGAAGTCTCGGGATGTTGTGGGAGGGTAGAGTACGTTTCATTTTCTGGTTCAGGGACGTTACGGGAGGACCCGGGATGTGCTGTCCCGGGACAATGGAGGGAGTGGAATAAAGGATTCGTACGTCGAGTCGAGTGGTACGAGGTCAGTGGGATTGAAGAAGGGAGGTGGGACTCAAGTGGTTCGTGCAAGGACGGAATCCCTACACGTAAGCGATGAGATAAACTTTGTGGAGGGGTGTCAGTAGGTGTACCGGTCCGGGACATGAGTGAAGTCTAGAAGTGAGTCTACAATGGGTAGTCAGAAGAGACTGTGGAAGGTACCTTGTCGTGTGTGTTTATGGTAGAGTGGGTTCGGAGAGTGAAGTTAGTAAAAATAGGACGGAAAAAACCCAAACTCAATGAATTTATATAAGAACTATATGGTATAGAAATATACATGAACAACTGACAGAGGAAGAAACGATCTTACAAGACTCCCGTCCCTGAAACAAAACTAACGACGACATAGGAATCGTGGATCTGATCGTGAACTGATCTGTTAGTGTTATCCACTAATGATTCATAGATCGCTTACATACTTACTTTTCTCCTTACTCTTATTTAGAGGTAAATAAGTAGGAACACTTGTTGTGACACTCCGTACATGATAAAGTCCGGGTAAGATGTCTTCTTCTTTGACTCATCCCGAGTGATACAGGGTTCAGTTGTGTCGGACTCTCGCCGTCTTGGACCCGAGGTTTGGCCGAGACGAAGGTAGTTTCGGAGCGTGTACCCAATGAACTGCGACCCCCGACGGTGAATTTGTTCATGGATGGTGTGTAGTCCAAGGGGTGATGGTAGAAATTGGACGGGTTTGTCGTATCCTCTATTCTTGATAGTAGTGGTGAAATCTTTCCTCCTTTGACTTCGAGCTTTTCATTTCCTTGAAAGAGTTTCAACGTCTGTTGGGCCTTCCAGATTCTGACTTTAGACTTCGGTCTGTCAGACCGAGGAACCGCACACCGGAATTGACAAATGGTTTGGTGACGGGACTCTGCTCCCAGACGAGACCCGGTTTCTGTTTTCTCGTAGTCCGTCCCCTTCCCCGGGAGGTCGACCGGTCCACAGGGCCGACTAGACTCAGCGAATGGCACGTGCACCCTGACGACCTTCGAGAAGGGCCCCCGTTTCACCTTCAAAGGCCGGTGGACCCCCCTCTACGGGCGAGTAGGAGGTCGGCAGAGGAGGAAAGGGAAACAGGGGACCGCCGTTCCCACGGGAGCTCAGTGTCACCTGACCCCGGTCGGGTGTCGGGTCGACCGGACAGGGCGGAGTCGGGGAGGACATGGAACAACTGGAGGTCCTTCGGCATGTGGACCGTCGGAAGCAAGAAGACGAGGACGTAGAAGACCGACTTCGGGAGGGCGGCCGTGACGAGTTACCACAGGCCCAAGAACTTCCGGGTCGGAGCTGCCGCTATACGGAGGGCGTGCAGGAGTGTCCTCAATGTCGTGGACGTCTCCCCACGCTCCCCGCAGTCTCTCCGTGGGGGTTTCACGGCCGTGGAACCCCTTGTTCCGTCGCGACGGGTGATTGTTTCGGAGGGGTCGGAGTAGGAACTGGTAGGTCACGGGAGGTCCATACAAAGGAGTCACCGTCGTCCCGACAACTTTGTATGTATGAGGGTAAGACAAGCTCCACTACTTTTCAAAATCTGGCCTAGTATCACTACCAGTGTGTCCCGATACGTCCATCAATTATCATGGTCTACCGTGTATACTTTTGTCAGTTTTACCATTTAAAGTACAGTACGTATAAAATGGATTTAATTTTTTTTCTAACATTTATGTATAAGGGTCCGAGATGGGATCTAGACGACTTGGTCCCCAGAGAGTCCCCAGTCCCGGACTCTTTGTTTTATCGTCCACGGTATATTCCTTCCGAATTCTTGGGCCCGGCTCGGAAAGTTAGAGTCACGACATGTATCTTTTGTGTAAATAAGGGATCCATTCAGAATACTCTTTCCACAGGAAAAGTGGGGGAAGTGTTCCCAATACATCAGACCGGGTTCCTGTGTATCCACCTTCGGTCCGTCGACCTGAGGTCTCTGATGGTGACTCGGTCTTGTTCCTGGTGAAACTGGAGCAGGGGTCGAGACGTCGAGGGTCCTTCCCGGACCGGTGACTCGGACTGTGGACTGGACCCTAGTCACTGGTTCCGTGCATCGAGTAAGGTAGATTTAGGAACCGGTTGTGGTGGGGAGGGGCGGCGGGGGGGGGGGNTGTCGTGTGTGTCGTAGGTTGTCTCCGACCCCTACTGACTGTTTTTCGTGGACTACCCTCGGGACGAGGGGTGGGGGGTCGGACTGGGGGACTGGGACCGAGTGAACTACAGAAGGCAGAGTCGTGGTATCGTCGAGAGTGTTGCTAGTCCCAGGTCCCTTAGTCCTAGTTTGTGGAAGTGGAGCTGAAAGGGCTCGAGATTCCCCCCGTTCTCCGTCCTGGTACTCGGTCCTCGTCCGCGTCACTTTAGCCATGGGGATTGAGAGTGTACCTGAAGGGACCACCGAGTCTGTCATTTCTTCGACGGACGTTACTCCCTCTGGCCCCAAACTAGGGACCCAATCCTTCTAGGGGACCTCCTCCCGTACCGTTGGGTGAAATCATAATAACGGACCTCTTAGGTGTACCTGCCTCCTCGGATCTCCCGATATCAGGTACCCCACTGTTTCTCAGCCTGTGCCGATTCACTGATTCGTGTCGTGTTGGGAACGTAACCGGGAGACCGGACACCGAATCCTTATTATTTGTAACATTACGGATTATAAATGTATCACGTATGATACACAGTCCGTGATTCGTAAAGGTGTGTACATCATAAGGAAAATTATTTTCCATTATCGTTATTTTGTTATTTTCACTTATGATTTCTAATCGACTCATGTCCAACGATATGAAATGTGCATCAGAGAAGAGTTGGGGTGTACTGACACTTCCACCTCCAATGATAGGGGTGTCATGACTCTTCCACGACTCCGAGTCTCTACTTTTCACTAAAGCGGGTCACGTTGTGACATTCACCGTCTAAAGTCGAGACTTAGGTGTCACATTCGGGAGTGGGGGAGCGGGACCACGAACGAGAGTCTGACGAGAGAGACGTGGCCCGAGGGACGGAAATTGATGGAGTGACCTTGACCACCAAAGTTATAAGTCTTGGGACTGAAGATCAGGAGGTCATTAGAAAAATAAAAACAGTTGGTAGGAGTTGGTCGGTAAAGGTATGAGTCAATAATGGTCACCAGTGTTTGGAAGGTTTTAAGTCAAAGTATATAGGGCTAGAATTTAGAATAGGAGAAAAAGGGTCGAGTGAGAGAGACCATGGGTCTTAGGTGACTAAGAAACTATGGTGATAGTGGGGAAGTATAGGAGTGAAGGGAGAAATAAATTTAAGATACCAAGTTTTTTTTTTAAAGATACCAAGTTTACCCATTACTTGCCGGAGAAATGATTTACCACGACTTTTTTTTGTCTATAAGTGTACGTTTTCTTCCTTTAGTGTGGGGATAAAATGTGGTGAGCGTTTTTAATTGAGTTTTACCTAATTTCTGAGTGTACATTTTGAACTATGACGTTTTGAGGATCCTTCTTTTGTGTCCCTTTGTTGAGGAACTATGACCAGAGCCGTTACTGAAAAACCTACGCTGTGGTTTTCGTGTCCACTGTTTTCGTTTTTCTTTATTCGCGGTGATGTAGTTTTCTTTGTCGAAGACGTGTCGTTTCTTTGATGACTGTTGTACTTTCCCGTTGGATACCTTGTTTCCTTTATAAATGTTTTCTATAGAGACTATTCCCCAATTATAGTTTTTGTAAACTCCTTGACTATATTGAGTTGTCGTTTTTTGGGTTAAACAGGTGATCCATAGTGGAGTGTAGCCAATCTTACCGATAATAGCCTTTTTTGTTTTTGTTTTTTATTTTATTCATAACAGCTGTTTCGTCTCTTTTCCCTTGGGAACACGTGACATTTGACCATGTCGGTAATACCTTTTGTTATACTTTCAGGGAGTTTTTTAATTTTTATCTTAACGGTATACAGGGTCGTTAGGGGTAAAGATCCATATATACGTTTTTTTTTCTTTCTTTCTTTAGTGATAGAACTTCTCTATGGACATCAGGGTACAAATGACGTCGCAATAGGTGTTATTGGTTCTGTACTTTTGTTGTATTCTCAGTTAGTTGTCTACTTACCTGTTTCTTTGACACTGAACACAGAGACACACACATACACAGATATATATATGTGTGTGTATAAAGTATACCATATATATACATTATAAGGTTATATATATCCTTATATAACCGTATAATATATAAGACTTGTAAAATACCTCTTTGAACTTGTTTACAAAACCGGTTTGGTTATATATAATACATATACGTGTGCACCCACACACACGAATCAGTGAGTCAGCACAGGTTGAGAAACTCTGAGGTACCTGACATCGGGTGGTTCGAGGAGACAGGTGCCTTAAGAGATCCGTTCCTATTACCTCACCAACGGTAAAGGAGGAGGTCCCCTAGAAAGACTGACTTCCTAGTTTGGACACAGAGAATACAGAGAACGTAGCCGTCCACCTAAGAAATGGTGACCCGGTAGACCCTTCGAGACATACACATATATAACCTTATAATAAGTCGGTAATTTTTCTTCTGATAGGATGGTAAAAGTTGTTGTACCTATTTGGACTCCTATAATATAATTCACTTTATTCAGTCTGTCTCTTTCTGTTTATGACAATACCAGAGTAAATGTACATCTTAGACTTTCATTGTTTAAGTATCTTTCTGTCATCTGACAACCGACGGTCCCCAAGTCTCCATCCCTTTTACCCCTTTACAACCAGTTTCCCGTGTCTGAAAGTGAATATTCTACTTATTCAAGACCCCTAGATTGTCGTATCCCTGGTATCAATTGCTATAACATTTGAACTTTCAACGATTCTCATCTAGAATTTACAAGAGTAGAGTATATGTTTTTTCCATTGACACTCCATTACCGACAATGAGATGATACTATTAGTAGAATGTTATATATACATACAATTTAGTAGTACAACATATGAAACTTGAATGTACTACGATATAAGGTTAATATGTCGGTGTTTCGACCTTTTTTTTTAAGAGATCAGGTGACGACATTAATAAGAGAACGTGTGTTCGTTTTCAGTGAACAAGGAGAGAGGGAAGTAACATATTCAGATCGTTTTGGGTTGAAGATCGACTCAAGTTGAGAGACACGGATGAAGAAGGATACGGAGGGAATTCTGACGGACCGTTAGGATGAAAGAAAGTGATTAAGGAAAGTGAGAAGGTAAGAGACTCTACTGATTAAATATAGAAAAGGAGAGAGGAATCCGAAGGTTTTAGGGAAGGGGAAAGAGGTGAGAATCGATTACTGGAACGAAAGTTAGAGGTGATCTTTCTGTCTTCGTTGTCCTGGACCGAATTAGAGTTGTGGTTTGGTTGGTTGGGTGTACGTGAGAGAAGGTCAGGGGTGGGGTGAAGAGACGAGAGAGAATGTCGTTTTGAGGACCTTCCCAGTAGATATGAACTTCAGAGGTAAAGCAAAAGACGAGACACTAATCTAAAAGTAGGGGTTGTCATAGTTTTGATAAGATAAGTCAAAGGTCACTGGAGGTACAACGGTTGACGTTACCAGTCTTGTTGGGTTGGTTCGGCGAGAGTTTAAGGACTGGGTGTCTTTGACTGCTTTTGTTTACAAACAACTTAATTCAGTGATTGAAAACCCCAATGAACAATGTGTCATCACCTCTATATATACAAGGGGGTGGAGAGGTCGGTATATGTTTTCAGGAGAAGGAAGAGACCAGTAATTTGCTAAGTGAGCGAGTCTGGTTTCGGAATCTAGCTGGAACTGAGGTACAGGTTAGGATATCGTTTAAGACAACCAAAATGACCACAAGTTGTAAACTTACTTGTTTACTATTTCGACTGGTTGTTTCGTTAGAGATTCCACACTTTTTTAGTCTCGAAAGTCCTTCCAAAACAATACCTCCCTTTGACTCAATTACCTCCGTGACCCTCCTGTGTCTCTTTTCTTTCCTTCGATTTTCACTTGTTGTGAGACTTGATCCGTAATATGTACATAATGAAGTAAACTAGGACGTTAAGGTGCACCATCCATGTTGACAAATAGTGGTAAAATTATCGACTTCCGTGCCTGTCGTTTTCTGTTTCGATGTAGACTTGAGTCCGTTAGATTAAGTTCTTGTTTCTGAATTTGAATTCGGTAGGACGTAAGGTTCTGCCTTCTCGTAATACCCGACTTCAGTCAGACACCCTACCCCTTCATCTGTCGGTCTCTTCGGACCCAGGTGGATTTCCTCAAGACGGTTCCGAGTATCCTGAGTAGGAGGCTGAAGACAATGATTTGGTGTTTACCGTCCCTAAGCCCTGGAGTCTTACTGTCGGTGCATCTCATGAGAGGAGTTATGTGTCTCCGATTTTTCGGTCCTAAAGTCGGGTGGGACTGAGAATCATCGACCCCCTGGGAACCTTTCTGTGAACTGAAGAGACTCAGGATCAACGAAGTACACAGTCACTCAGTCAGTGTCGGGTGAACGGTCTTCCATCCCGAACCCGTACAGGTCGAGACCCTAAACTCCAGACCGGAGAAGGGGGGTTCAATGGTACGGCGAGACGGAGACTCGAGTGCCCTCAGTCAGTGTCGGGTAAACGGTCTGCCATGCCGAACCCGTACAGGTCGAGACCCTAAACTCTAGACCGGAGAAGGGGGGTTCAATGGTACTGCGAGACGGAGTCTCGAGTGCCCTTTCGGCAGGAATAGCTCAGCAAAGAATTTGTCCAACACAAGGTGTAGGTCGACGACGAGGGGTCGGTGTAGGTACCGTAGCTACGAGTCTAGACCTTCGTCCTCCAGTCCCATTTCCCGACACAGGATTCCCGTTCCCAAAACCTCTCATTCCCCTCGAACAAACCCCCGCCGTCACCTGATCCCATTCCTCCGAGAGGACCTCAGGTCAGGTCTTGGACTCCGACCTCGACACTTGGACCTTCGGTAGACTCTTGGGACCCCGAACGGTAAGGGTGGGTACCACTCCATGAGTGTCCGTGTTCCGTACACGCCTTTCTCGTGTAACTACAACTAGAAGTCAAATAGGGGGGCACTGAACAGGTGCATCTCAAGTCCTACGTGGACCCCGTCCTGATGGAATCATTCTAAAGTGGAGTTCGGAGAGAACGGGGTAAGGTTTTCGAGGATGGTGACATTACGGTTCGGGGCGGGTGAATGATCCGGGGCGGGGAATGGAGACACCACTCCATTATGACGTCGAGGCTGTCCTTGTTATTATCGTAGTCTTCCGGTGACTGTTACCAGTGACGTCCCGTCCCTCGCTCCCAGTCTTACCGGAGACAGGGAGAGGGAGACGGGGGCCGTCCGGCCTGTCCAAGGTCCGCTGGGCCGGTTGGAGGTCCTGTGGGGTGAGGGGCGCTGTGGCTGGGGCGGTGAGGGATGGGCACCGCGGGGGCGTCCAGAACTGGGCCTTCAGGAGGTCTCAGAACCCTATCCGTAGCTTGACGAAGTCGAAGGGGTCGCGGAGGTACCCCTGGTCGGCCTTTCCCCTTCGGTCGTCCGGGTGGGGCCGTCGGAGGGCGAAGGCCGGGCCTCGAACCCGGTGCGGGGGAGAAAGGCGTGCGTCCGCGTCGTTACGGGTGCGAACGACGCAAGAGTGAGTCCGGCGGGGCGGATGGACACGACGGTGAAGGAAACCGCCGACCTTCCCGAGGACGTTTCCTTGCCCGAGGGCGTTTCCTTGCCCGGGGGCGTTTCCTTGCCCGAGGGCGCCCCACCAACTCCCCCACTTCTTCATTCCCCAATCCAAAAGACACCTCGTCTCAGGCACCTTCTCCTGAGGTGGCCTATCTGTGTCATTATCGTCGTAAGCGAACGGAACACGGGCCTCTACGTGGAGCTCAAAGTGTAGTCTGAGGACCTTGTAGGATCTCGTCACCAAAAGTGTCACAGGAGTCACCCGTCGGAGTAATAGTAGACTTTAACCAATCCTTACGTTTGACAACACGGGACTGTGTTTGGACGACTAGTCTTTGAGAATCCTTACCGTGGGTCCGCTAAAGGACGTCAATGTCGAACTCTTAGTGGAGACATTTCAGCCACACCGAAAACATAGGTAACACCGGCACCTTTTCGATTCATTGAACGGGACACACACACACGACGAGTCATCACAGACTGCGAAACGATAGGGTATCTGATATCGAACGGTCCGAAAACATAGGTGACACCGGCACCTTTTCGATTCATTGAACGGCACACACACACACACACACACACACACACACACACACAACGAGTCATCACAGACTGAGAAACGATAGGGTATCTGATATCGACCGGTCCGAGGAGACAAGAACCCTAAGAGATCCGTTCTTATGACCTCACCCAACGGTAAGGGAAGAGGTCCCCTAGAAGGTTTGGGTCCCTATCTTGAGTCCAGAGGACGTAACGTCCGTCTGAGACGATAGACTCGGTGGTCCCTTTGGGTGAACCGGATCTACCATCCTTAATTACCGTCTCGGACTAAGGTTGGGTAAAGAAGACCTGGAGTTTCATGAGACCCTCGTTCTCGGAAACCCCAACTAAGATGGGTTTGTCGGAGAGTCACGAAAAAGAGTCGTACCGACCACCTTCACGGACCGAGTTTAGTAAAGTCATCGTAATCTGGTCTCGAAGACCCGAAGGGTGCACCAGGATCACCATTTCTTGGGTAGACGGTGACGTCCTCTACGTCCAAGTTAAGGACCCAACCCTTCTAAGGGACCTCATCCTATACGTTGGGCGAGGTTATAAGAATGGACTTTTTAAGGCACCTGACTCTTCGGACCACTCGATGTTAGGTATCTGAACGTTTTTCAGTCTGTGTTGACTCACTGTTTGTGTGTGTCTGGTCTTGAAACATTTCTCCCCAAATCCCTTGACACCTCTCAGGTATCTTCTTTCAATGACTATGTAACCCAGTCCCTTACGAAGGTCCTCTTTCTCTTCCCTGTGTTCGACCCAGGGAACACCGTCAGGTTGAGTCCTCTTCGGCTCAGGGGGAAAGACAGACGTGACGATCCTTCCCTTCTTCCTTTCCCGATTACGTATAATTAACTTTTGACTGTTGTACGGTTAATGACAATAGGTAAGATGTAGTCGGACCTCTTCCCTTACCGTTGGATGAGGTCATAAGAACTGACCTCTTAGGGTACCTGTCTCCTCGACTACTCGATGTCAGGTATCCCAACGTTTGTCTGTACTAACTCACTGACTCGTATGAGATGTAGTCTTGTCGAGACCTTCAGTCACGATAAAGTTTGGGGTAAAACATCTACTTTTTCGGTTCTCAACCTGACTGTAACGGGTTCCAACGTCCCCCTCAATTGTCCCGTTTCGACCCGAAGTTCCGGACTAAAAAGACTCAGGTCTCGGACCCAGAAAGGGTGTGTAATCGATGGTGGTGTGGTTCACGTTCTCTTCAGATAAAAGTCAATCTACGGGTACTTGTCACAACTGTCTTTAATAGGAGAGGAGAGACAGTGTACAGGGACGGTACGGGTAAGTATAAACTGAAGGTTCGGGAGGAAGGAGTCACCCCAAGGGGCGATTTTGTGTGAAGAGGTGAGGAAATTGTACATAAAGAGTTCGAAAAGAACAGAGGGGACAATACCTTATGGTACCACTCATTGTTTCTACACCAAGTATGAATGAGAACTCCTCAAAAGTCACCCCTCATCCTTCTTCATTTGTTGTTGTTTTACATACATACAATATTTTTGGTGACTTGACACGAGACTTTTACCAATGTTACCATTTAAAATACAATACACATAAAATGGTATTATTTTAAAAAAAACTTTTTTATTATTTCATTAATTGATGACTTATTTCCTCTTACACGGAACGTGACACTTCCTTTTTAGTCCCTTGACATTATCCCTGTCGTTTCACCTCTCTGAAAGACAAAATCCTTAAGATCTTCATCCATCAGGAAAGTATTTCAATAAGATCCGCTGGTACTGAGTCTTCAGTGTCCTCTGATTCTGTGACTGGTCAACCTTTGAAACGAGAACTGTTACAGTCCGAAGGGGAATTATGAAGGTCAGGAGGGGTAGTTCCACTCCAGGAAGCCGGTACCCTCGTGAACCTAGGACGTGTCCTCACGGAGTGAGACGTGTGACCCAACGTCCTTCTCCCCCAGGGAACAGTGTACATCTACATCGGATTCGGACTGGTCTCTTCCCCTTCCAAAGTCCGGGAAAGTAACCAAGTAAGACGGGTCAGTGTCGGAAGAAAGTGGAATGTACTCTGTGACTATTTACTTGAAAAGGAATTTAGTAACTCCTTTATTCATATAAACTCCCAAAGGGACCACCAGGTCCCCACTTCTTAGACGGGTGGCTACGTCTTCTGTACCCGACCCTTCTAGGGTGTGCGACGTCTCATTGATTCGGGTACGTGGTGTTGATGACTCGGACACGAGAGCTCGGGTCCTTGGTGTTGATTACTCGGGTACACGGTGTTGATGACTTCGGGTGCGTGAGACCTCAAGTACGAGGTGTTACCTTCTGCGTCGTTACTCTTCGGACACGTGGCGTCGATCTCTTATCGGGGAGAGTGGTGTTAATCTCTTTTCGGACTCGTCGTCGTTTCTGGGTCGTGTCGTTTTTGATTTATGATTATTTTAACAAGATTTTTCTTTATTCACATAATCCCTGAAAGAACTACCAGGCTACCGACTCTGAGACCCGAGGGTTAAATGCCCCGGACCCAAGTTAGGGACCAGTCTCCTTCAAGCTGTTTCACGTTGTTTCAAGTTTCTAGAGTACACGACGTTAATTCTGGTTCGTGTCGGTTTATTTACTTATCTATTTATATAAAAAATTTCGTTACTTTGACTTGTTTTGATAGTGTTGTTAGTGGAAGTCAAGTCAAGTCAAGTTAGTGAGTCAGCACAGGCTGAGACGCTGGGGTACTTAGTGTTGTGCGGTCCGGAGGGACAGGTAGTGGTTGAGGACCTCAAGTGAGTTTGAGTTATACGGTCGTTTAAACCTTTTGAGTCGTCACCGGTGTCCTGACCTTTCCCAGTCAAAAGTAAGGGTAGGGTTTCTTTCCGTTACGGTTTCTTACGAGTTTGATGGTGTGTTAACGTGAGTAGAGTGTACGATCATTTCATTACGAGGTTTAAGACGTTCGGTCCGAAGTCGTTATGCACTTGGTACTTGAAGGACTACAAGTTCGACCCAAATCTTTTCCGTCTCCTTGGCCTCTAGTTTAACGGTTGTAGACGACCTAGTACCTTTTTCGTTCTCTCAAGGTCTTTTTGTAGATAAAGACGAAATAACTGATACGGTTTCGGAAACTGACACACCTAGTGTTAGTTGACACCTTTTAAGACTTTCTCTACCCTTATGGTCTGGTGGACTGGACGGAGAACTCTTTAGACATACGTCCAGTCCTTCGTTGTCAATCTTGACCTGTACCTTGTTGTCCAACCAAGGTTTATCCTTTTTCTCATGCAGTTCCGACATATAACAGTGGGACGAATAAATTGAAGATACGTCTCATATAGTACTCTTTGCGACCTGACCTTCTTTGTGTTCGACCTTAGTTTTAACGGTCCTTTTTATAGTTATTGGAGTCTATACGTCTACTGTGGTGACAATACCGTCTTTAACTTCTCTTTAAGTTTTCGGAGAACTACTTTCACTTTCTCCTCTCACTTTCTCAACCGAATTTCGAGTTGTAAGTTTTTTACTTCTAGGTACCGTAGACCAGGACAGTGAAGTACCCTTTATCTACCCCTCTGTCACCTTTGTCACAGTCTGAAATAAAACCCCCCGAGGTTTTAGTCTACCCCCGACGTCTACCACTGACGTCGGTACTTTAATTTTCTACGAATGAGGAACCTTCTTTTCAATACTGGGTGGATCTATCGTATAAGTTTTCGTCTTTATAATGAAACGACTGATTCCAGGTAGATCAGTTCCGTAACCAAAAAGGACACCAGTACATACCTACACTCTCAACCTGACACTTCTTCCGACTCACGGCTTCTTAACTACGAAAACTTGACACCACAACCTCTTCTGAGAACTCTCAGGGAACCTGACGGTCCTCTAGGTTGGTCAGGTAAGACTTCCTATAGTCGGGACCCTAAAGAAACCTTCCTTACTACCACTTCGACTTTGAGGTTATGAAACCGGTGGAGTACGCTTCTCAACTGAGTAACCTTTTCTGAGACTACGACCCTCCCTAACCACCGTCCTCCTCTTCCCCTACTGTCTCCTACTCTACCGACCTACCGTAGTGACTGAGCTACCGGCACTCAGACTCACTTGAGATCCTCAACCACTACCTGTCCCTCCGGACCGCACGACGCTAAGTACCCCAGTGCTTCTCAGTCTGTGTTGACTCGTCGACTTGACTTGACTTACCGTTTGTTAGCTCCTTTTAGTTGTCATGTCGTTAGGACTCCAGTACTATGACCAACCCTGTTGATTGTCTGGTCATTCGGTCGGTTTTTAAAGTGTCTAGACCTTTCTTCTATCAATGACACCCAGAATTATTCCAAAGTGCGTAGTGACCACCAGACCTTCCGACGGGTGAACATGTTCGGATATGTGTACGAGTCCTCTCTGACCTCTCCCAAGATCTATAGGACAGTAGGCACCGACTTACACTCCATGCCTCGTACGTCTTTCAATTTCCCCTACTTAGACACTTGACGGATTTAACAGTCACACAAGAGGTTTGGTGTACCTCTAGGTAATCATTTCCCGTCTTCGAAATAATCGAGTTCTATAAATTCATATTGAATGTTGTTTAGTCACTGACCCGGTAATTTGATGTAACTTGGTTCCAGTGGGGATTGAGAAGTACTAGGACCCAATCCGTTTAGGTACTATGTTTCAGTACTAGGTATTTTATTTAACCTGAGGTGGTACTGATTTCGAAAACGCAAAGTTTTCTGTGATTCCCTTTTCAAACGTTTGGTACATACTATTACCTGAATATAGGTCTTATGTATCCTTGAGAATTTTCATCATTCTACTGTCATTTTACCGGTTTTCTAAACTTATCTATAAGTGGTTTCTTCTATATACTTATCGATCGATTATTCACGTACTTTTCTACGATCCGTAGTTAACAGTAATCTTTTTACGTTGAATTCTGGTATTACTCTATGGTAGAGTATGATCTTAGTCAAGTCAAGTCAAGTCAGCGAGTCAGTACAGGCTGAGACACTGGGGTACTTAGTGTCGTACGGTCCGGAGGGACAGGTAGTTGTTGAGGGCCTCAAGTGAGTTTGAGTGCAGGTAGCCCAACCACTACGGTAGGTTGGTAGAGTAGAAGACAACAGGGGAAGAGGAGGACGGGGTTAGGGAGGGTCGTAGTCTCAGAAAAGGTTACTCAGTTGAAAACGCACTCCACCGGTTTCATAACCTCAAAGTCGAAGTGGTAGTAAGGAAGGTTTCTTTAGGGTCCCAACTAGAGGAAGTCTTACCTGACCAACCTAGAGGACCGTCAGGTTCCCTGAGAGTTCTCAGAAGAGGTTGTGGTGTCAAGTTTTCGTAGTTAAGAAGTCGCGAGTCGGAAGAAGTGTCAGGTTGAGAGTGTAGGTATGTACTGGTGTCCTTTTTGGTTGTGGAACTGATCTGCCTGGAAACAACCGTTTCATTACAGAGACGAAAACTTATACGATAGATCCACCCAGTATTGAAAAGAAGGTTCCTCATTCGTAAAAATTAAAGTACCGACGTTAGTGATAGACGTCACTAAAACCTCGGGGGGTTTTATTTCAGACTGTGACAAAGGTGACAGAGGGGTAGATAAAGGGTACTTGACTACCCTGGTCTACGGTACTAGAGTCAAAAGACTTACAACTCGAAATTCGGTTGAAAAAATGAGAGGAGAAAGTGAAAGTAGTTCTCCGAAAACTCAAGGAGAAGTGAAAGACAGAATTCCCACCACAGTAGACGTATAGACTCCAATAACTATAAAAAGGACCGTTAGAACTAAGGTCAAACACGGAAGAGGTCGGGTCGTAAAGAGTACTACATGAGACGTATATTCCATTTGTTCGCCCACTGTTATATTTCGAAACTGCATGAGGAAAAGGATAAACCTTGGTTAGACAACAAGGTACAGGTCAAGATTGACAACGAAGGACTGGACGTATATCCAAAGAGTTCTCCGTCCAGCCCACCAGACCATAAGGATAGAGAAAGTCTTAAAAGGTGTCAACTAACACTAGGTATGTCAGTTTGCGAAACCGTATCAGTTATTTCGTCTTTATCTACAAAAAGACCTTGAGAGAACGAAAAAGGTACTAGGTCGCCTACAACCGTTAAACTAGAGACCAAGGAGACGGGAAAGATTTTGGTCGAACTTGTAGTCCTTCAAGTGCCAAGTGCATAACGACTTCGGACCGAACGTCTTAAACCTCGTAATGAAATGATCTCACACTCTACTCATGTTGACACACCATCACACTCGTAAGAAACCGTAACGGAAAGAAACCCTACCCTTACTTTTGACTGGAAAAGGTCAGGACACCGGTGACGACTCAAAAGGTTTAAACGACCGTATACCTCATGTCGTGAAAGTGTCGTCGTAGAAAATCCTAAACTTTATCGAGTTGACCTTAAGGTAGCGGAGGTGATCGAAACAAGCATCAATACGAAAGATTCCGGGTAAACTGAAGTGTAAGGTCCTACAGACCGAGATCCACTCACTAGTGTGGGAGCACTAATAGAACCAGTACTTCTAGAAAAAACATGTCAAGAAGACACATAAGAACGGTGGAGAAGAATCATAGAAGACGAAGATAATCCAGGTATGGTAAAGACAGGAAATAACTCGGGTAGAAACGTACTTTACAAGGGAACCATAGAGATTACAAGAACTTCTTTGGAGATCAGAAAGGGTAAGACAACAAAAGGAGATAAAGAAACGTAACTAGCGACTCCTTCCGAAAGAATAGAGAGGAACGATAAGGAACCTAGAGACGTAAGTCTACGAATATAGAAAGGAAAAGAGGAAACCAAAAACGAAGAGAAGAAAACTGTCGATAAACATTCCGGAGGGTTCTGTCGGTAAAACGAAAAAAAGTTAAGAAAGGGAACACCTACCAGAACTAAGGATAGAAGACATGTTACAGTGCTTGGAGGCAGGTATCAAGTAGTCCGTGAGATAGTCTAGATCCAGGAATTTAGATAAAGAGTGAAGGTGACATGTTAGTAATCTCTAAACTAAATCTAGTATGGACTTACCAAATCACCAAAAGAGATGAAAGAAGTTTAATTCAGATTTAGACTGTTATTCCTCAAGTACTAGACTCGGTGTCAGTCGAGGGTCAGAATAAAAATGACTGATATATCTCGAAGAGGTAGAAACCGACGTTTCTTATATTAGTTAGACTAAACCCACAACTGGTAGACCACTACAGGTACACATCTGAGAGGTGATCTTATCGATGTTAGTTTGTCTGTCTGTTTTGGTTTACAGTAACTCTTACACCTTTTTAACGTTGGAAGTATGTAACGACTACTATTCACATTTTACCACGACGGTGAAACCTTTTATGAAACTTTCTAAAAAGAACTGAATTTATATTTACGTACATATTTGGTTGTTAAGGATCGACAGATGGGTTCTCTTTACTTTTACTTACAAGGACGTTTTTGAACATTTGTTTACAAGTATCCTCGTAATAAATATTATCGGTTTTTCACCTTTGTTAAGTTTACAGGTAGTAGACCACTCACCCATTTGTGTTTCACTAGATAGGTGTGTCACCTTATGATGAGTTGTCGTCCTTAATTGAGGACTACGTACTATGTTATATTTGAAATTTTTATAATACGACTCCTTTTCTTTAGTCTATACTCTTTGACGTATAACATAATAAGGTAAATATTTGTTCCGTTTAGAAATCTCTTTCACCCAATCACCATCGGACCTTACTCCTCACCGAAACTGACGTCTACGTTTACCCCTAAAGACTACTTTTACAGGATTTTGACCCAACACCACTACGAATATGTCGACATATGTAAATAACTTAATATGTGAATTTTACGCACTTAAAATACCGTACACTTAACACGGAACTATTTTAACGATTTTGCGTTTTGGTTTCGATTACAAAGTCCTACAAAAATTTTCCAATATAAATCGATCCCGACCTATTCTTCCCTTACCCCTTACTGACGAATTACCCATACCCCAAAGGTAAACCCTATTACGCATACAAGACCTTAATCCATCACCACTACCGACGTAATACCACACTTACAGGATTTACAGTAACTAAATAACATGAAATTTTACCAAATTCACCATTCAAAAACTCACAAAATGTTGTTTTTATAATACAATCAAGTACATTCACTTTGTGGTTATTTCGAATGATACGTAGCAAAAGATCTACTAAGAAATTTTGGAAAAATAAAATTTTATCCATATCCGTATGTTTTTTAATGTTTTTATCATTTTTCTCTAAGGCACATGGGTAGTGGGTCAAAGAGACCTACCATAGTAGAATGTAATATGTTTGGTCCCTTAACTGTAACTGTGTTAATTAATCAGACGTCAGTCAAGTCAGTGAGTCAGTATAGGTCGAGAAACGCTGGGGTATCCGACGTGGTGAGGTCCGAAGAGACAGGTAGTGGTTTAAGGTCTCGAACGAGTTTGAGTATAGGTAGCTCAACCACCACGGTAGGTTGGTAGAGTAGGAGACAGCAGGGGAAGAGGAGGACGGAAGTTAGAAGGGGTCGTAGTCTCAGAAAAGATTACTCAGTCAAGAAAAGTAGTTCACCGGTTTCATAACCTCAAAGTCGAAGTCATAGTCAGCAGGTTACATATAAGTCCTGACTAAAGGAAATCCTAATTGACCAAATTAGAAGAACGTCAAGTTCCCTGAGAGTTCTCAGAAGAGGTTGTGACGTCAAGTTTTCGTAGTTAATCAGATGTCTGGAATGAGTTTAAAAAACCACTAAAAAAAAAAAAAAACCAACGGCATAAACCGTATACCCTAGATCAAGAGGCTGGTTCCTAGCTTGGGTATTAGGGACGTCACCTTAGAACCTCGGAATTGGTGACCTGACGGTCGTTTTAGGGGACCACTTAAAAAATTTCGATATTTTATGAGTGACGTCTAAAAGTGATCAATACTGTTGACAAAAGGACAAGAGTAAGGTACCTTCTTTTGTAAAACTAAAAAACTTCTTTACTAAAGACTGGGGTGGGAAATAATTTTTGGAATTTTTGTTGAATCAAAAAGTAAAACAAAAAATTGTAGAAGGTGGTCGGTCCCAACTTAATTCCCTCACTATGACCTCTACTCCTTCCAACAAACCTCTGTCTTTGTTTTCCTAATTTTTACCTAAACCTTTAGCACCCTCTCCCTCCTCAGCTCCTATCGTATACCCAAAGACCGACGTCGTTCTCCACTCACCTCCTCGTGAACGACTCTAAGTCCTCAGAACCCTTCCCAAACCAAATTTTCCTCGTTGTACTCAGGTCAGAGCCCGAACAGGCCCAACTGCCCAGAGACTCTGCTGATTCAGTTGCACGCTGTCTGACGACCCAAACCCCCAGATCTCTTGTCTTCACTTCAGACTCGGCTTCAACTCGTTAACGTCTCCCGGCAGCGTGTATTTGTCACGAACTCAAGGGGACAGGTGAGACAAGGACATAGGGTATTTATGAATATTTTTCTAATTCAGCATCCCTAAGTCTTCACCTTTTCCACTAGTGTCCTGAAGGGACTGCCAGGTCACGAATTCCTGGGTGGAAGGTCACGTCCCCTGCACTAGACTAGGGACCGACCCTTTGATTCTAGAGTGCACGGTACCCCCGTTATTCGGGCGAACAGTGTTGATGACTTGGACACACGAGACCTCGGGTGCACGGTGTTGATCTGTCCTCGGGTGTGTGGTATTATTTTCTAAGGCACACTGTGTTGATTCTGGGCTCCGTCGGTTTTTTTTTTTTTTTTATATATATATATACATATATTTACGTTTCCAGTCAGGGACAGATACACCTAGAACGTGAGTTCCGTTCGTCGAACTCACACTGTCCTATCCCACCACCGAAACACGGATTTCCTCCCTCCAGTGTTACACATGAAACACTACTCTAGACATTATATGGGGAACCGTCCCTCCTGGGGTGACTCTCGAGTTGGAGGAAGACACCCTTCCTAGCCCCCGTGTGGTATACAATGGAGAGACGGGAGTGTGGAAGGTAGGGTCTGGGTCCACCTCCCGGGAAACCCCTATTCGTTTACCTGTCTCTTCACCCTCTACTCCCGAACCGTCCTCCACACCACACCTCCAGACCCCTCGGTGCCTCCGGGTGTCCTGTCTCTCCACCCCCCGACAGATACTGGAGTCCAGGAGTGGGGAGGGTCAGGGTCCATCTCCTTGGTCAACCGGCGGACGGTGACCTCGGTAGTGGACCCGGTCTGTCCTCCGTGACCACCGTCTAAAAACAGGACACGTAGAAGACCTACGAGGAGAACACCGACTACTGGGGGACGGACTTAGACTTCTGACTGAGTCGTGGGGTCCTCTTTACCTACCTGCCCCGTGGTGTCGTAACGTCGACGGGAACCAAGTTTAAGACCGTTACACCGACGGGCGGGCCCTCAGAGTTGGTGAGACAGACGGTGGTGTGTCGACCTCTCGCGACCAAACTACGTCCGATACTCTTCTACTCCCCCAGGGACTACCCTCTTCGTCTCAGGTGCGCGGGACCACGACACGAGACCACCAGCCAGTCACCAGTTGTGACCCCGCAGGGTAGGGCAGGAAGGGGCCCGTGTCCAGTGGAGGGTGAAAGACAGGGTTTGGGGACGGGAGCCGGGGCTGAATCTCACGGAGGGTGGAAGTGTCGAAGTTGAGGGCTAGAGGGTTACCTCCAGAGTGGGTGAGTCTAGACGAAGGAAAGGAGGTCCTCGGCTATGGACCCAGAACCGGGGGGTAGAGGAGGGAGGACAACAAAAGTCCTGGACTTGCGTCGTTCGCTCGACCCGTCTCACACCTTCTTCGACGAGTTCCACTAAGGGGCTGGGAGTCACTCGGTAAAACTAGAGAAGACACCCTGAACACGGGACTACCCCTTAAGTTTCTAGAACGTCCGACGGTCAGAGTCGTTGTTGCAGTTGGCTGGGTTGTACCAGAGGTCCACCCGGAGCTTCTCTCCCGTCCCCTGACCTGCCGGTCTGGACGGGGGTCTCAAGAAAATCAAAGATGAGAGAAAGAGTCTTACTTGGTCCAGGGACAAGTCCCGTAACTCTACGACCCCTTGGTTTGGTGCTCTACGAGGCAGAGGGTGTCCTTACGGTCCCCGGTCGCAAGAACCTCCGTCCACGACGACGACGAGGACGTCGAGAAACTAGAACGCACCTGAAGTCTACGAGACTCACTCCTCTACCACCAGACCCTTGGGTCTGTAAGAATCATACCGTCCATTCCTCTCCCGTGACATCGTCTACTGTCTCCCCGGAGATTCCTCTGAGAGATGACCGAATGACCCGTGTGGACGGTCTGGAAGGGTCCAGAGTCCCCGACGACTTTGGGGAGGTGAAGGATTAAGAAGGAATCTAAAAACTTCCACCAGGTCAAGGGATCGTCTTACCTTCTATCTTTTCTGGTCCATTCCCAAGCTGTCCACCCTTCTACACCAACACCCAGCGACACCTGACCCTGGGTCCAACCGGTGGAGGGGAAGGAGAGGTTCAGGATCGCTAGTCGGGGTGGAAGGAGGTCATGTTGACCCCGTGAGAGGTAGAACCCCCGAGTACCGAGACAAGACATGGAACGTATGGACACTGAGTCAATTTCTAAGAACAGGAAAGGAGTGAATTTTGAAAAGGGACGACCACCAGGTCACGAATTCTGGGGTGTGAAAGTTACGTCCCCTACGTCCAAACTAGAGATCAGTCCCTTGATTCTAGGATGTACGAAACACCACACCGGTTTTTTAATTTTTTCGTTTTGTTTCACGTCTCAGATTTTCAAAGACGGATCGAAGGTTCTGGGACACACCAGACTGGGGAGCGGAGGGGAGTAGAGAGGGTCCGAGTGTGGTGCCCAAAGAGTCATCGGGTGTGCGCGGTAGACGGAGTACGGAAAAGTGTGCGACGAGGGAGATGGACCCTACGGGAGGAGAACAGAGGGGTTTCTTGGAAGAGAAGGAGGTCATGCTACTCTTAGCATACTACGAGAAAAGGCCCCAGACCCCAGACCCGAGTGTGACACACGAGTCTGAGACAGAGGGGACCTCTTCCACTCGAGGTAAGAGGATCAAAGTCCTCCGTCGACCAGTGGGGACTACAACTTACTTCCCGCCACCCTACTTCTGTCCTAAGTCGGACGACTGCGTATGTAGGGAGAGATTAGGTGATCCTAAGGGCGAAACCTAGACCTAGTCTTTTCGTTTCCTCCACCAGGGGAATGACCCTCCTACAATTAGTCTGGTTGTCTCTAAGACAGGTACGAGTCGTTCTTCGTCTTTACCTCCAGTCGATCTCACGTGTTCGAGTGGTAAGTGTGTTCAGGTGTGTTCAGGAACAGGAAACCCGGATTTACGTTCCCTCAGAACCGCAACGCCGTCCTGAGACCCCTGTAAGTCCCTATTTCCCGTTCTCCTTTAACGTAACACTAGTCAGACCATGACTTATTTTAGGACCGGACTAAGAGGAGGTAAGCTCCTGTCACAACCCCTCCTTCCCGGGGTGAACTGAAAGTATCGAGTCCCTGTTATAAACGTAATTAAAGATACGGACCAGGGGACCTAGTACGTCCACCACATTTAAATCTCGGTCGAGGTACGGTTCACGTCTGAGTCTGACTCAGAGGTCTCTTCAAGTAAAGGGTAATCTGTTTTTCTAACAAAACCCCGGGTCGAAAAGTGATTTCTAAGTCGAGAAACTCCAAGGGTCACAAAACACCCCCAGAGACAAGACTAAGAGCCGGAGGGGATCCTAGTTCCAGGAGACGGACGTACTCGTAATGTGAAGATTCAAAGACCCGTTGGGGAATTCGTAGACTTCGTGCGGGGGTATGGCAAGAAGTCAAGAGAAGAGTAAAGACCGTAGATCCTTGAAGGACAAAAGAAAATTGGAGACGAGACGTAAATTTTATGAAAAATAATTTGTTATATCTATATATACGAACGTTTTAATGGTTAATTGAGTCCTTTCTATTTGTTCTGTGAACTCACCATCGACGGAGACCCCTTCTCTGCCCCATCCTCCCCTCGTTCTTTCCCTGTCTTAGGAAGAAAAGTGACAAATTTGGAAAATCTGATACGTGGTGTCTGGGTATAGTATGTAAGTTATTATTTATATTAAAATTTTTCAATTTTGACACAAAACTGGTCGTCTAACCTAAAAATAACATCCTTTAAAAATCCAATAGAAAATGAAGTAATTAAAGGATCTAGACCTCATTTTTGATTCAGAAATATCGAGAAGACGTCAAGGTACTTGACCCACTGATACACTATTCCCGTCACTCAAGATACCCGTCGTCGAGCCACGGAGTAAGGATCCCTTTTATTGGACCGTCAAGTAGTCTTTCAATTTGTATCTTAATGGTATACTCGGTCGTTAAGGTGAGAATCCATCCAGGGGCTCTCTTTACTTTTGTACAGACGGGTCTTTGAGCTTGGGTTTACAGATATCGTCATAATAAGTACTATCGGTTTTCCACCTTTGTTAGGTTTACAGAGAGTTTACCACTTATCTGTTTGACACCGTACAGGTATGTCACCTGATAATAAATCGATAATTTTCCCCCGTCTCATAATTGTGTACGATTTGAACCTTCTTGGAGTTTTCGTACTATTCATTTTCTTCGACTGTATCCTCCCTTCCCCTGTCCTGTGTGGAAAATTTTCTTACTGTATCGGTAACTTCCATGTTATATTTAACCAATCTTGGTTGATCCAGGTTCTTCCACCTTCTAAGTTGAAGGTCACCTAGAACTCGGAGTAATATATGAGTAACATTATGTAGTTGTAAACGATTCACTGTGGTGGATGTCCGTGGTACTGTCAAGATTGGTATTTCCCGGTTTTTCACTCGTCACCGGACTTAGGACCTTTAAAGACACGGAAGGGGTTTTATCGACCTTGCTCGGAGGGAGAACAATCGGATACTCGAATGGATCGGACATTTTTGTAAAGTGTAAGACAGATACTTTACACATTGGAGGGTCCCAAAACGGAAGACTCTACCGAGTGTGAGATAGGTATCTCTCACAGTCTAGTCAAGTCAGTGAGTCAGCACAGGCTGAGAAACGTTGGGGTACTTAGCATTGTGTGGTGCGGAGGGACAAGTAGTGGTAGAGGACCTCAAGTGAGTCTGAGTGCTGGTAGCTCAGGCACTACGGTAGGTCGGTAGAGTAGGAGCCAGCAGGGGAAGAGGAGGACGGGGGTTAGGGAGGGTCGTAGTCTCAGAAGAGGTTACTCAGTTGAGAAGCGTACTCCACCGGTTTCATGACCTCAAAGTCGAAGTGGTAGTAAGGAAGGTTTCTTTAGGGTCCCGACTAGAGGAAGTCTTACCTAACCAACCTAGAGGAACGTCAGGTTCCCTGAGAGTTCTCAGAAGAGGTTGTGCTTGTTTATTTAGATGAAGAATGAATAGTGCTACGGAGAATGACTTAAGGAAGCCGTGACTCTGTATTTCTCGGACTCCAAGTAATTCAGGACTCTGGTTCACACACCAAAGTTAATTTTCCGTCAACATTTCGTCTTTGATTGTGTTACGACATTTCGTTAATCCGAGGTTAATTTTATTTATTCATTTATTTTCCGTCACCTAAGCTCCCTTAGGGACCACTAGGTACCACTCCTGACCTACGAAAGTGACGACTCCCGGGCCCAAATCAGGGATCGACCCCTTGATTTTAGGGTGGTCAGTACACCATACCGTTTATTTTGTTGTTGTTGTTTTTTTTGTTTTTTTGGTGGTGCCTAAAGAGACCACCAAGTCACCAATCCTGAGGTACGAAGGTTGCGTCCCCCTCATCCAAAGTAGGGGCCAGACCCTTCAGTATAGGGTATACGGTACACCATCGTGGTAGAGGGGGGTTGGACTTAACACCGACCCAAGCTTAGGGTAAACTCAACACGTCAAAGTTTCTGTCTGTGTTTTCCAGTGTATAACATACTAAGTAAAACACACTACATGGGTGCTACCCGTTTAAGAATCTTCGTCTTTTGTCTACGTACCAATGGTCCCCAACCCCCCCCGCCCATCCCTCTTGTCACTCGCTAATAAACTAACCACACCACACAAAAATACCCCACAACTTACTTTTTCAGAACTTTCATCTCCCTCGACTACCGAAGTACTGTGACTTATGTGATTTACGGCGTCTTTACACAAGAATTTACCGAGTCACATACACTACACTTAAAGTGGAGTTGTTCTTTTCGTCAACGTGCTTTTGTATACTAATATAGGTATTGAAATTTTTTGTGTGTTTTAATTTATTATACAACAAATCAATATGTATCTAAAAAATTTTAAAACCGACATGACCCAGAAACAACGACGCGTCCATGCCCGACGAGAGAACAACGGCACGTACCCACAAAGTAACGACACCGAAGAGAACAGCGTCTCGTAACCGAAATCCCACCCTAAGTCATGAAGTCGAACTCCCGGGGTCTCGTACCTGAATCAACGGGGAACCCCACACCCTAGAAGGACCTGGTCCCTAGCTTAGACATGGGGGATATAACCGTCCACCTAAGAATTTGTGACCTGATGATCCCTTCAGGAACAATATATATCTACAACGTTTTTCTTTTTCGGTTGCCTTACTTTTTGTGTTTTAAGGACCACCATAATGGTAGACCACCCCCTTTTCCTCGTGGGTCACAGAAGTTACCATAATTACAAGAAAAATTTTTTTAAAAATAACCTCATATCAACTAAATGTTAACTGAATGAATATACAATCAAAGACGACATGTCGTTTCGCTTAGTCAATATGTTTATGTGTATAGGTGAGAAAAAATCAAAGAAAACCTTACCTACCGACCTCAACAACCTCCGATTCGGAGAGAGAGACACATTAGAAAGTGGCGTCTGAAGAAGTTACTACCGCCTCCATAATATTCTCACCTTTGACGTTCCGACTCCGACCTGTAGTGTGTCACAGGGAATGTGTCATAAGGTGACCAATCCAGTTCAGTATGTTACTGAGGTCTAAGTTCTTCGCCCCTTTACCTGAGGATAAAGATTTCCTTCCTCGGTTTTTCTTAAACACCGGCATGAATTTGATAGTAGCACAGGGTGTCGCAGTTCCCAAGATAAAACAATAGGAACCGGTAAGGACCTTCTCAGTAACCGATGTAGAACAGAGGGAACCAAATCGGAGTGGGACCAAGAGATCGAAAGTGTAGATAAGATATTTCAAGAACTATAAATTAGTCATTTAACAGAAAGACCAATTCAAATGGTGTCAGACAAAGACTCTGGTTCTTAAGGTTGACGATCAATTTTTCCTAGTTTTTTTAGTATGAGAGTAGTTGTCATTACTTCCCATCTTCTACTATCTTGTAAGAAAAACCAAAAACGAAATTGGATGTGAGGAAATATGGGTTTGATAGTTAGTTTGGGTTCCCGTAACATAATCAAAGGATCCCAACGGTATTGTTTAATGGTGATTGATCCATTAAATTTCCCCGAAGGGTCCACTGAGTCACCATTTCTTGGGCGGACGGCTACGTCCTTTGTACTCTACAACCAAACCAGGGACCTAGTCCTTCTAGCGAACCTTTTCCTTTACGTTGGACGAGGTCAAAAGAACGGACCTTTTAGAGTACCTGTCTCCTCGGACCGTCCGACGTCAGGTACGTACGTACAAATCAACGAAGCCAACACAGATCGAGAAACGCTGGGATACCTGACATCGGACGGTCCGAGGAGACGAGTACCCTAAGAGGTCCGTTCTTATGACTTCACCCAACGATACGGGAGGAGGTCCCCTAGAAGGGTTGGGTCCCTAGTTTGGGTGCAGAGAATACAGAAGACGTAACCGTCCGTCCGAGAGATGGTGATCGCGGTGGACTCTTCGGGCCCAATGTCAGGTACCCCAACGTTTTCTCAGCCTGTGCTGAATCGCTGATTCGTTGTTGTTGACCATCGAATCTGTTGTCTTTCAATAAGAGAATGTCGAGACCTCCGATCTTCAGGTTGAAGTCCAACTACGGGAAACCCCTTAGACTCCCTCTTAGACAGGGTACGGAGAGAGGATCGAAGACCACCAACGATCGTTAAGAATGGTAAAACCAGAACATCTGTGTGTGTCGTTAGATGAGAGACGGAGGTAGAAGTGCACCGTGCGAGGGGGACACAGAAGAGAAGGATGTAAAAGGGAAAAAGTATTCCTGTGGTCAGTAACCTAATCCCGGGAAGGATTTGGTCTCTTGAGTGAAATTGGACGTTACTGGGTTAAAGGTTTGTTCCAGTGTAAGTGACCATGGTCTCCAGGTCTGGACTTCGATTAAAAAACCTCCCCCTGTGTTACGATGAGTGTTATCCGTCTTATTAATGAAAAGATCTGTATGTTTCTAAATCTTTAAAGTAAAGAACGTATCGAAAAAAGGATCCCTTAAAATTACTTACGATTCTCCTTTCATCAGGATCAAATGATCTAATATATCCTTTGTTACGAATGGATCAACGTTATAATATTTGTGACTCTTGTCTCTAAACTGAAAGTCTTAGTCGGATATTAGGAGACGGTAAGTCATACCGCCTACTCGTTCACTTTGCATAGATCACATTCACTCTTTAACTTTAAAATTAAATTAATTAATAAAACCCCCCGACACCGTGTGTCGTACACCCTAGAATCAAGGGACTGGTCCCTAGCTTGGGTACGGGGGACGTCACCTTCATACTCCGGAATTGCCGACCTGGTGGTCCCTTAAAGATTGAAATCTCTGAAAGGGGGACTGGAACCCCTAATTCTGAGGTACGAAGGTGGTGTCCTCGACACTTAAGCTAAGGGACCAACCCCTTACTTCTAGGGTTTACACCGTACCATTCCGGTTTTTTCTTTATGTTGTTTTTTAATTAAAATTTGTTGGATTTTAAATTCTACTTACGTTAAGTTAAAAACCTTGTGAAGGTTCATATGAACAAAATTGGCCTCATACGTCTAGATGAAAAGTCTAACATTTTAAAAAAGTTTATCTAGTACATAAAAACTACTTTTGACTTACAAGTCTAAATCTATATGACACTTATGACACTCACATTTTACGTTAAGAATAAATCTTCTGAATCAAAGTTATTTCTTACGTTTTAAAATTATAAAATATAGCCCTTGTACGACTTTACTATTATACATCTGTATGACCAAATTTATATAGTAAGTTTAAATAAAGGAGGTGAAGGAAAATAAAAAAAAATAATTTGATGCCGGTGATCTTTTAATATGTACACCGAACTTATAAAGAAAACCTACCGTAACGATATTTGTTTCGTACACTTTTCATTACTATGTCGTCTAACGAATGTGTTGTCTTAGACTTGCAATAGGAACTACTACATTTCAAAGTGTACGGTTACAACCCTTCATGTTTGTCCTTTTTTAACCGCTTATCTTCATATGTCTGTACCCCGAAGGGACCAACAGGGCACCGATTCTGAAATGCAAGGATTACGTCCTTCGGACCCAAGTTAGGGACCAGTCCCTTGACCTAGGGTGTATGACGTTGATTCTGGACCGTGTCCCTTTATTTATTTATTCGTGAATTTTCTCTCTTCACATGTCTGTGTTATAGGAGTAGAGTCTCTTGTTCCGAAATTCTTTGGAACAGAACTTTACTGTCTT
Organism: Capra ibex; assembly: GCA_006410555.1. NCBI lineage: Eukaryota > Metazoa > Chordata > Mammalia > Artiodactyla > Bovidae > Capra > Capra ibex. The sequence goes on along the minus strand of SJYO01000233.1, from coordinate 2,106,934 downwards.
ACTCTTTGTTTCTCAGGTTACACATTTCAGTGCTTCACTCGTCCACCAATAATGATTTGTATTACTATACTAATATATGTCGTCCATCAGACATACATTATAGTACTATGCCAATACATTCGTATAATAAATCTATATACCTTTGTTTACCGGCTTCTTATCAATCTTCTCCTCCGGAGACTCCACCCCGGAGTCCCATTCCTCAGTCCCTCCGACCCTCCGACGACGAGGTGTAATTTTCAGAAAGACTTAAGACGCTAAAAAAACCCTTTTTCAAAAGTCTATGAATCGAACCATTGTTGGAATTTCCTTTTTTTTTTTTTTTCTTTAAGTTGAGGACTCTCCAAAGTTCCCCACTGATGTGGTTTATAAGTGAAAACAGTTTTACCATTTAAGACTGGTTTTTTTTCAGGGTCCGGAAGGGACCACCGAGTCTGCCATCTTAGACGGACGTAACGTCCTCTGGGTCAAAGTTAGGGACCCAACCCTTCTAGGGAGACCTCTTCCCTTGTCGATGGGTGATGTCATAAGAACGGAGGGTACCTGTCTCCTCGGACCACCCGATGTCAGGTACCCAAGTCTTTCTCAACCTGTGCTGACTCACTGATTGTGTGTGTGTTCGCCAGGGTTTACCGGGGAAGAAACGGAAGACGTAGAGGACAAGGAGGTGTCGTCTGAACCGTGTACCGGTGACGAGGGAGTGGGAGGACAGGGGAACTCGAATTTAGGCATGGAGGAAACAGTCGGACTGAGATCCGACTTACGGTTTCACACACAACCACCCCCACCTCGCTAACAGTTCTCCGGACATGTCTCCTCCAGTGTTACGTGAGAGACATTACTCCGGGGTCTATATAGACCCGGTCACACTTTCTGGAGTGCCCTGTGGTCAGAGGGACCCTCTGGTGGCCCGAGTGGTCAACTGTGGAGAAGACAGGAAAGACGGAGATGGGGTCCGGAACCGTCCCAAGGAAGGTCACGAATCGTCCACCGACTCCTCCACTCTCCATTCCACAACCCTCCCACACACCACACTTCCCGACCTCTTCCTTACCTTCGAAGATCCTGTTCCCTGCGACCCCTACAGACTACTGGGGTCGGGAAGGAGGAAGGGTCATGTACCACAGTGTCGGTTAGATGACGGACGACCCCGTGGTCGCAGACCCGGTCTCTACTCCCAAGTTATAGACTTCGACGTAGACGACCGGTGGACACACGAATGGAACACCGACTTCCAGAAGGAAGACCTGGTCTTCAGATCGGTCTTACTGGAAGAATTCTACGGGTCTTTATCGAGTTTCTGGACGCTCACGGGGGTCTTGAGAAATTCTTTCACATAGACAAGTAGACTCCAGGTACTCATGAGGTGGACGGAGCCGTAAGGACCTCTCGGACAGACCGAACTGCTTGTGAAACTCTACCTGCAACTCGGGGACTATTCCAGTCTTCACGGGTACAGGAGACTACAAAACGACAACACCAACCAGTCACGTGTAAGAACCAGAGACAGGTCAGGGGCGGGCGTTGGGGTCCGGGGCCGGTATAGAGGGAGGTACCGGGATCCGAGATGGAAGATAGCCACCACCCTCGGACCCTTTTCGGGGATATATAGAGGGAGGACGTAAGGATACTTGAAATCCCGTACCTCAGTCTCCTCAGACCCTTAGTCTTAGTCATCGGTGGACTTCCCGGAAGGTGTGTGGGTGATCTGGCACACCCCACGACCTGAACACGTCCCCAACCTTTGAGTTTCAAGGATACCCCGAGACCGAAACCGGATTTCTAACTGGTTGTACTACACCAGGAGTCCACTCACGTCCCACTTTCCACCTCTGGTCCTTCCAGTGCTGTTTAGGAGGAGGAGGGGTTTTGCAGATAGGAAGAAAAGAAAGGTCCTACTTGGTCCGCGGACAGGTTCCGAAACTCCGCCTGCACCCTTTTTCCTGGTGACACGCGTAATGCATGGGGTTCTATCTGTCGGGAATCCTAGGACCACGGCTCGACGACGATGAAGGAGACTTAAGTAGACCAGACTTCACCCAGTACCTGTATCACGTCTTTCTGTCGTAGTAAGTCTTCCGTCTTTTAGGACCCATACCACCACCTCCCATCCTGTAACATTCCTCCTGTCACCCTTGAGGCCTCTCTGGGGACGATAGATAGTCCCGTGGGAGGTCCGAATGGATTCAAACCCCTGCCGACACAGTTTACTACGACTTTGAGGGGGTGGAGTTAGAACAAAATCTAAAGTCTATCAGGTTCAGTGGGCACCTCAATTACTTTTCTTTCTGTTCCACTCCCTGGGTCCTCCCTTTTCCCCTTCCTTATTTTACGTCACCCAGCCCAACCCGCCGGTGACCTACCTGTAGTCCAGTGGTGGGAGGAGGTAAAGGGGTCCAGAGTCACTAGTCGGACTCGAAGGAGGTCATGCACGTCGTCTCTACCGACCCTTTTGTACCAGTGAAAGGCAGAGACCCCAAGTATTGAGACAACATACGGAACGTGTGGACACTGGTCCATTCTGTGCCAGACGTTGAGTATCTTGAAGTCGGGAAACGGTGATTTTCACAGACAAAAGGATCCCGGAAGTCCAATTCAGGTTTCAACAGACCGACTAAAAGTCCTAGGACGCCCCAGACTGGGAAGGTGACGGGAGTAGAGATGGTCGTGAGAGATGCCCGAAGAGCCAAGGGGTTTGACGGTAGACAACCCGGAAAGTGTACGACTAGGGGACGGACGTGACGGGGAGAACAGAGGGGTCCCTTAGGAGAGAGAACGAAGTTGTACTACTCTTAGTTGAGAGAAAGGACCCGAGACCCCCAACGAGACACACAAGTCTCAGAAGGGACCCCTTCCACTCGAGACAAGAAGAGGGTCGAGGTCCTTTGTCGGACAGCGGGAAGTACAATTCACTTACAAACGACTTCCTTACGAGACACCCGCACCTCCGTCCGACCCTAGGTTGGACGATGGGGTCTCGGGAGAAGAGAGAATGGGGTAGAGGGTCCATAGGAACAAACCAATCCCCTGTCTGGTCGAGTACTCCACCAGGGTAATAACCCTACTATTTATAACCCAGTTCTGGTTGTACGTATCAAAATTTCTTCTCGTTGTCCAGTAGGAATTCGAGGTCACGCTCCCCTTCCAACGATAAATGTTGACTCTACCGGAGGTCGGTCGCAAGTCGGGTGACCTCCGGGGGCCTCCGACTGTCCACCAGTTCTAACTGGAACCTCACAGTCTCTCCCTATTCCCGAAGTTTTCATGGGACCTACTTCTAGTGAGACGATATTTTGGGGTGTACCACTGTAATTTCCTGATGAAAGAGAAGATCTAGGAGTTGTCACTTGTAAAGTAATACAGTGTATATATAAAAATGGAATAGTTTTTTATTTTAATTTACTTTTTCTCCTTTTTGGTTTCGGATTTCAACTTTTGTGTAATTCACTTGGGTTGATATGTCGTTTAACGATTGTATTAGTGGTCCCTTTCTCCATTTCAAGGAAATTTTAAGTTATGTGACATATAGGAAACATCGTATCTAAGACGCCTGTTTTTCTTGGTGTTTCTTTAAAATTTAAAATGAGTCATCTGAAAATAATATTATGACATTATAAAATTAAATAATATTATAATATTTGTTATATTATTTATAGTATCTTATTTCATTTATTCATTAAACTAATTATAATAATCCTTGGTTTATGTTTTAGTCTGTCCCTCTCATTTTGGGGACCCTGTAATATTTAAGTTTGCCTTTTATAGTGATACTCGAGTTAAAATACAATACAAAATACCATTTTATATGTATTTTTAACAGTAAACTTCCATATGTCAAGTCACCGTAATTCATATAAGTGTAACACACGTTGGCGAGCGTAGAGTTTGAGTGTTAAAAGTTTTATGCATCAGACACTCAGGTTTTCGGTGTGATTGTAGGGTCTCTGTTACTAGTCGGGAGCTTACACCTAAAGTGAAAGATTTATGAAAAAGGGAGATTAGAAAGATTTTCAAAGTCCGGACCTGTTCTTTTCATGTTTCTTTTGGACCCTGTAGTTTATACCCTGTTAAACTCGTAGTCTTTATCGTTGACAGTGTTTACTCAGTGTCACCTATATATTTTTTAGGAACTCAGGTATAACTGTGAGTTTCTCTTTATTTTTGTTAGTCTCCTTTGATAACACCCACTCTTCGTAAATAGAACGGAAAAACCATCTTTGTCATAAGTTCCACTCGGTTCTTGGAGTCAGTTACTCCCAAAAGTCAGTGACCCATAGGTTTTGTGTAGATGAGGTAAAAATGAAACCGGCGGGTTGTTGGTGTGTATTGGACTGGTTTACTTTTGTAGGGACCGTGCCGACTCTCGTATTAATGGACGAAGGGATTCCCGTGTCTCCACACGAGCCACAGACCGAGTCTCTATTCTCGAGTTCTTAAGGGTTTCCACACCCGTCACGGGAACAATGGTAGAACAACGTCTATTGACCTGGGTATACCGTAGCATATTAGTAGTAAATCTCCTTATTTCAATAGGTGATACTTTCCTCTCAAATTTTTTGACCAACGGGAGGACCTTTCACCAATCTTTTCTTACCTCACCCTTTGGCGACAGAAGAAAAGATAAAGTAAAAATTGGTACACACACGTCAACAAAGGAACTTTTATTTACTTTAGTTCCCATAAGGGACCCAGGTCCCTAAGGGACTACCGAGTCTACCATTTCTCAGACGGACGTTACGTCCTCTGGACCCAAACTAGGGACCCAGTCCTAGGGGACCTCTTCCTTTACCGTTGGGTGAGGTCATAAGAACGGACCTTTTTGGAGTACCTACCTCCTCGGTCCGTCAGATGTCAGGTACCCCGACGTTTCTCAGTTTGTGCTGACTCGCTGAAGTGATGTACCGATCCTGTGGTGCGAAAATGACGACGTCGGGACCCAAGTTAGGGGCTAGTTCCTTGGTTCTAAGGTGTTTCGAGTACTGTTTTTTCACTTTCGTTTGTCTTTTTGATGGGGGTGGGGGTTTCAGACCAACCTATCTTTAAATGAAATTGGTGTAAAAGAGCATCCAAGAAACGAGTTCTCCTTTGTTTCCGGGAAGAAAGGGGAGAGACGGATAGGAATTGTTCAAGCGAAACCCTCGTCAGTCGTGGGGGAGTCTCTCCTGTGGTGTTGGTCGGAAAGAACGGAAAAAGCAAGGACACGGGCAACATGAACTAAAGGTACGGGAGGGAGCAGTCGACCTGGGACCCGACTGACGGTTCCACTTCCGTCAGAATGGATGTTTCGGATGTACGTTTTCGAGTCTCATACTGGACACGTCGTCCCACCCACTACCCCTCCCCCAGGGACTATGATGACCCGACCGTACTTCCTAGGACGACCCGTAGTTGGGAAAGAGGAGACCCCTCCAGTGTCCTATGTGGTTTTTGTGGAGAGGGGAGGGAGGAGAGTCGGAGGTCGTCTCGTGGGACGTCCCGAGTCGTCCACCGACCCCGCCACTCTCCACTGAGCAATATTCCTCCACACCGTTTGTCCCAACTCCTTTACTACCTCCGGTACCCGTCACCTATGACGACCTCAGACACCGGTGTCGAAGGAGGCAAAGGTCACGGACGACAGACTCAGTCGGACGGAGAACCGGACACTCGACAGGGTGCCTATCCTTCCTTCGGAAGTACGACCCGAGATCCAACGACACGACGGAGCTACCGAGTGGACACGGGCCACGAAGACGAGAAATCAGTCTTTTCAGAGTGGACTACCCGATCGACCATGCTGAGGACCTCGCCGGTAACCAGGGTCCTGGGTGTCCACGTCAGGAACTACGGTGTATGGGTCACATGGGTTGACCGAACCGTTTGTGAAACTTTCCCGGGACTTCGGGAGAGAAGGAGGTACAAGACACTACTAGAAGGACCGTGGGTCCAGTACGACAAAGAGACGGAGGTCCGGGACCTCTACTCGAGGAGGAAAGTCACACACAACACTTCAAGACACTGTGTGTCCAAACTACTCATAAACGGTTTACTTACTTTTCAACCTGATCCTCGTCTCCCCTTCGTTCGTCGGGCAAAGTAGAACAGGTAACCTAAAAGGGCAAACCCGAACCCGCCTGATCGACTTCTCCACCAGGGTATATGTCCCTCCTCTCGATCGCGGTTTCTGGGGACGTACCGAACGTTTCGTGGAACGTTACCGTCTTCGGCTCTCTAAGGTGGTCGAGCACATACTCTGCTGAGAATCGGTCGTTGGTCGGAGTCTGAGAACCATCCTGACCTTATACTTCTATGTCCTCTCCCTTACTGTCCCTTGGTTCTGCCCCACGTCCTTGTTACATGCCCAATAGTTCGGGACTTATTCTCGAAGGGGACTGAGGACGTGGGGGTGATCATCGTCATTTATTGATTCCTTCTTGATTTAAATTTGTGTGTAAGAATGGGAGAGGAAGGAGGTGTGTTTACCGGTGATCGACCCTTGTCTCTCACGGGTATGAGTCTACCTTTGTACTAACGGAAGTGAGTAAAGAGACTGGGCACTAGGTAAGTTCCCCCAGTGGAGAAACGAAGGTACAGGAAGGTGGACACGGTTCGAAGTCCACGATACTTCCGTATATTTCACGACCCCTGCAATTACTGTTTCCTGATTCTTCTACAGTATCCCGAAGGGACCCCCAGGTGACCAATTCTGAAGCGAAAGGTCACGTCCCCGACACCCAAGCTTGGGAGTTACGTCTCCACACCCAAACTAGGGACCAACCCTTCGATCCTGGGGTGCACGGAACCCCGTTTTTTTTTTTTTTCCTTTTTTCTCCAGTATTACAGGTGAGGTATGACCCGACGGTCACACAGTCCACTTCTGGGAAGTCCCCCCGATCCCTTGTGTCGGGAAAAAATAGACCTCTTCGGAGTGAGGAGCGGAGGATCTGGGGCAGTCCCAGATCCGTTTGGAGAGACCAGGGTCCTCGTATCCCCTCATTTGACGTCCCCCAGTCCCAGAACTCTGAGGAACAAGAACAGAAAAGAAGAGGGAACGGACGAAAGAGTCGAAGGACTCGTCTCGATTCGGACGTGGGATCCTAGCTCCCCAGCCCCCTCCCTAGAGTACCGAGTCTCTTGGGACTACCGGGGACGAGGAAGGAGGAGGGACGGAGACGAGTGGTAGGGGATCCGAGAAGTCCTGAGTCGTAAAGGTATAACGAGTCCATCAGGGAAGGAGTCGGGACCCTCACTCATCCACCAGTCACCCTGTCCTTCATCCTCCACTCCACAACCCCCCTTGTCGATTTCCGGAGTACACAGGATTCTAGTTTGTTGATTTGGTTGATCGACGGGGTCCCAGGCCAAGGTACTCGACTCTACTTTCACTTTTTGACAATCGACGAGTCAGTGCAGGCTGAGAAACACTGGGGTGTCTGACATCGGACGGTCCGAGGAGACAGGTACCCCTAAGAGGTCCTTTCTTATGATCTCACCCAACGATACAGGAAAAGGTCCCCTAGAAGGACTGGGTCCCTAGCTTCGGCCCAGAGGACGTAACGTTCGCCTAAGAAATGACGGACTCGATGTCCTTACTCCGGACTACGTCAGAAGCCGACCCCCAACGGGACGACGAAAACACCCACTCCAAGGGGATGAAGGTGTCTATGAAGATCTTCAAGTCGACGACCGGGGTCTCACAGACGTATCGGACGGAGGTGATTGTCCCACAGACGGACCAAACGAAGTATGAAGTGTATCCGGGACTTTGAGGACCACCTTAGGCTCTAGTGGGACAGAGGTCTTCCGGGCCCGAGACCCGACGTAGGAGGGGGACCTGGGAAAGAAATGTGGTTACCCCGGGTCGGAGGAGAGACACGACCGTGTGTCCCCACTTCACCACTCACCAAACAGAGAAGAGGTACCCATAGTTACGATTGGGTTCAGGTCGGCCGGTTCCTCCTTGATAAGGTCGACTATGTGTCCAGTGCCGGTATGACGCAAGACAAGTACGGACAGGACCCGACATGCCGTCCCTTAAGCCCTAATGGTAACTACTCGTGACGTTACGTGAGACCCTCCCCTCCCACCTCCCACCATTCGTCACACTCCGACTTGGGGTCGTGGAGGGACTGTAATAGGAAAGGATAGAGACGTCTTACTTGGTCCGACGTACAGATCCGAGACTCTTGTCGCACCCGTTATCTTGGACGGACGTGTATTGTGTGGACTCTTACGGGAGGTGGACCTCCTTACGGGTACAAGAGGACCTCAGCTTCGGAGGCCTCGATCACACCCGCCGTCACCCACACTCGGTTCTACTTTCCCGAGGAGAGGAGTCGACCTCTGGGTCTCAACCTCGTCTGTCGGGAGTCGGAAATCCACATTTACAACTAGAACAGGAGTGAGACGTCAGACTAACCTGAGAGGGGTAACAGAAGTGGGAGTTACATATGATGGTCGAAAGGGAAGAGATGAAGTACGGTCGAAGAAGTCGGAAATTCAACGACGATCAAGGTGCACCCCTTCGTCTACTCGTTTCCATTAATCGAAGACTGCACCACTGACAGCGAGAATGTTCGTTTCGTACTTACTTCGCGGAATTCTCTTCTCCCGCGTCGTGAGTGGTCTGGGTCGCGTGGGACCTTTGTTCTTGTAACGGGTCTGAGACTGAGTCGAGAGCACGGGAGACGAGAGCCCTGAAACCCCGGAGCTCGTCGACGATAGTTTCGTCTTTTCCTCTTCCGTCCTACCTCCCACCCTAAACACCTACCTCTTCTGGGTGTACGAGTCGAGACTAGAGGTAAGGGGATCCAAGACCTCTAGTTAGTGTGGTAGGAGTTCACGGGGTTCTCTTGACCGACCTATTCTGTCACTTAAGGGTAGGCGGCCTAAGTGACGTGAACAATACGGGACAACGTACACTGTTCCCTTGCCCTGGAGACCGGACTACGGGACCTCGTTCCACCCCACGACGGGGTTTCTGGGTATGAGAAAGGAGGTACGAAGAGGTCTAGCCCAGAGACCCAAACCTCGACTACTCTTCTCGTTAACCGAGGTACTGACCATCCTGAGAGGTTTGTCTACTAGGATGACAACCAATTTGTTTCACATAAAATCCCTGAAGTGGTTACAATGTCACCATTTCTTTGGTGGAAGGTCTCGTCCCCTGAGTCCAAACTAGAGACCAACCCCTTAGTTCTAGGGTGTACGGGACCCCGTTGATTCGGGTATGAGATGTTGATGACTCGAACTCGAGACCTCGATGTTGATCTCTCCTTTTAGGGTACACAACGTTGATTCTGGGTTGTGTTAGTTTATTTATCTATAATTTTTCTTTTTACACAAGATCCTTCAACCTCGTCTTTTCGTATGTGTTCGATTCTTCCAATTTCGTTCTACTGTCAAGTATTGACTTGTCTCCTGATTCGGACTACCTTATAGACGACCTCTCCCCTCGGGGTCCGGACTGTAGGTCTCAGCCCACTCCCCGATAACTCCTAACCTACCCCTCCGTCTTCGTCCATATCTAATCGATAAACGACCTACTTCTGAATCGAACCGACGGAGGTTTTACGGAAAGTAGACAACCTTTGGGAGAAGGACCAGGGTCTTCCACATACCCCGAATTCCGGAGTCGAATGTTGGGTGTCTATTACCTTGATTCTTTGAGGTTCCATCTGTTGTCCCAGGGAGACACTCGGAGCTTCGATCTCTTGGTCCCAACCCCTGGTTTGTTTCAATTCCTTGGATCTCTTTAGTTCAAACAGGGACTCTTGAGGATCCTTTCTGGTCCATTCTTCGGACTCCGTGGCCCTTAGACTGACCTCCACCCCTGGTCGGTCGTAGAACCCCCGAGGTCTAAATCGAAACGTCGTCCCCTTCCCCACCAATTTGACATTGAAAAATGATTCGTAGACACGACTTAGGGTACGTACCCGAAACTTTGGTTCGAGGTCGTCACCGTTTGTAGGAGGAAGTGTGAGACACACCACGCTACCCTACATTATCCCGGACTCGGAACCCATTTATCCAGACCCCATGACACCACGACTAGCGTTTGGAGGGATGAGAATCGACCGGAATCGAGGTAAGGGTCCGAATCCATTCTCCTTGGGGTCTAATGTCAACCTCCCGGTCTCCTTCCAGTACGGACGAAGAGACTTCTTTTGACAAGAGAGAATCCGAAACTACTTCGACGGATATAATCCGGAAGTCGGATGCGTGACGGAGGTGGTTCCAGTCCGGTGTTCACTACTCAGGACGGTAACAGGTAGGAGGAAGGACCAAACTGGGTACCGACCTGATGTTTCCTGGTCTCAGCCAACGTAGACTATACGGGGCTTTCCCTGTGGGACTCCTGTGAGTCGGTCGTGTCTTCCCCTTACTCCGGTCTATCTTGAAGACTTGTACTCTGACTGAAATCGGTTTTCGGGTAAGTCACAAAGACTTCGGGTCTTGTTCAAAATTCAGTTCTTGTATACTACCAAGGAGTAATGGGCTCGAGTTTGGATCTAGGGGTTCCGGGAGGGAGTAGAGGGAGCGACGGGTACGGTGTCTCGTCTGGTCAGAAGAGTGGTCTCACGAACCGGTGGGTGGGCTCAGGAGAGGTCGGAGGCTCCCGGTCAAGTATGGAAGGACGGAGTCCGGGCCCGTAAAGATGCCGTGAAGATCCGTCGTGTGTCTTGACAGAGACTGAGTCCCTACCCGCAGACGGACCAGGACAGTTGACCCGAGTTCGAAGGACACCTGTCCCCGAGACAGAACACACGGAAGACGTCGGACAGAGACAGTCTTACGTCCGTCTACTATTTACGTACGGCGGACTGTCCTTAGAAACCACTTCGGAAGGAATTATCTACGAGAACTACATGAGTCGATATGACATTTCTGTCGTCGGCTCTTGTTTACGGTTCTGGGTCCCAAATAATGACTTCCCCCTCCACTGTCTCCCACTCCCCGACCTATTGCTCAAGAGCGCTCTCCGACGTCTATGGGTGAACCGGTCCCGTTCCGTGAGAGCTCCACTGACGTCCAACCGTTGTTCACAACACAAGAGTAAGGGCACACTCAGCCCCGGACGGGGGTCGGAACGCCCAAAGGAGGGGAGAAGGACCCTTACAGGCGACTGGACCCCGCGGGTCCGACCCAGTGTCTCGGTCTTGAACAAGAAAGGGTGACGTTGACACACCTCGCCGGTGTCGGGTGACATGGCGGTAGAGCAGACAGACACTCAAGGGCCCGACACCGACGATGGACCTCCACGGAACTCGTCCCGATCCCGACCCCGTGTCGTCCTACCCGGGCCCCCTACAGTCCGAAACTCAGTCCCTGAGTAGGTCGAACGCCCAGAGTCGGAGGTCCTGCCACCGGAGCCCCCGGACCCGGTGCCGGTCCTCCCTCACTCTCTCCGACACCACGTCCGGGCGGTCGAGTGCCGAGCAGACGTGGCTCGCCCGCTACATCAGGACGAAGACGAAGGCGAGGTTCCGGTCGACCCGAGCGTCCTCCCGGTGGACCCCCCGTCCTTTTGGTTCTCCCGTTCTCGGCACCTCCTGGCACTTCGACGGGTGGGGGGAGGAACGAGCCGAGGACACCGAGAACAGTCTGGTCGGAAACTTAGTTGAGGTGCGGGTACTTAGAGTCCTAATCCGAAATGTCACATATCCCCTTCCCGACGACCCTTAGTCTCTTAGGTCAGTAACAGTTGGTACCGACGTGTCCTCCGAGTTTCTCCCTCGAACTTTTTTTTGTTTTGATAAGGACAAAGATGTACATTATTTTACGGGTCTAAAATTCATGTAAAATTGTATAAAGGATTGTATGTATGGGTACATATTGGTGATAGAGTCAGTTCTATGTCTTACGAAATTAATGATATCTTTCGAGGTAGTACGGGGAAACCCTCTAAAATTCTTTGTAAGACTGAATTGATCTGTTCTACTCTGGACTCGTAGTCATAAAAAAAGTTTCGAGGGGTCTACTAAGATTACACGTATTCCCAACTCTTAGTGACTGACTAGGTAAAAAGTCTACCCATGTGGCTCCACCTCAATAACCCTCGAGTCCCGTGTAAGTCCTACTCCCACCCCGTTCTCTCCGAGGAGTAGCTCACGTTTTGAAGTCCTCCTCGAGGTCCAGGTGTCCCTCCGGACGGGACGGAGTGGGGTCAGACCCGGACAGAGTCGCTAGTGAAATATACTCAGATTATCTTAAGTTTCACTCTCGAACTCCAGATCGATATATCAGTCCGGGAAGGTCATCACTGATAACTGAAGCCTGTGTCTAAGACTTTAGTCTTGAAGTATCAAAATTAATGAGGACCCTAAAAGTTCTGTCCCACTTGGAAGTCCACTCCGGAGTCTCCGTTCTTCCATGAACTTTGTCCAAGGGTCTCCAACTGGACTCGAACCCCACACCTAGGACCGCGGACATGGTCCGACGAGACGGACCACACGACCCCTATCAGGACGGACGTTCGTACGTACACTCCCGTCTCCTCCGGGCCCACGAAGACGAACCAAGTCCGACAGGAGAATCTTAGAAGACAGACGAGGAACCGGAAGAAGGGAAGGGAAAGAGCCATCCGTCAGACCCCGGACCTCACATGAAATGAGGGGCGAGGGTGAGATTCGTATCCTCTCCAATTTACGTGAGTCACGTCGTCCACCTCGACCCTGACCCGAGACGAACGGAGGGTACCCCAGACGTCAAGAAACTCCGTGCTTGATAGAAGGGAGAGGGACGACCTCTACGAGTTCCCTGGTTCGTGTATCGTCTGTGGTTTCGGAACGACAGGCTCATGGTCCCCCCCTATTCTCGGAATCTTCTACCTTGGAAGACCTTGCATGGAGAAAGACGTCGAGTCGGTACACACACCGTAGGCTCCTCTGGAAGACAGGAGGAGAAGGTAGGACCCCCTCTTTTTATAACAAAGTCCCCTTATCCGGAAGGTAACCCCCAAACACGTCCGGAGGGTGATATGACCCCGTGGTCCCGGGCCCCCGTCCTCTCCGGAGTCTCCCAGATTTGGTTTGGTTACCCGTTGCGGACACCTCTGGACTACGGTTTACAGGGTCTCCAGACCTACCCTGACCGAAGAAATTCTGTGGAGGAGTAAATTTCATGTGACGTGTAGACGGAGCACGACCAGGGCCCGTCGCGCACTTCCTACGTCTCCCTTTCACTCTGTTCCCGGGACGGGAACCCTTCGAGAGGAATTTCCTTCCCCCTACCTCCCGACCCTGCACGAGTCGGTGGTCTCTAGCAGGGACGGACGGTCCGAGGTCCTGACAGCTGACTACCCGTATTGAGTCAGCTTTCTCACCAAACACCACAGAAGGGGATTTAGGAAGACCGGTGGCTTTTCTAACTCCCGTCCTCCTCTTCCCCCATTGGCTTCTATTCTACCAACTTACCGTAGTGACTGAGTTACCCCTTCGGACCACACGACGTCAGGTACCCCAACGTTTCTCAGCCTGTGCTGAATCACTGACTTACTGGTGGTCTTTTGTGGAACCTGGGTATAGAACGTTTAAGTCATAACGTTTCCCGTTCCTTCAGATTCTCCAGGTGTTTCGACGATAGTTCAGGGATCCATGTAGTCCCACACCGTTCGTGGTGTGTGACCCTCTCTGGTCTTCGGGTACTTGAGACGAGGATCCTCGGACTTCGTGACCAGACCCCCGTCCACCGGAATTGTAGTCGTTTCCGACGAGTCTTCCGTCCCGACGGTCGGAACTAAGTTCCGGGTGAGTGACGACAACCCGGAGAAAGGACCCAGTCCCCGTCACGACCCGCCCCGTCTCGGACCAGTCCTCCCCGGGAGACCTGACCGACTTAGCCGAAGGACGGAACCTATGTGTAACGTCTCCTGACAAAGACCACCGGCCCGAACCCGAAAGGCCTTCGACGTCAGTTACTTTTACCTGTTTGGACCCCACACCCCCTACCACAACACCGAGGTGACGAGAGATCCTGGGGACAGGAGCTACGTGCGTACCTGAGGGAGAAGTCAAAGGAGGCGAGAGCGAGGTGGACGTCTCTGACCCACACTCATTCTCGGGTCCCGAACCCGAACCGAGACCCGACGTCGGCTCGACGGAAAAACCCCTCGTCCGACCACACTCCCCACACCACACTTGTATTCCCCAGCACTCTTCGACTTGACACGTCTCCTCTCGGACACGACCCTGTCGGGACTCACGTGTCACGACGACGTTGTCTCCTGCACCCCGGTCGGAGGGCCCGAAGATTCGCCCCGGTCGTTCAGAAAAGACATCTTGAAGTCCGTAACACCCGGTAAGTCAGAAAGGGTGTTTATGACCACGTAGGGGTGAATTGAAATAAAAGTCTTTACTTCTCGTCCGCTTTAGACCAGGACCCGATAACAAAGGTTTGGGGGACGGGACCCCCGACGTCCTCTTCACCTCTACGCGCGGAAAGAAGCCTGACCCCCGTCCTCGACTCCTGGCCTCAGTGGGTGGACAAGGTCCCACCAGGCGTCGACCCGCAACACTACGACGTCGACCGAGGCCAGTTGGAGGTCGACGCGGTGGCGAGCGACGTCCACAAGTTCGGAGACGAGGGTCGCGACGGAGAGGAGGCGGAGTCCTGAGCCGAGGTAGAAGTGGAGACTCTGGACTTCCTCTCTCTGGACAGTTCGAGTGACCCCGTCGGGGACTCTGTCCCCTTCCGCCCCCTCGATCTGTCTCCCGTTTCCTACTTGGTCCGTCCACACGCGAAATCCCTGGGTTAAGAGTCCCCTTCCCCTGTTCGGGGACCTGTCCGTGAGGGAGGACCCGGTAGACAAGAGTGGTCCGGGGGTCGAGTGGAGAGGGTCGGCCTACGGCCCGAGAGGAGGTCCGGGGACAAGACGAGCCGACCAGTCCGGGTCCGACACCTCAGCGAGGAAGAGGTCTCGAACAGACCACTCGAGATCAAGCAGGACCCTGTAGTTCCACGTCTCGTTCAGTGTGGTACCACTGGCGTGTAAGTCTTTCACTCTCATTGTAGGTATGTAGGTGAGGTGGGAGGTAGGAGTTGTCAGAGTAGTCCAAATATCAGAATAAAAAGAACCGTGGAGAGTCGAAAAAATCAGGTCTTGGAAGTAAAATGTCTGTCTATTTTGTTTCCTTGTCTCTTCCTAGAGGGGTTCCTATGTGCCACCAGATCCTGATTTTAGACAGAGGGAAATAAAAGTAAAAAACCGGTACAACGTACCGAACGTGCTAGAATCGAGGGGCTAGTCCCCAACTTGGACCCGGTACCCTCACTTTAGGGTTGGTGATTTGGTGGTCCCTTGAGGGACCTGGACAGAGTAAAATCTAGAACGGATTCGATTCGCTGTTGACCCTCGTGATCCACACCACGTTTCTCGCACCTGAGTCCTTAGTGCATCTCCGCCCATGACACAGTAGTGAATGACCGGTACACTGAACCCAGTTCTATCCTCGAGAGAGGTTTGGTGTTGGTGGAAACATTTTATGTTTCGCATCTAGTTCGGAGACCCCAATTTGAAGAAACCTATTTACCCTTCTGATCACAAATCTAATAAAAGATCTGTGAGTTCGTAAGTATTTGCCGTTTCCAGTTCTCCCCTCTGTCTCTTCTCTTTGTCTACCAGATGAACACCCATCACCGACAGACCCTCCCTCCTCTTCGAGTCCTCATACTCCGGTGCGAACTTTCAGTCGGACGAATCCAGATTAGGCTCAAGACGGGATGTACTCGACCTACTAGTGGATGTCCAATGAATTGGAGAAAATACCCAATAAGGAGTTGATATTTTACTTCTATAATTGACAAGGACGCAGAGTCCCAACAACATCTTTTTCTTTCACTCTCATTGTCACGGACCGTACAGTTTACGAATTTTATTTTTGACTACGATGACATATTTACAGGTAGTTGTCTACTTACCTATTTCTTCTCTACCATTTATATATGTTACCTTACAATGAGTCGGTATTTTTCTTACTTTGCTACAGCAAACGTCGTTGTACCTGTCGGAATCATTCATTTCGTTCAGTCCATTTTTGTTTATTGTACTATAGTGAATATGAATCTTAGATTTTTTTTTACTATGTTTACTTAAATGAATGTTTTGTCTTTGTCTGACCGTCTATATCTTTCGTGTGAATACCAATGGTTTCTCCTTTCCCCCTTCTCTCTCTTTAGTCCTTAAACCCTAATTGTCTAGATGTGATGTGATAATATATTTTATCTATTTGTTGTTCTTAGACGAACATAACGTGTTTATTCGTTTGATATAAGTGATAGAATATTAGTGGATAATTATGTTCCCTTTTCTTAGACTTTTTCTTATATCCATATAAGTCAATATATATATAAGATATACATATATATATGTATATATATATGAGACGACACATGGACTTTGTAACATTTAGTTGATGTGAAGTTAAAATTTATTACGATAACCCTGAAGGGACCACCAGGTCACCGATTCTGTGGAGCGAGGGTTACGTCCCCAGAGTCCAAGTTAGGGACCAGCCCCCTTGATCTAGGGTGTACTGTGTTGATTCCGGACCGTGTCGGTTTATTTACGAAAAAAATTCACTACGATGATACTTCTCCCGATGAAGGCTTTTTACAGGAACTCATAAAACCCTTACCCCCATGGTTGGACTTGAGGTAATTACTCATTTATGCCGAGTCATTAAGTGTTCATATCTCTCATGGAAGGGCGGGTGGATGCATAGACTGAAAAAGACACGACCATTCTTATCCGGATCTTTATCCTTTCCTCAGGGTGAATGACTTACGAAGAAAGAACACGAGAATAAATATAATAACGAAAAACCTGAGTTTTACCGACATACCCCGACTATAATAGTAAGGTATAAAATAGTTACTCTTTTTGTTCAGTCTCTTCTTTTTCGTGAATGGGGTCCAGTGTGTCGATGATTTGACGTCTTGACATAAAGTTTAGGTTCTTGAACTGAGGTTTCAAGTATTTACTTTGGGAAACACACGTATAACATAAAATTGGTCTTGTCTCTAAAACCCCGAGGCCCTCCCGATCAGGGACGTCCCAACACACAGACTCTAGCCCCTCCCCCAAGAGGTCACGAGTGTAGGTCAGTTCCCTGGTCCTATATCTCAACTGAAGAGTCCTTTTTGCCCGACCCGAGGAGAACCATTTTCTCTATTATGGAAGGATACAGGTCGTCATTTGGGTCGAGAGGACTACCGGGTGACACACGTCTGGAACACGAGTCACGTAGCACTTTGTACTAATTCTGTACCGGGACTGGACTCCCATTTCCAGTATGAGATTCCAGTGAAGGAGACGGTAAGTTGTAGGACGGATCTCCTCGGGTGAAAAAGATTGACAACTATGGAGGCTTCAGAGATGGCGACCGGAGTTAGAGTAGGAAATGGAAGTCGAGTGAAATGTCTGGACGGGTGACCTGGATAGGGGAACGTCCAGGGTGTCCATGCAGTGAGCAAAGGTTTGACTGTCGTGATAAAGGGAGGAAAAGGGGTTTGGGTGGAAATAGAGTCACTCGTCTTTGGACCCGGGACAGAAATGAAACAGTAAAGAAGCACAGAGGTAGGTATGAGGGCTAGAGTCCAGTGGTAGAGGGTCGGCTGAGGGGGAATGTCGGAGGGTGAGCCAGAGGGGTCTAGAGGTCGACGAGGTGTACCGTCGCACTCGGTAGAAATACTTGATAATATATAGACTAAGACAGTGACGGATCCGGGTTTGAGAAGTAGGCGAAGGGTGACCAGTGGGTCCAGGAGTTGTACGACTGTTCGGGACTTGCTACCCAGGGACGACAGGAGATGAGAACGGTCGGAGGACGAGATACAGGGTCCGTCGGAGTTGAGGGACTGACTGTAAGATGCAAGAGAGAGGGGAGGAAGAGAGGAGAGGGGGGTGTTGTTGGACACGTCCCGATGAAGGAATGACCAGGGAAGTCTAGATTAGAGTTTGTAGTGAAAATGGTCCTTCGGAAAACCCTGGGTCCTTTCCACCCCGTAGGGAGATCAAACGAGTCTCGTGTGATTTGATTAGGATTAATTCGTGATTGGGGTTCTCGACGTGACGTAACGTGTTATTAGTGAGAAGGTGATCTGGCAATTGAGACCCTCCCGTCTCAGACACCCACAGCGGAACGGGGAGGGTGGGGTGTGATCGTGTGATTGGCCCTAAGGTGACACAACTCCACAGGCACTGGAGTGGAAAAGAGTGTAGGACTCCACGTCTACCGGGACCTCAGAATGGGCGGTGCTACACTGAGTGGACGTCGGAGACGACGAGGCTGAGGACGAGGTCTTGCCTCCGGACATCCTCGTCCCGGCGGAGGACGTCTGACGAGTGCGACCGGAACGAGACCCGGTCCCTGTCGCGGTCCACGACCCGGAAGAGGGAGGTGAGCTAGAGGGACCGGAGGCAGACGGAGTCCCGACGGACGTCAGCGAGGTCGAGGGCGACGTCGGACCCGGGACTCCTTAGCTCGACTCCTCTGCCGAGGAGGGACCCGCTCCGAAACACCGACGCCCCGTTCAGGAGGTCTAGGAAGGAAACGACCCGGAGAGCGTCGAGGTCCTCGAGTAGAAGGAAAACTCGGTCCCAGACGACATCGAGGGAATCCGAGAGGGCTTCCGGGGAATGGAGAAGGGGAAGAGAAAGCACGGACGCGAGGACGAAGAGAACCCGGTTTCTGAAGAGGTCGTCGACGGGGACGGAGGAGTCGAGAGAATCGAGAAACAGGGAGACCCGTTCGTGGACGACCTCGACGGCGTACCGGAGGACCACGGCCTCCAGGGGCAGAACCTAGAGTGGAAGGGCGAAGGAGTCCCAGAGAAGCTCGACGGCCCGAACCCGGACCGTCCTCAGGTCCCGCCGGACGTTCCACCGGTACGACCGGAGGTCCAACGCCGAGTCAAGCCGGACGGGCACCTCTACGACGAGAAAGAGGGCGTCCCGCCGGACTCGGACCGGTTCCCGGAGGACGTCTCGGAGTCGGACCGGGGCCCGTCGGAGGAGGACGGCAACCCTCCGGACCGGGAACCGGGCGTTCCGGAGGTCGAGGGACAGAGCCCGGAGCTCGTCACGGAGACGGACGTCGGTCGACAGGGCGTCCCGGACCCGGAGACGGAGCACGAGGACCCGGACGAGCCGTGTGACGACGACCTCCCGGGCGTCGCGGAAGAGGACGAGGGCCCGGAGACGGGCTTCCAGTGGGTCGTGGAGGAGGTCCCGGACCGAGGCGGCGGGGAGGTGGCGGTTGAGAAGGACCTCGGAGGCGCGCACAAGGAACACGAGGAGCTCGAGCCGGGCCGCGAGGAGGTCGCACCGTACGCGGACGAGGTCCCGCCAGACGTCACTCAGGCGGACGAGGAAGTGCAAGAGGAGGACCGGGACCCGGAGAACGACGACGTTCCGGACCTCGAGGACCCAGGAGACGTGGTCCTGGGAGACCCAGAGAAGGTCGGCGGGGACTTCGAGGACGAGAAAGTCGAGGGGGACCAGGGCCCGAAGGACGTCCACGACGACGTCCTGACGCTAGAGGACGAGGGCGACCCAGTCATCCTCCGACCAGAGTGGGTGGAAGGACACCTCCGGGACCTCGAGGACAAGGTCGACCAGGGACACAAGGACTTCGAGGACCTACACGAGGACGACCGTGAGGTGGAGGAAGAGGAATAGAGCGTCCTAGTCGAAGTACACGAGGTCCGAAGGTGCGACTCGAAACGAGACCGGGAAGGGAAGGAGGCGGGCGAGGACGGAGTCGACGGCGACGCTCTGGTCGAGGGCCGGGGCGAGAAAGTCCCGGTCGAACTAGACGAGGTCCAGAAGGAGGTCCTAGAACAAGACGGCCGAGGAGACTAGAAGGTCCCGGACGCAGGAGAGGAAGTCGTCGTGGTCGAGGACGAGGAAGGAGAGGTCCAGAACTGAGTCTGTGAGAAAGACGGAGACGTCTAGGGCCTAGACCAGAGCAACCCGGTATCGGAGGACGAGGAAGAGGACCTCGAGTGATCGGTCTTCTCACGACACCGGGAGGTCGAGGACCTAGACCGACGGGACACGGTCGTCAAGGACCGAGGAAAGGAGGTCCAGGTCGCAATCCACCCAGTCTCGGTGGGAGACGCGAAGGGAGACCGGGAGGTCGAGGAGATAGCGGAAAGCGACCGAGAGACAAAATACTGCGAAGAGGAGCTCGAGGTCCCGGTCCGTAAGGTAACACTGGTCGACGAAGAAGTCCAGGACTTAGACGGGAAAGACCCTGAGTTAGTGAACCCGGAAGAAGAGTTCAAGGTCCTCTACTACGAGATCCTACGAGCAGACGCAGAGGACCAAGAAGAGTTCGAGGGCCTAGGCGAGAGAGACGTCCCGGTCGACGACGAGAGCGAGGACCTGCCGGTACCCCTCTACGAGATTGTGTCTGGATGTGAGGAGGTCGAGGACCTAGACAGGGACGACATCTAGGTGGAGAACCAAGGAAGAGAAGTCCAGGTCTCTGTCGTGAAGGTTGTGTCGGAAGACGTAAAGGGCAACGAAGAGGTCAAGGAGCTAGAAGGGGACGTCTCAGAGGTGGAGGGGAAGAGAAAGGCTCTCCCGGACCCGGTCCGCTCGGTCTAAGAGGACGTCTCGGAAGGGGACCCGGTGGAAGTCGAGTGGGACGAGGACGTCCCGGACCCGAGCGACCGCGAGTGAGCGGTGGAGGAGTAAAAAGTCAAAGTCGCGACTCGCACGGTAGGCGTCTAGAAGGAGGTCCCGGTGTCGTCGTGAACGGACTCGGGACCGAAGACACTGTCTCCGAACCTCTACAAGGTGGACCCGTCAGTCCGAGAGGAACCGACGGACGTCATTGAACGCGAGTAAGACCTTTTGCTCTATGTTTTGGCGGAATTTCGACCCGAAGGGAGTTTCACAGTGAGGTTGTTCCCGGAAAGGAAAGGAAGGAGACACCGTAGTCGGAACAGTTCCTACACTCGTTTTCCTTGACTTGCAAGGTCAATCCGTCTACGACATTTTCTTGTAGGGCTGGTGTGAAGGTCCGAGACGAGACGAGTTTTTCTCAGACCACGTTTAGTCGGTAGGATCTGAGATCAGGAAGTCCAGTTCCCTATATCTAGAGTTGGAGTTAAGTCTTTCTCATTAATTTCCTCCTAAGTGACTCCGGAAGTATTACCAGGAGTCCCGACACCCCTGTCGGTCTCTTTGCCTCGGTGGTGACTTCTTTCGACCCGTGATATATACGTACCCCAAACTGGTCCCCGATCCTACCCTCGGACTCGGAACCGGGGAGGGGTCAAGTCATGGTGGAATGGACCCGAAGGTGAGGAACGTCGAGACGAACGACCTCCGCTGAGACATTCCTACGGTGTCAAAGTACGTCAAGGTAGTCGAGTCTAAGATCCCTCAAGACAAACGGAAGGGTGAACCTAAAGAGAAACCCTTCTCTACCTCCTTCCGGGTACTAACCCCACCTCCTTTTCTCCCTACATGTCCATCTACCCTCTTCCCCTTGTCTCTTTGTTTCCTCCTTTTCCGGTTCTTCGTCTCTTAATGTAGGTCAAAGTATCTCTGTACTGGGAAGACGGGTGACGAGACGAACAGATCCGAGGGACGACGAAGGTCTGGGGACAGAGGTAGACGACGGACTGTCAACACGGTTGTGCAGAGTAGGGTTAGTGTGTCGAAGAGTTGGGAACTAAGGTCTGTCCCAACTCGAAGTACTGTACCCTACAGGAAAAGTCGGTCATTAAGTTCCTAAAACGTCTCCAAGGATCTCTGGTCCCGCCGAGACGACCCCCGGGAAGTAAAGACGTTTTCGAGGTCTTGGGTCGAGACACATACCGAGAGTGCCTCGGGTCACCCTGTAAAATTCTGGGTCTAGGCGAGGGGTGCAACAGAAGAAGAGAAGACATCAACTCGGAACTCGGACTTCTGGGAGGAGAAAGAAAAGGACCGCCAGTTGTGGGAAGGGTCGGAACCAACATCGTGTCTATGTAAGAGGGGTCCAAGGGGGGAAAAGATAAAGGGTTTGTTCGAGTCCTAGGGACGATTAGTGAAACTCTTATCAACCCCTACTGTTTTATTCATTGTGACCATTTACTAATTACTGTCTTAAAATTCCACAAGAAGGTCTGATCCGGAATCCATCGGTCAAAAATTTGGACGTCTGTCTCTTTTACCTTCGGATCGGTTGAAGGGAGTCAAGTGGTTTAGACAAGGAGGATTAGGGAAGACGGTCCTACCGGGAGTTTCCGGTTCGTTTCGTACTTTTCATCAAGGAATCCAAGTGGTGGGGAAACCTCTCCGGAGACCTATAGAAGAGCGTCAACACGCGTTCGTCATTTCTCACCAAGGGTCCGGCTAAGGTGGGGAGACCCGAGAGACGGAGAGGAGTGTTAAATCAGCACAGACTGAGAAACGTTGGGATACCTGGTATCGGGCGGTCCGAGGAGACAGGTACCCTAGGTGGTCTGTTCTTATGACCTCATCCCACGGGAAAGGAGGAGGTCCCCCTAGAAGAGTTGGGTCCCTAGAAGGGTTGGGTCCCTAGTTTGGGTCCAGAGGACGTAACGTCCGCCTAAGAAATGGTGATCGTGGTGGACACTTCGGACGGTAAGGAGAGAAGTGGAGTTTTGGGAGCCCGGAACTCGAAGAGTGGAAGGAGCAAGACCCTCTCGACAGAGACGTCTTGGACTTTGAGACACACGTGGACCGAGAAGAGCCGAAGGTATAGTGACTCTGCGACAAGGTCGAAGACCCGAACTAGGGCGTCTAGTAGGACCCTTTCCTTCGTGCACCTTGAGTTCGAGGTGCAGAAGGTACTGTAGTGGGGTCAGGTCTCGGACTCGGGAGGTCAGGGAGTCGAAGACAGTCCCAAACGGTAGCTCTTGGACGAGAGTCTAACGACCCAATAAATGGAGACTTCAGTGCACGTAGACCGAGGGTCTTCACTACTGTCCGAGACGGGGTTGACCGACCTCGGACCGAAGGGGAAGACTGGGCAGACAGAAACTTTGTCTTGAGGATGACTTCAGAATCGAGTCCTAGGGAGAGGAGAGGGACTTGGTGAAGTGTGAAATCGAGTTTCCAGTGACGAAGGAAAGAAGACTGGGAGAGTTCACTCTAACGTGACAGGGACGGAGGATAATAGTCTTACACGTAGACAATGACTAGATCAGTTAAGATCGCGAGCCGAAATAGAGTCCTACTTCGACCCAACGAGTCGGGACAGTACTCGGAAGGACTCCCGTCTCTCGTCCACGAAGAGGAAAGACATAGGGATCGAGTCTCACCGACCATATGACTGTGAGTTAAAAGTGACTGGCTATCCAAGTGGTATTCCACCCTAAACCTCCTGTAAAGTATAACAGAACCTGGATCTTACAAGGATATTTGTCGTAGGAGTTTAGAGTTACTAGGGGAAAACAACCAAAGAAGAACCTCCACAACCGTGGTTCTTGTTAAGCACCGACTCTCCTTTTACTGCATTTTGTTATAGGGTCTAGATGTGTCTCATAGTGCCAAATGTCCCGAGTGAACTCAGGGAGTGAGTAAATTAGGAGTTTTGGACCACTTCGCCCGTGTCCCACGGGATTAAATGATTTCTTTGGTTCCAGGTCCTTCGGCTTACGAA
Organism: Capra ibex; assembly: GCA_006410555.1. NCBI lineage: Eukaryota > Metazoa > Chordata > Mammalia > Artiodactyla > Bovidae > Capra > Capra ibex. The sequence continues at coordinate 2,083,331 of SJYO01000233.1, read as the reverse complement.
ATAAGTGTCGACGGTCCATCATTCGTTATCTCCGTCTTGAGTAAGGTTGAACTACAGTCTTTATTTTGTCCAGTCCCTGAAGGGACCACCAGGTTCCTTGGTGGTCCCCCAATCGCACCGATTCAGAGGTGCAAGGGTTAAGTTCTACGGATCCAAGTCAGGGGTCGGTCCCTTGATCTAGGGTGTCCGACGTTGATGATTCTGAGTCGTGTTAGTTTATGTATTAAAAAAAAAAAATTTCTTCTTTATTGTGTCCAGTTTGATGCGGTACTCGGAAAAAGTCCCTTCCACTTCTCGAACTCCTTCCTCTTGTCTCTGTGTATGGGCCCGGACGACGCAGAAGGTGTCCAGAACCACTTCGAAGACCTCCCGCCGGCGGTGACGGAGTTGACTCTCTCGGCAGTCCTCCCCGGGAGAGAATTTCTCCTAGGATCACGGTAAGACCAGACTTTTTTGCTCCTTTGTGGAGGACAGGACCGACGCGATACTTTACTTTATCGGTATGGTGTGGTGGGTCTGTACCGGGACCGGAAGGATAGGTGGGGAGAGAAGTTTCTTAGGGGGAGTCGTCAAACAAGTAGTACGGGACCAGACGTATGGATATACGGTCTGCGAAACTACCCGTGATCTTTTACGGTCGATAGTAAACAATCCGTAAATTATTCACGGTTGGGTCCCTGTACCCTCGGACCACCGGACGGCAGATACCCCAGCGTATCTCAGCCTGTACTGACTTCGCTGAATCGTCGTCGTCGTCGTCGTCGTCGTCCTGTCCCTTTGGACCGCACGGCGTCAGGTACCCCAGCGTTTCTCAGTCTGTGCTGACTCGTACACTTGTTCACGGTCCCTGACACACCCGCTAAAATAAAGACAGTAAAGTAATTGAGGAGTCTTTTTTGGGCTCTCCACCCATGAATATTGTGGGAGTAAAATGTCAACTCTTTTAGTTCGAGTCTGTCCTCTCCAGTGAACGGGTTCCTGTGTACAGATCGTTTACCGTCTCGACCCCAAGTGTGAGACTGACTTAGGTAGGGTCTCCGACACCGGAACCGGAACTACGTCATGACGGACCTCTTGACGTGGGGAGAGGAGGTGGGACCCTCGATTCGGACCGAAACGGGTTTCCGGACTCGAGGACCCACCGAGGAGTGGACCGAGACCCGGGGTCTCCCTCCCACGACTCAGAGGGGGCGGTAAGTCGAGGTCGGACGAGAGCGTCCGTCTGGGGTCCCGGACGACGTCCTGTCTTATCTCCGACCGGTCGACCTGGACCCGGACCACGGGTCCGACGACGAGGCGGCGGTCGCGGAGGTCGGCCGAGAGGCACGACGCGTCCGCGTCGACATCAACCCGACGGAACCAGAGGACCCGGGTGTTCCTTCGAGCCTCGACGACAAGCCACTGAGCTCTGCGGAGCTCGAGGAGGTCGTCGACTCAGAGGACCCGGTCCTTCAGTCGGAGGAAAAGGAAGTGGAGGACGAAGTCATTAAGGTGGACGGTCTCTTCTTCATACCAGTGAGATTCGTCCCTCACCTGTGGGAGAGGAACCTGGGAGGGCCCGGGTTAGGGTGAGCTAGGGGTCCCAGAACCCCAACAGACCCCGACCCTCCTAAAGTTCTCCGAGTCGAGAGGTCGTCCTTCCCTCCCAGACCTTACTCACAGTGGGGTCTAGACTGGATGGATTCCTGAGGACTGTGCACCCGGACCCGATATACGAGTACCAGAGACCGGGACCAGGGGAACCGTTGATACGGTCGAAGGACGATACTAATCTTTAGACGGACTCTCTGGAGGGACCATCAGATCACAGATTCTGAGACACGAGGGTTACGTCCCCCGGACCCAAGTTAGGGACCATTCCCTTGATCTGGGGTGTACGACGTTGATTTTTATAAAACGTACAGTGTTGTTTCCACGGTTGATTCTAGACCCCGTCGGCCTTTTTTCTTTCTGCAGAAGAACTTTGGGACTATGACTCGGTTTTCTTCTGGTCAGTGTTATTATTACCGATGGTAAATGACTTACGAATGACACGAGGACTGTGAAAGATATAAGGATATCACTAATTCTTAATAGTGGGAACAAAATACCTACTTATTTCGCTATAAGTGTGTTGGTTCTTCGTCATCTCGTCCCTAGTGTGGGTCCCTAGATTGTTCGTCTGGACCCAAGACGAGATGGTGTCAGATGCAGATCGAGAATGAGGGAAGTACGAAAAGGAGGTCAAGGTAGAAGGGTGGCACGTGTCCAGACCCCAGGACGACACTTGTCTGGTTCAGGTACCTTCCGGAGAACGACGGCGTCTGGGCTCCCTTCATTATAAATAAGGGGAACGACACAGAACGGCCCGTCTGTTCCACGTGAGCTGTCACCTGTCCGGACTTGTCCGGACGCACTCGGGATAGGAGACCCGTGGTACAAGGCCAGTAGTCGTCAGACGAGAACTGAGACCCAGTCCAAGGGTACGAGGTGGGATGGGTCAGAACCTAAGGGAGAGGGTGGCCCCGACGGTTCCGGGGTCTTACTGACTCGTTCGTGGGCGGCTGAGGTCTCCGACCGAAGGTGGTCCCTTCTCTAAAGGACGACCCCACCCTCTATGGACCCGTGACTCGAGAAAGACGGGCCGGACCCGGAGGACGTACAGGACCGCGTCCCTCGAGTCGAGAACGACAACTTGTCTCAGTCGGAGAACGTCTTGTTCTTCAGAGACAAGGAAAAGGTAGTCACTGTCTCAGTCCGATTTTTCTCTCCCCAGTTCACGTTCCAGCTACGTACTTCGTCCCGTGAGTTTCGGTCATGAGGTCCTGTTGGGTCTCCTTACCCCACCCCTCCCTGTACTCTCCCCCCAAGTCCTACCCCCCTATGTACACGTGGGCACTGACTAAGTACAACTACATACCGTTTTTGGTGGTGTTATGACATTTCATTAATAGGAGGTTAATTTTAATTATTTAATTAAAAAAATTTTTCTCTCCCCAGTCTCCCGGTCCGGTAAGAGAGTCCGTTGATTGTTGATGGAAGAGTAGACTCACGAGATTGTATCGTACCTATTAATCGTGTCTTTGTCATTACTAGTACTAAAGTCCGATTCTTATTTTCGGACGCAAATAACTCATGGATGACTAACGAGGCTCCAAGAAGTTGAAGTGTTAAATGAGAAACCGTTTAAGGTCTTTATGGATGTATCATGGAGTTTAAGTTGTACAGGTTAAGAAGGGTAGAGGAGACGTGGAGGGGAGGGGGGTCAGTGGGGACGATGTAAGGGGTCGAGTCTTACCGGAGAGGTAGGTGGGAATCTTCAGGACTGGTGTAGTGTCGTAAGAAGGGAGTGGGACGGACACAGGTAAGGTTCTGATGTATATTTGGTTAGGGTTGAGGGGATTGCAGAGAATTTGGGGAAGGGAGGAGGAGAAGGAATGGTGGAGTGGTCCCAAGGTCGAAACCATAGAGAATAGACCTGTAGACATGGTCGGAGGATAGAGATCAAAGTAGTTGTTTTCCCAAAGAGGGGTGAGTCTGAGGTCCATTGTATTAGACGGTTATGGAAGGGAACCTCTACTACACTAATTACAGAAGAGGTGTTTTGGAAGTTAAGATAACACTGTCTCTGGTATAACAGAATAAATTCGATATAGGGGTTGGAGACCGTATCACAGACCACGCACTCTGTGTAAGAGGTGATTTACTTACTTCACGCTCGAAGCCTCTGTCCCTGGTACGGGAGAGATGTGTCAATGGACATCTCGGGTCTCTACCTCTGTACTCACAAATCCCCTGGACTCGTTTCTTGGCAGTTGGAGTGACACTGGGGACCTAGGTCTGCCCGGTTTCGGTTGAGGTACCGGACAACTCGGATGGACCGAAAAAGAGAGAGGTCGAGGAAGACTTAAGCCGATGTGAGGACCCGGAGAGAGTCGAAAAGGACTTGGAGGACCAGGTGCTTGGAGACCCTCCGAAGAAACCTTTCGTCGACTCTGAAGTTCAGGAGGTGGACCTTTCAGTTCTCGCACTCCTGGCCCCTATCCGCCAGTCACCTTCCTACGAAGAATAGATCCTGAATCCCAGGAAGTTCGTCGGGTAAGGGTTGCGGGACCTCCCGGACGGTTGGGAATCCACGACAAGAATTGATGGAGGGAGGCGGTTGGTAAGTATTCGGGGAGGGATGGCAAGTCGGAGTAATGGACAGAGGGGTCGGAGTACATACCGCATATTTCCCCCGTGTTCCTTTTTGAAACCGACTTATATTGAGACAAGTTTCCGGTCCACTAATATAAAAAATTTTTATTTGTTAGGCTTATGGTATACTATGTCCTAAGACTCTTCCTTTTCGTTGGACCATATTTTTGTGACCGAGACACCCCTTCCAACCTAGTTCCTCCGACGGTTTTTTTACACTCCAAACCCAAAGGGACCACCACTTCTGTCATTTCTTAGGCGGACGATTGCCTCCTCTGCGCCCAAGTTAGGGGTCCAACCCTTCTAGGGGACCTCTTCCTTTACCGTTGGGTGAGGTCATAAGAACAGACCCTTTAGGGTTCCTGTCTCCTCGGACCCCCTGATTTCAAGTACCCTAGTGCTTCCTAGCCTGTGCTGAGTCACTGATTTGTTATTGCTGTACCAGGGGTGACTCTCTCCAATGATTGATAGGGTCTCCGGACCCTCCGTGTGCGAGTCAAGACTCGTGGGAAGTGAAGAGTGAATTATGGCCCCGGAGGGGAGGGGTGGGGTTCGAGTCCGTCGTCCCGGTTCCAAAGGGGTAGGACGGTCCCCCTCACCCTCCCGGACCGACACGACCCCTTCCCAACGCCCCGACGCTCTCTCCTCGTCCCTGGACGAAGACGTCGAGACAGGATAGGACGTCGTCCTGCGCCGCGAGGAGGACCTCCCAGTGGTCCGACAGAGACACGACGACCCGACGGACGAGGTCGCGGACGACTCGGAGGACCTCGACCCAGACGTCGTAGGGCCACCAGAGGACGTTCCCGTCTTCTCTCGTCCCTCCCTTCTTTCGAAGGAACCAGTGCTTTAGACACAACGTCTCTGACACAACATATTCATGACCAAAAATCCAACCCAACCGTTTTCGGCTCCACCCCGGGTCGACTCAGCACGACGAAGGTACTGTGGAACAGTGGAGTTCAGGAGTGGAGGAAGAGGACGAGGAGGGAGTGGATCGCGTAACGAGCGGGTCCGGAAGAGCCGGTCCCGCGGAGTGAGTCTGGTGACGTCGTCGAGGACGGCCTACCGGGTTGAAGATGAAGCACGACGGTGTGGGTGTGCGTGTGCACATGTGTGTGTGTGTGTTTGTGTGTGTGTCAAGAGGGGAGTCGCCGATTCATAAATTTTTTATACATATCATTTAGTACAGGGTGAGACGAAAAAGCTATGGTAGGTTGTGCAAGGGTGACGGGAATCTTGTTTTAGGTTGGAGGAAGGTACCGACTGTTTCCCGAGGACGGGGGTCCGAATAGTTCCCTGAACAGGACCCAGGAAAGACGGACAGGGTCCAGGAATGCTGTCGATAAAGATGACGGACTTGACAAGAAGTTTACCGACCGAAGAAAAGAAAAATTACCAAAATAACTCTGACTCAAGTATATAGAACGTTGACTGGGTACATTTCGTCTATTAAGTCACCATCAATCGTATAAGTGTCCCAACACGGTTCCAATGACACTATTAAAAAGTGGTAAAAATAGTCGATGTCTTTATTTGACGTATGGGAGGGGTAGGGGGTAGGGGTGAAGGTTCGTGAGTAGATGAGAGACAGAAATATCTAAACGGACAAACCCGATGACGGATGTTCACCTTATTATAGGGTACACCAGAGAACATTGACCGAAGAAAATGAATCGTTTTACGAAAGTTCCAAATGGGAATAACAAGATTCCCGGACTGAGAAAAGTCGGAAGTACCGAGTCGAGTTTGCAGTGAAAGAGTCACTCCCGGGACGACTGGTGAAACAGGTTTCTTCGGAGGAGACTTAGACAGAGTCAATGGAGCCGGATAAGTAAAGGACATGCCGGGAATAACGCTGGATGTTAATAGAGTGAATAAGACACAGGAGAGACGGTGACATAATTTGTGGTGATGACAGTCAAGTGGTAACACGGTGTGGAAAGACAACCAACTTACAGTCGTCGATCGAGCCCCGGGTTACGTTTCTTCACGGTTTCCCGTCCAGTTACACCAGGTCACCGATCCTTAGACGGACGATTACGTCCCCTGTACCCAAGCTAGGGACCAGGTCCTTCTGACGACCTGTACAACGTCCCGTTGATTCGGGCACCCAGGGTTGATGACTCGGGCACGAGATCTCGAACCCGAGATCTCGTCGGTGGGGTTGCTCTTCGGGCTCGTGATGGGACTTCTCATCGGGGGTGAGTGGAGTTGATGTCTTTCGGACGTGTCTCTTTGGTTCTGGGTCACGTCTGTTTTCATTTATTTGTTTATAATTTTTTTTTTTTTTTTTTCCTTAGGTGGACGGATGCGTCCCCTGTACCCAAACTAGGGACCAACCCCTTGATTCTAGGGTATATTGTCCCGTCGATTCGGGTGGACGACGTTGATGCCTCGGACGTGCGGTGTTGATCTCTCTTCGGACGTGTGACGTTGCTATTTAGGGCACACGGCGTCGATTCTGGACTGTGCCGGGTCATTTCTTTATAAATTTTTTCTTTTTGTTTTGCCATACTTCCTCACTTAGCGACGAGGGAAAGGAGGGGCGGACCCTGGTGGGAGGTATGGACGAGGAAATTGACGACTTGGAAGTACAGGACGGAGTCGGCGAGGTCGACGACCGACCGAAGACGGTCGAGGAAGACCCAGACGTCGTCGCAGAGGTCCTCCCTGTGGGAGAGGAAGAGACAGAGTTCGACGTAGACACTTCCCCGTCCTCCCGGTCCCGAACAACCCAGTCCCCAGTGGTACGAGTAGGTGCTTCGGTGTTCGTGTGTGGTCCACGAGATCCAAGAAGACCGTTTACCCCAACCCTCCCGCCCCCAACGACTCCCGTCTCCTTCCAACCCTGGTGACTGACTCTTGGTCCTTCACACTTGTAACGGTGACCAAACGTTCGACTGTCCTACACCATTTGCCGCCGGGAGGGAGTCCTTCATCCTGTATGTCGGTTGGGACGTCGATTACCACGGCTAGCGGACGAGTGCCCCCGTCTCACCCTCCAGACCTTCGGGGACATCGGGGTGAGGACCCCTCGACCTTCCTTCACCAGGCTCCGTCCCCCAGTCCCTTGTGCGTCGGGAGGGTCGACGGGTGGACCGTGTCCCGCGAGAGCCGGAGCCGGGTGAGAAGGAGGGAGACGCGGGCGTATCGGAGGTAAAGACGGACGACAAGGGAATCGGAGCGAAGATCGAGACAGAAGAGGGAGAGGTCCGAGAGGTCTTGGAAGAGGTCAAGGACGGCCACGGCCCTCGTGAGAAGAAGGACCAGTATCCTTCCTTTGTGACTACCTCGACTCTCCCACTCCGTGCCTCCGTCTCTTCGTGGTCTACTCCCAATTCTTCAGATGACGAGTGGTCGACACTCTGGAGCCACAGAAGGAATGGTTCGGACAAAAAAGTAGACACTCCACTCCGATTAATAGGACGAAACGGATAGAGTGGTTCAAAATACTCTTAGTTCACTCTAAATAAAATTTTTTTTTTAGTCCCCACAGGAACCGTCAAGTTACCAATTCTGAGATCTGAGGGTTACGTCCCCCGTACCCAAGATAGGGACCAGACCCTTCTAGGGTGCACGGCACCCCGTGGTGTTGGGGACTCGGACACTCGGTGTCGATGCCTCGGGTGCACGACGCCGCTGGCCTCGGACACGTGGGTCTCGGACACGAGACGTTGTTCTCTTCGGTGGCGTTACGTTACTTCTCATCGGTGACGGACAGCGTTTATCTCTTCCGGACGCGCGTCGTTACTTCTGGGTTGTGTTGGTTTTTTTGGGTGTATTTAATTCTATTTTTCTTGTGCCTGTAGGGCCACCAGGTCAACAATTCTACCACACAAGGGTTACGGCCCCCATGTCCAAACTGGGAACCAGTCCCTTGATTCTAGGACGTACGGTGTGGTATGGTGGTTTTTTTTTTTTTTCTATATTATGTACATTGTCACAAAAGATTTCATGTTTACAGGGAGTGTATTCGATGTTTATAGAATAAAATTTCGTAGGTGTAGTACGAACCACCAACATTGTCGTTTGACTTCACCACCCGAGTAAGAGACGACGGGGAAAGGGGACGAGTCTCACCGTCCCAGTGGGAAGACTTTTCGGTCTGGTACAGATCGATACTACAGAAGATGTCCTAGGTTCTGACAGTCCTACCTCGTGGGGCCAGGAGGGCCTCAGGTGGTCACTGGTTGCTGAAGAGACTAAAGGATCTACTTAGGTCGGGGAGCCGGTCCTAGAGGCCTACTCCCCGAGACCTCGGTCCGACGGGACCCAACGTCAGAAATGAGGTCGTGACGATCATACTGGAGTCAATTAAAGATAGTGTAGAGACACGGAGGTAAAGGAGTAGACATTTGTACTCCTATCCCTTAAGGGACCGCCAGGTCTCCAATCCAGACACACAAAAGTGATTGACTCCCGCGTCCAAGTTAGGAATCAGACCCTTGATTCTAGAGCGTTCGACGTGTCGTACCGGTTTTGTATTTATTTATTTAAGACCCAGTTTTTTATTCACAATCAGCGAGTCGACACGGGTCTGAGAAACGCTGGAGTACCTGACATCAGATGGTCCGAGGAGATAGGTACCCTAAAGGGTCCGTTCTTATGACCTCAACCAACGGTAAAGGAGGAGGTCCCCTAGAAGGTCTTGATTCCTGAAGGGACCACCGAGTCTGCCATTTCTTAGACGGACGTTACGTCCTCTCGTCCCAAACTAGGGACCCACTCCTTGTAGAGGACCCTTCCTTTACCGTTGGGTGAGGTCACAAGACCGGACCCTTTAGGGTACCTGCCTCTTCGGACCACCCGATGTCAGGTACCGTGGTATTTTCTCAACCTATGCTGAATCACTGATTTGTTATTGTTTTTCTCATTTTCATTTTGTCTGTAAAAGTCTGTTAATTTATGGTTGTATGGGAGTGGTTTCCAATAGAATGAAGTTCTTCCTTTTATTTAGGTTTATCTTTTGGGTTGTACGTTCTTCCTTACCACTCGTTTTTGTTTGGAACATTTTAAAAGTCCTATAGGTTGTTACTAACTGACATATTTTATTAGTTTTCCGTATTGTATACCACAATTGTTTGATCATTATTGATTTGATTGATTGTGTTGACTATCCACTCCTCCTCTCTTTCGTCTGTTTTACAAGACACTAGGACACAGTAAGTCCTTTTTCTCATTTATCTAGTTAATTGAACTCTAAGATAATTCATACATAAAGTTTTATAATTTCTTATTGATTTTCTTATTTTTTGTGCCATGTATAGTAGGTTTCATCGTCTCTCTCTTTTTTCCATTCTTTTCTTATGTCGAATTAGTAAGTCATGTTAGGAGATTTTCTTCAATTCCACTAGAGGGGCAGGGTTTTCCATTTTTCTGTTCTACTTATCGTTTTCTACTGTCTTTATTTAGGTTTGTATGGATATTAGTGTTATTTTCGTTTACCTGATTTAATATATTAATTTTTCGTTTCCTTTGTGTCAAGACTTAACCCGTTCTTAATAAGTTCCATAAGGAGACGGGGTAAATGTGGGACCTCTGGTCCAGACCGGGAGGGTAGGGGACCCGTGTAGGTGGTGGATGGGTGAAGAGGACCTCGACTAAGTGGAGGAGGAGTACCCGACTGAAGTCGACGACGTCCCGTCGGACGGGAAGAACGAGTCGGACCCGGTCGACGGACCGACGACACAGGGCACGGACGAGACGGGCCGAGGCAAGTCACAGGTCAAGGTCGACGTCCGTGAAGTGAAGGGGATCCTACGGTCCCTGTCCTAGGCAGACCAGAGACTCGGAGACGGGAGGGTAGAAAGTGGGAGGAGGGGTCCGGAGTACTCCTTAAGGGTAGAGTCTCCGACCCCCCCCTATCCCACACACACACACACACACACACACACACACACACACACACACAATCAGTGAGTCAGCACAGGTTGAGAAACGTTGAGGTACCTGACATCCGGCGGTCTGAGGAGCCAGGTACCCTAAGAGGTCCGTTCTTATGACCTCACCCACCAGTAAGGGAAGAGGTCCTCTAGACGGACTGGGTCCCTGACTTGAACCCAGAGGACGTAACGTCCGTCTAAGCAATGGTAGACTCGGTGGTCCCTTGGGGGCGGGGTCTCCGGCACCCAGACCGAGATTATCGAAGGGTGGCAGAAGGACCGAAAATTGTAGGGGTACCTGACTTCACACGGGTGGGGTCGACCCAAGAGTGGAACCTAATGAAGGAACCGAACTCACTGTCAAACTTAGACCTGGAGGTCAACAGGAAACCACTGGAGACAGTCTCTTACAACAACGACCCGGAGTTTGTCTGACGAGAGGTCATGGAGGAACCGACTCGACAGTCCAAATCCTTAGTCCTCTCAAGAATGGGTAATTCGGGGAATGGGAAGGAATTCTCCTCAGCCCAAGATTGATGACCGGTGGATCTCTTCGATCTCCCCGTTGATGTTTGAGTATTGAGTAACTTTGGGGGTATGTGAAACCCGTTCCTTAAGTCAAACCGATGCGGAACGAAACGTTTCGAGAGACGGGGACCATCTTGACCCCCACCCGGGATGGACTCGGGGTCGTCGACAAGACACTCGAGGACGGCCAGAGCGAGGTGCCGGACGTCGGCGTGGAGCTCTCGGCGGAAGAGGGCACGGTCTCGGAGGAAGAGGACCTGAAGAGCCCACTCGTAAAGGAGAACCGCGAAACAGAGAACGAAATCGACAAGGTCGACTCGACTCCGACGGAGGACGACCACTATACAGACCCCCCTGTCTTGACTACTCTGTCCGCGTCTCCGTCCTGGGGGATGAAGTCCGACGATAGTGGTCTAATCCCAGTGACCTGGGTGGAGACACTCGACACGCGAGAGTGTGGTTCCCGGTATTTAGATAGAGGGACTAGAGGGGTCTCACGGATCTGGTCCTTTGTACGAGAGGAAACTCATTCTGGAACACGATCCCGTCGTTTTCTAGATGAAGATTCCTCGAAAATCAGAATTCTTCATTCTGTGTGTGTAATGGTGCTTCTTCCACTAGTTGCGGGGCTCTTTCTCTGAGACTCTACCCTCTTCCCTTTCGCTTTCACAATCAGCGAGTCAACACAGTCTGAGAAACACTAGGGTGTCTGACATCAGACGGTCCGAGGAGACAAGTACCCTAAAAGGTAGTTCTTAAGATCTCACCCAACGGTACGGGGAGAGGTCTCCTAGAAGGACTGGGTCCCTAGCTTGGGGGTAGAGGACGTAACGTCCATCTAAGAAATGGCAGTCTCGGTGGTCCCTTCAGGAGACTCTCCCCTCTAATGTGTAATCCAGTTACTCTACAGACCATCCCTTCTTTCTAGTGGAAACTCAACCCAGTAACCAAGTCTTTTTTGATTACCTCGGGGAACGGTACACAATCTGTGGCACGATTTTCGACCTCCCTAATTTTCGTTTATTCTGTATCGGAACGAAGTTCCTCGAAAACCACCTCTATGTATTTGTCTAGTAATATTATGTCACACTTCCGACACCACCAACTTATTTGCACTGCATAATAGTCTTTTGTGTCCTCTCCGTAGATTGAGTTTCGCTACTTACACTTCGTTACCCCGTATTCGCTTCCTAAGGAAATCCTTAAGAAATTCTTTGACCTTCTACATGGGGTTTGATAATTGTCATTACGACCAGTAAAGATCCTTTACTCTAAAAGGGAAGGACTTCAAAGACATCACAAAAGCAAAAAAATGTCACTCGTACATAATATATGAGAGCACTCTACCATCGTCAAAACAGAAGAGTGGAGCGAATCGAAGAGAACGTAAAGAAGGAAGAGAAGGACCTACGGGGACTCCAGGCGAACGTCGAGACGGGACCAGAGGAGACAAAAGACGTCGACCCGGAGGTCTGCCCACAAGAAAAGGGTGTCCCGAAGGGACGAGGAGAGTCGGAGACGGTCCAGGTGGACGTTTCACGAAGAGCGGACGAGACGACGGAGGTAGGCGGACGTGTCTCTGACCAAGAGGACAAGATTGATGACCGGTTTTTCCCTTCCCGTAGTCTCTGTTTCCCAATACCAAATCTCCACTTCTCCACTCTGTCTGCAGATGTACTTTATATACTGAGAGAAGAGGTGTCTTCCTGTGTCCTCACGAATACCCTCTCCTCCTGATTCGTGTGTAAACCCCAGATCTCGGAAATGAGGTCCATGATCTACAACCCTGTCTCTGTTTTTTCCGTTTTAGGACCTGAAGGGACCGCCGAGTCACTTCTTAGGCGGACGGTTACCCAAGCTAGGGACCGGGTCCTTCTAGGGTGTGCAGAACCTCGTTGATTCGAGCACACGGTTCTGATAACTTGAATACGAGATCACAGGTACTCGACGTTGATGGCTTCGAGTGTACAGTACGACGTTGTCTTCGGTGTCTTCGGGACGTCTCGTCGATCTCTTTTCGGACCCGTCGTTGTTTCTGGATCGTGTCGGTTTTTTTACTTATCTGTTTTTATTTTTTGTTTTTCGTTTTAGGACGAGAACTTCTTAAGTCTCATTCCTTTGTATCTTATAAAGACCCCGAGTTCCCTTGTTCTCACTAACTTCTCTGTCAATTTAGACAAGACAAAAAAAAAGATCGTGGTACTTCGTACGTCCTAAAATCATGGAGGTGGTCCCTAACTTGGGTACGGGGGACATCACCTTCGAGTCTCAGAATTGGTGACCTGGTGGTCCCTTCAGACTCTGTACAATTTAAAAATTGGAGATCTCTTCTAAGACTCCGAACCCGAGAAGTCGTCTAGGAAAACACCACTAACGACAATAGAGTTTGTTGTCCTAATTTCGGATCAGAAGGAAGATCTCCCGCACCTGAAGGAAGGCCCGGGACTACTAAAGTGACATTTCGGGTTTCCACCAAGACGACATCTACACCCTCCCCAGATGAAAATTGCCAACTCGGAATATTAGAAACGAAAGGAGACGTGACATTCACAAGGAAAACGAGTAAGGTCCTGATGTTCCCTCGACTAGACAGAACCCGACTAGGTAAGCTCTTGACAAGGAACAGTGACCGGTAGTCGACACAGACAGAGAACGGGAGCCAACCCCGGGTCAGGATGGGGCACACAGTCTCTAGAAACGAGTGGACCTCTTCGACGACCAAGTCAGGTTGAAATAGATTTCGGTTTCGGAGCAAATTCCGTGACTCAAACTGTCGACGTCGGGCCTCTAGTCGCTGGAGTCGGAAGTTCGACAAGAGTCTTGAGCTGTCGAGGTGCTAACTGACAAGACGGATTTTTGTCTGTCAATTTCTCGAAAAAGAGGGTCAAAAGGACGTTGTCACTTGTCGAGTGTAGGGGTTGTGGACGACGAAGGGCACCTGTCTTTCCTCAATTGTGAAGTAAGGGAGAGAATGGAAGATTTGAAAAGGGAAGTAAGTAAGTAAGTGAGAGGGTACGTAAGTAATTTCTCCCTTTCTCGTTGAGTGTACTGTCTCCGTGTCTGTAGTCCTGTATATTTGTTGGCATTGACACTACTGTGGTGTCCGTTACCTTTGGGTTTCGCGAGACCCTGGAGTTTCCTTTGTAATTAAGTTAAACTTTCTCAGTCTTTTACGAACCAACTTCTCAAGTGTCACTTCGACCTGTAACTCTCTACTCCTTAGCAAACGTCAATTTCCCCTTCCTTTCATCGTCAAGTCCGTTTCCCTTCTCAAGTATGTCTCCATCAGTGTTCCCTTACCCATGGTGCCTCTTGTGTGAATCATCTCGTGTCCGTATCCTCTTCACTCCTGTCCCTAGAGTCCACCTTTCCTCCGATCTTTTCCACCGTCCCCCGTCTCCCGACACTCACACTGTGGTTCCTCGACCCCTCGGTACCGAATGTTTCACTTCTTACTGCGTCCAACGTGTGGGAAAAGGATCTCTGTTAGTTGAAAGGTTCGGCGGGCGGGGTGGGGCGGCCACTCCCCCTCTGGGTGCGTGAGACCGGTCGCGCCGCCAGTGAAGACAAACGAGGACGGAGTCGTCGAGGGGAAGGTCCGCTGACCTGAGGTCCCGAAGGGCTTCCCTCTAGTCAAGTGACTCCCTGAGCCTGACAAACCGAAGGTCCTGGCGGTCACAGAGGACTGATTCTACTTTTTGTCTTCTCCCGATCTCCTTTAGAATCCCTCACCGACATTAGACTTTCTACAACTTCGACTTTGAGGTTATGAAACCGGTGGACTACGCTTCTTGACTGAGTAAACTTTTCTGTGACTACGACCCCTTCTAACTTCCACTCTCCTCTTCCCCTGCTGTCTCCCACTCTACCAACCTACGGTAGTGGCTGAGTTACCTGTACTCAAACTCATTTGAGGTCCTCAACCACTATCTCTCCCTCCGGACCGCACGACGTCACGTACCCCAGCGTTTCTCAACCTGTACTGACTCGCTGACTTGACTTGACTAAACGGAAACACTATGTTTGCTTACTTCCACCAGAGATTTTTGACTATTCCTCTCTAGAGGTTCTGTATTACACTTTTTTTCGTTCCACGTCTTCTCATATACACCACACGACAGAAAATACGTTCTTTGACCCCCTTTATGTTTATATACGTGTGTAAACGTATTGCGTGGTGATCTTTATACTTATTCTTTAATTAAATTCACTAATGTGTGTTTTCCTTCTCTATACCCTACCTACTTCATCTTCCCTGTTTATGAGAGAGACACGGATGTAAATTTTTATCAAAACTGAAAACTTAATATGTTTTAAAAGAAAAATCGGTGTGATACACCGTATGTACCAGAATTGGGGGGGTTGGTCTCTAGCTTGGACACGGGGAACGTCATGGTCGTACCTGAGAATTGGTGATCTGGGTGTCCCTTCGGGGAACTTAGTATCTTTATAATTATTTACATAATAACTCAGTTTGTCAAATTTAAAATTTTGTATTTTGATAGAAACACCTAACACCCAAGAAACGGAACCATACCCCTCTGGGAAGGAACGTGGTCAGTACTACGAATCTCATCAGGAAGTCCTAAGGTAACAGACACTGGTAATCCGCGTTCCTCGACCCCTTGTCCTTTCCTCTCCCCGATGGTTACTTCTACTAGGTTGGGCAATGGTCCATGACTTCTGGATGGTGTCCGGTGCGAGACACGACCGTAAAGCATTTTGTGTCAAAATTAGGAGGGTTACTGGGAAGTTCCCTTTATAATGGTGAGGATAAAATGTTTATTTAATTAGGTAGGTTCACCAGTCTCGTTAATAAATTTGGTTCGAAGACGGGTCGAGATTTCAGGAACGAAAAAGATACTATAGTATAAACCCTTAAGTGTCTATTCGACCCAGGGAAATGAGACCTTACAGGAAAAAATTTTTTGTCATAAATAAATAAACCCACATGGTCCAGAATCAACGTCGTACGACCTAGGAATCAACGTCCGACTCCCTAGATCAAGAGACTGGTCCCTAGTTTGGCCCAGAGGACGTAACCCTCGAACCTCAGAATCGGTGACCTAGTGGTCCTTACAGGAACCTTAAGGGAGAGACCTGGTCGAGTAAAGGGTAATGAAGGGTCCTAGTCAGGATGAGAAACCGGTCGGGTCAGAGGAGACTTGTAAGTAACATGGAAGGGTTTAGGAAAAGAAACGATTAGATAAGGAAATCCGGAACAGGACGAGAGACGGTTAGTATTATGTAATTCCGGGTCGAGTCGTCGCTGGGAGAAGAGACACGTCGAAAGTCATTGTTTGACAATGGGGATAAGAGGGTCTCCTAGATCGAACTTCGAGAAAAATCGAGTACGAAGTGGACCGGTGCCAAATGAACAGACTGAAGGGGTAATGTGACGTTTGACGAACTCCAGTCGCAGAATAAACAAAGGGGGGTGCCCCGGAGTCAAGGAGACCCACGAGTCGTTTCAGACCTACTTGAGAACGTAAGTAGGAAGACGGTTCCCACCTCGTCATTCGATTCGACTTGGGTGACGTGTGGTCCGAAGATAATTGAGGCGAAAGAGTCCCACCCCTCCCTGTCCCGGCCCCTCCCTCCCCTGACAGTGTGCGTGTCTGCGAGGGAGAGAGACTGCCGGTCCACGTCGAGGAGGACGACAAGGAGGAAGAGCGGGACTCGTCTCAGCGGGACGTCGACCTCGAGGTACAACCAGGAGGCGTCAGCGGTGCGGAGGACGAGGTCGTGGAGGTCGACGACGACGTCGAGGAGGGACCAGAAGACGTCCTCGAGAGCGAGGGACCTTCTTCCTCCGGTCTGCACTCGTCTTTGGGACCTTGGATTTTTGGGAGGACCTTCGTCTGTCGTCTTCCAGTTTCCTCTCCCCATAGAAGAAGGAAATTTATAGAGTAGAAGGGAAATCTCTTCCTTTGACCAAACAAACACAAAAAATAAACCGAGACTGTCCAGAATCGACATCGTGTGCCCTAGAAACAACACAGTACACCTAGAAAACAACCCCGTGTGCCTGAGAGACCAACGACGCACACCCAAGAGATCAAAGTCACGCACCCGAATCAACGAGACACTGTATGCCCTAGAATCAAGGGGTTGGTCCCTAGTTTGAGACCAGGGAATGTGACGTTCCACCTAAGAATTGGTGACCTGGTGGTCCCTTCAGAGTTTTGAAAAAAAAAAAAAAAAGAAAGGATTTAGTAGTGTTTCTGGGTTTTGACTCACTCGTCCTCGGTCGTCTTACGTTCCGGTCCGCCAGGACTTATCGGGACCCAGACGGTTGGTGTACTACCCTCACCCTTTTCCGGCCCACTCCTGACTCGGGCCCTCCTTCACCCCCCTGTTTGTCGGGGGTGAGTGGACGACTCTCTCAGGTGGAGAGGGACGTCCAGGTGGCAGACGGGGCGGTCCCACAGAGCGAGGGGGCACTCGACGACGTCGGCGACAGAGTCCCGAAGTGGGAGAAGGAGGGTGACGGCTACGACGACAACGGTCCTCGAGTGTCGAAGGACCGTCGGACTGTCGACGACGGAATCCAGGACGCCTCCCTCTCCCTGTCTTCCCTCCACCACTCGTTCTCCCGTCCCGTCTCTCCCTACAGTCTTCGGACCTTCGTCCCGACCCGTTCCCCCACCCCTGACCACGTTGGTTCCATTCAACACTTATTTCTACTCTGGTCAGCTCCTCTATCTCGTAGTCTCCACTGGCCCAAGACACCGAGAGTCGCAGACTCACATAGTAGAAGTTTGCATGGTACACCTTCCACCCCAGTCGTCACTCATCCCGACCCTGAGAATCTTGACCTCCTGTGAATGGGGGTGAGGGGTCCTGAGGTGAAACGTCCCACGTCACATTTCACGTAGTTTCGTCTCGTACGGTCACCGCACCCCTCGTACGACCGAGGGTAGTCGTGTCGACCCTACAACCCCTCGTAAAGCCCCACAACTGTTTTGAGGAGTAGAGTCCAGTTACATCTCTTTCCCCGTCAGACCCGATCCTCCCATGGGCCCCGGGTTTAGTCAAATCTATGGTCAGGGGTGTCGACTCCTTCTCACACCCCAAGAATGGACGTGTCGGACCGCAGAGACTCAGTCATGCCTTGCGTGGTCTCTCTGTCGGAACAGACCGACGACCCTTAGTTTGACCCTCCTCTTCCGTGGTCCCAGGTTGACGTTCCTCGAGAGCACTGATCTTGGAACCCGGTATGACAGGAGAAGAAGATGGTACCGGACTTTGGGTTGTGCCGTCCCAGTGGTAGGGTGACTGATTCCGGATCTCAGGTACGTCTCCTGAGTGTGAGGTCGACCTGTTTGGACTACAAAAGAGAGAGGGTCTCCCCACCCTCCTCCCGTAGATTCTCGGTTTTTCCCACCCAAGGAAGTTAAGAAGTTTAGTTGACAAATGGTAACCAGTGGGTTTGGGTCCTACTCGTAGTCCCGACCTCGTGGGCAACTTGTGAGGTACTTATTTACTTTCTTCTTCTCCAATAACTTAGGGCGGCGACAGACTCTTGACGTCGGCCGTCATTCTTGTTCCCGGACAAAGTCGTCCGTCCCGGTCGGGTGTTTTCGAATCGAATCCCAAGGTCAAAAGTTTGTATGGGTCTCTTAAGTAGGGGTGTTCTGGGAGTCAGGTTTGAGGGGATCCGCGTGGACTCTCCTGTCCCTCCGGACCCATTCCCGTCCGACCTGTACAGTGGCACTTGTCCTCCGACTGACCATGGACCCAATATAGGACCTAGTGAACGACATTTCTGTTGAAGAGGAGAACCCGTAAGGATGATTCTCTACGGAGCACAAGGTAATTAAGACGTACTAAACGGAGGACTTGTCCCTTGTTTTACCTCGGAGACTCGGTTTGAAAGTCTCCTCCTAAATAGCAAAGTCCGGGGGTTTAGTTGGTCAGAGGAAGACAGAGAAGACGTTGGTATGAAAAGGGGACTGGTGTGACCTTACGATTGCGACAGAATCCTGGGTCGCCTGTTACACTACACCAGTAATTCCCAAGTCTAATTCCCTAATTCCCGAGGCTTCATCCGACAGGTCTAATCGTAAGAAAGAGACAGTGAAAGATCGGACCATTGGAATCCGTTGAGGAAGAAACTCGAAGGAAGAGAAATTTTGCCCTTATTAATTGTAGTTGATGAAGTATCTAAACAAGGGTCTGAACTTGCTTTTTTGACGTACATTCAATAAGTTGTGTCGTGGACAGTGTTCCGTTTACAAGTAATTTGCACTCGGTAGTAACCTACTTCCTACCGATGACAGAGACCTGTCGTTTACCTGCCCACTCTGGATCCCGGTCTCCTTGGAGATCGGGGTTCCTTCCGGTCATCATTTAGACTTTAGAGGTTTAAAGGGAGGAAGAAGGATGGAATAACACGACGACGATTCAGTGAAGTCAGCACAGGCTGAGACACGCTGGAGTATCTGCCGTCGGGTGGTCCGAGGGGACAGGGACCCTAAGAGGTCCGTTCTTGTGACCTCACCCAACGGTAAAGGAAGAGGTTACGTCACTTTTCACTTTCGCTTCAGTAAGTCAGCACAGGCTGAGAATCGTTGGGGTACCTGACGTCGGATGGTCCGAGGAGGCGGGTACCCTAAAAGGTCCGTTCTCATGACCTCACCCCACGGTAACGGAAGAGGCTGGAATAACACGATCACTTCTGGAATCTCTGTTTCTAAACGTTGATACCCGAAAACCCCCCAAAAAAAACCGGATACGTTTTAGACTTGGTTGTAAACATTTAACCCTCTAAAAATATTCGACTCTTTAAGTATTTTTAGATGTAAAGACCGTAGAGAGTTTTTCAATTGTTTACCCGGTGTGGTCGGGGTAGGGACAACGATAATAACAAGTCAACGAGTCAACACAGGTTGAGACACTGGGGTACCTGACGTCGTCCAGTCGGAAGGGACAGGAAGTGATAGAGGGCCTCAAACGAGTTTGAGTACAGATAGCTCAGTTACTACGGTCGGTTGGTAGAGTAGGAGAAAACGAGAGTAGAGGAGGACGGAAGTCAGAAAGGGTCGTAGTCCCAGAAAAGGTTACTCAACCGAGAAACCTAGTCCACCGGTTTCATAACCTCGAAGTCGAAGTCATAATCAGGAAGGTTATTTATAAATCCTGACTAAAGGAAATCCTACCTGACCAAACGAGAGGAACCTCAAGTTCCCTGAGAGTCCTCAGAAGAGGTTGTAGTATCAGGTTTTCGTAGTTAAGAAGTCGCAAGTCGGAAGAAATACCAGGTTGAGAGTGTAGGTATTTACTGATAACCTTTCTGGTATCGAAACTGTTCTACCTGCATTCCGGAGTAAGGATGTACCGTTAATAAAGAATTTCAACTTGTCACCTACGGAGGAGGTCTGTCCTGTTTACACAGAGTCCCAGGACGTCAGGGGTGAAGAGAAAAAAAAAGGACACATGACTCTAGTTCATAGGGGACAACATGATTTATACTGGTATAGCCTTTTTAGTCTTAAGAATGTCGACTTTGACGAACTGAGTAAATATCATAAACCCGGTACTCCTGTAGACTTAAACCTTTAAGGACTTGTGTTACCTTCGTTTTTCCGTATTCGTTCAAACGAAGGGTCGACTAGAGTCAAATCTACTCTTCTGATCCCTATACGTATCGCTACCACCAAGTCCTAAGCGGATCTCAGTCTCTATGTTTTTGATCTCTACCTTCTTTTGTACCTTGGTTCGGTCTCCAAGACTGCAGGTTGGATTCTCTTAGGGAAACTATTGTAGGAACCGTCTACAATAGTGCCTGAAGTGAGGAAGGGTTTCGCCTGACAAGTTGATAGTTCGTCGAGATCGACGTCGGCTCCAGATGGAGGGCCATTGAAGATCAGACCGTCCCGAACACCGTGGGACCGTATGTAATTTTGTTTGGTCGAGAGAAGGGACCACAGTCAGGAAGTCAATGCACTTCCGTCAGTAGTACAGAAGCAGTTCGGGAAGAGGCGGTCCGATGTGTGACGGTACGAGGAGTCCACAAAGAACTTACTCATCCAAAACTTAGAGAGATGTGTAAAGGGAGGTGGGAGAGGATGAACCGGTGACACGGTGCACACAGGGTGAGAGAGTCTTCTCCTGTGTGACGTTTCGAGGGGATTCTTTCATTATCCCTACTACGACAACGACAATTCAAGGATCCAGCACAGACTGAGAAACACTGAAGTACCTGTCATCGGTGGTCAGAGGAGGCAGGTACCTTAAAAGGTTCGTTCCTATAACCTCACCCAACGGTAAAGGAAGAGGTCCCCCTAGAAGGATTGGGGCCCTAGTTTGGGTGTAGAGGACGGACGTAACGGTCCTTCTAAGAAATGGTGACTCGGTGAACCCTTCGGGTATCATCTTTCTCATCTCTCGATTACAAATAATTATCCATTTACTTAATTAATTAAAAGTTTACCTTGGTTTTAATTAAAACATCGAAGTCCCCTAAAGTAGTTCCTTGTAAATTGACCATAGGACGTAAAAAACAGGTATTTCCTGTCCTTGGATATCCGGGTGAGGGTTGAGGAAGGGTTTTGTTTCCTAGTGTATGGTCCTAGAGGTAGCAGCGAAAGTCTCGGAAGTGGTAGAAAAGTATTAGAAGTAAAACGAAGACTCTGACCCAGTCGTCTCGTCTTTCGAGCCAGTGGGACTACTCTTCTAGTGTCGTGACAACGGACCCGTGGGTACCTACACCTGTCTCGATACGTCGTGTGGGGGTTGGGTTATCTCTGTGGGG
Source organism: Capra ibex (assembly GCA_006410555.1). Taxonomy (NCBI): domain Eukaryota; kingdom Metazoa; phylum Chordata; class Mammalia; order Artiodactyla; family Bovidae; genus Capra; species Capra ibex. Next base: position 2,061,986 of record SJYO01000233.1, on the reverse strand, counting down.
CGGATGTCCGAGGGGTCTCAGGGAACCCGCGGGGGTCGGGGATATGAGGGACTTGTGTACTATGATATCGGAACTTGAGTCGTCCCCTTCGGTTTACGGCGAGTCTGTGTACGTCCCTAAATGGTGTAGAGTTCCGACCTTGTGAACAAACCCCCGGGCTCTCGACTTCCTTTCGGGACCGGGTTCGGGGAGGTCCGGGGTGAACTAGAACTCCAGTTCGTGGGACTTCGGTTACTCTTGTAGTCTTAACGGTGTACCCTATCAAGGTGCCAGGGAGGTCGGGTTCCAAGATTGAGACTACCTCTTTTTCCTCCCCGTCAAACCCTCTCTAATATCAGTTGGAGGGACTAGAATTGGAGTTTCAAGTCCCTTTAGTGGTCCGGAGAAATAGTGGAAATAGGACCTCACGTCATGAACCATAATATACCCATCGAATTGTTTATAAAGAACTTATTTGAGTAGGTCCTCAAATTAAAAACAAAGTTTCAGAAGTATTAAACTAAGACATAGTAGAAATTCTCGGACTTGAGTGACATGTCAGTGAGTAAATCAATAACATAGTGATTTATTCGTAAATAACTCACAGATGATATACCGTCCACTTCACGTTTCGTGAACCAGTGTGTTGAACTGATTCTGTAAGAGACACGAAAGGTCACGGAAGTGTTGGGTTGTTTTGTTTGACGTTAAATACATGCGGTGGCTATCCACCACTGTGATGGGATCGGTGCCCCATATTTGCCTTGAGACAGGACTCTACTGAGTTTATCTCAACAAACGAATACAGGGACGAGAAGAGTAAAAAAAATTGTAGCTAAAATAGTATTAGGTTTTTATTTTCTCGTATCGGTTTTGTTTTCTTTTTTGATTTATTAGTTACTTTCATTTTTTTGATAATTATTTATTAGTCACAAGATTGTTCGTCAAGATTTCTGGTGTCACCCCATGTCATTACATTGTCCGATAACTCCAGTAACTTCTCCACTGTAAACTTGATACGGAATTACCTATTCCGTCTCTCTCCTCCCTCCCTCCGTAAGGTCCGGCTCCAGTCGTAGATGTTTCCGTCCCCTGCACCTCCCTGAACCGACAAGACCCTTACCGTTCATCAAACCATATCTCAGTGACGGTCGAGACACCCAGTTGTCCTCCCTTTGACTCGACACTCTATCAGACTCCCGTCTCCCGTCGCTGTACCGGGGTCGACACCGGGACCCAAAGTGTGATCTGGGAGGAGACCGTGTAGAGGAAGGGGAGAGCACCCTCCTCCCGAGAAGTCCAGAGGGGGTGGACGGACTGAGGGGTTTCGTCAGCTGAATGAAAGGGGTTCGCTAGGGGAGAATCCTGGGTCGGGTAGAGTGGCTAGGACTTCGAGACGGAAGAGGTCTAGGGGAACTGAGAAGTCGACATAATTGAGGACCGAGGAAAGTACCCGAAGGGAAAGGTCAAGGACCCAGAACCGATCATCGTCGTAGTTGACCCCACCGAGCAAAGGCAAGTCAGAGGGTCTAGGTAGTCTGAGGGCTCTGCCACCATGAGGGTGTCAGTCCGCGTCCGTTCTCCAGTTGTCCCTGGGGCTTTCGGAACGCACGAGTCGGAACTCAAGGCAGTCCAGAGACTCAGGTTCCTTCCTTTCTCGTCTGAGGCCATCCCTGGTCCCTATCCTTGCCCGTCCATCTCCAGTCCGGGGTCCTTCTCGCCTAGACCCTTTTTGGTAGACTTAGGTTGTTAAGGTAGGGAGGGGTGGTTGAGAGGTGGGGACGGGAGGGGGGTGTTGGACTGGGGAGGGAAGATTTCGTCGGGTGACAGTGTTTAGACCTCAGCCGTCCCCGTTTGAAAGAGGGTAGAATAGGGGTGTGACTGGACAGTCACCGACTGAAGTAAAGGTCCTTCACCGCAGCCTTTCAGTGGTGGAGGGCGGTATCTGGGTCTTCCGCTGGCACGAGGGGAAAGTCCATCGGGAACTTCTTGACACACAAGTCTTTGGGTCCAGTATAGTTTCCCGTCTCCTGTAGTAAACAGTTGTGTCCTCAGGACCTAGGGAGGGCTGGTAACGTCCCTTCCCTTCTTCCCTGAATGTCCTCTGTCGAATGCTTACCCACAGATACAAGTCCACTACGACTCCACAAATTATTTTAATCGTCTCCCTAAGTTCTCCAGTCTCCCGGACCCTACGATATGTCGGAAGGGACTCGATCTAATCTTCCACTATTTGTCATCGACGAGTTGGTTACTCTCGATAATGGTAGTAGACGTGTCTAAATATTACTCCTAATTTACTATGTTGTATATATTTAGTGGATTATGTTTCGGACCGTGTCTCGTTACCGAGTCCGTTGTAATCAAAGGAAATTGACCCTAGACTTTTACAGAAGGGTAAGTTAAAGTTATCGACGGAGGAACCGTAGATCGAACGTCTGAAGGTCTGCTCCCCTCAGATTTGAAACTCTAGGTAGATTTTAGACTGGCTCCGTGATTACGTCCCTGTCTCGACGAGACTCACAGTACGACGACGACGACGACGACAACGACGATTCTGCGACGTCAGCACAGACTGAGACACGCTGGGGTATCTGCCGTCGGGTGGTCCGAGGGGACAGGGACCCTAAGAGGTCCGTTCTTGTGACCTCACCAAACGGTAAAGGAAGAGGTCACGTACTTTCACTTTTCACTTTCACTTCAACGAACCAACACAGGTGGAGTCTCTGGGGTACCTGACGTCGGATGGACCGAGGAGGTGGGTACCCTAAAAGGTCCGTTCTTATGACCTCACCCCACGGTGCGATGGACGGTCGTTTTGGACCTGACCCGTCCATTCCTGTCTTACTTCGACTGTCGGGCTCGTCCCGACTCGACGGTCGTCCTCACGATTTGTGCAGGTCTCTGAATTTGATGTCGGGCCAAGGGTAGGGCCAGGACTTCAATTGGGCAAGGAAGACCGTGGCTGGTCCGTCACGGGTTGTACGTGAGGAGAGTGACAAAGACGGGGCAAAGAGAATGGAGGACGAGGTAGACGGTGACCGAGAGGAAGGAGTAATCGAGTAGGGCCCGGGCCGAGGTCAGCTGACAGTTAAAAAGGTGTAGAAGGGCTTCGCGAAATAAGTGGTGCAGTCGAAAAAGGTACACGTCGGCTTCGACCCACAAGTGGAGGCGATCTGAGAGTGTGGACGTGACCCCTCCCCATCCTCGTTCATGATTTGTTTCCAGACTCGGTTGGGGGACCTGGAGAACCTCATTCTGCTGTTGGTGACCTTGAAAGGTGACGGTCCTCGACCTCCCGATTCCGACTTCAGGAACCAAGATTTGGTACAGTCGGGAGCTCTGTCTCCAAAAGGTAGTCGGAAGAGGCGGGCGGCCGGTTGGTGGGTCCGGTCTTTCAACCCCGGGTAGTGGAGACAACAAGGAGAAGGTTAGCCTAATCGTCGACAAGGTCCAAACCGAGAAGGTGCGAAAGGGTGGAAACTCCCTAGCCAGGGAATCGGTCTATTTTCGTTCGGAATAAGTGGAGGTGTCTCTTGTAGGACGTCTGGTTCAGAGACTACGGGAGAAGATGTCGTCGGGTGAAAAGATTTAAGTGTGAAAATAAAAATGAAAACCGACACGGTACGTCGAACGTCCTAGAATTAAGGGTCTAATCCCCAGTGTAGACCCGGGAATCATCACTTTCACACCTTAGTATCGGGGACCTGACGGTCCCTTAGGGGGACGAAAGAAAAATAAGAAAGAGGGGAAACAATCGCTATACAGAGAAAAGAGTTAGTGACGTAGGACGTTCATTTAGGTGACATATAGAGAGAGGTTTACACTTGGTGCCTGAAGAGTACTTTCTGTCGTAAACCATCACTTTTCTTGAAAACTCAATTCTTCGTATTCTATGTCGAAGGTCCCTAGAGGGACCGTCAGGCCACTAATTCTAAAACGGAAGGTGACGACCCCCACGTCCAAGCTAGAGACCGACCCCTCGATTCTAGGGTATATGGAGTGTCGGTTTTTTGATTCTTACCTTCGTTATAACATTGTTGTAGTTATTTCTAAAATTTTTTAAAAAAGATTAGAAATTTTTTTTTATTTGTTTTATGTAGAAAGTGATTACCGGAACCGAAGATAATGTGATTAGAAGTCTGAAACCCTTCAATATTGGAGACTAGGTGTCCAAAAGTCGAGGTTTCACTTCCACTATAGTAAGGGGACTCTTTTGACGAAACGTCCATTTTACTGTATTAAGATGCTGTTACGGATTCCCACGGATGTGTTACGGATGTCTAGCTATGTATGATTCAGGAAAGAGAGGAGACTTCCTTGAGAAGACTCCCATTGCAATTCTACCACGACTCCCCTCGATCTTGTTTCCGTCAACCCAAAAACTTTCCGTTAAGATAGAACGGGTGTCGTGTTTATTTAGATAGACGGTGTTTGTGTAGAAAGGGCGGGGGGGAGGTTCAGACACTCCGTGTGTAGAGAGGTGTTGTCTATTTGTGACTGTGGAAGACCTCCTTTTTACGTAGAGAAGAGAGCCTAAGGTGGGAGGAAGGTTAGACCAAGTCTACCATTCCTTAGACGGACGTCACGTCCTTTGGACCCAAGTTAGGGACCCAGTCCTTCTACGGGACCCTTACCGATGGACGGGGTCATAAGAACGGACCTCTTAAGGTTCTTGTCTCTTCGGACCACCCGATGTCAGGTACCCCAGTGTTTCTCAGCCTCTGCTGACTCACTGAAAGTGAAATAAATTGAAGGTTAGACTATTGGAATTTAAAGAATTTCGACACAAAACGAGAATCGCTCGGGACCCGACCTCAGACAACCCCGTCCTTATCGGTCCAGGGTACTTCCATAGGCTATTTCGAGAGTCCCCTGAAGGGACCGCCAGGTCACCGATTCGGAGGTGCGAGGGTTACGTCCCCCGGACCCAAGCTAGGGACAAACCCCTTGATCTAGGGTGTACGGAGTTAATTCTCAAGCGTACGGTGTTGACTTTCTAGGACGTACGACATTGATTTCTCAGGGGTGAGACGTTGATTTTTTTGTTTTCTTTTTCTAGGATACACGGTGTTAATTTTGGGTCACGTCGGTTTATTTATGATTTTTTATAAAAATAATAATTTTATAATTTATAAATTTTTTAAAAGGTTTATGATTTTTTCCGTTTTTCTTTCGAGAGTCCTCGACGACTTTCTCGGTGAAGATGGTTTGTGGTGGAATGGAGAGGGGTCGGAGGGAGTCAGTCGTTTGTCCCAGATTGGTATGAGGGGCTCCCGGGCACTCGTGTCTTGTCGGAGTGAGTGGGGTCACCGAAGGTCGGCGAAGAGGTCGAGGACCGTGGTCGAGGCCATGACATTGTGGACTCCGTTTACCTCGTCCTGGCCCGTTACCCGGTCGACCATGGGTACCGGGTTTCGTCTCCAGGGGAGCCCCAGCACCCGTTTGGGGAGTCACTTATTCCCCGACCCACTGTCCTCACTCCATTCCGGTATTGTAGAATGTCGAAGACAAACCAGTAAATTATTATGTAAGAGACGTCGAAAACAATAACCTCTTCGTTGTTCAAACACCCGAGCCCTTGACCGTTTGGATTCCAGTCCAGGCTAAGATCCTCTCGTTTCGATCTACCGACTGCCTTCGGGGCACTTCCCGCAGAAACTTTCCTGTGTCAGTCGTCGACCACCTCCTCAACCTCGTAGTGTGCTCTCGACAAATCCACAACGGTGGCACACCGAGACCCGAGGCCGGTTGGAGCAGGTGGAGTCGGGGGTTGAGGTCCCCAGGAGGAGAAGGGGAAGGATTCTCTCGCCGGCGGAATGGAACCGGACGTCGAAGGAGTGCTCTCGACGAACGGAGACGACCCGGAGGACCCTCGAGAAGTCGAAGGAGGTACTCCGACGGACCAAGAGCCGGTAGACGACGACGTCGCGATCGTGAACGAGGAGGTCGTGGTCGACGTCCCTGGCCCCGAAGTATAACAAGTTGGGTCCCGGGGGACAGAGGTACCCCCGGGGGCTGTCGTTCGGGTTGCCGGGGATTCGTCGGTCTCCGACAAATAAGGGTCTCGTCAGAGACTCGTAGCAACCCAGTGAACCTGGAGGAGAACTCGACCCCTGGTTTCGTATGTGACCTCAACTCTCTTGACAGATCTACTGAGTGTACATAAGTCGTTTATGAGCAATTCAGACCGTCTGAACCTAACCTACTTCATTTATCCAAGAAAGTGATGTCGTGAGGAGTCTCGAAAATTTTATTATTCTACCTGGATTAGAGATGTCCCCCCCGGTACTACTCACCGGTAAGGGGTTTCGATGACCTGGTGCTGTGTCCCTGGGCACAAAGGACCGTACGGAAGGCTTTCAGACGTGGGTTGGTTCTCGAGGATCAAATAGTCACGTAGGAAGCACGGACCGCGTCGCGGATTATTTGTAAACGACTTGCTTAGTGCTTTCCACGAAAATCCGACCGGACCCATACCCATATTAATGTTATGTCACACCAGACACGTCATTATTATCTAGTGTCCCATCATATCCTTCTGTTGTCTACCCGTACACTGGGTTGGATCCACCCTGACACTTCCACACTTATAGTAGTAGTAACAAAATATGGACGATTCAGTGAAGTTAGTACAGACTGAGGAACTCTGGGGTACCTGACATCGGGCGGTCTGAGGAGATAGGTACCCTAAGAGATCCATTCTTATGACATCACCCAACGGTCCGGGAGAAGGTCCTCTAGAAGGGTCAGTAACGATTATGAACAATTCACGAAGATACCCAGTCAGTGAAACAATTCACGGAATGTGTGTGATACAGTAAAACCGTAGTGTTCTTAGAGTTTTGTAAGGATACTGTGAATTTGTAACCATGATGAAATTGAGAAGTATGCACCTACTCCTGTGACTCCGAATATTTCCAATTCGGAATCAATTCTTTGATCTTTCTAATTTGTTAAACAGGATAAAGTATGTGAACTACAAACCAACTGATCCCTAAACTTGTTCTTAAGACTGAGAGACTGTGTCTTATCGTCCGTAAAGCCCGTCCTCTAGGTTTTATCTCTCCCTTCTTCCTTGGTCGGAGTCCTCCTACCTCCTCCTCGTTTGAGTGGAGTGAGTGGTCCTCGACCCGGTCTTGGTCCGTTACCCCCAGTCGTCCCCTCCGGTCGGATTGGTCACTGAAGTCTCTCTCGGTCCTCTCCCCTTCCGTTCTGCCAGTTCTTCTCAAGTCCCACGACTAGGTTCAAGACAGAGATTTCTCGAGACACTGGACCTCGTCCGATCAAGGGAAATTCCAAGGAGTAGTTTTTTACTCCCGTTTTTCTTTTTTTTTTACTCCGTGGGGCGAGGTACTGGAGACTCAAAGAATCAGGAGATTTTGTGGATCCCGACCTCCCCTCCAATATCTCAAGAGAGTAAAATAGTCGGGACTCTATGGGTAGTCGTCCCGACTCCTTATAGACATAAAGATTGATGGATAGGTCTTTTTCCGGATAGTCTCGACGGAAAAACCGTCGTAGTCAGAGGATTAGACTTTTGTTACCGTATATGTCGTTTAAGTCTACGTTGAGCGTGTATGTCACCCTCAAAGTCCCGGGGTGCGGGGAAATTACGTGGTTCGACGACTAAAGGATGGTTGCACTGGAAGATGGTCCAGGAAGGTCTAAATAAGTCCTTATCAATTAGTGAAAATATGCAAAATTTCAAATATAAATTATGTGTCTCTCTTATAGCTACAATATAGAATAATAGACAGATAGAAAAGGTGATTAAACACTCAAGGACTATTCGGTTCTCGACTGGTCAAGTAAAACCAGGAATCGGTGGTCCCGAGGGGTACATCACGGTCACCAATTTTTTTATGACGGACGGTCACGTCCTCTGTTCTCTCCGCACCCAAGTTAGGGACCCGGTCCCTTCTAGGAAACCTCCTCCCGTACCGTTGGCTTAAACCATGACAACGGACCTCTTGGGGTACCTGTCTCCTCGGACCGCCCGATCAGCTGTCCCGGTGTGGCTCCGTCTATGATGACTTCGCTGAATCGTGCTTGTATCCAACAGTTGTTACGTGTTACTTCTTTACGTACACCCGAAGTGAGGGCCTTCTAGATTTGGGAATCGATCTCCAATGTTTCACCTGACAACCAAGAAAGGTTAGAGACACACCGGACATGTTACTAAAAATTCTTAAGTTTAATCTACGGTTGTGAATGGTCACCCTTTTATGTGGGTTTTCAAGTATAAAGACCAAGGAAACCTTTTAGTCTCATAGGTCACTTGGAACTGAGGGTAAGGATGTTCCGGTGTCGGTCGACGTCACTCTGTCGTAGTCAGGGGAAATCTACTCCGTACGAGAAGTCAAGAGGAGTCAGGACCCGGGGACGGACCGAGACGGAGAGAGAGTATATGACTATCGTCTAAAGTCAACAGTACGGTAAGATGAACACGATAACAAAAAGAATGTCGTCTCAATCCTTATGAGTCGAAGGATTAAATGTAGTGGAGGACTCGATGACGTCTGTCGACTCAAACATCTCTAAGATGATCTATCGTTCCTTTGTCGTATTGCATCCTTCTCGTCTCACCATGGTTATTGTCGAATCCCCGTGGTCGTGGGGTCCGACGGAGAAGGACCGACTGGTTGAGCCAGCGACACGACACGAATCAGAGAGTCAGCACAGACTGAGAATCGTTGGAGGACCTGACACCGGGCGGTCCGATGTACCCCTAAGAGGTCCCCCTAAGAGGTCCGTTCTTATGACGTCACCCAACGGTTCGGAAGGAGGTCCCCTAGGAGGGTTGGGTCCCTATCTTGGGTCCAGAGGACGTGACGCCCGTCTAAGAAATGATAGACTCGGTGGTCCCTTCGACTCAGGAGGGAAAGACGAGAAGGGAAGACGGTTGGGTGGTACCGACACTTTTCGACTGAGTTGGACAGAGAAGACCAACCTCCGTGTTTCGACAACCCTTGTCGAGAATGAGGGTTGTGATGGTTGTTGTTCTCATCGAGACTCAACGAAGTTCCCTGACCTTCTTGGAAAAGAGAGGATTGTGACACCCCCGAACCGGTCCGAAGACGTCTCAGAGTCTCCGGGAGTTCTGAGGGCATGGGAGGAGGAAACTTAGGGAAGGGAGTTTCGTAATCCGAATAGGTATACTTTAACGGTTATAAACGGGAGAAGATTGGATATTTTCTATTAAAGTACATTAAGTTGGATCACTATAAAATACAACATATATAAATATTAGTATATAAATACATATAATATATTCGGATTAGATATTCGTCGGGAGGGTAACAAAGACCTTAAGATAATTTAGAAGAAAATCTTATTCCGATAACAATTTCATATATGTGATAAAATCTTTTACTGTAATTATGAAGTTATTTCTTTACCTTAATATAATCTTAATATACTAATAAAATGAAATCGTCTATTAAATTTTAAAATGTCGATAAATTTTTAAATCAGGGTAGGAGAGGAAAATGTCTATTCCTTTGATTCCGAATACCTCTACTTCACTAAAGTAAAAACTAGTATGAAATATACGGGGTAGATGGAGTTTTTTACTGAACTGTAACATCGTTTATATGGTATGGTTACATTCTACAATGATTATTTCCTTTAACCCACGTTCCATATATCCTTGAACGACATGATACGTTAAAAGATTTTAACAAAGGGAGTTGGTGAACATTTTCTTAAATTGATCTTGTGAAAGATTGTGGTATGTGTTTTTGTTTGAGTTTTACCTAATTTCTAGATTTGTATTCCGGTCTTTGATATTTTGAGGATCTCCTCTTATATCCGTTTTGTGAGAGACTGTATTTAGTGTCGTCCTAGGAGATACTGAGTGGAGGGTCTTATAACCTTTATTTTCGTTTTTATTTGTTTTCCCTGGATTAATTTTAGTTTTCGTAGACGTGTTGTTTCCTTTGATATTCGTTCCACTTTTCTGTCGGAAGTCTTACCCTCTTTTATTATCGTTTACTTCGTTGACTGTTTCTTAATTAGAGTTTTTATATGTTCGTTGAGGACGTCGAGTTAAGGTCTTTTTATTTGTCGGGTTGGTTTTTTACCCGGTTTCTGGATTTGTCTGTAAAGAGGTTTCTTCTGTATGGCTACCGATTGTTTGTGTACTTTTCTACGAGTTGTAGTGAGTAATAGTCTCTTTACGTTTAGTTTAGTGTTACTCCATGGTAAAGTGCGGTCAGTCTTACCGACGCTAGGTTTTCAGATGTTCGTTATTTACGACCTCTCCCACACCTCTTTTCCCTTGGGAGAATGTGACAACCACCCTTACGTTTGATCATGTCGGTGATACCTCTTGTCACACCTCTAAGGAATTTTTTGACCTTTATCTTGACGGTATACTGGGTCGTTAGGGTGACGACCCGTATGTGTGGTTCCTTTGGTCTTGACTTTCTCTGTGCACATGGGGTTACAAGTAGCTTCGTGACAAATATTATCGGTCCTGTACCTTCGTTGGATCTACAGGTAGTCGTCTACTTACCTATTCTTTCGACACTATGTATGTGTGTTACCTCATAATGAGTCGGTAATTTTTCTTGTGTAAACTTAGTCAAGATTACTCCACCTACTTTGACCTCGGATAATATGTCTCACTTCATTCGGTCTTTCTTTTTGTGGTTATGTCATATGATTGTGTATATATACCTTAAATCTTTCTGTCAATTGTTATTGGAACATATGCTCTATCGTTTTCTCTGTGTCTGAATATCTTGTCAGAAAGCCTGAGACACCCTCTCCCGCTCCCACCACACTAATCCCTCTTACCGTAACTTTGTACATATAATAGTGTACACTTTACTTAGCGGTCAGATCCAAGCTACGTACTATGTCCTACGATCCCCGACCACGTGACCCTACTGGGTTTCCCTACCCTACCCCTCCCTCTACCCTCCCACCAAGTCCTACTCCTTGTCCACATGTGGGTACCGCCTAAGTACAACTACATACCGTTTTGGTTATGTTATAACAGTTCAGTTTTTTTTTTTTTTCTGAGTTCATGACGGGTCCGAAGAACACCCAGTACCTATTACATAATATAACCCTCAACCAATTTAAGTCGAGTGACAGACGAAAATGTTTATTTCTGAATAACCTTATGTGTGTGTGTGTTTTTATTTATTTATTTTGACAAAGGGGTTTTATTTCAAATAAAATTTTTACTAAACTTGTTAAAATACTAATTGAGGTGGTGGTGGTTAAAAAAAGGGGGTGATTTTGTTCTCATTTTTCTACCTCCCTTGTCTCTTTTTGATGTAGCCCTTAAAAAGACATTAACTCTAAATCAAGTCTCGAAGGAGTTCTGTGTCAAGTCGTGCAAAGTAATTGTGTGACGGTCTAGTCGGTCACTTATTCATTCGATCGTATCGAGGTTTTTTTTCCATCCAAAGTTACAGGGAGTCCTTTCCTTTTCCAGTCATCAACCGATTTAACGTAAGTTACTCTGTTACCTACAGTCACACGAAACATTTGACATTTACTACAATAGTAATGACATTCATTTCCTTTCTAAGGGAAGAAAGTATTTAATTCAATAGGATATTTGTGAGTACTTAAGGTCGAATCATAGTCTATTGACCGGTGTCACTATGTCTTTATTTATACCGATTGAAGGTTGAAAACGATCCTTGGTCTGCCCCTTCCCGTCACTGGAGACTTGGATCTCACTTCTCATTGTATTTAATATAAAACAGAAGAGAGTAGATCTAAGAAAGTTTTTCACTAAATTTATTTGAGCTTTATCTCCGTCACGGTGGATTTGAACCTTATGTCTACATTTACAATCCTCCTGATTCAACTCCTGACCATAATAATTTGTCCTAAACAGTGAATCTCGTTTTTTCATTTTTGTGAACTCCGTACCTGTAAAATAAGGGACTCGTTTATTTGCTATATATAAACAGACGTGTCTGTTAAACAAAGAATAGGGTCTTTTTTTTTTTAATCGTATACCGAGGAATATATTTAGCTTATACACCTCCGAGAGAGAGACAGGAGGAGGGTGGAGATTCCGAAAAGGAAATCAGAGAAGACGACCAAGGAGGAGTAGAGGGGTGATAGATTTCCGACCTCCGGTGTACGGTATACCGTACCGGTTTTTTCACTTTGTTTTATTTATTTGTTTATTTTTGACTTTATCACTGACTAATCCGGTAAGTCTTGGGAGGTCACCGATTAGTTCTCATTTTTGGTGTTAGTAATATAACCGAATGGAGTAGGATTCATAAACTAGGGACGGAGGTTAACAAAATTAAGGTAAAGAATGAGGAGAGGGGAAACGAGTGTAGGGAGGTCGGTGTCTCGGGAGGAACGACATGGACGAACCTTGTGCGGTTCGGTGTGTGAGTAGATCCCGCAGAAGAACAATAAGAGTACTAACCGAGGGAACGTGGAAGTCCAGAGACAAGTTTACAGTGGAAGAGTCCTTCCATAAGGGATCGGTGGGTTATATTTTATGGTGGTGAGGAGGTGTGTGTGTGTGTCCACAAAAAGACAGAAAATTTAACAGTATGATACACGGTACACCCTTAGAGAATCATGGGCCTAGTCCATTTCCTTGGACACCGGGGAAGTCACTTTTGAACCTCAGAACTTGTGACCTGATAGTCCTTTCAGGGACCATAAAAAGATGAATCGAATGGTACGAAATGCACAGGGATAGACTCATAATACACATTATATCGATTGTGTTACGTTTAAAGGGTTCTCGTTCTTATAACAAAATAACTGACGATATAAGAGTCGAGGACCATATATCGTCCATGAGAAATTCGGAAACTGATTTACTTACTTATATCCTTGAGATCCGTTGTACTAAGTATAGTTTCCAGAAAGTTTTACGACTATCAAGATATTGGAAGAGTTTCCTTTTTTACTTGTTGTTTTTTCTTTCTCTAGTACATCAAACATATCGTGAAATGAGGGAGTGTTGTTAACAAACGTTAGAAGTATTTTTTTCTTTGGGAAACTCTTCTTTAATCACGGAAGTAAAATACCTGTTCTTTTGATCCGAACTTTGTGTCTTCCTTATATTGACCAGTCACTGTCTCCTCTATAACTTGGGGTTAGGAGAAGGTGTCCGAAGGGTCCACCTCGTCATTTCCTAGGCGGACGGTTCTGTCCTGTGCCTCCTCTGTGTCCAAACTAGGGACCCAGTCCTTCTAGGGAACCTCCTCCTTTACCGTTGGGTGAGGTCATAAGAACGGACCTCTTAAGGTACCCGTCTCCTCGGACCGCCCGATGTCAGGTACCCCACCGTTTCTCAGTCCGTGTTGACTCGTGCGTGCGTACCTCCGTTAGACGAAGGTTGAGATACGGGAAGGGAATGTGGTACGAAGGGGATTCAGTACTTTATACTTTAGTGTTAAGACACTCCCTGTGAAAGATTTCCTACACTTTGTTACTCAGAATCCGGAAGTCGAGAAACTACCTTTTCCTGGTTGCTTTCCGTCTTTCAGGTCGTCGTCAAAGACCGTAACCAAACCAGTACTTGAGTGAGTTAAGAAGAAAGATTCAGAAGAGTACACGTAGTATTGAGACCGGAGGTATTAAGTACCCGGATTACATTTGTGGTTAAACTGTCTGTAAATGGTTTGGGTTTGTGTCAGATCCTTAATAGTGTACGAGACCCCTCCCTATCGGATCTTAAGTATAGGGTCGATGTAAGTGAAGTAAGAAACACCCTAAGATCCGTTTAACTACATTGTCCTGGAACCAAAGCAGTACGTATTCTACACTTCGATATCTTGGGTGGAATACCTTAACGAGCCTGCTAACTTACCCGGAAATGTCCATTACGTAAATCATCGTGGAAACACTGATAAGTCATTTATAATCGATAATAATACTAGTAGTGCACGATCTGGGATCCTATGTCGACTTTTTCCGTTCCGTTTTGCGGGGTTGTTCACTTGCCGACACTTTCTCCTGGTCCTTTTCGATTGAGCCACGCTACACAGGTTCTTGGGTCGTCGCTCGAATGACGCTGACGTCTTTCGCCAGTCTTTCTAAAGGTCCCTTCACCATAAATTCAACCCAGCGCTTCTTACTCTCAAGGTCTCACCTCGACGGTCCATCCTGACCTGAAAGCCTGTCTAGTGTACGCTTCGGGGTTCACGTCTCCTTCGGCGCTTTAAGACCCTAGGTGGTCGCCCTTCGCGTACTCTCGCGTCGCGGCGCAGACTGGTGAAGCCCGAGCCCTTCTAGGGAAAGACGCGCGTGACCTCGGGTTTCACCACCGCCGTTGTCCTGCGCCTGCGTGGGCGGATCCTGTCCAGGGTCGGGGAGACACCCGGGAGTCCAAGGAGGGCCCCTTAGCCTCCGGCGACCGGTTTGCTCTAAGGAATTCCGCGGGACGCGTCCGGCTAGTCACCCGGAGCCTGGCAATTGGGCCATGGAGGGCGGACGGGAACTCCGGGGGTGGAGTGGTGCGAGCCAAGGACGTCTAAGGGTTCCACGAAGAGTCGCAGCCTCGGCGGCTTCGGAGTCGATTCCGGCCCGGCCCCCGCCCCCGGGTGGCTCCCCGACCCCGCATCCGGGGCGGGGGGTTTGAGGGCGGGAAAGCCTCCCGGGGCGGGGCGGCCCTTCGCACGGATGCCCGCCTGACTCGGCGCAGCCCCGGAGGCGGTACAACTCATGACCGTCGGCTAAATGTTCTCACCGGGTTTTCCTTTTTCCTCTCGGATAATTCGCTACTACAATTCTAAGAGAGCGGGATTTACCCCTGTCAATCCCAAAGACCTAAGGTCGTTCCTTTCAAAACCATTGTCTTTATTTGAACGGGAGTTAGTATGGGGAAAACCGAAGCCCCTTGTGTCACGCGTACACATTCTAGCGGCCAAGATCCACGCGGACGCGTGACGAGGAGGGTGTTTGGGCTCACATTAATTGTTCACGCACTTCATATTCGCTTGGGCGACGACGCAGCGATACTTTGGAATGGAATTCTTGGACTTCGCGGTTCGTCGAAGTCCGTTGTATTGTAAGTGTGGCATCAACGAGTCACACTAAACTTGTGCGTACCGTAACGTATCCCAAAGAAAAACGGCCTTATAGCACGTAGGAAAGCCTTTTTACGTCTAAAAGACGGACTCGGACTCAAACATCTTCTGAGATCTTCGCAATAAGGGTATTCAAAACACGTATTAGTCACGTGAAAAGATCGTTACATTTTAAGGTAAATGAACAGAGAGGAGATAAGTCACCAAGATTTAAACACACACACACACACACAATCATTAAGTCAGCACAGGATGAGACTCAGCACCATCGGGTGGTCCTAGGAGACTAGTACCCTAAGAGGTCCGTTCTTATGACCTCCCCCCAACGGTAAGAGAAGAAGTCCTCTAGAAGGGATGGGCCCCTAGCTTGGGTCCGGAGGGCGTAACGTCCGTCTAAGAAATGGTAGAGTCGGTGGTCCTGAACCTTTAAAAATCAACCTCACTTTTTTTTTACTGCCCTTGAAGAATTTTACGTCTGAGTCTAAGATGGTGATCTCAGTCACAACACTCCCTTCTTCTCTAGGATTTGCAAACTGTCTCTTCTTCTACGTTTCTAAGTCAACACACCCTTAGTTGTGACCCCTCTATAAGGGGATTGTCCAACATACGTTCACAAGTGATGTTATAAACCTTACAATGTGTGTAATTGAAGTCCCCCAAACGTGTATTAAAACGGTAGAGGATCTAGTCAAATGGGGTTTGAAAACCTAATCGACTATTGCAGAGGAAGTCCAGAGTTTGCTATTAAGAAGTCGATCTAGAAGGGACTAGTACGACAAATAAATAAATAAATAAATAAAACTAGTACGACAAATTTCATTATGGGATAGTAAAAGATAGCGTCAAGAGAAAAGTGTCATGAAAAATGAACGAAACCAAATGGATAATAAAAAGAGAGAGTTCACCGGGATCACCATTTCTTGGGCGGGTGGTTACGTCCTCTAAAACTCTGATCCCAAGGTAGGGACCCCCCCCCTTCTAGGGAACCTCCTCCCGTACCGTTGGGTGAGGTCATCATAAGAACGGACCTCTTAGTGGACCTGTCTCCTCGGACAACCCCATGTCAAGTATCCCAGCGTTTCTCAGGTTGTGCTGACTTCGTTGAATCGTGTGTCCGGAAACTTTCAAATTCGAAGTAGTCTCATCCTCTGACTGAATAAGGATCGTAAATTGTTTCTCGGACTGTGTACCATCCAGATTTATTCGTAGGTACCTCACTTACTTCAGTCGAAGTCACAATGTTTCCATTTACTGCTTTTTTGGTAGTTGCTTGGTGTCCTATGTGAAATTCTGGGTTCTTCTTATTTGTATCCAAAGTCTGATAGGTCTGTATTGTTATTTCCTGTTTACCTCACCTTCTTATAATTTTGGTCTCGAAAGGTCCACCACGATCGTCATTTCTTGGTCGGACGGTTACGTCCTCTGTATTCTCTACGCCCAACCTAGGGACCCAGCCCTTTTAGGGGACCTCCTCGCGTACCTTTGGGTGAGATCATAAGAACTGACCTTTTAGGGTACCCCACCAGGTGTACCAGAGTTTCTCAGCCTGTGCTGACTGTGTTTAAATCGTGCGTGTGTCTCCTAATTTTGGTTTGTCATTAGAAACTAGAAACGTTTTCCTTTAAGCAATCAAGTAAGAGAATAAGTAAATAAGTAAGTGGGTCATTTGTAAGACTCATAGATAAGACATGATCGTAACCTATTATTATGTTACATAATTGTCGTTCAACCTTTAACATAATTTTGTATTATTCTATCATGTTCACCCATAAAACAGACCCGGTCTTGTATTTCACCTTAACGACTACATACTCTCACCTAATGTACGGGGAATCTCTAAGACATCCAAAACTCTCATGTAGTCGGAAGTTGATAGGATACTTCACGGTCCTTGCAAACCTTGTCTTTTTGTCCACAAGTCCCTTAAGGAACCATCAGGTCACCAACCATAAGGTGTTAAGGTGACGTCCCCCCGATCCAAACTAGAGACTAGTTCCTCGACGACGACGACGATTCAGTGAAGTCAGCACAGGCTGAGACACGGTGGGGCATCTACCGTCGGGTGGTCCGAGGGGGTAGGGACCCTAAGAGGTCCGTTCTTGTGACCTCACCCAAAGGTAAAGGAAGAGGTTACGTACTTTCACTTTTGACTTTCACTTCAGTGAGTCAGCACAGGCTGAGAATCGTTGGGGTGCCTGTCGTCGGATGGTCCGAGGAAGTAGGTACCCTAAAAGGTCCGTTCTCATGACCTCACTCCACGGTGACGGAAGAGACGACTAGTTCCTTGATCCTAGGGTGTTCTACGTCTCATTCTAAATTTTTTTTGGTGTTTTTGACAAGTAGATGTTGTGGACTTAGCGAACCCTAGGTTCTCGGGACATCCTTTTCTGAATTAGGTCGGTGTTAATCTCGGACCGGTACAAGTTTGGACAGACTACTTGATGTCAGCCCCCCCTTCCGGAGTTTCCTCCGACCTAACCTGTCTCTCTATTGTTTGGTCAACTTTCTTTTTGTTGAGACCAGGGGAGGTTCACTTGACCTAAGAAGGAAACACGGGATTTAAGGTAGAGACCCCTGTACGAAATATTACATTGGGAAAAAGTCCCGGTATTACACCTAGGACTTGGGGTCTGAACGAGTAATTAATATCTATAAGGGGGATGGGGTACGATTCTCCGACAGACCTGACTAACTGAAAGAAAGAAAAATTTTAATATAGACACTTGAAAGTTTCACTCTTCAATTTTTTGGTATATGTATAAAAAAAAGATTATCAGATTTTAGATAAAATGCCAAGAAAAAATTTTTTAAATAAATAAACCGACGTGGCCCAGAGCCACCCCGTGTAACTTAGAAACTAAAAACAACACCGTACCCCTAGTTCAAGGAACTGTTCCCTAGTTTGGGTCGTGGAGACGTAACCCTCGTGTCTCAGAATCGGTGACCTGATGGTCTTTTTAGGAACAAAGTTTCAAGAATTTAGGAAATAGATTCCACAGTTCTCTTACCTCCTATCTCTTAAACACACCTTTGTAAAGACCGACACTCAGGAGTGGGAAGAATCCCTTCGACATTACGAGTTTTGTTCACTAACTTTCTCTCCTCAAGATCTTCCCAAACTCTATGGTGTAGGTTGGGTAACGTTGACCCCTCGTATTACTGACCTAGGTAGAGGACGAGTCCTTTAGATAGTTGTTCTCTGTTCGGACGATTGACGAAACCGTCGTCTAGGTCCTCCCACGACGATATAACCCCAA
Source organism: Capra ibex (assembly GCA_006410555.1). Lineage (NCBI taxonomy): Eukaryota > Metazoa > Chordata > Mammalia > Artiodactyla > Bovidae > Capra > Capra ibex. The sequence continues at coordinate 2,043,715 of SJYO01000233.1, read as the reverse complement.
TAGGACGAGAGGGTCTTACGGTCTACACCTGATTCATTTTCTCTCGGAGCTGTCCGGATAGGACCCAGGAGAAGTCGTCTCGGAGGATCTCCTTATTTCCCTGAGGTCTGCATCCTTCTGTTTACTGGTGACTGTCCATCTCTACTGAAACGATTCTCCTCACGTCCTCTCCCCAGGTCGTCCCTTGGGGATCTCCGGAGTATTTTCGAGGGGTACTACGAAACAACTACCTGTCCTTATCGATACGATTCAGTGAAGTCAGTACAGGCTGAGACACGCTGGGGTATCTGCCGTCGGGTGGTCCGAGGGGGATAGGGACCCTAAGAGATCCGTTCTTGTGACCTCACCCAACGGTAAAGGAAGAGGTTACGTACTTTCACTTTTCACTTTCACTTCAGCGAGTCAGTATAGGCTGAGAATCGCTGGGGTACCTCACCTTTGTAGACGGTTTAGGTCTTTTGTGTTTCAGTCGATGCTGTGATTAAGTTTATTCTGAAAAGGGTGGGGAAAGAGGTAAAAGGAGAGGTACAGTTGTCGGACTCACTGATTCCGACTCCTATCGTCTCCCCTTTTCAACTTTTTATTTTGTTTTTGATTGTTTGAGAGTTATTAAGGGGAGAAAGAGTGACGTTGGATTGACGGACTTCGTCGCGACCCCCGTGGTTTTCTTTTATTGTAGACACCCTGAAGGGGCTACCACGTCACCCAACCTTAGGTGGACGGTTACGTCCCCTGTGTCCAAGCTAGGGACCAGGTCCTTCTAGGGTGTACGACGTCTCGTCGATTTGGACACGTGGTGTAGATGACTCGGATACGCGGATCTCGGACACGAGACGTTGTTCTCTTCGGTGGTGTTACTCTTCTGACTCGTAGCTTTGCTTCTCCTCGGGGACGAGAGGTGTTGTCTCTTTCGGACCCGTTTCGTTGCTTCTGGGTCGTGTTGGTTTTATTTTATTAAAAAATTTTTCTTATAACGTAGAACACATCTAACACTTGTTGAACGACGAAAGGTAGTCTCAGGTAAGTAAACAGTAATTTGTTTTATAACTAATTTGTGGATGTTACACAGTTTAGGATACGATCGGAGACCCTCTCTGACTTTCTTATTAGTGTGTATCTGAGACGGATTTCGGAGTCAGGTGCCTGAGTACACTCCCGACCACTCATTACATATAAAGTGTTGGATGTCCCACCATTTCAGATGTTTTTACCTCACCGACTGAAACATCTCCACCACTGTAACATTAAACTAATACTTCCTATTTAGACGACTCGTCTGTTTCTATCCTTCCCACAAGGTCCATTAACGTACTTTGTCACTGTACGTTCTAGTACCTAATAACCCCTTATGGCCCCAAAGGATACCCGTGCGGAGACCGACTAAGACGGTGATCCAACCTAGAATTCTCAGAGGAACCTAAATATTAATCTATTATGTCAGGAGAAGTAGTCCACCCATAGAAGGGGAACCAGGACTGGGACAGAGTCACCCGTCCAGAGTGATGTCAGGAAAGGGAAAAGTGACTGGTTCAGTTCGAGATACATGGATGAGTGAGTTCGAACTGTAAAGAAAAAAAAAAAAATTATAAATAAATAAATAAACCGACGTGGTCCAGAATTAACGTCGTACACCCTAGAAGTCACAAGTAACGTCGTATGTCCTACAAAATCAACGTCGTACACCCTAGATAAAGGGACCGGTCCCGAGCTTGGCCCCGGAGGACGTAATACTCACGTCTCAGAATCGGTGACCTGGTGGTCCCTTCAGAGTTCGAACTGTAAAGAACTACACTCACGGTAGACGAGTGGTAGTAAGTCTCGGACCCGTCATTTTCGTACACGTCCCTGTCGAGGGTATCCAGGAAACGTCCCCTGTACCCAAGTTAGGGACCAGGCTCTTCTACGGTGTTCGGTGTCCCACTGGTTCGGGTGCACGGTGTAGATGACTCGCGTGTACGGTGTTGATCTCTTTCGAACGTGTGTCGTCACTTCTGGGTCACGTCGGTTTTCATTTATTTATTTTTAAATTTACTCGGGCATTAATATAAGATTGGACTCTGAGATAGACGACGAAGTCCACTATGTCGTTAATTTTGAGATTCTTAGACCTGTCCTTGGTTCTCCTTGTGCCGTCCTTCTTGTGACCTGAACCTCCGTCTGTGTGAGGGGACCCAAACTTAAAAGCCCGAGACGGAACACAGACCTCGTTGGGTGGAAGGGAGAGACTCAGAGTTCAAGGAAACGACCGTTACCCCTATTATTGTGAATGGATAATCTCACTTTTCACCCTCTATATTCATCTGTTTCCCTTCCTCCTCACTCCTCTCAGATCGTTCTTAGGCTCCAAAGACTCGAGTTCTTACCGTTACCCAAAGGTCCAGGGATTTATAATTATCACCAATGGAGATCCGTCTCTCTAACCTCTCGTCGGAGAAAATTAAATTGTTTGAAACTACAACAGAGTTAAAATAAAAAAATGTTTCTCGTACTATGTTCAAACATTAATTTATATATAAGTCATGTCCACAATTAGAAGTTATTTTTTTCAAAAAAGTTTCGAATATAACGTGTCTTTCAGTAGGTCCTCCCTGAAGGGACCACCAGGTCACCAATTCTGAAACGGAAGGTTACGTACCCTATACCTAAACTAGAGGCAAGTCCCTCAATTTTAGGGTACACCGAGCTCCGGTTTTTTGGGTTTGTATTTTGTTCGTTATAACATTGTTTAAGTTATTTCTAAAAAAAATTAAATTTTTCTTTCTTTGTTTCAGTAGGTTCTCTTATTATTTTCACCAACAAAGACTCTTCCTTACTTTTTGACCCCCAGACTCCACCCTCCTCCTGAAGGACACATGAGGGAGTATGATAAACTTAAAAAAAGTAGTACTCAAACACAATGGAAAGAAAGATAATACGAAATCAAAAATTTAAAGATTGTTATAAAAATTTATAATTTTTCATACCTCTTGTCACACCTCTAAGGAATTTTTAAACGTTTATCTTGACGGAATACTGGGTCGTTAGGGTGACGACCTTTGTGGCTCCTTTGTGTGGCTCCTTTGGTCTTGACTTTCTCTGTGTACATGGGGTTACAAGTAGCGTCGTGACGAATATTATCGGTCCTGTACCTTTGTTGGATCTACAGGTAGTCGTCTACTTACCTATTCTTTCGACACTATGTATATGTGTTGCCTCATAATGAGTCTGTAATTTTTCTTATGTAAACTTAGTCAAGATCACTCTACCTACTTTGACTTCGGATAATATGTCTCACTTCATTCGGTCTTTCTTTTTGTGGTTATGTCATATGATTGTGTATATATACCTTAAATCTTTCTACCGTTACTACTGGGACATAAGCTCTGTCGTTTTCTCTGTATCTACACGTCTCGCCTGAAAACCTGAGACTCCCTCTCCCTCTCCCACCCTACTAAACCCTCTTACCGTAACTTTGTACATATGATAGTACATTCTTTGCTTAGCGGTCAGATACAAGCTACGTCCTATGTCCTACGAACCCCGACCACGTGCCCCTACTAGGTCTCTCTATTATACCCCACCCTCCACCCTCTCCCCAAGCACAAACCCTTGAGTACATGTGAGCACCGCCAGAGTACAGTTACATACCGTTTTGGTTATGTCATAACATTTCATTTTATTTCATTTTTATTTTTATTTACAAAATTTTATTTTATAAAATTTATTTCTTATTTTAACTTTCACATACCAATAAAACCCCTGGTGTGGGTATTGTCCATTTTATGTGTATGTAGGTCTAATTGATGGGACGTCCCTCACCCTACTTGACTGGACAAAGGTCTAATATCATAGACGTCCCTCACCCTACTTGACTAGACCGACTTCCCGGGTGTCATGAGACTGTTCCACGTCAAGGACTCCTCGAGTCGCCCCCCTCGGTAACTCTTGAGTCACCTCTTCTCGGGTGTCCTCACCGTCGAGGTCCCTTCAACTTTGTTGAGTTTGGTCTTACTGCTAACGTCCCTCCTAATTCACCGAGACGTGGACGACCCCGAGAGACCCGAGGGACCTACCCCTACTGGGTCCAGGGTGTCTAATATTCTTCGTGTCTACCTCCCGGGCCCCGGTCCCGGGAAGAGGGTCAGTTATGAAAAGTACATCTCACTACGGTCCTTTTTAGTTAGGAACAAACGACACCCCTTCTCGTGACCTAAGTCTCAGTACACAAACTCAACTAGTAAAACCCGACAACACTGGAACACAGTTAATGAATTGAGGAGACTCTGAGTCAAAAGAAAAAACATTTCTTCCTTTTATGATTGTGGAGAAAAAAAAAAATTGGTACTAAATGCCACGTGGATGATATACGTCCACCGACTTTCTTTCCACGAGATGTACATATTTATGTAAAGCAAGAATATTCGACAGACACCTCGTCTAAAAGAAATGAAAGAAAAAAAAGTTTCATTCTTCACCTAAATAAATCTCTCTTTATGTGAGACGTTTCACACGCGGTAGAGTCTTTCCGTTCTCTCCGACTTCTTCTATAAAAATATGATTAAAAATGTCCGTTTCTTTGTCTAAATTTCTTCACTAAAAAAAATTTTTTCTGTCATTAATATCCATTGTAAATACATCACGAATGATACGTGCTCTGTGACAAGATTCTTGAATGTTGTTTTTAGACATTATTGAGACTCCGTTCATATAATAGTAATCGGAGTAAATATATACTCCTTTGACTCCGTGTCTTTCTAATTTATTGACCGAACTCTAATGTGTCGACCATTTAATCCCTCGGTCCTAAACTAACATCCATCAGGTCGAGAATTAACAATACAATCTGCTTAAAGAACGACTTGTGACACGTGGGTTTAGGGGTGACGTGATTTTTATTTTAGGTCAGAGAGAAGAGACCGAGCACTCCGGTATGAATAACCCCGGGACCGTACTAGACTGGAGTAGAGGATAGTCATGGAGACGTGAGACAAAGTCGTCGTGACCGAAGAGGACCAAGGAGACTATACGTTTCGTATAAGTACGGAGTCCCGGAAACGTAGACGACAAGAAAGGTGACCTTTGCTGGAAGAGGGTCTTCTAGAGGGAAACATGACGAGTAAGGGAGTGATTTAGACCTAGAGACGAGTGTATAGTGGGGGAGTTTCTCTGTAAGGGGAGATTTTATCTGGAGAGCCTGAAGGGACCACCAGGTCACCAATTCTTAGGTGGACGGTTACGTCCCCTGTACCCAAGTTAGGGACCAGGTCCTCCTAGGGTACATGACGCCTCGTTGATTCGGACCCGTGGTGTCGATTCGGGTGCACGGACTTCGGGCACGAGACGTTGTTCTCTTCGGTGGAGTCACTCTTCGGGTACGTGGTTTTGATCTCTCGTCGGGAGTAAGTGGTGTTAATCTTCGATCTCTTTCGGGTACGTGTCGTTGTTTCTGGGTCACGTCAGTTATTATTATTATTATTATGTTATTTTATCTGTAGAGAAACTGAGACGGATTAAAAAGAGGTGTCGTGATCTCAAAGACGTCGATATGTAAACAAACGAACAAAAAGACAGAGAAGGTGGTCTTACACTCGTGTCTGAACCATCAGAACAGGAAACAATCTATAGGTCACGAGTCCGGGTCCTCATGTATTTACTTACTTTTGGGTTCCAGTAGGTTAACCAAGTACCGTCTCGGTCCTACATTTGACTCAATAGACTAGGTCATTAGGTTCTAAAATCGGTAACTCGACACGACTTGACTGACTGAGGTTCTTTATTCTCTAAGTCTATGAAATCATATTTTATCTATTGATTACTCTTGACTGATATATCGTGACCCTAGAGCTGAGTTCCGAGACTCCACTGGATTCACCCTTCCTTTAGGTCCTTCTCCCCTATATACATATGTGCATCGACTAAGTGAAACGACATATCGTCTTTTATTATCTCGCAACATTTCGTTGATATGAGGGGAGGGGAGTTCTCTCTGTCTCTCTCTCTCTCTAACGAATTTCTTATGTTTCGCTGAAACGTTTAACAATTCACGTACTTCTTTCCTTTTCTACCACTACTATTACGACTACTAAGTCAAGTGATAACCAAGTAGACACTTTACCCATATTTATTACGCGACCGGACGGTTTAAATTCTCCTACAGGACACCTCACGGGTACTCTACCTACCTCTTTGTCCATATTTTCAATTTCCGAGATCTGTCATCTTCCAGTAAAGGTACGGTCACCGAAGGGTTGTAAGGATCGGAGATGGAGCTCAGTCTGTAATTATAGTGACTGTCCGCTCCCCCTCCATCCCCCTGTACCTCCTGGCTCCCTGAGACGTAGGGACATTAATTTGTACAACCCTGACTTCGCGACGGTCGTCGTCGTAGACCAACATTAATGGTCTCCCCTGACTTCACTAATCAGTGGAAATATCACTCTAGGTCTACCCAGGGGACCCGAGGAGGGACCTCTCCCGGAATATTCGTTCGAGTCTTAGGGGAAAGGGATGAGGGTGGAGTAAAGACCTCAAGAGACGAGGAGTTTATTATCCGGACGAGGTTGAGGAGGTTACAGGGGTGAACTGATTTTCGGTTCTTCTGGTGTCAACGGGGTTGGTGAGAAAGTAAAGAATACAAAGATCTTAGGTCCAATTCTCAGAAACCATACCCTGAAGGGATCACCAAGTCACCAATTGTCAGACGGAACATTACGTCCCTTGTACCCAAGGTGCGGACCAACCCCTTGATTCTAGGGTGTACGGTCCCTCGTCGTTTCGATTCTGACCACGGCAGTTTATTTACTTATAAAAAATTTTTCTAAGAAACCATATTTCTCATAACCTTATCCTTAATCTGCAAGTCAAGTCAAGTCAAGTCAAGTCAGCGAGTTAGTACAGGCTGAGAAACGCTGGGGTACTTGGCGTCGTGTGGTCCGGAGGGACAGGTAGTGGTTGAGGACCTCAAGTGGGTTTGAGTACAGGTAGTTCAACCACTACGGTAGGTTGGAAGAGTAGGAGACAGCAGGGGAAGAGGAGGACGGAAGTTAGAAGGGTCGTAGTCCCAGAAAAGGTTACTCAGTTGAGAAGCGTACTCCACCGGTTTCTTAACCTTAAGTAGAAGTCGTAGTCAGGAAGGTCACTTGTGGGTCCCGACTAGAGGAAATCCTACCTGACCAACCTAGAGGAACGTCAGGTTCCCTGAGAGTTCTCAGAAGAGGTTGTGGTGTCAAGTTTCCGTAGTTAAGAAGTCACGAGTCGAAAGGAATATCAGGTTGAGAGTGTAGGTATGTACTGGTGACCTTTTTAGCATCGGAACTGATCTGCCTGGAAACAACCGTTTCATTACAGAGACGAAAAGTTATACGATAGATCCAACCAGTATTGAAAAGAAGGTTCCTCATTTGCAGAAAATTAAAGTACCGACATTAGTGGTAGACGTCACTAAAACCTCGGGTCTTTTTATTTCAGACTGTGACAAAGGTGACAAAGAGGTAGATAAAGGGTACTTCACTACCCTGGTCTACGGAACTAGAAGTAAAAGACTTACAACTCGAAATTCGGTTGAAAAAGTGAGAGCAGAAAGTGAAAGTAGTTCTCCGAGAAATTAAGAAGAAGTGAAAGACGGTATTCCCACCACAATAGACGTATAGACTCCAACAACTATAAAGAGGGCCGTTAGAACTAAGGTCGAACACGAAGAAGGTCGGGTCGCAAAGAGTAGTACATGAGACGTATCTTCAATTTCTTCATTCCACTGTTATATGTCGGAACTGCATGAGGAAAAGGATAAACCTTGGTCAGACAACAAGGTACAGGTCTCGAAGGACTGGACGTATGTCCAAAGAGTTCTCCGTCCAGTCCACCAGACCATAAGGGTAGAGAAAGTCTTAAAAGGTGTCAAATAACACTAGGTGTGTCAGTTTCCGAAACCGTATCAGTTGTTTCGTCTTTATCTACAAAGAGACCTTGCGAGAACGTAAAAGCTACTAGGTCGCCTACGACCGTTAATCTACAATTTCCGTTAAATTACAAAGTTTTGAAGTTAAAGGAGTAGACGTTTCAGTCCCATGACTCTCACGGAAGTAGTGTCCAATAACACTTCTATTTATTCTATTTTTATGTCATCCTATGTTTCCGGTCTCAGATCAAATGAGATCATGTACGAGTTGTTTATCGTCGATAATACTAAAAGATCCATGGTCCGATTAGTGAAAAAAATTAAATACATTAACTTAGGGGTGTTTGTGGGACACTCCATCCGTGACAGTACTAGGGACTAGTCTCAAAATCTCTCCAAATCCCCGAAGGTCTCTAGTGTATTACACGATTTGGTATTTGGTCTTCGTCTTAAGTTTTAGTCCGGAGACCACAAATAGAGGTCTCGGGACTCAGGAATAGTTCGGTATAAATCTCTGTAGAAAAAAAAAAAAGAAAAAAAAACGACGTGACGTACCATACACCCTAAGGGACTGGTCCCTAGTTTGGACGTGGGGAATGTACCCTTTGTACCTTAAAATTGGTGACCTGACGGTCCCTTCAGGGTCCCTACGGGACTACCAAACAAAATAAGTAGGGAAGTAAATAAGTGAGGGAGTTCGAATGTTTCATGAATTATTCACCACTCTGTCTTAGGAAGGGAAATCCCTTGAGTTCTCAGACCGTCCCTTTCGTGTTATACAGATTCTCATTGATATGGACTTTCATCTTTTAACACTGAAACCATATATTCCCGACCAATCTTTAGGTAAGTAGGTGTACTGTGTAACTCTTGGACGGTACACGACCCGGGATATGGGTCCGGGCCCTTATTAACTTTCTATTTATACCACAGTAGATCAGTATTAGATTACCCCATCCGTACATACATTTATTTAATAATGACGGGATTCCTTAATCCGATACTAAAAATTTTATACTTTTTTCCTGTGTCTCATCTTCTTTACTGGACACAGACTCTACCCTCACCAAATCTCCGTCTCGACCTATTAAAACACACGGTTTCACCTTTCCCACGTGTTTTACACACTACCGTTAAGTCTTCACACATAAAAGACCACCTTCTCCCTTCCGAAGTACCTCCTCTCCCGTTTGTTCAACCGTCAAAAACTACCCGTCAAAAACCCCTCCCTCCACCCTCTCGTCAGACCTTCGGTCAAGATTCCCTTAAGAGATTCCTGTCCAACACTTCCTGACGTTCCTACACCCCCACCTTTCGTCTTTCCTTACGGTCTCTACTACCGAATTCACCCTGTTCAGTTTTCCCTTCGGTTCACAACCCGCTGACCTCCCTGTCCTTCCCTAAGTCGAGAAGAAGTCCACTTTCACAATCAAGGAATCAACACAGGTCAAGAAAGGTTAGAGGACCTGACATCGGACGGTTCGAGACACGTACCTTAAGAAGTCAATTCTTATGACCTCACCCAACGGTAAAGGAAGAGGTTCGCTAGAGGGACTGGGTCCTTGACTGGGGGTCAGAGGACGTACCGTCCGTCTAAGAAATGGTAAACTTGGTGGACCCTTCGGGAGTCGAAAAGGAAAAAAGTTTTTAAAAATAGTGAGTTAAAATAGACTTACCTTAGTAATGGGAATTAAGAATAAAATATTCTAAAATTCTTTATTAGTAAAGGATGTCATAAATTGAATCTCGAATGCACACGTACGAGTCAGCACAGGCTGAGAAACGTCGGGGTGTCTGACATCGGGTGGTCAGAGGAGACAGGTACCCTAAAGGGTCCGTTCTTATGACCTCGCCCAACGGTGAATGAACTGTCAGAGTCGAGAAGGAATTTCGAGGACGTTTCTCACAGACCGCCACGCAACTAAGAAACTCTACCCCTCCATCTCGAGAGGACCCCAAAGACTGGATCCTCGTGGTCTACTTCGAAGTTCTCCGGTTTAATACATCGACACGAGACTCCTAGTCACTCCTAGACCTGTACATTGTCACTTGTGCAACCGACCCGTGGACCTGTGGGGTCGGCACTCAAAATAGAAGGAAGTAAGTACCTTACGAATGACTCGAAGATAAGACACGGTCCACACGATCCTTTGGTTAGACCACTGGAGTCTCATGTTTGTCTAGAGATAGTCCGTCCGAGTCTCTTAGATCTCAATTCTTTCTTCGGATTTTTTATTTATTTTATTTCCCTGAAGAGACCCCCAGGTTACCAATTCTGACGCGGAGGTGACGACCCCCGTGCCCAAACTAAGGACCACCCCCTTGTCTCTAGGGTGTACGGTGTTCCGTCCCGATTTTTATTTTTAATTTCTTTCTTCCTTCGGATGGACTACTGACGAAGACGGTGAAGATAAAGAGAGTGTCAGACAACGTCACTTTATAAGTTTTTCCCCATTAACCAAGACAGACCCCTAGACCCTTCCGAAGGACCACCTCCACTTAAAAGTCGACTTCGAGAGTCCTATTCTCCAAGGAGGACAGCACCCTCATTTTCCTCCTACAAGATCCATTTCCCTTGTCAAAGGGGCGAACTCGGTCGACCTCAAGTCTGAAGAAGGTCTCGATGATTATGGTCTTTTCGTGACACACCCTTAGTAAAAAAGACGGAGGACGTCCCCGGCGACGACGGGGTCCGACCCCGACGGTGTAGACCCTGAGTCGGTCAGGGAGTGTTGTTTTGACTCGGACAGAAACGACCCCACCGCCACTCCATATCTGTGAGACCTGCACAGAGGTAGGTTCCTCACCCGAGCCCCCACGGGGGGTTTCGGACCTCTTTGGTAAACTCGAGTCAGTCACCGTAAACCCCCTCCCCACATCACCCATGGCTATAAAAAGACCGAGACCCAGTGGTGTTCAAATAATTTTATTTTCTTTGACACCCACTTAAGACGGTAGACACGACGGGAGAGGGGGTGGGGGCTGTGGTTGTTGTCTTGTCCAGGGTCTGATCTACACTTCCAACGAAATTTTTGTGGGGTTCCTGAATTGACTTTTGGGTGTGAGAGTACGGAGACCCCAAATTCTAGAAACTTAGATAAGGAATCGTAGAGAGGAACCCTTCCACCCCACCCGGCACTACACCTCCACTTCTGGGGTCTCAGACGAGGTACCCTGACTTTCAGAGGGGGGTGGTGGGGCGAGGTAAGATCTTAGGGGGGTGCCCCGAGACACGGTTCTCGGGGGCACTCGGTACCGGAGTCTCCCGTCGCCACTAAAAAAAGTGTATTTATATAGCGTGAATTTACTCAAATCTGTCGTACTGTAGTCTCTCATTAATTTAACCAAACCCAACCTTAAGGCAAAGGTTAAGGACTCAAGTCCAAACATTTTCTAAAAAGACTCGTGGACGTCCGAACACACACACACACACACACACACACACACACGCGCGCGCGCGCGCGCGCTCACACACATAAAAGTGACCTTTCCTAAGTTTTCAATCGTCGTAATGCGGTAAGAAGGAAGAACCTTTTTAGGGACTCGGAATATGTTCGGAGGAAGTCCGGGAGTCAGTCAACACGTCCTCTTTCCCCCGCCAGCCGAAAGAGGAAAGTTCTTGCTCAATAAAAGTCGACGACTGACCTCTGCCACGTGCAGACCTATCCTCTCGTAAAGGTGATACCCTGACCTATGTTTGTGTGTGGGCCGTCTGAAGTTCTCAGAGTCTGACTCCTCTTTCGGGAAGGAAGACGACGATGACGACGACGGCGACGAAAACTCCCAGGCGAGGAAAGTACCAAAAAGGACGGTTTGGTCTCCGTGGAAGCGACGACGGCGACAAGAGAACCCGTAGTAAGTCGCCGACCGGTCTCCTACTCTGAGGGGTTTGAGGAGTGTGAGAACGAAACCGTGGACCGAACCGACCTGGACCTTAAGTAGACGTGACACAATCCACGGGGACTGAACCCGGTCTCTGGGGTCCCCCGGTCCGGTCCTGACCGGTTTCGTCTTCGGTTCCTCTCTGGGGGAAACCGGGTCTTGTAGAAGTCCGGTCCCCCAGTGTCGATGCCACCCCCCCGGTGGTTACGGTCCCGGTTCCCCCCGTGACCCGTCTGTCCTCCGGACTGTGTCGGGTTCTTCCTACTTGGGTTTTTCGACGGGAGGTCTAGCCCACCGGGACTTGGGTTCGGTCCTGTGGGAGGGGTCTGTTCCGTCCCCTGGTGCGCCTGCCACTGGGGTTTTCCTGTCGAAGGACCCCCCTTCCGTGGGAGTTTCCGTCCGAGACAGGGGTCAGGGAAGGACGACTTCTTCCGGTCCCTCGGACCCAGGGGCGCACTCGGGTTCCTCGGCAAGGCGGGCGGGGGGTAGTGCGGGGTGCTCATGTACGAGAGCGACATGTCCTGCGACAGGCTACGACTGTCTTTCCCTCCGTTGTCGTCGCACTTCAACCTCCGACCGGACCGGTTGTGGTAGTGGTCGAAATAACTGTTTCCCGTTCCACTCCCCCGCCCCACCGGCCCCGTGCCGAGTCTCCCTCCCCGTAGACGTACGTACCTCCCCCAAAATCTCCGGTCTGTGACGTGACCCCCCTCTACCACACACGAAGACCGGGCCCCGCCATAGACCCTAATTGGAGTGGGTGTGGTCCAGGGTCCGACGACCGTACAGTCTCGGTCTACCGTGGACCCCTAGGGGTTCACGTTAAGGACGTTCTACACCTCCCCCAAGGACTTCGGACCCTTCCTCTGTTCGGGACGGCTAACCGCCGTCTTAACTCCTGGTCGGAGAATTTGAGAATTAATGGTCCGGTGTGAGCCAAGAATGACTCAACCAGTCTGAAAGATCCGACGTGCCCCAACATCCAAAAGAACCTACCGTCTCTCTCTTTGCTTAGAGTCTTCGGGTACCAAGACGGTGAAAGGGAAGTCCGTTCCCCCGTCTCTTCCATTCTGTCCACTTCCGTCCTTTACTCCGTAGAACCTCAGTCCCTTAATAGAAGTCTATATACCCCACCCCACTTGTTGTCTGGACCCGAGATTGAGTGTCACACTGGAACCCTTTCGGGGAAGAGGGAGACCCCAGAGTCAAAGGGGTAGTCATGTTGAGACACCTCCAACCTACCCCACTGAAGACTCTGGGGAAGGTTATACTTGAAATACAGGACAGGATCTGTGTCTAGTGAAAAATAGTACTTGGGTCCTCTGTTAGACGAGGGGAGTAAAGTGTAAAGACGGGAGGATCGTAGTGACAGAACCGAACAGGGGAGTTGAACGGTACACTAAAGTCGTTCAGGAAAGGGGAGAGTCCCGGACTCAAATAGGTATTCTCACTTCTTCCTCCAACTGGACTACCGATCCAACGACCGTCGAGCACACGCAACCAAGACCCTCAGAACCCTGAAACCGACCGTCCCACCCCCTCCCCAGTCTCTCCCCTTCTCCGAGGAGTAATCTCGACCGGTCACCCCCTCACTGTCTCCCGCCCCCTCCGTGTCTCCGTTACCCAGACGACTCCACCCCCTCCACCAGACCGACGGACGGGTCGGTCTCTTTCGACACTGGGGAGCCCCTTAGTATTTCATTCAGGAACACGGGGGGTCGAGATTCCCTCGAACCTCCCCCTCTCCACCCCTCAAATTTCCGGATTAATCAGTGGAAGATCTCGTTATAATACTCACGAAGGGTTACCGTTTAACCATAAATCCTTCCTCCCGCACACTAAACCTGTATGGTGACTCGAAGAACATGTGTACGTCTCGGAATACAAACATGTATGTACCACTTAGTGTGAGTGTGTGTGTGTATGTGTTACACGTGTACGTGCGGACTGTATATGTGTGTCTTGAAAGAATGTGTATATGTCTGTGGATATAACCCAACCGGTTTTTCAAAAAAACCCCAAAAGACATGGTAAATTATCTTCTTTAGTTTTCTTGAAAAACCGGTTGGGTTATGTATGTATGGGAAGTGTATCAGTGTGTTCGGGTTAGTATGTACGTATATTGGACAGTGAGTTTATACGTAATGAAAGGTATGAGTGTACACCTGGGTCAGTATGTATATATATGTGTTTGACAGTAAGTGTGTGTGTGTGAGTGTATGGTTCGTCTCATTCTTTGTATGTGGTGTTTAGTAATCTGATCGGTCCTTTTAACCTAGTATCTGGTCAAACCAGTAATTGAACGACACACTGGAATCCGTTCAGTGAGAGGGAGAGACACGAAGTAGACACTTTGTTCTCGTGATTCTAGAAGAAATTCCGTATCATGTCATCTTCGTCGAGTCCTAGTCCGTATTGTTCAAGATCCGACCTCAAGGTTGGCACGAAAAACGGTCGACCCACTGGAACTCGTTCAATGGATTGAAGAGACTCGGAGTCCAAGGAGGAGACCTTTTTGTCTTCTCCACTAATATTACTAGTGGGACGGAGAGAATGGTTTCTCTATAGTATGACCTATCGTCTACCCTCTCTCTGTCTGTCTTCCGTCAAGATTCCGACTCCCTGGAGACGATACGCACAGTAACTGTGTCTGTGGGTCTTAGTGAGTATAGAGGGTGTCAGTGTAGATATCTAGAACTGACACACCCTTCGAGGGAATAAAACCTTTTGCGAGAGGTACTAAACCCAGAACCGGAAACAACCTCACCCCTTCTCCAATTTCTCTCGAGAGAAACCCCTTTTCTCGGCACCGGGAGGGGATCCGACGCAACCACTGACCGAGGGAACCACTCGGACGCCTGTTACTGAAGACCCACAAGAGAGATCTACTGGCTCCAGGGCGCCAGTCCTTCGTCTCCATGCACAAACTGTAATCACGGGACCTCTTCCTACCCGATGATCCCCGACTCGACGCCTAGAACGCCTTCTTCGGGAACCTGCGCCGGTTCGGTCACCGGGGGCCGTCGCCCGCCCGACGGGTCGACTTCGACAGGTCAACGGGGTCGCCGGCCGTCGGCCGTCGGAACAACCTACACGCAAGGCACGGTCCGGACCTGCCGAGACCGACCCTCCACAAGCTGTAGACCTTCGAGAAGGCTTCGAAATTCTTGAGTCGGGTCGACACGAACCTCGACCTCCGGACCCTTGCCCCGGCCCGGTACCTGGAGGCATCGGACCCGAAACTGGCGCGGCGGTCCGTCCAGGTGCTCTTTCGGGACAAGGACCACAAACCGGCGTGGTTCTTTGCCCTGGACAAGAAGTTACTCTAGTTCCGGGCGAGACCGGTCCTACTATTCTGACACATACTCATGGACAAGTCGGTCGCCGCTTTCGCCGCCCGGGGGGACCGGTGCGCGGTCCCGTTCGCTGGGTCGTTCTTGGGGTTCCGGGCGACGTCAGCCTTCCGCGACGTGCAGTTGAAGTTCCTGTACCCGACCCTACTGACCTAATAACGCGGGGACCTCATGCTCCGAAAGGTGACGCTCCCCGACACGCTCAAGGGGAACGCGAGGGTGGACCTCGGGTGCTTGGTACGCCAGTAGGTCTGGGACTACTTGAGGTACCTGGGGCTCAGGTGCGGCGGGTGGACGACACACGGGTGCTCCGACTCAGGGTAGTCATAGGAGAAGTAGCTGAGCCGGTTGTTACACCAGATATTCGTCATACTCCTGTACCAACACCTCAGGACACCGACGTCCATCGTTGTGACCGGAGACAGAAAGGCCCACCGTGCAGGGGTCCTACGACCAGTGGTCTCAGGGAGGGACGTGAGGACCTTAGTGTCCCCCTAGGTCTTCGATGTCGGTCCTCGTAGATGCGTCGGGGGTACTTTCCCCTACGGTTGTCGGAACGAGTCAACGATTTCTAGGGAAAGATAGGTGTTCAGGGGGACAGACCCCTAAAAACGGAAGACGAAGAGACTAACCGTCTGTGTCCGGGTCCCTCTGTCTGAACCTTACCCTGACTCTGGGTCCCCTGGAACGAAAAGTTACTCTGAGTCGGGTACTGGAGAGGAATGGACCCGGAAGAGCTGGAACCGTGAGAGATCCCTCCGGAGAGGAACCCTCTGGGTGTCCACGGTAGAGGGGGAACATAGACCACTGAAAGACGGGGACCTCCGTCTACCTACGATTAACCCATCCCCACCCTTTCTTCCCCTCGCCCGAACCCGTCCCACTCCTCACCCTCCGACAATCTGACAATCTAAATTTACATGTAACTACTCTATTTTTCGTTTTGACACGGATTTTGACACCGTCTAAAGAACAGATGGGGCCCCCTGGGTCACTGGGAAGTTTCTTCTGACTGGGTCTCTCCCCTACACCCGACGGACTTCACCTTACCCTGTCTCTCGTGTCCGACTCGACCCGGTCCCAAAGTGGAGAGTGGGATAAGGGCTAAAAGCGACTCTCGAGACAGGTGAGACGACCCCGGACCGTTGTCTCCAGCCAAAGGAAAAGCTGTAAGGAATCAGTTCAAACACAGAGGTTTTACTTAGGCATTCACCCTCTCTTGAACTCCTAAATTAAAGGTGATTTTAGTGGGGGTAAAGTATGAGTGGGGGTCGAATATGAGTGTCTTAGGTGACCAGTAGTCAATTTCCCCAGGAGCTGAAGGAGAAGTGGATAACCCCCTAGAGGAAACAGTGACTAGTGATAAGGAGTGCGTTAGAACGGACGCCGGGACGATGGGAGGTCGAACCGTGGGGAAGGTGGGGGAATGGGGTTGAGACCTTTGTTGACCTCGGGGAGGGGAAAGATGATATGTCCTATATCTATGTATTAATAGGTAATCTGTTCATTCGAGGGGTAACTGGAATGGCTGGAATCTTTCTGGTTACGGTCTGTGTCGGACTGTCACAAAGGAATACCCCGGACCGGGTGTCAGTTCTGGGTGAAGGGAGGAGGTGATCTTGGAAACCCCTCCTCGTTCCGTACTTGAGAACCCTCCCCTCGTCCCGGGAGGCCATCCCTTAACACCCGTGGACTCAGGAGTAAGATTCCCGAACCCTGGTCCAAGACGGACCGACTCCTCCCTCCTGGTTTTCTCCTCTTGGATCCGAAGACGAAGGGTGGGTCCCCCGGAGTTTTAAAAGGGGTGGGGAGAGGTCGACCCCGAAACTAAGGGTCCCGAGGATCGGTTTCGACAAAGTTGTCATTCCTACGAACGGGTCGAGACCCGTCTAGGACACAGGGAAGGGAGTTCCGGACTTTGGACCCAACTGTCTAGGACTTCGTTCTCAGGTCCCGCCCCCTATTCCCCACCCATTACATGGAAACTCGACGGAGGGACCGAACCTCCGGTAAGGGACAGGGACTCTCCGGTCGGACTCGGACCTCGGATCGGGAGGGACCGACCCAAAGCAACACAAACCGACCCCCCGTCCGGACATTCGAGACCTTCATTTGTTTCCTCGACGGTGCCGTCTGTCTCAAGACCACATACACTCTCCTCTCACTCGGACCTTTCCTCCACGGTCCCTCCGGTGCGCCACCCGACCCCTGTGTCTCTCCCGTCACATCTTCGTCCCACCGACCGCTGCGTTCCCGTCTCTCCGTCCCGGGACTAAAGGTCCTGTTATGTAGGGATCAAAGAACCTTTCAGATTGTCTAGTCTCCAGAAGGACGGAATGGGGATAGTCTCTCCGAGTACTGTAGAGTCGGTATCACGAGAAAGACGACTTCCGGACCCGTAACTAAACTGACAACACCGGGACCGAACTATGGAACCCTCAAAGGAGAGGGTGGAGATGGATAGAATCTTAAGAGAAGGTGTTTTCTTGGTAAGTCGGACACATGTAAAGGGTTGATCTGACAACAAGTCAGCGAGTCAGCACAGACTGAGACGTTGGGGTACCTGTCGTCGTGTGGTCCGAAGGGACAGGAAGTAGTAGAGGGTCTCGAACGTGTTTGAGTACAGGTAACTCAGCTATTACGGTAGGTTGGTAAAGTAGGAGACAACGAGGGAAGAGGAGGACCGAAGTTGAAAAGGGTCGTAGTCCCAGCAAAGGTTATTCAGTCCAGAAGCGTAGTCCACCGGTTTCATAACCTTGAAGTCGAAGTCGTAGTCAGGAAGGTTACTTATAAGTCCTGACTAAGGAAATCCTAACTGACCAAACTAGAGGAACGTCAGGTTCCCTGAGAGTTCTCAGAAGTTGTGGTGTCAAGTTTTCGTAGTCAAGAAGCTGCGAGTCGGAAGGAATACCAGGTCGAGAGTATAGGTATGTACTGATAACCTTTTTGGCATTGAAACTGATATATCTGAAACCACCGTTTCATTATAGAGACGAAAAATTATACGACAGATCCATACAGTATCAAAAAGAAGGTTCTTCGTTCACAGAAAATTAAAGTACCGACGTCAGTGGTAGACGGCACTAAAAGTGACAAAGGTAACAAAGGGGTAGATAAGCGGTACATCACTACCCTGACTTACAATACTCCTCGGTTAGTCGCTATTGACACCTACCCTTGTCGTGAAGGTAGGATTGGTAGACTAAATAACTTGACGGAGGAACCTGTAAATACCGGCGGTCCGTGGATGGAGGTCAGGGTCAGTATTGTCCGACGTATGCACATATCCTATAAAAACTCGGTTTCCCATGTTCTTAATATAGTAAGAAATCTCAAGTGTTTATGAGACTCAGTAAGACACCGTCGTGACTACCCGAGTTTCCCGTCGGGTCAAAGTTTAAAGTTCTAAAACAGTGAAGATCAATGTCCGGAACCCGTTCATCGGATTAAGGTGGTTGAAACCAAAGGAGAAACCACTTTTTCTTTTCTCTCCCCTTCCCATTTTGTTATATGGACAAAGTATCCCGATTGACAATCCTATGCTTTCTGTGAGTTGTGTCATCGACCGTGACTCCACCCTACGGTGTTTATAGTCGACAATAGTAATCACACGGAGTCTGTCAGATCACTTCGTCCGTCCCGTTTCTTATAGTGAGGAATACGAGTCAACAAGTCAGCACAGACCGAGAAGCATTGGGGTATCTGACATCGGACGGTCCGAGAAGACAGGTACCCTAAAAAATCCGTTCTTGTGATCTCGTCCAACGGTAAAAGATGGGTTCCTAGTTTGGACGTAGAGAACACAGAGGATGTAACCGTCCGCCTAAGAAATAATAACACGGTGGACCCTTCGGGGACATGATGTGAACTAGAATCGGTGGAGGTAAAAATGTCTCCTCTTTGACTGTTTGGTCTCTTCATTGACATCCAGAAACATGTGAAACGTAGTAAGAACGATGAAAAGACCTGTAGGTCAAGGTGACTGGGGTCAGAACCTTTAATTAACTTAATAGAAGGACCCTAAACCGAAGGACCAGAATTTTCATAGAGGAATCCCTGTATCGAACAACAATCAAGGGTCCCTCTTTATCGATTCGTTTATCGAATCCTGTGCCTTTTACCTTTCGGGTATCACCTCCTTTCTCTACTCTGGGGGTCGGGAGACTACGGTAGAGAACCGAGAAAGGTGTAGGGACACGGGGTCCCGGTGTTATTCGATCCCTTAGTCGAAAAGATCCCGAACCTTGCGTGCTGGAACCCTTCAGAGACTCTGAAGTGAGTCGAAGTGTTAACCAAGAAAACTAGATTTATACCTACACTCCTTCGTTTCATCAGTATATGTCATCCTCAGTCCGTCTAGACCCAAGGTCAAGACCAAAATAGTGAAAGGTCGACTCACTTAAACTCGTTCAATAAATTGAAGAGACTCAGAGTCAAAAAGATTGACATTTTCTCCCCATTAGTATAGTTCAAATCCCCCGAAGGGATCACCGAGTCACCATTTCTTAGACAGACAGTTACGTCTTCTGTGACCAAACTAGGGACCAGGTCCTCCTAGGGTGTACGACACCTCGTTGATTCGGACATATGGTGTCGATAACTCAGACGTGAGACATCGGACCCTCGATGTTGTTAACTTCGGGAGCGTGAGACTTCAGACATGAGACTTTATTCTCTGCGGTGGTGTTACTCTTCGGGTCCGTAGTATCGATCTCTCATCGGAGGTGAACAACGTTGATCTCTTTTCGGGCACATCGTCACTTCTGGGTCCTGTCGGTTTTTATTTTAGTAAATTTTTTTATAGTTTAAATTACCCGGAACCGAAGTCCTTTCCCCGATAAGTAAGTAAGGTATGTAGAAACTAGGTAGATAAGTAAATAATTGGTTATTTATAAATAACTCCCAGACGACACTGGGTTTTGACACGAGTCACAACCCATTATTATTGTTGATGTTACAAATAACTCCCAAATAATACATGGTTCATGACAGGAATCGTGAAATGTACTTTAGAGAATAGAATGTTACGAGTACGGGAGTTCAAGGTACGTACTTACTTTCTCTTTTATTTCTGGGGTTTCCTACGATCTTACCATTCTATTATATGACTTAGTGTCCTTTACTTTATCCCCCTTTTCAGTTCAATGCGTAGTCTTACGTACTTTGGTTGATATGTACGTGTTCTCAACTTTACACTAGAGTGTCAAAGACTACCCTTTCTCTGTCACACCATCCATCGGTACTTAAGTCATCTTAGTCAACTTATATTACACCAACGGATTCACGTTTATGTTCCCACCCAAAGTAATTTTCTGTACGTTGACATGTTTTGGGTTCCCTTGACACCAAGACGAGACAATCGTCCTGAACCCCTCACAACCCTAGCAATCACACTCCCTCTTCGTCTCAGTTCCTACTTAGAACACCAAAAATCGAACCCTTTGACTCCCCTACCACACGGGGAGTTGTTGTTTCTTTTCTTTCTTATGCCTTCCTCCTCGTCTAAAACTCTCGTTCTATTACCCCAGTCAAAACTTGTACAGTTCAAACTTCTTTAAAATGCTCCAACCGAAATTTTATCGGTAACCTTTTTCTCGTTAAGAAGGTACTTCACTATACATCTTCTTTCCTGTGTACGTACACTATGTGCGTCCAAACACTCGACCCACCACCCTTCGACTCAAAGAAAAACAACCGAAGATTAAAGATAAAAGAGACACTTCGTCCTCCACTCCGGTTAACAAATGTCTGTCATCCTTCCCCAGTCTCAGTTCCTTACACTTTGTTCAAGGACCATACCCAATTTACCACAGGGAGATTTTTTATACAATTCACCCTGAAGGGTCACCAGGTCACCAATTCTGACGTGTGGAGGTCACGTCCCTCGAGCCCAGACTGGGGACCAACCCCTTGATTCTAGGGTGCACAGTACTCAGTTCTGACTTTTTTTAAAATTTATATACAATTTCAGGTTGGAGGGACGAGGATTATACACTTATATTGGAATAGACCTTTTTCCCAGAAGTGTCCATATTAGTTCAATTCTAGTAGCCACCCCCCGAGATTAGGTTATGCTGACCGTATGAATATTCTACACCCCGAAGGGACCACCGAGTCACTATTTTCTTAGGAGGACGTTACGTCTACACCTAAGATAGGGACCCAGCCCTTCTAGGGGACCTCCTCCTTTACCGTTGGGCGAGGTCATAAGAACGGACCTTTTAGGGCACCTGTTGCCTCGAACCTCCCGATGTCAGGTATACCCAGTGTTCTCAACCTCTGTTGACTTGTCCGTACGTGCGTAAATGTTCTACTCTTCTCAGTGTCTCTGTCCTTGTCTTCCTCTTTCGGTACACTACTGTCCCCGTCTCTAACCTCAAAACGTTCGACATTTGGTTCTTTGTGGTTCCTAGTTCTCAAGGGACTACCGGACCACCAATCCTAAACCACGAAAGTGACTTCTCCGAATCCAAGTAACCTGGGGACCAACCTCTGGCAGTCCGTACGTCACGTCACGTCGGTTATATATTTTTGTTTATGGTGGGGGGGTTTTTTTTTTTGGGGTGGTCCCTAAATATCGTTACTGGTCGTCGATCCTTCTCCGTTCCTTTCTAGGGGATCTCGAAAGTCTATCTTACACTGGAACTAAAAGCTGAAGTTCCGAGGTCTTGACCCTCTGTTATGTAAAGGTAACAAAATTCGGTGGACCACACACACAACAAACGATACCGTCGGAATCCTTAGATTATATCACAATAATTATTTGTCATCAAAACCTCTTCTCTCGTCTCTATTCGTATTATTTCCAACCATAGGTATAAACCACCATAGTTATCCGAGAAACGTACGAAAAGAGGTCATCTTGAATTATTAGATCTACGTCCGTACCTTGTTTACCTGTTAATCTCCGTTCTTCAGAGAGATCCACCCCACCCCTCTTTCTGAAAACTCGTTCCCTCAATGTGACCGTTCTCTGTTAATCCGTTAATTTCACTGTCTGACATACTACATTCGATCTATCCTCCTTTCCCCTCTTTCAACTGTCTGTTGACACATTTCTCCTCCCTATTTTTCGGACCTCCAGAGGTCACCCCATCTTACTGTTTACATGATCCTTACTTGCCTACGAATTTCTTATCCTACTACTCTCTTAAGGATCCACCATGTTACCAATCTTGAGACATGAAGATGAGGTCCCTCGTATCCAAGTTATAGACCAGTCCCTTGATTCTAGGGTGTTTGGTGTACCGTGCCGGTTTTTTTATCACCACTCTTAGGTCTTACCTTATTTAGTTTTCAAAGTATTGATTAAGACCACCATTTCAAGTCCTTAACCGGTACCGTAACCCGTCGACCTGTAAAGTGTCTTTACCTAGCATGAGTATGTTATGGGAAATCACTGACTGAAGAAAGTGAATCGTATTACAAAAGTTCCCAGTAGATATAACTTCACATAGTCATCAAGTGAGGAACAGCAACGACTCATTATTAGGTAAAAGACCTATATGGTGTAAAATAAATAGGTAAAGTAGTCAACTTCCTATAAATCCAACAAAAACCGATGAAACTTATTAAAACACTACTTGTATTTATACGTTCAATAGTACACCTGTATACAAAAGGTAGGGTAGACAGGATTTAGCGAAGTCAACACAGATTGAGAAACGTTGGGTTACCTGACATCGTGCGGTCCAAGGAGACAGGTACCCTCCTGTTCTTATGACCTCACCCAACGGTAAAGAGAGAGGTCCCCTAGAAGGACTGGGTCCCTAACTTAGGTTCAGAGAATTACAGAGGACGTGACCGTCCACCCAAGAAATGGTGATCGTAGCAAAATTAAAGAGAATTTATATACGGGTTCTTGGTATTCAGATACAAACATTAAATGTCCTTGACGTTCTGATAAAAGGTTTCATCGACATATCAAAATGTTAGGGTACGTACTCAATAGGTCAAAAAGTGTAGGAACGGTCATGGACATAATGTATAGACGGACTAATATCGGTGAATCACACTACACTTCACCATAGAGTAATACAACACAAAGGGATTACTGATTACTACAACTAGTAGAAAAGTAATCGAATAACTGGTAAACACATAGAAGGAACGTCTTTACAGATAAGTTTAGAAAAGGAGTAAAAACTGACCCACAAATAAAAAAAAATAATGACTCAATATATCGAGAAACATATAATACCTATGTTTAGGAAATAGTCTATCCACTAAACGTTTGTGAAAGAGGATTAAACATAGAAAAGTGAAAGAACTACCATAGAAAACGTTGCTTATCAAAGTTAAAAGTACATCAGGTTAAATGGATCAAAAAGAAAACACACGAAAACTGCAACATAAATTCCTCCAAAACGGATTTTGTTTCAGTGTTCCTGAATGAGAATACGAAATAACAAATCAAAAATGTAAGTCTAGATACTAAGTAAAACTCAATTAAAAGGTATACCACACTCTATCCTTATTTTACAGTAGGAAACCGTAACAGAAATTTTGACAACATACATAATATGAAAGTGTTAGTATTATACGATTCCCGTTCCTGGTTCAAAGTGAAGAAACATAAAGGGTATTTTGGTTGTTCATTTAAAAAAAAAAACCCGTCTTCTAAAATTCTCACCAAACCTACAAAAAGAAAGTTACAATTTACCTTAGTATATCTATGTCATGTTTCAAGTTTGTTCTGTTTTCCTATATCCATCTTTTTTATACAGAGGGAAGGTCTGGATTGTAGGATCAGGGGATTGGGAGAAGGAGTCTTCATCATATTGATGATGGTGGTCAAAGAACACATAGGAAGGTCACTAAAAAGACGTCGATATTATTGTGTGTCTTATCTTAGATTTCAGAAATAGTACCAGTTGTTCCAAGGGGTCCTAGACCGAGGATCCTGGTAGAACAGTTGCAGTAGAGAATAGTATGAGAAGGAATAAGTAAACCGAGGTCGGTTGCTATTCGAGGAAACAGAAAGAACCTTTGTAGTTCGTAAGAAAGTACAACCCTGGAAACATGAACGACAAGAGAGACGGGTCGTACAAGAAAATGTACCCAGTGAGATAGTAAAGTAAGTATAAAAACTAGTTTAAGTCATACCGGAATGACCTAGTAAGATAGATTTTATCGCGGGATAATATAAAACAAGAGTAGGAAGAATCGTCAATGGTATGGACTATAATATAAATAAACGAATAACGAACAGAAGAGGTGACTTTATATTAGAGGTACTCCCGTCCTTGAAACAAAATAAGAGAAAACATAGAAGTCTTAGATCTAGACTCGGACATAGTACCATTTACGAGTCGTGTATATATAAACATTACATACTAAAATTTTTTTATACATAAATAAACCGACGGGACCCAGAAACAACACCGTTTTCTCTAGAAATCAACACCGTAATCCCTAGTTCAAGGGACTGGTCCCTAACTTGGACCCGGGGGACGTAACCCTAAAGGAATAAACTCAGGTTTTAGACAGCATTTCGTCGTCTGTGTTAAGAGTTGTAGTTGTGCAACCGGGTCCTTGACGATTGCTTGTATGTCACGTCACCACGAAGTTCTTCAAAACGTTTCCTCTACTCTCTGAACTTCTACTCCTCACATCATCTGTCAGTAGCCTTCAACTGTTGTTGGTCGATTCTCGTAGTAACTTCGACTAGGAGAATGTTGATGTACTCTTTAACGGCTTCTTGAGTCACAGTTTGTAAGATAGTAACAAGTCGTAAACTTCGTTTAACCTTTCCACTTTTTCGTGGGAACCATTCACTCATAAAGTACTCGACTGACGTTTAGTTTTTTTAGAAACAAAAATTCACAACAGAAGAGAATGAGAATGTGTTGTTGTTTCTTAGTAAAGAACTAGCCTAACACTACTAACTACTTTTCACCTAAAATATACTGTTGACCACTACTGGTCGAGTCACCGACCTGGTTCTTCGTCGAGGTTTCGTAAAAGGTTTCGGTTTAACGTGGGGGGGGGTTTTTTTTTTCAGTGTCAGTGACAACCCACCAGACGAGGATCAGACTAGGTGATGTCAAACGACTTAGGGTAACTTTGGTAATGTAAACTCTTCTTACGAGTCGTTTAGCTACGTTACATGGTTTTTGACGTTACGGACGTCGGTCGTAACCAGTTGTCTTACCCGGGTTAAGAAAAGGTACTGTTGTAGTTGACGTACAGTATGTTGGTTGTGAAGTTTTCAACTTGGTTAACACGATACTTCAAAACGGAGTAGGTGGCATAAGTAGACTGGAGAGTGGTTGACTGATGGTGAAAAAGTTGATAGAACTGTTGAAAAACGTACCTTTTACGAAGGTATTGGTCGTCCTCCGTCTTTTACGAAAGGTTCTCAAGTGACTTAGGGTTCCGTGTCTAAAAATGAGATATCGTTATTATTTGAATAAAGAACAACC
This sequence comes from Capra ibex, assembly GCA_006410555.1. Taxonomy (NCBI): domain Eukaryota; kingdom Metazoa; phylum Chordata; class Mammalia; order Artiodactyla; family Bovidae; genus Capra; species Capra ibex. Next base: position 2,018,180 of record SJYO01000233.1, on the reverse strand, counting down.
GTTTTTACATAACTAACATTACCAGGGTTGAAACTAATTATTTCGACACAAACTCAGATCAATATTGCTAAATTTTTAGTGCCAGTCTTTAGTGTTAATGCAAACGGGGTTGGATTATAAAAGATTCCTGCACTTTTGTTCGTAATTTTTTTTAGACCTTCCCTTAAGTTAAAATCTCTCCCACCTTTCAACCCTAGATTCCACCACCATTTTTCCTTGACATCGAAATAGATATTGTACGATTAAAATTCTTTTCTCTCATATTCATATTTAGACTGAAAATTAAATTTTCATTATTTAATTTTAAATATTTCGTCTCTCAATGTTTGAAGTTGATCTAGGAGGTATAAAGTGATCGGGGAAAAAGAAAGTCAGAGACAATTTGAAAAGAAGAAGACTTACTGTTAGAGTATGGTAAAGGAAACTTGTCTTTTAAGAGGACGGTTCTCTTTTATCTTCGGAATTCTTTCCTTTAATTTATTCGGAAAAGAGGACAGAAGATGTAGAATCAAGTAATTGGAATACACTTAATAAATGAACGAGAATTTCACCGAGTCTGTCATTTCTTAGACGGACGATACTCTAGACCCAAGCTAGGGGCCCACCGCTTCTAGGGAACCTCTTCCTTTCTGATGGGTGAGGTCGTAAGAACGGACCTCTTAAGGTATCAGTTTCCTCGGACTACTCGATGTTAGATATACCAATGTTTCTCAGTGTGTGTTGACTCACTGATTGTGAAAGTGAAAAGTTTGGACATATCAAAAACATAGTGTGAACGTAGAAATTTGACTAATTGTTCTTATAACGAAAATAGTAAATATTATACACTACGGTGAACAGGATTGAAGGGACATCCTCGTGAAACAACAACAAATCAGTGGTTCGGCACAGACTGAGAAACGCTAGGGTACCTGACATCGGACGGTCCGAAGAGACAGGTACCGTAAAGGATTCGTTCTTATGACCTCACCCGACATTAAAGGAAAAGATCCCTTACAAAGACTGGGTCCCTAACTTGACCTCCGAGGACGTGACCGTCCATCTAAGAAATGGTAACTCGGTGATCCCTTCGGGCATCCTCGTGACATGGTGACAAAAGTTAAGGTTTGTGTATTTGGCGAGTGAACTCACCTCTTTCGTATAGTTCCCATCAAAGGGTACAATAAGAGATTAATTCGAGGAACAACAAAGGAAGTATCGTGAATTGTCATTAAAATTTGATAAAATAGAAAGAGTAACCGAATGAAAACACACGTGTCGGGAGAGTGGTGTAGATACTCGAGGTCCTTCGGTCATAGGTGTGGAATCCAGGTCGTGTGTGACTTGACCAGTATCCGGATATCAGTTACCCAGATATACAACTGACTTACTTGTCATTCCTTCAGGAAGTTGTAAGACGGGGAGACGGGGGGTATTGGGGTCCCTGTGGGTGTGGAAGAGAGGGGATTACAAGGACCCATGTTACTTACATTCCCCAGAAGACCGATTTCGGTAAGAGAGAGTGGAGGCCTCCTTTGCAGAACGTAGGAACGTAGAAGATATAGAAGAAGTTGAAATCTTATTAAAGGATAGTTATGAGTTTCTACGAGGGTTAACGTTGGTTGGTTGGTCTTTGGGGATTGCAGGGCAAGAGTCCAAAGTTCAGTCGTACACTAGTGGGAGAAGGGGACTTAAAGTCTTGAGTCGGCACAGGATACAGGGAGGAAGAGGAGGCCGAGCAAAGTCCCTCAGAATTTTCACAACCCTAAAGGGGGTTTCTAGGACATGAAAAGTTGGCGACCACTTTTCCGCCATTAGGATCACCCCTGTCTCAGACCCTTTCTCCTTGAGGCTGTTCCTTCACGACTCCTCAGTCCGCCCAATTCCTCTTTCGATGCTTTTCGGGCTCCGTCTACAGTGTCTCCCGACCACAACACCTCTGCTGTGCCCGGAGACACTGCGAGGACTGGCTCTGATCTCTCTCCCTCCGCGCACGAGCGCAAGGCTGACAGGGCGGCGCGCGGGCCCGGGATGGAAGAGCACGTGTCGCCCCTTTCGCGCGCGAGCACGCGGGTCGCCGGAGGCACGCGGACGCGACGCCAACGGCCCGTGGTTGGCCGCTTTTCTGTTGGATCACCTCCCCACCGCCGTCACCTCTAAGGCCTTCGGGTAGAAAGTGGGCCTTTACCAACAGCTCTTTGTACCGCAACGACCACGCTCAGGAACACTCACTTCCTCATTAATACACGCCAGCGGGCGGCCTGAGGGCCCAACCTCAACCTCTCCCGCCCTGCCCTTGTTGACCTGTCTTCACGTCCTCGCCTCGGACACGCCATCGCCCCGATGAGCCGGCGGAAAGACACCCCTTTGACTCCGTCGAAGGGTGAGGGGGCTGGGAGCTAAAAAGGCACGGAAGGGGGAGAAACCACTTCCCTCCTCTCACTGAAGTCTGGATTTAAACTACTTTGAACGAAAAGGAGCCAGTGGTGGACATTGAGGAAGGGAAGTCCCTCTCTCTCTAGGCGCAAGATTAAGGACAAGACAGTGATTACGTGTCCCATTGGAACCCGTTCAGTGAAATCCCGAAGTCTTAGGGATCCGCGTTTCCCTCCTGCATTTAGACGTTCATGAAACTTAAGACTCCAGGAGACCGAAATAGTACCTCTTCCTTTACCGTCGGGTGAGGTCATAGGAACGGACCTCTTAGGGTACCTGCCTCCTCGGACCATCCGATGTCAGGTGTCCCCAGCGTTTCTAAGCCTGTGATGACTCGATGAAGTGAAAGTGAACGAAATAGTCTCTCTAGTCATCCAAGTAAGAATTGGCAATTCGGTTCACCTTATGACAATGTCCAACAACCTCACTTTCGACGTCCTCTTGAACCCAGTATCGGCAACAAAAATGAGACGGATCGCGTCACACACCGTGCAGTATTCACAATTTATAAACAACTTCCTTACTTACTTTATTCAATCCTTCTTGATAATATGCGAACCGATTAATTGTGGGTATACCCTTCGACGACGTGGAGAACACGAAGTCAGGACAGGATCACCTAAGAATGAAGATCCGTAATTTATCTTGTTTGTAATCCTCCTATGTCTCGAACCAAAGATCAATACCTTCCTACCCTCTCAAATATGAAAGTCGTTCAGAAATTTTTTGATCCAGTTCCCGTAATAAAAAATCGTTTAGAGATCAGAAAGGGTAAGACGACAAAAGGAGATAAAGAAACGTAAGGACGGAGATCGAAAGGAAACTCAATGACATAATCCCTGTGAACAAAGATTAAAAAAATATACACCGAACATACCTGACGTAAAATGAAGAACATAAAGAACAGTCGGATCGTTTCATGTCACGGAAGATAACAACACATCATTTACAAACAAACTTTGCATCGAGGAAGTTTGTCTTTCAGTGAGTGACTTCATTAACAACTACGGTCCCGTCTTTAACTAAACCTAGACTCCTGACGACTCCTTTACCTTTGATCCTACAGTTTTCACAAAAATTCTACCTATAATCACCCCCCCCCCCCGTCTACTCTTAAAACAACCCGACATCTACACTTACTTATGGAACTGAGGAGAACCTTCAATCACCGACGGGGTCGACTTGGGCGGTGACTCGAACACCTGTCAACGTCCAAGTAAGGAAGAAGTAACCATCGTAGGTAACTTTGGTGGAGAGATTGACGAAGATAATCAACTTAGAGGGGAGCGGGGTAAATAGAGAAAGATCAGCAGAAAAATTCATTTTTTGGTTCTCACCTATTCCTTGCAGAGAAAGTGAAATATGACATATGACATTAAGAAACTTCAGAATAGTACACAATTTCACGTCATACACTGTTTCGTTGAACCCTGATCTCTCACTGTCATTTGTCCTTTCATCGTCTATAAATAACTAGGGAATACGGCTTGTCCGTAAACCCAATCCGTACCGCTCCTTAAGTGTTTATTTTCCTTTTACGTGGACAGATCCTCAGCCTTCCCGGAACAAACTTTCGAACCGGGGTAATGGTTGATACCCATACCGGGACTCGTTCAGTTGATTAAAGAGACTCGAAGTCGACTTCCCATTTAAACTATCCCTACTAGTCTCTTAGTCAACTATGTTCACTATAAAATTAACGAAAAGAAGGGAAAATAAGTCGTTGATAAAACTCACAAATCATACAGGACCCTTGAGAGGTCACCTGGGTTTTACCGTTTGTATCTGGAATAAGAGTACGAATATTAGATTATCTCTGTTTTTTCTTTTGATGATTATGTTAAGAACTTTACGACACTATCTTCAGACTTGATCCACGAGACCATCGTCTCATCTTTCCGTCGATCGGGTGTGACTCCTACTTGTAAATCTATGAATTACTCTCTTGTAATCGACCCCTTATCTCCTTTCCCGTATCTCGTCTTCGTAATGGAACACAATGACACGATCTGTCAGTCCCTCGACATTCATTTAGAGAAACCGACCTGAATCCCTAGGAACACCCCTTTACCGTCCTCTCCTCCGTAATGGAAGGTACAGTCACAATCCTCGACGTCTAAACAGAATTCCGTCTCCCTTCGGTAACTTTATAAAATTTATTTCCCTCCTAAATAAAAATTTCCAAAAAAAATTTTTTACATAAATAAGAAAAAAGAATAATTTTTTAAACTTTAACTCCTTATTAACTGCATGTCATTCAGTGTAAATAAATTAACATATCAAACTATTCAAAACTATGTCCATATATGGACTTTTCAGTATTGGTGTTATTTTAATTACTTGTATAGACAGTGAGGGGGTTTAAAGAAACACGGAAAAAGTCAGGAAAAGAACATAAACAAACGGACAAAGGTCGGTGGGAACTAGTCCCCTTTGTGAAACAAAGAGGAGAGTAAAAATTTAACTTTAATTTTAAAATAAAACTTTCATGTTTTTCATTCTTTCTTTAAGCTGTATCATTCGTGAGTATATAAATGATGATCTAAAAACAAAATTATCTAGGAACATTGTCCCTACTTACATTGTCTATCTAGTCAGTCTCTCTCGACTCTAATCTCAGGGCTACCAGTCACTCTTTGATGAATTCATTAGGACGACGACGACGGCGATTCAACGAAGTCAGCACAGGTTGAGACACACTGGGGAATCTGCCGTCGGATGATCCGAGGGGGCAGGGACCCTAAGAAGTCCGTTCTTGTGACCTCACCCAACGGTAAAGGAAGAGGTTACGTACTTTCACTTTTCACTTTCACTTCAGCGAGTCAGCACAGGCTGAGAAAAGGTGGGGTACCTGACGTCGGGTGGTCCGAGGAGGTAGGTACCCTAAAAGGTCCGTTCTCATGACCTCACCCAACGGTAACGGAAGAGGCTTCATTAGGACCTTCTTCACTATTTCCGGACATGATTCCCCGGTCCCTGTTACACCAATTTCTTCTTCCCCACCAAAGTTCTCTATGACTCCTCTCTCTCAGACGTCCCGAACCACTCTCAATCTACATTTCCTACTTCTTCTCCCTTCTCAGATTGTCACTCAAGGTTCAGTCGGATCCTACTCACTAAAGTATCGTCACAAGAAGTGACTCTTTTAGATCGACCTCTAAAAAAAAAAAAAGAAAAAACGTCAACCTCTAGACCACAAGTCCTCTCTCTTGACTTTATATCCAACATCAACTTTGTTCTTCAACACTAAAGAGCTCGTTCTTATAACTATCGATTATCCCACAAATGATACGGTATTAGTGAGAATTTACGAAATATATACACTTGAATTGATTTAGGAATACTGTCGGGAAACTTTTCCATCCGTGATAATAGAGGAGTAAAACGTCTATTTTAGCTTGGTGACTTTCCATCACAAGGACCTTGTAAGAGTAATCAGAGTGGAATGAAAAAGAAGAAAGACGGAAAAACTGGTCAAAAATGGGAAGAAGCGGTCACCCAAACCCTTCCTCCTCATTTGACTTCGTGACGATAACGACTCAACGAGAACGTCTCCTTGACTTGTAAATTCATGACATGACCCTGAAATACCAAAATACTCGATAAGACCCGTTACCATTACTAAAAATGAAAAGAAACTGTTATCATCTTTAACGTCTTTGATGTGATAAAATGTAAATATAGTCGTTTCGTGTTCCCAAATTTAAAGAGCTGTAGAAACGACTGTAACAATAAAAGACAAAAAAAAAAAAAAAATTTTAATCAAGTCAAGTCAACGAGTCAGCACAGGTTGATAAACGTTAGGGTACCTGACGCCGTACGGTCCGAAGGGACACGTAGTAGTTGAGGGACTCGAACGAGTGCGAGTAAAGGTAGTTCAACCACTACGGTAGGTTGGTAGAATAGGAGACAGTAGGGGAAGAGGAGGACGGAAGTTACAAAGGGTCGTAGTCCCAGAAAAGGTTACTCAGCCAAGAAGCTTAGTCCACCGATTTCATAACCTCGAAGTCGTAGTCAGGAATGTCACTTATAAGTCCTAACTAAGGAAATCCTAACTGACCAAACTAGAGGAACGTCAGGTTCCCTGAGAGTTCTCAGAAGTTGTGGTGTCAAGTTTTCGTAGTTAAGAAACCACGAGTCGGAAGAAATATCAGGTCGAGAATGTAAGTATGTACTGATAACCTTTTTGACATTGAAACTGATATACCTGGAAACAACCGTTACATTACAGAGACGAAAAATTATATGACAGATCCAAACAGTATCAAAAAGAAGGTTCCTCGTTCACAGAATTAAAGTACCGACGCCAGTGGTAGACGGCACTAAAACCTCGGACTCTTTTATTTCAGTGACAAAGGTAACAAAGAGGTAGATAAACGGTACCTCACTACCCTCACCTACAGTACTAAAATCAAAAACTTGCAACTCAAAATTCGGTCGAAAAAGTGAGAAGAGAAAAAAAAAAAAACTTAGTATCACCGGTAGTATCACCCATACTCTACTATGGAAGAATATCAAAACTAAACATAAAGAGATCACTAATCACGACAATTCGTATAAAGAAAATATGAATAACCGGAAATACATATAGTAACCTCTTTGCAGATAAGTTCAAGACACGGGTAAATTTTTTTTATTAATCAATAAAAACCGACAAATCCCAGAAGTAACGACGTACACCTGAAACCAACACCACCTACCCCCGATGAGACAACGTCTCGTACCCGAAGAATAACGTCACCAAAGAGAACACCTCGTACCCGAGATCCACGTGTCCGAAGTCCTCAACACCGTGTACCCGAGTCATCAACACCAAGGGTCCAAGATCTCGTGTCCGAACTATAAATACCGCGCACCTGAATCAACGAGGTTCCGTACACCCCAGAAGGACCTAGTCTCTAGTTTGGACACAAGGACGTAACCGACCGCCTAAGAAAAAAGAGAATTACAAAATTTTAAAATGAATAAAAACCGACCCAGCAGTGACGAAACGTACCAGAAAGACATCAACACCGTTCGCCCCTGGTGAGATCAACGTCACGTGTCCGAAGAGTAACACCACCGAAAAACAACGACTCATACCCGAGATTCCATGTCCCCGAAGCCATCAACGGTCCCAGATCTCGTGTCCGAGTCACCAACACCGAGTACCTGAATCAATGAGGAACCGTACACCCTAGTAGGATCTAATCCCTAGTTTGGACAGAGGACGTAACCGTCCACCTAAGAAATGGTGACTCGGTGGTCCCCTCGGGACACGGACAAAAAAATTTAGTCCAATAAAAAAACAAAAACTTAACAGACTTAAGAGATACAAAAATTCAGTCAGGTAATAGTCTATATACTAAACGTTTATAAAAGAGGGTCAGGTACCCAACGGAAAAGTCAAATGACTATCATAAACTACGTGTCTTCGAAAAATAAAATTACTTCAGGTTGAATTGAAAAAATAACGGAGACGAAAACCATGATATAGATACTTTAGTAACGGGCTAGATTCCAGTACTTTACAAAGGGAATACAAAAGGAGATTCTCAAAGTATCAAAATCCGGAATACAAATCCAGAATCTAGGTAAAACTCAATTAAAAATATATACTACATTCCAAAATGATATAAAAAACAATAAAAGAATCACAAACGAGACCCTTAATGTTGATTATTGAATTAAAGATTATTAGATTTAATTTATGGTCACACTAAAGTTATTATATATTTTTAATACTAAGCTATAACGAAGTAATAAAGGAAGGTGGAAACACAGTCATAACAGTAAGTTTAATGTAGAAATATGTAACACACGCGAAGTCATGTCTAAATATCAATAACAAAATACGTCACAGAAAATTTAATTTTTACTTTCATTCTTTTAATACCCGTTTTATAAATATGACAAAATTTTACATAGGTTTATAAATGGAAATAATCACGTTAAATAAAGAAGTACACCCAAACTCAAAGATATGACAGTTTCCATAGTAAAGTCGGACGTCAAGAGGGAAATCATAAACAACATCCGGTCCAGACAACAACTGTATAAGAGAGTCAAAAACAAATATATCTTTAAGAATTAAAAAGGAAGTGTACACTTACTATCAAAACAACCCATATCTTAAGAACAAACTGTAAGAGGGGAGACGATGAAGGTTGTAAAACTCATAAAGTAGGGTGACGGAAAACCGGGGGTACAAAAAACTCTTTATGTCGATGATTATAAAAACTCCTAGAGTATGTGTTACTCAGGGAAGAGAATGACGAAGGTTCTAAATATAGAAAGGTGTTGAACTAACACTATAAAATTACAAACTTAGAGAGACGTAAACAGGATAAACCTCAATCAACTCGAAGAACTTAAATATCTAACAAAAGGTAGTTTAAAACGTATAAAAGACGGTCATAAGTGTATAATAAAAAAGGACAAGAAATTTAAAGAGAGGAGAGGTCGAGTGTGAGGATAATATGAATTACAACCATACAAACTACCATATCCATGTAAACTACCATCGAGAGACTCCACGACAATTTAAAAGAATCAAAAAAAAAGACAAAGAACCCACCTATTAGAGTCAGATAAAAATTCCAGTGACTAAGAAAGAAAACGAGTTTAGACGACAATTTGAAAAGATCACTGTACAAGTAAAAGAAATAACAAAAAAAGTTGAGCTTAAAAATAAACCGAAAGACAATTTTAAAGAGAAATAACTATAAGTTTCAGAAACAAATCAACCAGATTACAGCTCCCAAGAAGTCCCCGTCAAAGACAACTAAAAAAAAAGGGGAACATACTTAGTATGAAAAACAAAATAACAGAAAGTATTGAAAAACAACTTTTGACTTGTAAAATTTATTATAATACGTCACAACCTCTTCTGAGAACTTCCAGGGAACCTGACGTTCCTCTAGGTTGGTCAGGTAAGACTTCCTCTAGTTGGGACCCTAAAGAAACCTTCCTTACTACGATTTCGACTTCGAGGTTACGAAACCTGTGGAGTACTCTTCTCAACTGAGTAACCTTTTCTGAGACTACGACCCTCCTTAACCCCCGTCCTCTTCCCCTGCTGGCTCCTACTCTACCGACCCACCGTAGTGCCTGAGCTACCTGCACTCAGACTCACTTGAGGCCCTCAACCACGACCTGTCCCTCCGGACCGCACGACACTAAGTACCCCAGCGTTTCTCAGCCTGTGCTGACTCGTTGACTTGACTTGACTTGACTTGATTACGTCGTCGAGACCTCTAGTCCTGAAAAGGGTCTCAAACGACAATGAAAAGACAAATCACTGAAGAGACTTAATTAAGACAGTTCAGACATAAGAAACAACACACGAGAGACGAGTAAATCGAATCACCAGTTCATTACTAACCTACCTCTAAAGGAATTTACGGACCTTGGTCATTCAGAGAGTCATAAACAACTCCCCGAGACGCACGTAAATCCACGTACGAAAGTTATAAGACGGCCAGTAAACTGACAAGACGGAATTGGGAGTGAAGGACGAACACGTCATGGAGTCCCGGTTGGTCTCTACTCTCGAAATCCCGTAAGAGTCTAGAAAGGAAAAGACCCCCACCTGTGTCTGGACTCGTAGGTCTACCGGAAGTCTAAGGGTCCTTACACAGTCTCGAAAAGTTACGGGAATAGAGTAAGGGAACTAAGAGGAAATTTGAAAACCAATCGGAAATAAAAGGGTTCATAATAGATGACGGAGTCCGTCAGTGTCTCAATTTGTCAACGGAGACAAAACTACCAACCTACCGTAGTAGCTGAGTTACTTGTCCTCAAACTCGTTTGAGGTCCTCTATCACTTCCTGTCCTCTCGGACCGTACGACGTCAGGTGCTCCAGCGTCTCTCAGCCTGCACTGACTCGTTGACTTGTTGTTGTTTGCTTATCGAGGACCCCTTTCACCAAAAGTATGGCCCTCTCAAGGAGAACCTACCTACCTTAGAAGGTCCCTTGACGATCTGTCTAGTTTATTAAGGTCTGTAAACACTTATTCCAAACTCCTCGAAGTTCGGGTAAGTCCTAAGTTGAAAAGAGGTCTCTTCTGACCGAGGAAAATTATTTATAACGACAAACCTTCGGTTCAAACCTACAAGGTACATCAGTAACGTTGACCCCAAAGTAACGAAGGTCCGAAATCGTCATGTCCCCATCCTTTATGTACATACACACATGTATATGTGCACGAAGGGACCACCGAGTCACCATTTCTTGGGCGACTGGTTACGTCCTCTGTGCCGACACTAGGGACCCAACCCCTGTAGGGAACCTCTTCGTTTACCGTTGGGTGAGGTCATAAGAACGGACCCTTTAGGGTACCTGTCTCGTCGTACCACCCTACACCAGGTACCCTAGTGTTTTCTCAGTCTCAACCGAATCGTCGATTGGTTGTTGCTATATGTATATGTATTTATATGTATATATAACTAAAGAAATAAATAGAGAGATTTTTGAGTGTCGTCAATGAGATTTAGGTCGGGTCATCGTGTCCCAAATAAGATAGGAAAACGGAAAAGTATAACCAATTGAGGAAAGAGACTATCTTTGGGTTGGGGAGTAGGAATTGTATAAATGACTAAACGAGTTTAGAACGTAAACACTTAAATGTATGAGTGATTTTAAATAAACATTGGGTTTAGTTATGAACACGAAAACGTCAATAAACACCTGTACACGTCTCCCCACTTTTTTAACTGAGATTGACAGCATAATGATCGACTCCACTATGAAACTGAAAGACAAAGTCGAGAAAATGACATTTGTCTATAGGAAAAGTATCAGATAAATCACTGAAAAAAAAAAAAAAAACGTAAAAACACGAAAACAAGGACTGAACGGACACATTTTACGCAGGACGCACATCACGATTTCACGACAGATCATAACGATTCACGTTCTTCCGACACTACTAAGAATACCTCTTTTAAGTATACAATCTCTTCAAAATAAATCCTCACTCAACATCAAGACAAGCGACACTCAAGTTACAATCACTTGGTTACATAAACTGTATTACTTAATTGTACATAATTTATTCCACAGAAATTTGTCTTTGTGTGTTTTGTTCTAGTATATAACTAACCGACTACTTTTGCACACTGGTCTCCGAACGTCCTTGGATTAAGAGATAAAGAGGACCCTCGTCACAAAGTAACAAACGATTGAGACAAACACCAGTGAAACATTTTACATTGATACCCCTTATCCTCTTAGCTGATAGACATTTCAGAAAAGTGTCGAGTACTCACTCGTTTCATTTTATAACACACAGAAATTTTGGTGTACTTCTTTGTCAGACACCCAACTAATTTCACATCAGTCTTTTTCTCGATTACACAGTCTTATAAAACTTTATGTTACATTTTAGTGGACGTTTAACCTTTACGTGTTCTTTACGTTTGTCTTTTGGATAGAAATTTTAAAGCCAAAACTTTAAACTACCGTGTTTTCCTACTATTTTGGTCAAGGGTGAATATTACCACAAATATCATAGGATTCAATTTTATTATTAAAATTTGGTGACCTTGAAAAAAGACTTGAATCCTCTTAACTTCAAACGATTAACAACATCTGGATTATATAATTATGGATATTCTCCTACTAGTCATGAAGGTGTCTAAATATATAAATATTTACTTCACAACCCTCTCTACCCTTCCCTTTTCCTGAATCATCTCAGGAAAAGGGTCATCTTGGTCTTAAACCGCAGATCCAACTTCGTTTACTCGAGTACCCAACCCATCTTCACTTCTTCTCTCAGAGTCTCCTTAACTGACGTGTCCCTAATCGAACACACCTCTCCTCGTCATTAAGAGTTTCGTCCCTTATACTCAGTCCAAAACCTTGACGACTCACCTCTTACGTCCCGTCCTATACATTTATATAACTACCCAGATCTTCTCAGGTCAACCATTTCTAGTCCACAAACTGATGTCTCCATGAACCTCCCTGACGTCCGAAAACTCTTACCCTTAAGGTCCAAGTTTTGTCATAAAACTCTTTTACCAAGAACGACGACACCATTAAACGACCCCTTTCTCCTCAAAGAATGTATTCAGTCATTGTCAACAATTATCGTCATTACTTCGTAAACACACACACAAAATCACAATGAATCCACGAAAGTGTTCACCAGGAACCCTATGAGGACACTCCATCGAAAATAATAATGGTGAAATTTTCTTTTTCATATATAAACCGACACAGTCTAGAATCAACACCGTACACCCTAGAAAGTAAGACGTACATCCGTCCGAAGAGAGATCAACGTCGGACGTCCGAACGTACCCGAGTCATAAACCCGAATAAACGGGGTACCATAAACCTAGGAATCAAGGGGTTGGTCCCTATCTTGGGTTCAAGGGCCGTAACGTTCTGTCTAAGAATTGGTGACCTGGTGGTCCCTTCAGGGATAAAAGTGAAAATGTATCCCCTTTGCCTCACAGGTCTCACAACTCAGTGTCAAAGTACCAGTGTGTCGACAAATTACCATCCGAACGTTAAATTTGTGGAGTCAAAGTTAATTCCTAAACCTGTGTATTGATAACAATATCCTAATCTCTTCCTTTCCTGTTTCGACTAACGAGGAAAGAAAATTATTCTTCAGCATAACCGTACTCTGGTCTATCCTAGTTTATAATCTCTTTTAAAACAACTGTAACCTTTTGTATACTACTTTAAGAAGTCTTTGAGGGTTTCAAACGTAACAAGGACGAACATTAAAGGAGAATGGGAAATGGTTGGCGGGGAGGGGCGGTGGCACAAACCCGGACTTAGACGACTTCAAAGTAGAATGGTATATAAATGTAAAAATCCTTTCCTTGACAGACTGTGACTAGACGATTTAAACAGTCGACAATCATTTGTTCTTCGCTTATTAACATAGAGTAAACTTTTGTCAGGGTCGTCCACTTTGGAGACGACTTTATTTTAGGACAAAAATTCGAAATTAAAAGTAAACTTTGTATGCAACGACACTCATCGGATAATCTTTGTCAATGTGTCAAAATCTTTACTCTATGAAACCTTTCGTAGAGATCCAAATTTTAAGAATTGTGGAGAAAGGGGCAAAGGGGACCGGGAAGGACGGATGATACTCCTTTACCTCTAAGTCGAAGTTCCATTATAACATAACTCAACCTGTATGACGTTTCATATAAAAAGGGGAATTTTAGGACTTTCCAATCCCTAAAAGTAAATAAAATATCTTCTCCGTTACTTCTGAGTATCAAGTGACTGTCACCTCGACACTCAGTCTAGTCACGAAAGATTCATGTCCTGAGAAGGGAATCATAATACGACATAAAATTAACCAAGTCCTGATCCAGTGTCTCACAATCTCGATCCTGAAACCTCTATAAAGGAAATGGAAAAGTAAGGTATTTGCTCGAACCTAGGTCCTTAACCCGACGAACCTAAGTTTAGAATTAGAGTCGTACATAATTGGTATACTAAAACCCTTCAATGAATAGGATAGGAATGAAGGTAAAGAAATAGGTATATGCACCCTATCATTGTCATCATTGCACCTAAACTAGGGATCAGGTCCTTGTAGGGACCTCTTCCTTTACCGTTGGGTGAGGTTATAAGAACGGACCCTTTAGGGTACCAGTCTACTCGGACTGTCCGATGTCAAGTACCCCAACGTTTTCTTAGTCTATGTTGAGTCTCTGATTTGTCGTTGTTATTTATAATGATTACTAACAATTCTCCTTTTACTCGTAGTATCTCCAAAGTCAGTCAAGTCAAGCCAACGAGTCAGCACAGGTTGAGAAACGCTGGGGTACTTAACGTCGTGTGGTCCGGTGGGACAGGTAGTGGTTGAGGGTCTTGAATGGGTCTGAGTACAGGTAACTCAGCCACTACGGTAGGTCGGTAGAGTAGAAGACAGCAGGGGAAGAGGAGGACGGGGGTCAGGGAGGGTCGTAGTCCCAGAAGAGTTTACTCAGTTGAGAAGCGTACTCCACCGGTTTCATAACCCTCAAAGTCGAAGTCGTAGTCAGGAAGGTTACTTGCGGGTCCTGACTAGAGGAAATCCTACCTGACCAACCGAGAGGAACGTCAGGTTCCCTGAGAGTTCTCAGAAGAGGTTGTGGTGTCGAGTTTTCGTAGTTAAGAAGCCATGAGTCGAAAGAAGTGTCAGGTTGAGAGTGTAGATACGTACTGGTGACCTTTTTGGTATCTGAACTGATCTACCTGGAATCAGCCGTTTCATCATAGAGACGAAAACTTATACGACAGATCCAACCAGTATTGAAAGGAAGGTTCCTCATTCACAGAATTTTTAAAGTACCGAAGTCAGTGGTAGACGTCACTAAAACCTCGGGTCTTTTTATTTCAGACTGTGACAAAGGTGACAAAGGGGTAGGTAAACGGTACTTCACTACCCTGGTCTACGGTACTAGAATTCAAAAGACTTACAACTCGAAATTCGGTTGAAAAAGTGAGAGGTGAAAGTGAAAATAGTTCTCCTAAAAATCAAGACGAAGTATTCCCACCATAGTAGACATATAGACTCCAATAACTATAAAGAGAGTCGTTAGAACTAAGGTCGAACACGACGAAGGTCGGGTCACAAAGAGTACTACATGAGACGTATCTTCAATTTATTCGTCCCACTGTTATATGTCGGAACTGCATGAGGAAAAGGATAAACCTTGGTCAGACAACAAGGTACAGGTCAAGATTGACAACGAAGGACCGTACGATGAAGATTTCTAATATAATTTCATCGACTCAAATTTGATCTTAGACCTAGAAACTGAGGATCATAACATCAACTACCCCGAAGTGTCCACTGTGTTTCCATTTCTTAGGCGGACGGTTACGTCCCCTGCACCCAAACTAGGGACCCAACTCTTCTAGGGGACCTCATCCTTTACCGTTGAGTAAGGTCAAAAGAACGGACCTTTTAAGGTATCTGTCTCCTCGGACCGACCGATATCAGGTACCCTAGTGTTTCTCGACTTACTGACTTGTTGATTCGAGTGTGTGTGTACGTGTGTGTAACATTGACTACGAACCATTTCACAAAAGTCTGTCAAACATACAGATGAGAAGTAATACCGGGATAGTCCAGATGTCTCTCTTTGTGAACCTAAGGGGTCTCAACCAAGGATCTTATCTCTAAAGGTCATGACACATGTCCCTACGGTAAATATGTCACCTAACGTAAAGTCTAAGTATTTTATTTCGTAAGAAGAGTAACTCGTTCTATCTCGAGGAGGACAGAGGTCAGCTTGGAAAGTGAAAGCAGGTCTCTGGAAAAACTCCAGTCAATTACGGTCTCCCCTTTTAACCTGGAGTGAGTATCGAGATTGTCGGTAAATCATAGGGAAACAGAACCTTCAGTTCAACGGGTTCATATAAAAGGGTGGGATTTTTAAATTCGGGATCAAAGAAGTAGGAAAACCCCTATTACCATTACGGTCGTGACAAAACACATTTCCCTAAAATACTTCTCGTCTATTTAGTCATAAATACTTTTACTATTTATTGACATTTTACGGACTTAATCCAAATAAAACAATGACAAGATTCTCCTTCGAGTACAGGATGTCAAGCTCAGTCGAGAATGGTCTCAGGAAAATCAGACACCATCCGTTCCCACGTAAAATAGAAACCTCTCTACTCGTACCCGTCGGAACCAGGACCAGGACAAAACCTTCAAGAGGAAAGTAAACGGGACAAGATCTTCCTAAAGATCTGAATCTATGTGAGAAACGGAAGATGTGTACCTCAGACTATATCTAAGGACTGATACAAAAAGAAAGAGATCTCCTTGGTCTAATCGTAGAGGGTCACCCAAGGTCCTACGTCGGCTAACGATGAACACAGAGCATGTGTCCCTGTCGTCCCGTCCTGAGACAGACCATGAAAGGTCCATTCTAAACAACAAGGAAACGAACGATACTTTTTTGGAATCACAATTACACGTTTACAGTACATAAATATCTAATTGGTTGGTTTAACACACTACCTTTTTGGAGTACTCTGGTGAAGACCCAGAGACACCACGGTCGAGTCCTGACTAGGAATGACATACCACAGATCCCGCACCGAAGATTTATGGGGTCACCACCTTGAATCGGATCCTATGGTACCAGGTCAGACTACTCAAAATGACAACCCTCACAAAGGTCTATAAGTAGACTCTCAATTGGAAAGAAGCCAAAAGAAGAACATCGGTGAAAATGGACCTCATTCTTTCACAAAGAAAAAAAGGAAAAATACTTGTATTTTAATCTCCTTGTTAATAAACTCCGGAATCAAATGGTGACTAGTGGACTAGGTAATATTACATCAGATGAAACCTGGGAGCAACTCCTAAAGAAAAGGACTAAAAACGATTAATATGTTTATTAAGTTATTATTTCCATTATTTTTAGTGGGTACTGAAGTTTGGACTTTTGTAGACGACCAGGAAAAGGTCAGAAACTCATACACACACACACGATTAAAAAAGGAATCCATGAACTTGTTTATAGATGTCTTAAAATACAAGACCACGAAAAAGTGCATAATCTCGTCTGTAATAAGTACAAAATCTGTATAAGGTATTAATTTAAAACTTTACTGATGTACAATAAGATAAATAAATCGGAAATAAATACAATTTTAATAAAGATTAAAAAAACGGTATCATCTGAAATTACACCAATGGTAAAAGAACGACATATCAAAAAGAATAAAATTTAATAAATAATTCCTATTTGATCTTTTCATGTGGGATCCAGTTTCCCACACTCGTTAAAAGGAGAGGTTTTTCAACAAAATTAAATATGACGGTGGTCGTCACAAATATATTGATCAAAAAGTAGTAATGAAGGGGATTTAACATAAAAAATTTTTTTAAATACATAGAAGACAGAGCCCAGAATCAACGTAGTACGTCCTAGAAGCAACGACGCGTATCTGGGGAGGCCAACACCGAACACCCGAATCAACGGGACTCCGTACACCCTAGAATCAAAGGACTGGTCCCAAGCTTGGGTGCATGGGACGTAACTTTCCGTCTTGGTGACCTGGTGGTCCTTCAGGGATTTGACCTACAAAAAATTTTTAAATTTGATTAACCCATCTTTTATAATAGAACAAAACGAATCGTAAAGAAATAGTCCCCATTTGTAAAAAGACACAAATAGTCAACATAAGACCAAACATTTTTGACATACGAAAATAGTAAAGAAGTAAATAGATGACCCTTAAATAAAAATAATGGTTAAATACATTTGAGGAAAACATCGGTAACTAGAAAAGTATAAATTACGTTACTTTTAAATAAAAACTACATATTTAATATATGATACATTAAATAAATATATTTATACAATTGTATAAATTTTACGTCCCATTAAGGGAAGTTAATCATATATTCAGAACGGGAAGACTCTTACAGAACAAACAGGGACATAAAGGACCCGAAGATTGACTCAGACCGTGTCTCCTCCGTTATTTACTTACTTACTTCTTATATAAACACGTCTTCTCCCTAGATAAAATCTATCAATCCATCGATAAAGAAAAGTCTTCAAAAACCCGACACAAGACAAAAAGAGACACATACGTAACTTTTTAATAAATAAAAACCGACACGGACCAGAAGTAACGACGGACCCGAAAATAGATCAACGTCTCTGGTCCCCGATGAGAGATCGACCCCTCGGACCCGAAGAGAATCAACGTCTCACGTCCAAGATCTCGCCCGTCGAAGTAATCAATACCGCGACCCCGAGTCATCAACACCGCGTACCCGAATCAAGGGGACTCCGTACACCTTAGAAGGATCTGGTCCCTGCCTTGGACACAAGGGACGTAACCGTCCGTCTAAAAATTGGTGACCTGGTGGTCCCTTCAGGATCCTTTAAAATTATCTTAAATAGGACATCGAAATTTAGTAAACATTTATTACACACGTATCCTCCACTTTCCCCCTCGAGTAAAATAGTCAGAGACTGAACCCGGAGTAAGAAACTTAGTCATTTGTAAAGAACCCATGGATTATACATGGTCCATGACATGATCCAAGAGTCTGTCGTAATATCGTTCCGTAGGTACATTTATTGAACCTCAACAAATAGAGTATGACTGTTCTACACTAAAGTCGGTAACATTTATTTGACCTGTAAAACAGTACAACTGGTATGGAGGGACCATGTAGAAGGGTCAAAACTCAAGACCAACCTTTTGAGACGGAGTCTTACTGTAGGAGTCCGCGTACAGGCTCTCCCTCCGTCTAAACCGAGTCTTACTCCTTCTTGGAACACAATTGATTTTAACACCACATTACCTTACACAACCGATATAAACCGTTTCATTTAAATGAGAATGACCTTTATAAGTTCGTTACTAACCTTCTGACACAACCCCGTACTGTATTTTCATAGAAAGTGACCCACTTACCATCATAGTCTTCTAGAGATTCCATTACAGGTAACGATATTAGGAAGATAACAAAAGTTTTCCGATCCCTGCAACCTAAGAGTTGATAGAAAAGATTTATTGGAGAACTTCAAGATAGTATGAAACTACTCAGATGAAATTTTAAAAAAATTTAAAACTTTATTTGTATTTTTACACTATTTTTATCATCACAAGGGTATATAGGAAGTAGATCGAAGGAAATTACAATTGTAGCATACACTGGTATCACGTCAATAACTTTGGTCCTTCAGTTGTGACTACATTACGACAATTTATTAGACATATGGATAAGGTCAAAAAAGGAGGGTAATTAAGGAAACAACCAAGAGCCAAACCCAAACAGATTATAAAAGAATTTTAATCTGATTCCGATACGTAAAAACCTTTTTCACTGTAACAAAGGAAGAGTCACACAGAATAGTCCCCTATGTACTACGGTTATACAGAATAATGACCACTACAATTGGAACCAGTGAACCAATAATTAATTTCAATGACAAAAGGGGAAACATTAATCATAGAACACTCTTCTATGAAACTCTACCATGTCTAAAGAGTAGTATGAAAACGAGTAATGAAAATCGTAGGTAACTACCAAGAAAAAAAATTACCATACATTATTAATGAAATTTTTAACACTATTTTATGTGTATTGTTTCAATGGTGGTTAAAATTCATACGTTAAATCATCACATTTTATATGAGTGTCACAATTTGTCATATATAGATCTCTAAAAAGTAGAACGTTTTGACTTTTACATATGGGGGCGGACGGTAACCGTTGGTGGAAAGGTCGAAAGACAAAGATACTAAAACTGATGAAATTACGATGGATACCCCGAAGGGTCCACAGTGATCACGATTTCTTGGACGACCGTCATGTTCTCTGTGTTCTCTACACCCAAACTAGGGACCTACCCGGGAGATCATCCTTTACCGTTGGGTGAGGTCATAAGAACGGACCTTTTAAGGTACCCAGTGTTTTCTCAGTCTGTACTGACGCGTTGACTCATGTCACGATGTATACTCACCTTAGTATGTCATAAACAGAAAGACAATGAATAAAACGAACCGTACTTCAGAAGTTTCAAGTAAACACAATATCGTACACTGTTCTAAAAAAAAGAAAAAATTTTCGACATATTATAAGGTAACATAAATATATAATGTCAAAGAAATAGGTAACAAGACAGTCACCCGTAAACCCAACGAAGGTGTAGAACCGATAACACTTTTTACGAAGTCACTTCTATTCACACTTTTATAGAGAAGTTCGAGGACGAAATTGAAAAAGATCAAAAATTATAAATCGATGTTCACCACAACGACATAGTACACTATTAAGATAAATACCAAGAACTGACGTCATCAGTAATGACACCACAAACGAACTACCAGTAAAAGATTAAGGTAGTTATGGATGAGGTAAACAAATGACCTTAAGATGACATTCCTACTCGACAGTAAAGGAGAGGTAAATAAACAAATAAGTTAATAAAACAAACATAGTCATACTCGATTACCTATAAATAAGACACTCAATATTAGATAAGAGTAATAAATAAAACAGCTAGTTTAACAGGGTACAAACCGACAACTCTCGACGAAGTTCAAGAAAAGATGTAAGGAAGTCAAAAACTTATGAAGAAATAAAGAACCCGTGGTGTTCTACAAAGTCCAAGTACGACATAAATTAAACGAGATCAGGATCTCAGTTGTCAAAGGGTCCCCTCGGGACCAAGGAAAATAACCTCTTATTATAACCCTTATAAATCTTTAATTCTAGACCCACGACGTACATGTAATCGGTTACAACTTGAGATGAATCCAAAAACTTTAGTCGATCCCCTCTCTTCTCTCGAGACTTATACGAAATGGAGAAGTCCTTGAAATGAAAAAACTCGGAATCTCAGGAATAAAGATTTTACCCTTTTTTATCATAGTTGAAACATTCTAACGACACTCTATTGTTTTCACTTTGTCGTTCGTATGTCTACGACCCGTATACCCTCTAGAAATCATTTAACATTGATACCAAAAACAACGATAAATACAAGTACGAGGAACCCATTTAAAAGAGGAGTAGAACATTTACCTTTGAATTTTTTTAAAAAAAACAGGATTTTGATGGAATTCAACGTTGGAGAGGACCCAGAATCAAAGGAGTAGACACTTTCCTTTTCCAACCTGAATCTTCTAGAGACTCTAAGGAAGGTCGAGTTCACAACAATAAGATTCAATGAGGAATCAAGAAATTAACGAAAAAGAGGTTCGATTTGTCGGAGTTAAACAAAATTGGAAAGGTGATCCTGGAAAATAAGTAGAGAAACTAGTAAGGACACCAAGAAAAGACCTGGAAGAGGTCTAACAGGAAGATAAACTTTTTTTTTTTTTTTTGGGTGGATCAAAAATAACTCACGACTGAGGTACGGGTCTTACCACAACTCGTCACCCTGTCTTTTATTTTCTTCATGTTCTATATGACACGGGACCACCTCGAATATCAAAACGATTTTCCTGGTCTATAAGTTCTCAACGACTCAGAAAGAAAGGAAAAGGGAAAAAGGAAGGGAGGAAGGCAAGTAATAAAGGAAGAAAGGGAGGAGAGAAAGAGATAAAGAAAGTCTAGTCCTTCCAGAAAAGTAAAAATCTTGGAAAAACCTTCGTTTTTTCTCACTTTAAAATCGTAAAGTGAATTACTCCCCGAGGAACGTTTCAAACGGTAACCTAAACAGACCTTGTCCAGAAGTATAAACAAAATACGTAACTTCAAATGGGGAGAGAAAATGTATCTAATAAAATAAACCAAGATTTTGTTTGTATACTCTATCCGTTTCGACCTCGAAGATTGGGACAAAAAAATAGAAGGTGATGGGGTACGAAGAGTGGAAACAGAAAAGTGAGTGGAAGAGATACGACGACAGTAGAATTCCGAATAGGTACTAGAGAAAAGACTACTGAGGTCTAGGAAAACTAGAGAGTTAAAGATAAAAAATAACTTCATATTATTTTTATGTTTTTCCGTATTCAGTATTCATACACTGAGTTACCTAATAGGGTTTCATTTGTATTGGTCGAGGGTGTAGTTCTTTATCTTGGGGTCTTCAAGGAACTAGGGGAAGATCAGAGATAGGGATTGGTTTCAACTCGTCAGAAGAGAAACTTGTGGTCTCATCAAAACGGAAAGTTTGTATACCATACATGAGAGAAAACAAACAGACGCAAGTAAGTCGAAACAAAATCTTTAAGTGGATACAATGAGACACAGGATTATCCAATAGGTAAGAGTAACAACACATCATAAAACAACAGACTGATGGTGTTAATTAAAACGTGAATAAATAACTACCTATAAATCTAACAAAGATCAACCCGAAAATATTTATCCCGAGAATACTCGTAAGAACATATACAAAAACACTCCTATATATGTGTAAAGATAACCCCATATATGAATCTTTACCTTAACAACTTAGAATGTCTTACACATATGTAAGTCGGAGTATCTATGACGGTTTATTAAAAAGTTTCACTAACATAGTAAAATATGAGGGTAGTCGTCTCATACTCTCAAGATCAACGAGATATAGGAAAGACTACGACGCACACGCACACACACAAACCACCCACCAGAAATTTGTAAAATTTTATACTTTCATTTCACTCAAAAGAGAGAGAAGAGGTGTTCCAATACTCAAGGTATCCCATTCCTAACAAAATAGAATTTTGGATCGTGTTTCCGACCGTATAATACCCATAAATTATTTTCAACCTCCTTAGTACATACGTACTATATACATATCTATTCTTCTTCTTCCTATATATCATTCCCGAAGGGACCACCAAGTCGCCTATTTTTAGACGGACGGTTACGTCTCCTACGTCCAAGCTAGGGAAAGTAGGGACCTACCCCTTCTAGGGTGTTACGGCTCCCCGTCGATTCGAACACACGGGGTTGATGACTTGGGTGTCCGAACCTCGGACACGAAGCGTTGTTCTCTTCGGTGTACATACTCTTCGGACGCATGACGTTGTTTCTCATCGGGGACACGTCGTTCCTTCTGTGTCGCGTCGATTTTGTATTTATTTATGTAAATACCTCTTCGTATATTATTCTTTATTGGAATGGTCACCGATCCAAACAAGTAAGTTGTTTCTAAATTCACAAACGACACATATTACGTGACATGAACTAAGACCATTATGTCGATCAAGGATGGGAGTACCTATAAAAACCACCACCACTATCTTTTATTTATGCACACATTATTTTTATATGAACATGTAACATTACTCATGATACTTACTTTACTTGTCCGATGACGGTACTACCTCTTAGTACCCTACTGTTTTTTTGACAAAATCTATGTTGTCAGTCTCTTCCGGAGAAACTTTTTCACTGTCACTCATAAAACCCCATAAAGAGAGAGAAAAAAAGAAATGTTTTTCAATGAACCATAGAAAAACCAAATTTGTCTCCTTTTTAATTACAAAAATTTCCAGTTCCCTTAGAAAAAATCCCCAGTTCCCGTTCTTACCCATCATGATTTTTCATTTACATACACAAATATCCATACAAATCCATGCCCCTTTGATCTACAAAAGACCCCTTCTTTTTCTAGTACAGTAAATTATATTGAACGGGGTTTCGTGTCGAACAACTCTGACAACCAACACAAGGAACTTGGACAAATTCACAAAGTACAAGATCACCCGGTAATGTGACTATATACACTATATTATCCTCAACAAGACACAAATCACAATATGTCGGAAGAACTATGGACACTTAAATTCACATTCAGGAACCGTGACTGGTCTTCTTAGGACTGACTAGAAAATTATAAGAATAAACCTTTCTTTTCATTTATCATTGAGAGGTGTAAATCTTTAAGGTAAAAAAGGAAGTAATCATAATTTCCTTTTTAGTAAAAGTAAAGTCACACAGGGAAGAGAACCTTGTTTTGTCTTTCCTTAGGAAGACGATGAAGAAGGGGCGGTGAAATATAACATTTCTTTTATATTATCATGACTGTCAAACCTTTGATCCAAGGATTTGAGAATGTACAAGATGGTCGTATCACGTTATTGAGAAAAGACACATAAGGTAAAATCTGAACTTGTATACGTAAACACGCAGATGCATATTAACATATGTATTTACACAAAAGTGTAACGATTTTTATTATTAGAGAACATTTGACCTAAAATCCACTATTACAACATAGTCACATCCAAGTAGGTAACATTGTTTACATGGTGAGACAACTCCCTACAACTATCACCGTCTATAACATTTACACACCCTTCCCCATATACCCTCGACAGACGTGAAACCACACTCGGATTTTGACGGAAATCTTTATTTCGGATAATTTTTAGACTGGTAAACTAAAGAGGTAACTCACTGACTTGGAATTAAATCAATTGGCGGAGTAAAGAGTAACCTGAATAAGGATTCAAAAGTGAAAACACTTATTGTCATATTACTCCTATCGAACGTATAATAAAAAAGGTATCCTTAAATAAAAGTTTTGATATAAATAACCAGAACTAATATTGTAATGGTTATAACCACCCTAATACCACTCCTAAGGTATTCCGTGAATGCATGTTCCGTGTAAGTAACATTCCGCGAATGTATCACGGACCGTGTATTATCAAAATTGATTACCGAAGGGACCATCGAGTCAACCATTTCTTAGGCGGACGTCACGTCCTCTGGGGCCAAGTTAAGGACCCAACCCTTATAGACGACCTCTTCCCTATCCGATGGGTGAGGGCATAAGAACCCAAAGAGAAGACCAAGTCGACCAATTCTTAGGCGGGCGTTACGCCCTCTGGACCCAAGTTAGGGACCTAAACCCTTCTAGGGGACCTCTTCCCTTTCCGGAGAGGTCATAAGACCGGATCTCTTAAGGTACCGGACATATCCGACACCCCAACTCTTCTCAGTCTGCGCTGACTCGTTGAAAGTGAAAGTCACCGAAGTGAAAGTCACTGACAATGTAACGGTTTCACGAAAGTTTACGTCACGTTTGTATCTTCCTTCTGTCAAAACTAGACCTGTTGTCACTACAACTGTTACTACTACTTTTGAAGATGATGAATGACACATGTATAAAACACTTTCCATAAAATATAAGAAAATGAATAAGTCCATAAGTGGTCTACAAACAACTCATACATGGTCTATGGTAATCCTTGACCCAATTCCTTCCAACCTTTCTAACATATAAAAAATGAAGCTTCATGGAGACGAGTGTAATTGGAAGATTCACACACGAGTCACAACGAATGTAGACAAAACAAACCAAAAAAAAACGGGAATTTAGAGGACCCCGAGGTCTACTCGGTCCGGGATCGTACACCACCTAGTCATGTTTAAGGACCTCATCTGTAACTCGACTCCTCCTTCATAGTATGGTGTTCATTCCACTCTGAATTACTCAAGAAAGATACAGACATCGTACGAAAGTGTGTTCACAAGAATAAACTTTGAGTCGTTTTAACAATGGACCTACTCCGTTCTTTAAAATAACTTACGTCTTCTACTTCAAATCCCTTCATTTCATTGAACGGGTCCCAGTGTTCCTACCCTCCTCTGTCTGGTTGACTTATAACCCTGGATTCCGAAGACTAGGGTACAGAACATAAAGAAGGTAACATGAGAGATCGAATTTTTCGTGAAATCTCCTTTTCAGTATCAAAAAAAAAATTATTTCATTAGAAATTAAAGACCTCTTAAAGAATAATCAATCTATCGGACCGAAGTAAATCTCTCCGAATCGTAATCTTTCCAAAAGGTACCTCAAATAAACACTTGATGTTTTACATAGATATCAGTAATTATTTTAAACAATATGATTTTTATGTCCTCAAATTTTTGTACAAAAGTCACGAACGAAACCAACTAATACAGATACTAAAACAGACGAAAGTCTATTATAAAAAGAAAGGAAAAGGATATTACAGTTATTTGTATCTTGTAAGGAGAATTTTTTTTTTTTTCTTGTAAGGAGAAGAGTCTTAACAAGAACCCTCCACCTCCCCAGTTCCAAAGAAAAAATTTTGTGATAAAAGATATCTTGAATTTACCCCATCCATACAGACGAGACTTTAAACCTCCTGTGGCCAATTCTAAAGTCTATACAAACATGACTCACTTCTTCATGAGTCTTTTTACTCTTAATTTTTAAGACCCACTTTTTTTAGATTCGTTATTTTTAAGGGGAATCTGGATTACTCTTTATTTTCGTAAGAAAATTCTTTTAAAAAGAACGTTGACTAAAAACTAAGGAAGAAAAAATAATTTATCGAAAGAAGACGGTTCCTAAGTGGTGTCGGACAACTCCTCTTCCAACCACGAAAGTGTTTCTATTATCTTCGGTACCCTAAGTGTCCTGGAGACTTTATGTCATTTACCCATTTCAGATTCAAAAAGAGTAAAAAGAAAAACTCGAAACACGAAAGAAGAGGCACGTCTTCAAAAAAAAAAATTTCGAAGACGAAACGAAAAACACTTTACATACATAATAAAACTCTCGAAATTTTGTACAACATAGGGGAACAGAGGGTAAGATTCAGTCCAGATATGTCGTACACCCCGACTTTATGACGGAGATGAGGGAATTGAACAAAGGAATCCTCATAGAGTCATCGGCCATTTGCTTATTCTGACCAGAAAGGTCTAGAAACGGTGTACTTACGGTACATCTATTCAAGATTCCTCAATCTACCCGGTTTACAAGACTACCCGTCACAAGAATTCCTTTGTAATGAAAGATACTAAATATTCACTAAAAGACATCCAGTACCATCACTAAAAGAAATTTTAAAATAATTACTCGTAAAATTTTTAATTAGTTAAGACACTAAATAACACTAAGTATAATACCTCCCGACAGACGACACAGTAAGGAGTACTCTAGAACCGGAGTGTGTAATAGACAATATATCATGAACGATATTTACTCACTTACAGGAGAAACGAAGTCCACGATGACGGAGACCTGAAAATATCTTTACGGAGATTGGTTAATTTCATTATTTTATGTTCAGTGACCTAAAAAGAGTCGGGTCAATAGAAGATCATGATGGCAAAAAAAGATGTCAATACCGTTTTCATCGAAAATTATGAAAAGTTCCAACGATCTTACAACCAATTCGGACTAGTCAGTATTCAATATCAGTACAGTATTAGTTCGTTTGGTTATGTTTCGTCATCTCTTCTAAAAAGATCTTTTGTGGTATCGAAACGGGTTTTACTGATTTAATAAAGTGAATGTGGTAAAATTGTTCAACATCAGTTTAATAAATCTTGAAGTCAAAATAACACCTGAGATGAAAATCAAAAGAGAACTTTACAGACCGACAGAAGGATTGTCAAGATTGACGTTGTGTATATCCGAAAAAAGATGTGACGGGAAAATGTATTTAACTTGTCACTAAGATGGTCGTAAAACAGACATTCCCCGAAACTTTTCACATCTTCTATTCTGAGTATGAGCCAATATTATTACAAGAACTCTGGGATTCCAATACTTTACGGAAGAATTAGTAATTACTTCATGAGGAATACGAGGAATTTCAATAGAGAAAAATGTAGTATTAAGGAACTGTTGTAACCATATAAACCATTATAATTCGTCCTAGAAAAGGAGATAAATTTTTTTTAACGTTTTTTTTTTTTCTAAACGTTAGTATCGTAAACCTAAATTTTCGAATCACAAAACAAACTTTCATTCTTTAATTTTCCCTTTATTCTCGTCTTTCTTTTTTTCTCTTCTCTTTTTTACCGGACAAAATAATTAAAGAACTACCAACTCAAGGTGAACCAACGAAGGTATACGAAACAGAGCAGACATAAAAATACTAAGGTCTCCCTTTCAACCGATGGTAAACCTCCTAATGATTTAGTAGTCCTTTTAAAGAAGTGGCAAAATCAAATTCAATCAGAGATTAAAAAGAACCAAGGGAACACTGGAGTTGATTCAGAGATTAACGTAAATTTTTTAGAAAACACTACACCGTCGTAGACAACGGTATATTGGAAGTAAAAACACTGTAGTTTTGTAGTTTCATACTGTAAGATCATATTAAACCCACCCTTTTACATCCATGTTGAAAGGTAAAACTTTCTCGGAAAAAGTCGTTTACAACTGAGTCTTCAGATACCGTCTGTGAACATAACCCCGACGTGACCGTTCTTAGAAACTTAAAACAGAAAAGTGTACAGAAAGTAATCCCTCATTTTACAGACGAACAGAGAGGTGTAGTCGTCACAGTCGGTAGAAAGGAGGTAGAAAAATACATTACAAAAGTTCACACCAAGGTAAAAAGAAGATCTACGTATAAGTCCTTAAATTTACACCGAAAAAGAATGGATGAACTGATAGCGATTTATTGGAAAAAAAAAAAAAGTAATAGAAATACCTTGTCATAGTCCAATTCTATTCCTATTGTAAATTGTCTAAATCGGTGTACAGTAACTTATCCGTCAAAGGTCTAATCGTAATTCGGTTTTCAATAAGGACAAGACTTCCTGTGACTGTTTGACCTTACGTAAGTCTTTACCCGTCACTCGGAACACTTCGGAAGTCTTTGGACTTACTTCTCACCAACTTCCTTTATCCCTACGAAACGGACCCTTCTCCTCCGATTACCAAGAAGAGTCTATAAACTCCTTCTTTACAATTTTTTTTTGTTCCTCTCCCTGAAGGGAGAGCACCAGGTCACCAACTCTGACAAACGAGGGTCATGTCCCACGGGCCCAAGTCAGGGACCAGTCCCTTGACCTAGGGTGTACCGTACTGATCCTTAAGTCCACAGTGTTGACTTCTAGGGCACACGGTGTTGATCTTAGGCCACGTCGGTTTATGTATTTACGACGACGACGATTCAGCGAAGTCAGCACAGGCTGAGACACGCTGGGGTCTCTGTCGTCGGGTGGTCCGAGGGGGCAGGGACCCTAAGAGGTCCGTTCTTGCGACCTCACCCAACGGTAAAGGAAGAGATTACGTACTTTCACTTTTCACTTTCACTTCAGCGAGTCAGCACAGACTGAGAATCGCTGGGGTACCTGACGTCGGATGGTCCGAGGAGACAGGTACCCTAAAAGGTCCGTTCTTATGACCTCACCCCACGGTAACGGAAGAGGATTTATGTATTTATTTATATGATTTTTTTTCCTCTCTGAATGAGACTCCATAAGGTCACACGTCTAGTACAAATTACTTACAATGTGTTTCGTCTAAATACAAGTCATATTGTTTTTAGATTATTCTTAACAGGAGGTCACCTGATCCATCGGAGTGTTCCAGTAACCCGAACAAACTTGTCCCCGGGTCTATCAACTGGTACTTAGTTCTTACGACCTCTTCCTTAAGGTCATGTCTTCTCTTTCAAGTTTAATGAAGTTTCGGGGAAGGTTGAGTGTGTCGACACTCACGTTCGGAAAATGATCTAAGCAAAAAGTAGAACATCCTACCATGTTTACCGTAGTCAATAACCCTTTCGACTAAAAGTAAAGGGTTTCGACAGAATCCACGAACACAAAATCAGTTAATCTGACTACCTCAGAAGGTTTCAATCTTACTTTATTTGTACTTCAGTAGGCTCCTGGTCTTGTTAAACATAACTGACCTACCTTTAAATCAGGTGGATGAAGGAATTGAATATAATTGTGTACTCAGAACTTCTCCAAGAAAGGGGCTCAACGATAAAGGTCAGGGACACACTACCAGAATTCCCTGAACGAAATCTCTAAACAGGTCCTTTTACCGAGTGGGTTCATATTTCCGAACCGAAACGACGTCCTTTTCACTCCTTGATATTTTACGAGGAGTAACGGTGTCATACTCGTGACATATTTATGTGACCGGTTAGACCACTCCAGAAGTAATAAACATTACTTACGAACGAAGTACTTGCACACCACCCCTTTTTGGAGAAAGAGTTCCTTACTACACCCCGGAACGTCCGTTCACACGGAAAGGAATCCGTTTCACTAATTAATACTTGGTCTTCTGACATATATTCTTAACTTTCCTTTGACGTCTAAATTTTTTTCAAAACTGTACCCGGTAATCCTTAAAATGAACTTTGATATTGACACAACCCTGAAGGGATCCGTAGGTAGGTGACCAATTCTGAGAAACGAGGGTTACGTCCCCCACGTACGGTGTTCCACTCCGGATTTTATTTTTTCTTTTTAAAATTTACACAGTACTATCAATTTGATCCGGAATTCAAGGTACTTTCCTCAAAAATTGACGAAACAAATAACGACATAAAGGATCACAGGTTTAATCACAATCCGTGACTCAATCCACGAGTTATTTAATAAACAACTGACTTTACTTCTCGAATGTCTACAGGATTTGTGAGACAAAGTTCCTATTATTATCCGGACAGTTCCGGTTCAGTAAACCTATTACCATAGCAATCCTATAGTAATCAAACCGTTACCATATCTGGTCATGAAGAGATTTACACAAGATATATTTTATGAGGGGGTTTGACATCCACAATTTTCACTTTGTACGACGAAAAAATCCAACGACTATACCACTTAATGTGACTAAACACTTACA
This sequence comes from Capra ibex, assembly GCA_006410555.1. Lineage (NCBI taxonomy): Eukaryota > Metazoa > Chordata > Mammalia > Artiodactyla > Bovidae > Capra > Capra ibex. The sequence goes on along the minus strand of SJYO01000233.1, from coordinate 1,987,747 downwards.
GCTTAGTTGAACTTTAAGGACCCTATTTAAGGTCAACTAGTACTATACAAGAGGAAATTTTTATGACTACCTAAACTAAACAATCATAAAATAATTCCTCAAACCTAGACACAAGTACTTCTGATACCAAAATGACAAAACAAAAGAAGACTACAGAAACCAAAACTATGGTCCCATTATAACCTAGTATCTTACTCGACCCTACACAAGGAACGAAAAAAAGATGTTCTCAAATACATCTAAACTATGGTAAAGAAATCTATAAACTATCTTAAGAGATCACTACGGGAGTTCGGACCTCGAAAGACCCTTCTAAAAATTGTTGTTTAGGTCAAAAATTTTATCACCATCCTTCTGAAGGGACCACCAGGTCACCAATTCTGAGGTACGAAGGTGACGTTCCTCGAGTCCCAAGGGACAACCCTTTGATTCTAGAGCGTACGATGTGCATCTCCGGTTTTTTGTCTTCTCTACCCTGATAAGTGCAATAAATAAATAAGAGCACTCGAAACCATCGAACATAGAAAGCCACTCAAACAGGTGAAGTAGATTTTATTACTGTAAATAAATGAATGTCAACAAGTATTATAATAGGATAATGATAGAAATCCTATATATCACTACAAGGGAGATAAGAGACTAAAGGTTATAACCATTGAGTACAGAAGAGACAAAAAAGAAAGAAAGTAAATTTTTTTTGTACATAAATAGATAAATAACCCAGAATCAACGTCGTGTTCCCTAGAGACTAGAATCGACGCCGTGCGTCCTAGAAGAGCAGCGTCGTCCGTTTGAGAATCAACGCCTACACCCTAGATCACGGGACCAGTCCCTAACTTGGGTCCTTGGGACGTAACCCTCGAGTTTCAGAATTGATGATCTGGTAGTCCCTTCAGGGATAAAAAAGAAAAATAAGGAACAGTTAAAAAAACAACAAAAGGTTCTTGGTCGAAACCGGATACTAAAAGACATAATAAAAACAAAAGTCAAAGTAATTAAAGACGAGAATAGAAATACATAGTACGACGAAAGAAAATTCAAATTTAACGAGAAGGGAAAATCACAGAGTGGTTCTCAAAACAAATTTACACCCGAAGATTGTGACTATATAACGGGTATTTTCATATGGACTAAAGGTGACCAATATACAACAAAACAAAAGGGGGTATACTTGAAATCCGATTTTTGTAACTTTTATATTGTAAAGTTCAATCGTTTACTTTTTTAGAATTAACGTTAGTTTCTGTATTATGAAATAAAATATTGTCCATAAAGATGGGTACTCTTTGACTCTATACTTATAATACATCATCACCTATATCAGATAGGAACCACTGTAACTTGGAATTATTGTTTTGACGGGACGATTTTAAGATCCAACCAAAAAGGAGTCAACGATGTAGTAAACGTATATATATATAAAAACCAGACACGTATAAACTCATTTAAAGAGACAGTAAAATTTCTTTTTATTCGAAGATGTTCGGAAAACAACTATGTGATTAACATAGGAATTCCTTTATAAAACTTTCAGGAATCTTTAAGAACAAGGAAGTCGTGACTCAACCAGAAGTCTGGATGTCAAGTATTTTTAAATGAAAAGTAAAAATCTAAATAAAAAAACTTCTGTATTACATGTATGTCATTTTATATGTTTAGAAGTCATATGTCGAGTACTTATTTAATTTTAGTGAGTCTAATTCTAAGATACTCTTAAGAACCACAAAACCCCTTATCATTTGTCAACTAGGAAAATGATATAAAATATAAGTAATCTTTGAGAATAAATTTTTCTCAACGACACAAATAACAACAACAAGTCAATGATTCAACACAGGTTGAGAAACACTGGGGTACCTGACATCGTGTATTCTGAGGAGACGACGACGATTCAACGAAATCAGTGCAGGATGAGACACGCTGGGGTCTCTGTCGTCGGGTGGTCCGAGGGGGCAGGGACCCTAAGAGGTCCGTTCTTGTGACCTCACCCGACGGTAAAGGAAGAGGTCACGTACTTTCACTTTTCACTTTCACTTCAGCGAGTCAGCACAGGCTGACAAGCGCTGGGGTACCTGACGTCGGATGGTCCGAGGAGGTAGGTACCCTAAAAGGTCCGTTCTCCTGACCTCACCCCACGGTAACGGAAGAGGTTTCTGAGGAGACAGGAGGTGATAGAGGACCTCAAACGAGTTTAAGTACAACTCAGTCATTATGATAGATTGACAGAGTAAGAGACAGTGGGGGAAGAGGAAAACGGAAATCAGAAAGGGTCGTAGTCCCAGAAAAGGTTACTCAGTGGAGAAACGTAGTTCACCGTTCTCATAACCTCGAAGTCGAAATCAAAGTCGTTGTCAGGAAGACTACTTATAAGTCACATCTAAAAGAAATCCTAACTGACCAAACTAGAAGAACGACAGGTTCCCTGGGAGTTCTCAGAAGAGGTCGTGGTGTTAAGTAGTCGTGAGTCGGAAGAAATACCAGGTTGAGAGTGTGGGTATGAATTGACGAGAGGTACAGAAACTGATATACCTGGAAACAGCCGTTTCACTACAGAGAGGAAAAATCATGTGACAGATCCAAACAGCATCGAAAGGAAGGTTCCTCGTTCACAGAAAATTAAAGCACTGACACCAGTGGTACGTGTCACTAAAACCTCGGGTTCTTTTATTTTAGACAGTGACGAAGATGAAAAAGGGGAAGATAAACAGTACTTCACTACCTTGGTCTACGGTACTAGAATCAAAAAACTTTCAACTCAAAGTTCGGCCGAAAAAGTGAGAGGAGAAAGTGGGAGTAGTTCTCCGACAAATCAAGGAGAAGTGAAAGATGGTAATGCCACCATAGTAGACGCATATACTCCAACAACTATAAAGAAGGTCGTCAGAACTAAGGTCGACCACTAAGTAGGTCGGTTCGTAAAGTGTACATGAGAAGTACCTTCAATTTATTCGTTCCACTGTCATATGTCGGAACTGCATGAGGAAAGAGTGACAACAAGGTACAGACCAAGATTGACAACGAAGAACTGGACGTATGTCTAAAGAGTCCTCTGTCCATTCTACCAGACCATGAGGGTAGAGAAATTCTTAAAGGGTGTCAAACACACTAGGTGTGTCAGTCTCCGAAATCACGTCAGTCACTTTGTCTTCATTTACAAAAAGACCTTAAGGGAACGAAAGAGGTACTAGGTTGTTTAAATATTTGTATCATAAGACAATCCTAGTCGTTTGATATTTTGATCCCTTTTATGTCCTTTTTTACTGGGGGAGAAAGTCCCATTTTTTTTCTGAATACCTTATCTATTATCACGAAGACTCCCTTCTAGTTTACTAACTCCCAAAACAAACTAAAACCAGTCCTCTTACCCATTAAAAAATTATATTTCCCAAAGTCTAGTATTTATCAATTACACCTACCAAGACTTGATACCAAATCTCCGAGTTTACACCATTTTACCCAAACTTAATTTCCTATATAAAGGAGAGTTACAATCTTTTTAGAAAAACTGTAAAACTACGATTTTAGTATTTTAGATCTTAAAAAACTTCAGGCTTACAGAACTAAATTATTTTATTTCGATAGATATAACAAATCGATAATTTAAACGGATCTCTGTCCAAACCTGGGTAGGAAGATCAACTTTTTATATTTTAAGACACTGAGTATAGATTACCATGGTCTTGTAAGTGAACCAGTACAGAACTCAAACAAAATAAGAGAAACAGATCTTTTAATTCTAACGTCGGGACGCGTACATATGGTCGACACACCTCTTTTGACTGAAGCTCCTTAAGAAAAATTCATTCAATGACAAAAACTTTCAAGACTTTTCCTTTTTACTTAGATGACAAGTACAAACACAGAACAAGTCTATCAAAAGAAAAAATTTCATTATCACTTTGTCCAAAAGAACGTGTCCTATATATTATTTTCGAAGGATAAAAAGAGGATTATCTTATTTGTCTCCGGTTTGCTTGGAATATTTATTCTACAAAATAAACCCTTTTTATTTCGTAAACCCCTTTTTTTTTTCATTTTTACACAGGTCATGAAGTTGTAATAGTAGGGGAAACAGGTGTATACGTACAAAATGTATTCTCATAAGTCTCATTTGTATGGCAAAATGTAAGACATACAAAATGAATCGTCAAAACTGTACTTGAAAATCGGTCACTAAGGAGAAAATAAAGATCAAATATTAACAAAATCAATTAGGACCTTATACGGAGTACTAAAAAGAAGAAAGACATTTTCCTAACAACCCAGTTTTCCATGCATATTAAAATAATAAAAATAGGGTAACTATTTAACGAAAGATTTGGTCATCTACTAGTAGTGATCGTCAACTAACATAGTTATGTTATGAGTAAAACAACGACATTTGACGACATCAATATTTGTTCAGTAAATTTCGTCTATGAATATTTCAGTAACCCTTTCAAATTTGACAAAGGTCAAGGTGTCTAAAACCTTCCTTTACACACGACACATGGAGAACACCATTATCGGTAATAGGAGTTTCGTTTTTTGTGAATTGATATACAAGCACTACAAAAAGTACCTGTCGTTTATGAATTATATATTAATACAATTGTTGTTACTTCTTTCTCTACGTCGAAATAAATGATAAAAAATTTTAATCCACGTTCAACAAAACAACTCAAATGAAAGTCGTCTAACTATGATATAATCTTTGAATTTTATGATACGACTCAACATTAGGATTAAATCATAGACGAAAGGTAAAGAATAAATGAGTATCACTTCTTTCTTTTGGAAGGACGACGAAAAAGTGGAGATCGTTAAAAAATAAAATCCTCTTTGATCAGACTTTCCTCTTTTATAAGAAAGAGATGTACTACTTCTTTGAATTAAAATCTTCGACCTAAAAAGAATTTATCAAATTCAGACACACGATTTCATAAAAAGAAATCTAGAAAAATTTTGAAGGAGGATCTGTAGATAAGTTATAATTTATAGAGTATTTGAAATAAAACTTTCCTACAAATGATCGACAGAAACAAATCGATTAGGAATAATTTATAAGAACTCAATTATAATATTACAATTTATTACTCTGATAATAATGTATGAATTACATAGTACAAAGTTAAATATTAGACAACATCTGACGAATATTTTTATCTTCAAATAATTTTACTCATAGGTAATGTAAAATTATTAAGTGTGAATTTACGAAAATGCAAACAAAGGAAAGCCTCAATATTTTGGAACGTTCTGACCTCCCGAATATAAGAATAAAATTAAAAACAAAACAAAAGTCTTTGTTAACTTTGAATTTCTCCGATTCACTAAATGGGTTCAACGAATGATGAGTTCGGAACTAGGATACAGTAGACCGAATTTTAGGTCCTTAAAAAGACGATATTGGATAACGGACACTTACTTATATTAACGTTCTATCTTAATATCAGGTAAAATTGTAAACAAAATATTAAGAAACATAAAATATTAAAAATTAACTCTTGATGGAGGTACCACACAAGATAATTAAAACACTCCACGACAAATATATAATAATTTTACATATGTGGGATTGAAATGGGAAACTTAATCAAAAGACCCCTCCGTCATGTAAAAAGTCACTATCGTGACAATGAAGTCCAAAAGACTCTGAGTGAAACTCTTAATGGAAAATCTGAATACAAGTAAACATAATACGAGGCAACACCAGGTAAAAACAGTAAACACCAATTTAAAGTCTTAGTTTGGTTTCACCAAGGTTTAACACCGGTCACTCATGTTTCCCTCTTTTAGACTTCTCATGGTGAATCTCCGTCTGTTTCTCATAGATATTTCATTACTCTAACTGAAAGAACGTAAAACCTAAGATTTCTCATCCGGTCTGTTCAAACCCCATTTTCTTCTCTTGCACACACACGCACACACACACACACACACATTTTCTTCTCTTGCACACACACACACACACACACAGTCTGTTTCATAGATATTTCATTATTCTAACTGAAAGAACGTAAAACCTAAGATTTCTCATCCGGTCTGTTCAAACCCCATTTTCTTCTCTTGCACACACACACACACACACACACACACACTCTGTTTCATAGATATTTCATTATTCTAACTGAAAGAACGTAAAACCTAAGATTTCTCATCCGGTCTGTTCAAACCCCATTTTCTTCTCTTGCACACACACACACACACACACACACACACACACACACACTCTGTTTCATAGATATTTCATTATTCTAACTGAAAGAACGTAAAACCTAAGATTTCTCATCCGGTCTGTTCAAACCCCATTTTCTTCTCTTGCACACACACACACACACACACACACACACACACACACACACAAAATCCCGAAATGAAAATCTCGGAAGCCCACACACACACACACACACACACACACACAAAATCCCGAAATGAAAATCTCAGAAATGAAATGAAAATCTCGGAATCCATCACCATCCACAGTAAAAGTGAGAAGGTTGTTTTCACTCCGGTCAACATACAGTGCTTCAAACTCAAGAAATGACTCATTTACATACGGACAGTCGGAGAGCCTGTTCAGGAGTATTTTACGGTTTCGATGTTTATGAGACAGTACAGTCTCGGTTTCACAAGTGTCCAGAACTAGATCTCCGGATCTACGACTCCTAAGACTGACCCCTCTATGGAATTATCAGGTGACAACAAAGGTTCTACAAGACTACTACAGTGACACCGTACTTACTCACATGGGAGACACTCGTCCGTCACAAACGATTGACCTCAAAACCTCTAGTCAAGGTAATATTTCTCGAGAAAACCCCGTCTCCACCAGTCAGTCAGTCATTTCGAACACAAATTTTGGTGTGACAACAGACGTTTGACGAAACAAATATCGGGATTCTCGGGAACATGGAACCTCCCCTCTGAGGAATTACTCAGTTAAAACTCAATTATTTTAACTCCAAGATGGAAATAGAGAAAGACGATGATTATGAGTCGATAGTTTATATAGTTAAAACATATTCAAACACTACAGAAATAAAAATTTGAACTTCTTTTTTTCTAACTCCAAGTAGTAGTTATCTACTTTAGAATTACTCAAAAAAGCTTCTATCAAATTTGTGATGACAAATTTGTTAAGTGATTTTTTGTCATCACTTACACACGACACGAATCAACGAGTCAACACAGACTGAGAAACGCTGGGGTACCTGACATCGGGTAGCCCGAGGAGACAGGTACCCCTGAGAGGTCCGTTCTTATGATCTCACCCAACGGTACGGGAGGAGACCACTAGAAGGGATGGGTCCCTAACTTGGATCCAAAGGGAGTCACGTCCACCTAAGGAATGGTCGACTCGGTGGTCCCTTGAGACCACTTAAGTATTTTAAGTTTTTTACAAGTGTTTTCACTTACAAATAACTCATGGATAATTTGTAATTGGTGAAACAATTTATAAGATGTCCGGAATAGAGTAAATAAGGAGTGTTTTTGGGAGATTCCATCCAAGAGAATAAGAGGGTAAAAATATCTCTTCTTTTGTCCATGACTGTCCATTGAAACGGGTCTCAGTGTATCGTTCTTTCTTCATCTCAATTCCAAAACTTAGTCCTACAGACTGGGGTCACAGAAGTAATTTGTACGTTGATACAATCATGACGACGGAGTATTGTCATTACTTAATTAAATTAAAAGAGTTGACTGCAACTCCTTTTTTTATAGATCGGAGTGTATTATCACGTGACTTACATATGACCTCGATTCACACTAATACCCTTCTGGAACACTAGTACCCTTCTGGATATCGTCCAAAATTGAAACTTCACGAATTTCTGTAAAGTATTTCGATTTCTTAGACGACAAACAACTCAACGAGTGTTTGAAAGTCACCAGAACAAAAAGTCCCGAAATCGGGTACGAAAAGACAAGACTGGGGTCACCCATGTCCTTCAGTCAGTATACGGTCGAGAAAAGGGTAGGAGTCGAGACTCGACAGGGGGTCTCCCTTTTAACACTGGGTTCAGGTCAACGACCGGACAGACAGACAGACGCGAAAGGTCGAGTTCTTGACTAAGGGAGAAACTCTTTTAACCTTTCCGAGGACCTCCGACGACTCTTCGAAACTACATCTCCATCGTTAACTTGTCTAACAGGAAATCTTCGTCGGTTTAAAGCAAAAGGTCTAACTTTCTGTCTGAAGGTTCTTTTGAAAAGAAAAATTACAAAACAAGATCGTAGGTTTTTTCTGGGTTGAAGTCTAGGCCCGAGCTCTCAAAGAGTACCGATAAGAACAAGATCCACCTCCTACCAACCGGGTGAGAGTCTACCGTACACAGAATTATCGACTTACTGACCGGTCCGGTCGGAAGTGGAGGGAGGACGGCCCGAGGTTCTCCTTCAGGTGAACTGTCGACGACCCGTGGAGGGTCATTCGAGTGGTCTCATAAAACCACAGTCAAACACTGTCTGGACCTGAATTTGTGATAGGATCGGTGATCGAACAATTATAACACCGACGGGTGTTCAAGGAATCGAGAACCCTCGGGCAAAGGAGTAGAGATCTTACTCCGAAGATTACGGAAGGAAGTCCCGACTTCACTCCTAATTCACTCTATTATATGACTGTACTGGTTGTCACCCGAACCGTCCTTCAAACTTGGGAATCACTTACAATCAAAGACTAGGATTATAATCCGGCAATCGCTAATCCGGTATCATATACCTTAGTTCGTCTAGATTTAAACTAGGGTCTTCAGACTAAAGTGCCGACACACTGGAACCCGTCAACAGTGCTAGAGAGGTAGTCAAAAGAGTGGACAGTTTACCCCTATTATAGTTATGGATGGAGTATCCTTACAACCTTCCCAAGTAACTCGATTACGCACATGGAAAGTAACTCAGACCGTGTATGTATCATTCGGGTCTTACTTAAGATCGAGAAGTAATAAGAACTACAACAATCACACGGAGTGATTCTCGTCCCCAGGACGAGACACAAAAGATAGAATCACCGGGGACAAACACTAGTAAATCAAGTATCATATGAAGCAACAAACGACTTCCCGTCTTCTATGATGAAGAAAGAGCTCAGTAATTAGGTTCCCTGTCTTAGTCTAAGGGTGACTAAGAGAAAAATAGAAGAACAAGGTGGTAAAGAGGGGTAGTACATTATTCCTCCTGTATAAGTGACCCCCCGGGAAGTGGTTCGGTCTCCGTAAAGAATTCCTAGACTCTTAACTCTCCGAACCTATAGATTCGTGACTGGACTAAAAACCATAGAATTTGGTTCCTCTTCAGGACGGACCAAATAGTAAGGACCCCCACCACTTGCCGCAAAACAATCTATAGTAGACGAAAGATAAGTTGACGTCAAGGGATCTTGAGAGGAGGAAAGAGGGTTAGTAAATAAAACCAACGTAGTAAATCGTATGAGTACAAACATCGTGTAACCCAATGGAATTTCTTTATTTTGTCCTTTCCCTATGTTCTTCTTGAATTAAAGAACCGTCTCGAGTTCACTTTTTTTTTTTTTTGGAATATGTACCCTGAAGGGATCATCAGGTCACCAGTTCTCAGGTGGAACGGCACGTCCCCTACACCCAAACTTGGGACCAGCCCCTTACTTCTAGGGTGTACGGTTCCTCGAATTGATTCGGGTACATGACGTCGATAACTCGGGAGTGTGTCGATCTCTCAGACGCGCGGTGTTACTTTCTATGACTTACTACGTTCCCTCTAGGGTACACGGCGTGGACACTACGTTCCTTCGGTTTATTTAATTGTGTAAAAAATTTCTTATACAATTTTTTTTTTTTTTCGGATATGAATTCACCCCCATCCGTTCACCACAGACGGATCGAAAGGTTTTCTTGACTCTGGTCCTTCCCTTTTATTGTAACTGAGTATACCTTCAATCTTCCTTAATGTCTAACAGGTCCGGCGTGCTATGTTTCACTCTTTTGACTCCGGGTCTCTTCACTAAAATGTTTCCAGTGCGTCGTCCCACCACTACCCCGACCTTGATCTCCGGATCAACAGACTGATGTCAGTTACAAGAAAGTTGGGTGTCCGAACGGAACACCAAGGTAACCGGAAGAGAGTCTCTCACGACACTGACGGCATATAAAACTAACTTGTTTAGGGATGGTTATAAAGTTTATCTCAGGTATAAGGAGAAGATTTGGGAGTGTATAAATATGAAGTAATAATAAAAGATCCCACAGTCTACGGACTATGTAAGTTAAGTACCAAAGAATATTGAGACGAAGTACAGACCATTCACTCTTTAAATTCACTTCAGTGATATATATATATATATATAAAAAAAAAAAAATTGTGACGTCTGAACAATTCCATATCGGAAGTCATCTCGACTAATATACTTTACCGTCAACAAGTCCGTAATTTTTGACAAGGAAAGTAAAATTATCGACCATAGAATACCGTGTAAAAAATAATTTCCAGTTTCGTATCAGGGTCTTTCTTTGATTATAAACATCCTCAAAGAGTTTCTTGTGGATTAGGTCACTTGTTACGATAGTCATAGAGATTCTCTGGGATACCCGAACCCACCTTTCAAGAAAGGGAACCGACAAAATCCTTTCAAGTGTAAATGCATTTTCACCAAACTTAACACTCGTAGGCACCAGTAAAAGTAACGACCAGTAGTCTTTGGATATTGTTTAATATCGTGACTGTAAATGCGGACATGGAGGTTTTACACGTATGTCCAATCTAAGTACGGTCCAAACAACGTACATTTTTATAAATTGTGGAATTTGTCATATAAAAAAGAAGTCGACGTTTAATGCATCGGTTTTTTTTAGTTAAAAAGTAGATTACAATGTGTCATAATTTCCAGTCTTCCTATATCCTCTCCGCAACCTTCACCCCCGACCCCTTACATAAATAACTTGACGGTCTAGAACCCTTTCATTTAAGACCTCTTGATTCAAATGATGAAACTGGTATCACTCGTAGACTCCTTGCACCCCTTACCAACGGAACAGTTTTCCTGGGAACAAACTCCGACTCGAAACGTAGTGTCCTGACTGACGATATATTTCCGAAAAACCAAAACTAGTGGAGACTTTATCAAGAAGACTTGAACGTATCAGTCATTCTAACCGAGTTCCCAGATTCCACCGTCAAATACAACAAAAAAGGATTTGGTCATCAAATAACTCACATGTGACACAGGACCCGTCAGTTATTCGATACAGTCCTTCGAGCGTCAGATCACTCCCTCTATTCTGTACACATTATCAACCAATATTTAGCCTTACCGGTTCAAGGCATTATTTAGACTCATTCATCACGGACACCCTAGTGTCTCCTCCGTCGTTGAGAGTTTTGGGAATGGACCGAAAACTTTACACGGCAGAGAATCAGTCCATCGACGTTTCCGTCTGATGGAAGCCAGACTTACCACTTCCAATCCTCTTCAAGCCCCCCCCCCCCTTCGACCTACATGACTCTCCTTTTGTTGAAAAAGTTCTCCTCCCGTGACGTCTCCACCGGGACCCCTTAATGGGTCACGTTTCCGCCCTCCCAACTCTCCTCCGATCCGACAAGGGTCTCCTCGAGTTTCTATTATAAGTTTCGGTCATACTTTCTGAGAAAGAACGGGTTGTCGGTCTCCATAGTCGTACAATCTCCCTCACCTACCGTTTTATTTTTTATATTAGGAACACTAGTGTAGGGTTCCAGTCATGGACTGATTATCATCGACCCCGTTGGAACATTGATGAACATCAAGAAAGTTCAATCGGTACTAAAGGTTTACACGGACGACTCAGGGGGAACGACTCTAACTAAATTAAAGAGTCTCCGGACCCCTCATGATAGTGGTCCATTCATCCCCCTCCCTCCGAACAGACGTGAACCAGAGAGAAGGTAGGAAGCAGGAACCAAGAGTACTAGGCGTCGAAACAACTCTAGTTAGTCATCGAAAAGTCAAACTTAGTCGTTTGAGACACAATTCCTGACCGTCCGTGACCTCTCTTCCTACACTGTGCCACACGTGGAAGTTCTTTGAATCAACTCACCGTCGTCGGGTCATGTCAACGGACATTGCCTACTGCTACTTTCTTCACGACACAGGTTCCGTGTGTGTCCATGACACTTTCCTGTACTTCCACACTGACTCAGGTGTAAAACACCTACTCCCCTCATAACCCATTTCTCAACGACACACCGTCTCCACTGTAGCCTCTTCCGTTACCGTGGGGTGAGGTCAGGAGAACGGACCTTTTAGGGTACCTACCTCCTCGGACCATCCGACGTCAGGTACCCCAGCGATTCTCAGTCTGTACTGACTCGTTGAAGTGAAACTGCAAAGTGAAAGTACGTAACCTCTTTCTTTACCGTTGGGTGAGATCATAAGAACGGATCTCTTAGGGTCCCTGCCCCCTCGGACCACCCGACGGCAGATATCCCAGCGTGTCTCAGCCTGTGCTGACTTCACTGAATCGTCGTCGTCGTCGTCTCCACTGTATACTCTACATGGAACTTCCCACTCATCGTAAAGACAGTCTCTTTCCTTCCGTGAGAATTCAACACCCTCATAATCCCCGCTCTGTATCTTGTACATGTTCTTGTACCTCGTAAACTCCCGTCGGTGCAACAGACATCGTAGATCCTTACATCACCTTCTCCCAGTGGTCTTCTCATCAAATCCTAGGTCACACGATACTAGGTTCTTCTTAATCCCTTTGAGAGAAGATTCCCAATCCCAAGAATCTCCTTCATTCCCTAAGTGGGTTCCTGACGCCCTTTCGACACAAGAAGATCAGGACAAGATAATCGAACTTTGAGATCCTCCAATTGATTCCCCAGTGGTTCAGGTTACAATGGTCCGAGTCACCTGAACGACCCCTACCCATCCTAAGTTTATGTAGGACACTCACCATGACACCCCCTCTTCACCCCTCCGAATCTTTCGTCAGTATTTTTATCTTTCTTAAGGGGTGAAGGCTTTTTCGGGGGTATTTGTGATCTTATGAGAGCGAATTCAAGGGCTCCCACTACTATGGGACAACCGGGAGTCTTATCCCTGTCCTGAAGGGTATAGGACAATCAAGGGACCTCCTCTACAACTACAGGTGGAACAGGTAAGACGAAAGAGATCCAGGGGTTAAAAACACACATAACCCTAAATCCTGACCCTTGGGAAGTCAAGGGTCTGTCGGGAATAGTCAACACAAAAGAACATTGAACGTCGACACCACTGATACACAGGAAACAGAGACGACTTGTTCCAATCATAAGTGATGTCGACGACTTTTTTACGACCGTCTCCAACGACCCCCACGAAAGATCGTAGAGGTGTACCTGAACTATTTTTGTCCGAAGGAAGAGACAAGGGACAGACCCCGTCACCACAACTCTAGGTAAGTCCACGGGTGTGGTCTTTGGACCTTCCGGTGGAAAAGGGAGTAAGGGAAATAGACCAGTCCGTGGTCAGTGAGTGGAGTTGGAGAAAACTGGTACTGGGTATCATTGTTTACATAAAATGGAACATCAGGTCTTGTTTGTCTATATACTGCGTTTTTAAAATATTTTGAATGGGAATGTCGTACTTTATTAGACTATAAAAGACAAAGTAAACTTAAGTAAATTTTGTCTTTACATTCTATAGTGGGTGATTAACTAAAGTGACTTAATGTTCGTTGTCCATAAACCTGAAGTTGAAGGTAGAAGGACACGGTATCTAGAAGAGTTATGTCTAACCTCAGAGTGTGTGTGTGTGTGTGGGAGGAATCATAAAAGACAACAAGAACCCTACGTCACACAAAGGATCGTACCGTAAGTATCAGGTGGTTTATGCGATGGAAATGGTGTGAGTAGACCACGGTAAGATCCATAGTGATGGTGGTGAGACGGAGGGGACGTTCTTTTTTATTCATCTTTACAAATACATACTATCTTTATAGTTCAGAAGACGTGTTTGGAAAGAAGACGGATCTTTCGGGAAGAGGAAGGAGAGGTGAACTGTTTGAGGTCAAAAAGTAAGTTATCGGTTGTCTATAGTAGAGAAGAAACTTCGGAAGGGAAGGGAAGTTTCCGTCTCAAGGAGAAGACTCAAGGGAATTCAGAAAACCTGTGGAGATAATATCGTGAATAGTGTACTGTCAAAATTTAAAATAGTATTACGATAGATAGAAGAAACACCTACCACTTAAATAACTCTCGTTCTTAATCAAAATAATAAGAAAACCTTTTTACTCTATGAAAAAAGGGAGTCAGGGTATAGAATGAACTCAAGTGTAACTACCTACAACTAATTTATTAGACACCGGGCTTTAGAGAGAACCGAGGACACCGTTAACCTTCCCAGGACCGGTGACGGAGAACCAGTATACTCTCTCTGTTTCGAGACGAGGATGAATTCAAAGGGACCCACCACTCTACATATATCTACCCTAAGTAGAATCACAAGTTTCATAATTATCTAAACATCTCTGGGACTAAAATTTTAAACAGCACTTTGGGATGGTCATGAGGCATCTATGTCTTTAAATAAAATCTTTTCCTTTACCCCTTAAGTGACTACCAAGTTACCAATCCTGAGGTCGGAAGGTGACGTCCCCGGGGGTCAAGTTAGGGACCAGTCCCTTGATTCTAGGACGTTCGGTCTTTTTTTTTTTCATCACCTTGTTTATTTTAATCTTATACGGATCCTACCTCCACCCCACCTCTCCTTTTATGTCTGACATAAAAAATTTTAATAGTTTCAGTCCATAGAGTATCTATATCATTGATAATCCAAGAAATGTCATAACAAAATTTTAAATAAATGTATATAACAGAGTGTAAAAATATCGATGAAATAAGGATAATGTATACTCCCGAGTCTCTGTCTTTTCAGTCTCTCGAACGGGCGTCTTGATTAATCATGTACCATCTCTCCTTTAAGTTTATACCCAGGTTGAGTCTCACAATTCAAGGAAAGGAGTGACCATTGACTTTGATAGTTTCATCGATTAATTTATTAATAATGATTAATCATGATCATTATAAATTATAATTATGATAAATATCCCCGAAGGGGTTATCGAGTCAACCATTTCTTAGGTGGAAGTCACGTCCTCTGGGCCCAAGTTAAGGACCCAACCCTTTTAGGCGACCTCTTCCCTATCCGATGGGTGAGGTCATAAGAAACCGAAGGGAACACCGAGTCGACCATTTCTTAGACGGACGTCACGTCCTTTGGACCCAAGCTAGGGACCCGACCCTTCTAGGGGACCTCTTCCCTTTCCGATGGGTGAGGTCATAAGACCGGATCTCTTAAGGTCCCAGCGTCTCAACCTGTGCTGACTCACTGAACTGATTATGATAAATATTGACTATATCCATAAACGAATAAGAAAAAAATTCTGACAAGAAAATAATAAATAAAATTAAAATAAACAAAAAAACCGACGTACTGCACGCTACCAAGGAATCGGTTCCGAACATGGATAATATGAGACACGTAACCTTCGTGTCTCAGGATTGGTGACCTGGTGGTCCCATCAGGGTCATGGACGAATAAGAATTTATATTTAGGCATTTTAATGTCGTAAATAAAAGATTAACTTGGATGATATACGTCGTCTAAATAAGGGACGGGAGTACCCCGATTCCCACACCCTCTCTGTGCAATTTGTATTTTTATCTTGACCCTACCTACGACACCCTCAGTCGCTATCCCGAGACACCTTCTTCTCCCTAGGTCTTAAATCAACCTCCACCCACCCAGTGAGTCCCTCCCGAAACGACTTCTCAACCGTAAATTTGACTGTGGACTTACTCCTCACCTTCAATCGTTCAGTTTCTCACTTACTTTTCGGTAATGTCCGTCTTCCCGGAGTAACAAAAGTTAGTAGAATGGTCCTCTCGGGAAAAGTGTCTACTCCAAAATACGAGTAGGTGTGACATACTTATCTATTTTCCTTGCGACTCAACTTCTTCACCCTTACCACACGAGTGAAGTCCACAAGCGGTGTACCGGTCACCATCCCCTGAGAATACATCCAGGTGTCTTTGAGTCTCGTGTCAAATTTTTGGTGTCTAGATCAGGTCGAAGGCGAAAAATGTTTACCCCTCTATAAAACCGGCAAAATTTCCTAAACAGTGTCCGAAGAAATAGTAATTACCTTCTAAACTCTGAGTTTAGGTTTTGACTGACACACTTAACGAGAAACACGTTGTGATACGAAGGACAGACGCACAGGGGAAAACCATCAGTACCCTACCCTCAGAGAACAGGACTTAAACTCGACGTGTCGTGACTGGTGGTTGAGAGACTTTAACACAAAGAATCGTGAGTGATAGACACAGGACTCTCTCCGTTGTTCATTTGGACCCTTAGCATAT
The DNA here is from genome assembly GCA_006410555.1 of Capra ibex. Lineage (NCBI taxonomy): Eukaryota > Metazoa > Chordata > Mammalia > Artiodactyla > Bovidae > Capra > Capra ibex. Next base: position 1,971,406 of record SJYO01000233.1, on the reverse strand, counting down.
CCCACGGTCCACGACACAAACTATCCTAGACAAACAACTATCTGTATGGCTAGAATACCCTCGAACCCCGTCACCCCGTCGGACCCTATCAGTTCCTCGGAAGACCCCAGATCTGGATTTCCTGTACCTCAGAACTCTTTAATAATCCTCTCCTTCTTAATTAACATTCTACAAGGTTTACTCTTTCTTTCTACTCTCCTACCAGTGATCTCCCTCTTTCGTCCTTCTTCTCCCCTTCGTAAAACAATAAACAAAAAATAAAATTCTACCCCCTTATGACCTTTTAAAAATATTCGGATTCCCTTCTTCGGAGACCCTTTCTTCTCTTTCTTCATTTCACACCTCCACCTTGCCCAACCTTTTGTCTGATCAAGGTCAGAGTCAGGTCGGTCTCTTGACGGGACCGTCCGTGAGGACCGGAAACGTTCTCCCGAGAAATTTTGGTGGTGTCGTCAAAACTACATCGACATCCCGAAAGCTCGAGTACAACCTAAGGTCGTCGAGGTCTGGACGATATATACCACTCGGGACCGGTACACGTGTAGGAGAGAGACGGAGGGGGTCGGTTTCAGTGAGACAAGTTTGTGGGTGTGTACATCGAAAAACGGGTTTCCTTTCCGGATCCGTCGTAGTAAAATGGTTGTAACGTATTAGAGGCGTGTAACCATGGACGATGGGTCCTCGAACAAGAAATGTCACCTAGACTGTCCGTCCGGCGTCCGGTCCACATCGAGAATCTCCTCCAAGAGACAGTCCACTCTACCGAAGTCCTTTACGGAGCGGGGTGAACAGACAGACGGGTGTCTGACAGCAGACCGGGAGTACGAGGGGTGTATTTCCCGTCCGAACCACCCCTCCCTTAAATCCTTTGGTCCACCTCTATCGGTACGTATGTCGGGGTCCTTTCCCGGTCGTACGGTCGAGTGATTATTTATTTGAGTAAGTAATCGCGTGACGTCTCCGAACTCACACCGGTACATTCGGGACAAAAGAACCGGAGTTGACCACCGCCTCAGTCCCTCTGTCCGATGCACTTCCAGCGAAACCCTAAGGAAGGATCGTCGGACTCACTGTTTGGGTGGGTTCACGGGTGATTAGAAGTAACTTAAGTTTTAGTCTAGGAGAAACTCGTCGAATATTTGATGGTACTCCCTCTTTGTTCCGGTTTTGTGTTGACCGTAACAGTCCTCCGGGTTTGTCTCGTTCGTTCTGACCTACGATCTCGACGGTCCTGTACCGTCCTCCAGTCGCAGTCCTTATTGTTCTTAAGAAGGGAGGGTCTAATCCGTCTCCTCCTTTCACACCGCTCCTTTGGGAGGAAGGAAACTTGAGAGGTCCGTCACGACAACAGAAGGAGACCCAGACTAGATCGTCCTCCCCCGGGAACCTCGACACGACAGGCTCCGACGCCCTCGTCAATCGTGACTGAGACGGGACCCTCCGCGACACCGACCTCCCTCGTTGTCTCTCGAGTCCGGAGTGAGGTCGAGGGGAGAGGAGGTGACTCGTTGGACTTCAAAGTGGAGGAGTCACAGTCAAAAGAAAGGACCCTCTACCCCTGTCAATATGATCCATCTACCGGTCAATACCTTTCCATAGAATGTCACTGTTCAGAGTCTCCTGAATTATTCACCATCATTAGTAGTAATGATAAACGGTATTCCGTTTTAAATGTAGAATCGAGAAATATAAAACTCTGAGTGATCACTCACTCCAGGTGGGGTGGTGGGACAGAAAAACTGAATCACTTGTTTGTTGTTGTTGGGTAGAAAATCTCTAATAACTCTTGGTAGTCTGATCCCAAACTTGTGAAAAAAAAACGGAAATGAAACGATCGACCTAATAAACGAAAGGAATATACATTTTCTCTAGTCATAATAAATACTCCGTGACCTTAGTGACTCTTTGTTCCTATCATGACACTTCGAATTTTGGAGTTATTATTTAACACCCAAATTCTTGTAGTAGTTTGAACCCTCCCCGTTGACCTTAGCGAGGATTTGTCTCTCATCAAATACGTATCTAATTCAGAAATGAGTCTCAATCCATGAAACATTTATGAACAACTTACTTACTAATTTAATAAATTGTGTCCTTATATTTCTAATGCTCTAACAAAGAAAAATTTTTCAAAAAAAAAAAAAATTCTTAAAAATTTTTTCTGATAAAACCCCCCGTCAAAATCTAAACTCGCTTTATGACAGTGAAAAATTTCACAGATAACGTAAGAATTCCCGTTAAAAATGGTACAAAATCGCAACTTCAGAGGGGAGGGGGAGGTCTTGCTGAGACTTTAATACTGCAAATTAGTCATCGTTTTACATTAAACTGGAGAGTTGTAAATTCGAAATAATACTCCTTACGTAGGTACTATATTTAACTTCATTTCGACAGGACTAGAAAATAAATTTGGATGATAAGAGTTAACACCTTATCAACTGAATTACTGGGCTTGTAATGACAACATATCCGTCTTGGATACTGCACACAACCGAAACAAATCATCACCCATGGTACTGGTAGTTTAGAAAAAAACAAGAACAAATGGTAAAACTTGAATAAAATGAATAAAAGAAGAATGGAAGGCTGTTTGAAATTGGAGAAATTAGTAAGTCCTCCAGGACTATTGACATAAAACGATCCGACAGAAAATTGAACGTGACCCATCGATATGCAAGGAACAACTTGACGACAACACAAACAAGATTTATGTAAAAATCCAAGAAAATCCGACGGTCCTCAAGGACAAACGCAACATCCATACAAACGGAGCCCAATCGCCTCTTCTGCTACCGTGGGGTGAGGTCATGAGAACGGACCTTTTAGGGTACCTACCTCCTCGGACCATCCGACGTCAGGTACCCCAGCGATCTCAGTCTGTGTTGACTCGCTGAAGTGAAAGTGAAAAGTGAAAGTACGTAACCTCTTCATTTACCGTTGGGTGAGGTCACAAGGACGGACCTCTTAGGGTCCCTGCCCCCTCGGACCACCCGACGACAGATACCCCAGCGTGTCTCAGCCTGTGTTGACTTCGCTGAATCGTCGTCGTCGTCGTCGGTCAGAAAGGGGAAAACCACAAAATAAAGATTATACTACGATCAAAACTTTGAATTTAATAACGGGAACACTCCTAATTTACTTTTTGTCTCCTTTACCTAAGACCTTCCAAACAAGATTAGTAATTTCTCCGTCTTTTTGTCACATTGAGACCCTAGTCTATTAGTCCCAAGTCTAGAATCAAAACTGTTAATCAAAACATTGAGACCCGTTCAATGAAAAGAGATTCTGAGTCAAAGGAGTCGATAATTCACCCCTGTCTTCTTATGGTCAGAGAATAATGTCAACAATGTTCCTAATTTACTTTATTATATAGACTTAGTGAATCGTGTCACGCACCGTATACGACTACAATCGAGAGAATTAATATCGTAAACAGGTAAAAACGGCAATTTCCTAAAAAAAAAAAAACGAAAGAAGGATAAAGAATCAGTATAATCTTATCCTTTTTCAACGGTCTATTTGACTTAAGTCGGATCTAGTCTACAATCGGATTATTAACGACTCATTTACTGGTGTCGTGATAATAGGATTACTCAAAGTGACCCTATTGACGTCACAGATACCTACTTTGTATCTCGACCTCAACTCTATAGAAGTGGAGATAGGAAGACATTGTCTAACAAAAAAGTTATATTCTTTTCATACATATCTTACGATAGTGATACCTTTTACCTCTCTTTTCCCTTCGATGATAAATACATTTTTCTCATGTATATGTATATTCGAACACACACATATCTAATGTCGACCGTCGAAAGAATTCTTCTACGATTGAAACCAACGGAATCAACCTTTCCTTGAACCACCAATCCTCTACATCCAACCCTGCCTTGAATACAAACAAACAAAAATTGTACACGTACATAATAGATAAGTTTTGTCAATGATTTGTTTCTTTCCTCATCTAACTTACACATTCGAAGTTCCAATTCACAGGATTCTTAACTGGAAGTAGAACCAGACCTGTAAGGTCCGTCGACTGAACGGATTCAACACCCGGGGTCGGAAGTTGACACGAAAAAGGAACTTCTCCTGTTTGTGTTCTCAAGAAGTATTGTTCTGTTGAAAAGACAGGAATTGAAAGATCTCTTAAACTAAGTGTTTAAGCCCCGTTTTTATTCAACGTGGAAATCAATCGACTTAAACCACTACCATCTACTTACCTGTCGGGACACCTAATCTTAGAATAAAAGGGTCATCTTGAGTACCAATAGAAGTCGTGTAAAGGACAACTACGCTTCTGACGAACAAAATAAAAACATTGATATACACGACTTTAAATGACATCTTGAAATATAAACTATCACAAAAGTTTAACAGGAGTTAACAGATGACTTGATTAATCCAAGTCACAAAATCCTCATTAATCTTAAACGGGAAGAAGGTAAATGGTACGAACTTAGATATAAAAAATTTGAGAATCAATGGTCGTTTTAATCCACCTTCACCGTCGTTTGAAACGACAACGTAAAGAGAGTTTTCCGTCCATATGTAAACCGACTTTAAAGATGTAGTCTGACAACACTTATGGTATCAAGAGGACTTCATTTGTAAGAACAGTAAAAGGTCCGAACCTTTCTTTCCCAAAGGTCGACCCTTCTTTCCCAATTGAAAACTCTCTGAGTAGACAAGAATTTCGGTTCCACGATTAGAATGATACGGGGAAGAAGGACTTTTTGTGAGTCACCGAGAGGAAACAGATGAACCATTTCGGGTCTGACAAATCGGACTGCAAAGTTTCGGGAAGTACTGGAAAGACCGTATAAAAAGACAAAGGATATGAACAGGGAGGTGTTTTAAATCCATAACAAAGGAATGTTCACGACTCGAAGGGTACCGGGACTAAAACGAGTATTACAAGATGGACGATCTTTACTAGAATAATTAGAAAATGGACAGGTTGAAGTCGAGTGGAAAGGTCCGGGGTCCACGTCTCAAAGCAAAAGGAAAAAAAAAAAAAAAAAAATTGAAAAATAAAACATAACCCTATATCGACTAATTGTTACAACACTATCAAAGTCCACTTGTCGTTTCCCTGAGTCGGTACGGATATGTACATAGGTAAGGGGGGGTCGGAGGGGAGGGCAAGTCCGACAGTGTATTGTAACTCGTCTCAAGGTACATGATATGTCATCCAGGAAAAACCAATAGGCAAAATTTATATCGTTACACATGTACAGGTAGGGTATGAGGGATTGATAGGGAAGAGAGGTAGAGAGGGGGGTCGTTGGTATTCAAGGAAGAGATTCAGACACTCAGAGAAAGACAACACATTCAAGTAAACATAGTAGAAAAATCTAAGATGCATATTCCTTACGGTATGTCCCAAAGAGAAGGAGACAGATTGACTGAAGTCAATCATACTGTCAGAGATCCAGGTAGGGACAACCACGTTTACCGTAATAAAGTGAGAAAAATTACCAACTCATTACAAGTATATATATATAAATATGTGGTGTAGAAGAAATTGGTAAGGAAACAGTTACCTGTAAATCCAACGAAGGTACAGAACCGATAACATTTGTTACGACGTTGCTTATATGTCACAAAGTAAAAGGTACTACAAAAGAGACTGGGGTGAATCGGTTTTCATTAGGAGAGTGTCGGAACACAAGGAAAATACTGTGAATGATTCAAGAAAGAATCTCGAGAACTAGGAACTTTCGACCCGAGAACAATTGGTAGTGAAATTAGAGGTGTGTCCTCTTTGAGTCAAATACAAGTGACTCACTTAATTTACAGTCGGTCGTAGAACTTTCGTAGAAATTAAACGAAATGAAAAAGTTGGGTCTATTGTTAAACTGACAATAGACATTTCCGATATCTTGTTTGACGAGACCTTGTTTTTGGTGAAGTGAGGCACAACTATGTCAATCATTCAAATACTAGACTCTTTTAGACACGGAAAATTTGGAGTCTCCCGTCCACATAATTGTTTGATGTCTTAAAAGTATATTTACTTAAGGTAATGGAGTGATAACGACAACTACTTAACCGGAGACTGTTGTGAATTCGTAGTTTTGCGTATCGCAGAAAAGTCCACCTCTCCGACTGTACTCTCTAAACCAATTGAAATTCTTTTTAGAATACTTTTTTCCTGACAACTTGAAAGGGACCAAACAAAGACGGAACCTTATATGAGATATAGTATATTTCACCGGTGTAGAAAAAGGCACTGGACAAAGATAACAGTGTTTTACAATGAAAAATACACGAATTGTCCCAGGACTCCAATATTTAAATCTTAGTGTCGTAGTCGTTTAGGGTTCCAGCGTTCCCTGAAATTTCTAGTACATCAGTCGGAAGACAGTCTATCTATCGGTTCAACACTTGAGAGATGAAAAACTCCAGTAGGCAAGACAATGAACTTAGAAGTCTTTGAGAGGACAATCTTTCAAAAATGAAGGTCGTAAGTTACAACTCATTAAGAAAGAGGAAGACACTGGATGGGTACCCAAGACTAAGATGGAAAACCTGTCAGATCAGTGAAAAGACATTATAAATTCCGTTGACAGGACAAAAAGAGGTCCACTTTATAGAAGACTAGAAAGAAACGAAGGAACACAGAGAATTTTATATTACAAGTTTTGACACCTGTATAAGGTTCACCTCAGACTGGAGACGACTTGTTTTGTTTTTAGAGTGAAACATGTACTTCTATAATATAAACGTAATGATATAGATTTTTAGTGTAATTAACGTCACTCGTTGGAATAGGAGAACTGAAGGGAACTTACATATGACAGTAGTATTCGGACATTCCGAAAGAGTATAGGTCTATCCTCACTGTGTGGATAGGACATGGAGATGTCGACAAAAAAATCCGGGTTGACGTCCTAGAATCTAAATAGGGATAATCTCAGTTGGGTAACTTTCTCAGATAATTCATGAAAACCAAGTACGAATCCAGTAGACTGTATAATCAGAAGGACGGGGTGAAGAACGTTAGATGTTTAGACTATTCAAACAAAAGAGAAGAGGTAGAATCAGTAAGTACCTCTACAACTCCGTCCGGTCCTACCTTAGTAAGGTAACCTGGTATGATAACCACGACGACAACGACGACGATTCAACGAAGTCAGCACAACACGCTGGGGTATCTACCGTCGGGTGGTCCGAAGGGGCAGGGACCCTAAGAGGTCCGTTCTTGTGACCTCACCCAACGGTAAAGGAAGAGGTTACGTACTTTCACTTTTTACTTTCACTTCAGCGAGTCAGTACAGGCTGAGATCGCTGAGGTACCTGACGTCGGATGGTCCGAAGAGGTAGGTACCCTAAAAGGTCCGTTTTCATGACCTCACCCCACGGTAACGGAATAGGTATGATAACGATCATCCAAATTTACCCGTAATTAACACATACCTCTATCCTAACAGTCAAATCTAGTTTATGAGGTATTAACATTATCTTTAACAGAAAATCCATTCATCAGAATAACATCGACGAATCAATACAAATTGTTCTCTATTATCTTGATATATACCAGTATTCTCACTCTAATCCTTGATCGAACCTTTCAATCACTGGGACGAATATAAGAATATATACTAATTTATATTATAATGTAAATAATTAATTATTTTGTATTAAGAATGTAAGAACCCCGAAGGGACCATAGAGTCTGTCATTTCTTAGACGGACGTCACACCCTCTGGGTCCAAGCTAAGGACCCAGTCCTTCTAGGTAACCTCTCCCTGTATCGTTGGGTGACGTCACAAGAACGGATTTCTTAAGGTACCTGTCTCCTCGGACCACCCGGTGTCAGGTACCCCAGTCTTTCTCAACCTGTACTGACTCGATGACTACGAAAGAAAGAAGATAAGAATACATTCCATAATTCGTCTCTTGTAAGACCTGACTACTCTCCGTTACACCATATCCCCTTTCTCGGGATTTGAACCGGGACTTTTCAAAATAAGTAAATAAATAAGTCGTTTATATATAACACACATTCATTCCGATATGAATTCGGAATCTATATGTCACTAAATTTTTTTTTTTGTTGACTCTGAAACACAAACGGTAGTTACCTTACATGTAAGTCTATCCCTTTGTCAAACTATTAATATGTCTACTTTAGTATTATGAAAGACACTAGATAGAAGATCTGTTCATGAGAGGTTGTCTTTATATATGTTTAGTGTATGAGTTGAATTTTCAAAGATCATCGAGGTAAAATTTTTCACTTTTCTTTTTTTACTTTGATTAAAATTATTACCCAAAAGAAATTGAGTCATATGGACTATAAAGTTGTACATTCGTTATATTTTTTAAACTCTATAAATATAAGAAAAAAGAACTTGATTTAGTAACTTTAAAATTTGAATATGGTGTAGAGTCAAACTTGATCGGACAAATTTCACGAGTTATCGGTACACATCGATCACCGGAAGTATAACCTGTCGTTTTATGATAGGGGTGGAAATATCTGACGAGATACCATAACCCTTTTAGTGAAAGGAATAAATCTTGAGGACAAAAGTAGTCATCTTACTTCCTAATTCTGAATGGAAATTTGTCGATTTTCACCAGGAAAAGTACATACTCCCTCAGTAGGTTCCACGATATTATTAGATACAGAAGTACTCACCATGAATGTACCCATATATACATTTCTAAGTAGTTCGACATATGAATTCTGTGGATATGAAAAGTCATAGGTACAATAGTGAGTTATTTTCAAAAAATTTTTTTAGTGAAGATTAATAAAACTAAGACCCGGGAAGTCATTTTAAAGAGTCTACTTGACTAGAAGTCACCTTTGCACTGTACTTTTTACGGTCGTCGGTCACTGAGAAATACAGAAGAAGGGTGGTCCTACACAGATCAGGCTTACTTCGTCCTTCCGGCCTCACCCTTTATGTACACAGCATAGTATCAAGTAAAATACACCCTCCTACAACTCGTCGCACCGTCTTAGTACCCCCATTCACTGATGATAGTCCAAGAAGAACAGAACCTTTTGAGGTAACTCGCTGACGGACTGAACTCAACTTCAAGACTACAGTTCACCATTAAGTTGAGATGAGCGAAAACGGAGACACCGAAGACTGTTCGAGGCCTACGAAAGACATAAACGTGTGTAATAGTACCAAACAGTCACACTCCTGTAGGACACAAGTCTCTACCCTAATAATTTTTCGTTTAGTACCACTATCCTCCCTACCTAAACCACTTATCTACTTTAGTTTACTATTAGGTCAAAATCCTATGACATGGACACTATGGTCAAGTAACAAGTCAAGTGTTAATCAAACCTATCTTTCTAGGACTGACCCCCGGCCGTGATAGGAGTCCTTGAATTTTTGTTCGAGGAACTAGCGACTGTTGGATCTTATGAAACCGTTCCATACATGACTTTTCCAGGCAATCATATAAATTATTGGACTCTTTCCTCTTGGATACATACATATTGTATCTTATACTACTGTTATCTTTCGGTCTTGGTTTTGTAATCTTATGTTATCTAATATATTCATGGTTAGAGAAGGAAACACATATAATACATAAAACACATAGATGTGGTATAAAATTATCTGACATCAAGGATACCAAAAAGGGTACAGTAACGGAGTGTTGAACCCTCATAGATTTCGGTCTGGTAGTCTGTCCCAGTACGTTACCCCACTGGACCAAAGAAAGTAATGTCTCCTCTCAAGACACCAAAACACACATATATAAAATAATATATACCATAGTAAGAGACACGTGAATGAACGTTGAAAGAACAAAAATTTGACTTGTTACACAGAACCTCTAGAAACGTACGACGTACCCTAAATTCACCCTCTAGAGGAAAAAAATGAAAATAGATGACATTAATAAAAGTGTGTGAAGGATACAATAACAGATCACCATAGTACACGATTTAGATACACATTTTAACATCAGAAACTCTGATTTACTACCTTTACTACCAAAGGAAACCTCTTAAACCTAACTCCCATAAAAGTCTAAGAGAACAGAAACTTCCTTAACCCATATGTCTTTCGTGTCCTCTGTACCCAAGTGGAAATCCCTCGAAGTAACTGTCATATAGACCCTTTTGTCTGGTAATCGTAAAGATGAGTAAGATTTTTCTACTATCATATAAAGTGTCAAAGGCGACGACAGCAGTAGTAGTAGGTCCCCTCAGGTATAGGGGGCCAGAAACATTCCATGACAAACGAAGTACAAAGAGTGACAGTACGGAATGACGACAAATCGACGGGTCTCACCCTAGTTGTCGGAAATTCGATAAGTAGGACGACTCACAAGGTGTAAGGAAGTTCATGAATGACCGGTTGAGACACCGTCATGTGTCACCTGTATGGCATCACGACCACCAGAGTCTAGTAGGGAAATTCCTGCTGGTCACTATGGGGGGACCGGTCGATTTCAGAGACTGTTGACGGTACGTCAATGTGTCATCAATCAGACAAAAGAATAGTGACAACTGATTTGAGAAGACCCTCAACTTGGTGACCTTGGTACACCCGGTATCGACAGGGGTCGAACTTATCGGAATACTCGGTATCTAACGACTGAGGATCTGGTGTCCTTGGAAAATGAGATGGGTTGAAGATGGGGGTTTACTTAAAGAAAAACCTAGACGTATATTTACCCCGAAGGGACTACCGAATCGCCCGATTCTTAGGTGGAAGTTACGTACTTTTTAGGGTACCTGTCTCCTCAGTGTTTCTCAGTCTGTACTGACTTGTCGATTCGTGCGTACGTGTGTGTGCATATAAATAGAGGTAGTGTTAAAAGTCGTGAAACTTGGAAGAGGGTACAATGAAATATTATAGGGAAGATGAACTGACACACGAAGTATTTCCGTCCTTTGGATAGAATAGGTGTCAAAAAACAAATGTGTCACTTGTCACCAACTTATTTATGAACAACCTACTTAATTATTTAACTTTAAATAAGACTTTAACAAAATTTCGGTTGAATAAACAGTCTATCTAGTATGAACCAATCAGAAACCAAGTTAACAGACAGACACGTCAGGACGTCCTTAATCGGAAAGGAAAAAAAGGTGGGGTGTAAAATAGGTTAGTAAAAAACAGACTTAACAAGGTCTATAATACGACAGAATCTCTCTTCACACAATCTAGTCCTAAAGAGTTTGTAATTACATGGACATCAAATGGACCCCTAGGACAATTTTAAGTCTAAGACTAAGTCATCCAAACCCCACTCCGGTCTCTCAGAGAAACGAAAAGATTTTTAGAAATTCCACTACCGTCATCGTGACCATCCCGTCCTACCCCTTCCTCGTTCGTGTGAAACTTATCGTCCCAAAATCTACTAGGTATTACGAGGGGTTCATATCTGACAATTTAAACAGAAGTACTCTCTTAACGGTTCGAGGTCAAATCAATGTTTCTGATATTTTCTACTACTAACTTTTTATTACCTCTGAACTTTCTCAACCCCTTAATGATAAAAACATAAAGGTAATATTGACTAAACGAGGAGGGAAAGGTTACAGTACGATATTTATCTGTGGGAAATATGTCCGTTCTGTTAACATATAATCGGTTAAGATTCAACACTCACACTAACACACACACATCTCCCCTGGAGTCAGAAACCACACACACACCGGATTTCTTTACCCTTCTAATCCGACCTGTTCTTACCGTACACCGACCTCTTTTCATCGTCCGTCTCCCTCGGTCAGACCGGACCAAGACTGGGACCGACCGTTTAGAAAAGAGGAGGGGAATGAAGTCAAAGAACCAAATTTTTTTTTTTTGAACCCCCCGCCCCGTCCACCGATGCACCAAAGGTTCAAAGAAAAGGTTCGAAACTTTTAGATACTACACTTCCACCATTAAACGTTTAGATAAAAACACAATAAACCGTAGAAATTCTTTTGAGTATACTTTTCATCTTAAATATTCTGACTAGTTACATCACCACTAAAAAGAAGACGGTTTCTTAAGAATCTCGGTAATGTAATGAACTCACCTGACCACATTCCTTCTAACTCTTACACTTAATTACTGTGTAATCTTTAGACCCAGTTCTTTAGGAAACTTAATCTCAAGGTCAGAGTAAACCACCCTTTTATAAGTGAAAGGTTTTTAAACGAAAAATGGTCGACAAATCCTCGGGTTGATAACACTTTTTATTCCGTCGGAGTATATAGTAGTCACTTCGACCATATATTTTTCGTTCACAATTTAAACTCCAATGTTTTTAGTGTAGTTATTAAAACTCTCAAGAGTGAAAATTTTTTTGTAATAAACCCTAAATTTGTATATTTAATCGACACCTTTATTTCAAGTAATATAGTGGAGTAGACCAGAACAAAATAAAGTAATTGACCAAGAATTTTTGGAAACACTCGACTCAACGTCGACTTCTCCAACCTCTGGTAAAAAGGAACCCGGGAACGGAGTGAGGACTCACAACCATTCTCATCTCTCGATTCTGAACTGTGTCGACATTTTTGTCTGTCGCGGAAACCGGAGTCGCGAAAGAGGACCACGTCCGTCTAAAGTCTACATTTAAAGTGAAAGACGGAGAGGATGATTACTTCATTCAAAGAAAACGACCCAAACGTCGGTCCACACAGGTCAGAACACCGATTGGTCCCCGCGAAATGAATTAAAAAGGTAAACACTGTAAAGTTGGTTTGAATTTTTTGTTTGTATTTTTAATCGAGTTCCGTCACCGAGTTTCACAATTACCATTGGAATCCGACCGATTTGCTGAAGGAGAGTCAAGACGGGACGGTCTGTAGAGGTGGAACACCGAATGTTACTCGTCCAAAGTCGAAAGGTTTGACACCTCTGTTCCACCTCCCCCACCCCTACCCGAAATCAATTGATCAACGTGTAAATAGAGATGGTCACCAGGGACCGTACTGTCAACGGAGTCGTTGTAAAGAACGACTCCTGTTCTTTGTAACGACTCCTGGCAACGGAGTCCACTAAAGAACGATCGTCGGAAGACCCTAATCCTACTTGGAGGACACTGGTGTGAGAAGACGAGGAACGAGATCGTCTCGACGAACTACCCCCTACCACATCTCCCGGATCTTCCTCCATCTCCTCGAGACCCGACTTGACCTGAGGAAACATTTTAAGATGAAACGAAAAGTCTTGGTCGTAAAGCGAAACGTTCCAGGAGACACCAGTATGAGGACTGATGGAAAGGTTTGAGTAAAGGGGATCGAGAAGAACTCGGAATTTATACTCTTTGGAGATCGTGCACACGGACCGTGTGTCATTCGTGCGTCACTTGTACTGTAAGGTAGCAACGGCGTGTATGAAAAGTGACATCGGTTCGACTTACAGAACGAGAAGGACACAAAACAGAAACGGGTGCACCATACTCCTATGATCTAACGGGATTGTGCGGTCGGAGTTAAGGAGGTGTAGGGAGGTGAAGTTTAACCTTCGGTTAGTACCAAAGGGGATCGACATTCATGGAAAAATTAAATGGATATGGGAAGTAACCTTTTCTGGGACTACGACCCTTTCCAACTCTCGTCCTTCTCTTCCCTCGCTGACTCCTGCTCTACCAACCTACCGTAGTGGTTGAGTTACCTGTGCCCAAACTCGTCTGAGACCCTCTACCACTTCCTATCCCTTCGAAACTCACGACGTCGGGCACCGCAGCGTTTCTCAGCCTGTACTGACTTGTTGTTGTATGGGAAGAAGACCGAGAATTGACGAAGACGAAACGTAGTGACAGTAAGCGCATATAACTGGTGGAAGACCCACTTAAGGACCCCCCACCCTAGTGTACATAGGAAGAAACATGAGAGGTTTCACGATCAGTAACGAGGAACCGACTTACATACGGAAGAAGACTACCTTCTTCTGCCAAGACTTTCGGGTAATATTTACAACCTTTTTCACCTCACCCCTCCATAGGAAAAATAAGACTCTTATAAATAAATGAGTAATCAGAATTTACACCCTTCTCTTTCTCTATTCTTCAATAGAGGTAAGAGTCAAAAGGAAAAAGAAACAAATACGAAAGAGTCAGAAGATCACCTTAATAAACTAACTTTTTTTTTTTGTTAAATATGTGTTTCATGAAATACAGAGATTTGGTTGTTTCCAAAACTCAGATATCTTCCATTATCTTAATGAATATGAAATCAAAAAGACCTTTAAAGGAAGGTCCGAAGATATAAAGGTAACGGTACAGGAGGGAGGGGGGATGTTTTTAGAAGTAAGTTTGAGGAGATAAAATGGTACTCCATTTTTTCAAACAATATGAAACGTAGAGATCCAGTCTCAATTTCGAGTCACGGTTTCCATAACACATTTTCCGTTCCTGGTGAAATTTCTATGTCAAAAAAACACCGGTTATTATACTTACCAACTCACATTTATGTCTCGTCAGGGGACCCGAGTTTCGCAAATTTTATTCTTATGTACAAACAAAAGGTCATAGTTAGCAAGAAAACTTACAAAAGATTTACAGGACTCGTCAACCTTACCTATGAATCAATAATCCCCTCCCTTCCGATTTAAGAATCTTCCGTCTCGTTAAGATAAAACCTTAATCGAGTACTCAAATTCGTCCCTGGTTGACTTCTACATGGAGATCACCTATTCAAGGAAAGAGCTGTGTCCAAAGAATAGGAATCCGGAATTATCCATCGTTCTCATGGAATCCACACAAAAAATTGTAAATAAACCGGAGTGACCCAGAACCAACGTTGTGCACCTTAGATCGAGGGACTGGTCTCCAACTTTCGTTCTGGGGACAAAACCCTCACGTCTCAGAATCGGCGACCTGGTGGTCCCTGCACGGAAATCCATTAAGAGATTGACTAGCCTACGGACCCACATATGCGGGTCCTACGAACAGATTACCGAGTCCATGGACTGGAAGACTCACTGTATGACCTAAGTGAGGTGAAGTCCCTCCCGGGCACTTTCTTCAATATTTGGAAAGACATACACTTTAATATTTACCACTCAAAGGACTCCAGGTTAAGGATGAACAAACAGAAACATAAAGATGTCACGGAGCTGCCTCGAAACAGAAATCATCCGTAAGTCATTCACAAAGAACTGATTTATTTACTCAGTCACTTAAACTATAGATGAGAAAATAGAAGTCAAATGGAGGACTTTAAAGACATCTTCTTTTCACTGGTAAAAAACTTTTAAGGTAAACTTAAAACTTAAAAAACTTAAACTTAAAAAGGTAAACTTTTAAGGTAAAAAGTTTCCGGATCGATTGAGTCACGTGACTGTCTCAGGACGGAAAGGGATTATGGAAGAATTCACGAGGAGTACGATTCATGAGGGTTGAGTCGAGTAGTAAAGTCTTGATAAATGGAGAGGTTAGGTAGTGAAAAAAAAAAAAAAAAACGGAAGTGACAGAAAACATGGTACCAATATTTTGACGAATCTCGGTACAAACAGTCCGTGTCGATTTCGGTAAAAGGTATGGAGAGAAAATCCCCAGCGATTACGACACACAATCAACCCAAAGGGACCATCGAACCGACCATTTCTTAGGCGGACGTTGCGTCCTTTGGGACCAACCTAAGGACCCAGTCCTTCTAGGGGACCTCTTCCCTTACCGAATGGGTGAGGTCATAAGACCGGACCTCTTAAGGTACCTCTCCTTGGACCGTCAGACGGACAAGAAGAACACAAAGAACAGAGTGAAGACTACAGTAGTGGTGGTTAGGTCAGGGGGTTCGATCTTAAGAATCTCAACAGGAGTTGAGGACGGAGCAGGAGACGTAAGTCGACAGAACAATGAAAAGGTGGGGTTTATGGAGACCTAAAATAGGAGAGAAGACAAGAAAACGAAGTACAGTCAGGAGTAGTAGAGAAGAAATGACCCGTACCGGAGGATAGACAATAATTATCAAGGACCTGGAAGGAGGAGAGTACTTGGGACGACAGTACATTCGACGGTCTCTACAAAGATTTGGGGTGTAGACTAGTATAGGGAGGAGACAGATCTTTAGAGACTCCCTGTTTTAAGTCTGAAGAATCGTCACTGTATATCTTGGGAAACATCAATATAATCTCCTATAAGAACAAGAATCTTCTATGGACGACTTCATAAATCCCCACTTTACAAAACTATAGAAGTTTACTAAATCGTTTTCTTCTTTCCCATACACATATACCTATTTCCAGGTCGTTTACAGTGTCTTATCATTTTTGACACTGAGATTTCAAGTACTTTCAAAAACAACATAATGAGATGTGGAATTTTTTTTTTATTCAAACTGCGAAAAGTTTCACTTTTTGACCCCCTCCCCGGAAGTGTAAGACAGAGATCGGGTGGAAAGATCAGATTAAGGGTTGTTTGAAGAGGATGTACGTTTACCAGTACTAACTCGTACACGTGTTTGTGTGACTCGTACAAGGTGAGTACGGCATCAAAGTGACCACGATATTATAAGACGCAAGGAAATACGGAAGTAAGTGTGTGAAGAGAGATAGACTTCACCAGCATTGGGACAGGGGAGACGAATACCGTGAGATTCTGTGTCGACCTATCATGGAGAAGGTTCGTCGAAAAGGGTCGTTGGGGGTCATTATGATCACATGAACGGTGAGCGAACAGATATAAGGAGGGCGTGAAACGTGTTTGAAGACTTTATCCCGAACAGTAACGACATGACATTAATACCCAAACACATCCAGTATGGGTAATATACCTTACTCCTAGGGTCCTGGGGATCACGGATTGTGTCTCACGGATTGCATCAATGGGAAGTCTATGAACAACCCACATACTCGAACGAAGATAATAATTAGAGACCGGTGATGATAGAGGGTTTATGACGGAATTTCTACCGAATAACATGGACCTAAACCAAAGAGACTGGGTAGGAGGTGGACGGGGGGAGTTTCCAAGTACAAAGTGAGAGACGGATCGGAGTCCCTTAGAGACCGAGAGAGTAGTAAATATGACAAAAAAAACTGACACGGTTCAGAATCAGTGTCGTACACCCTAGATCAAAGGACTGACCCCTAACTTGGGTCCGGGGAGACGTAACCCTCGAGACTCAGAATCGGTAACCTGGTGGTCCCTTCAGGGGGTAAATATGAAAATTAGGTGAAATATCCTATCTACTTGGAATCTTGTAATCTGAACCTCGGAGTCTCTAAGAGAACCAGACTTCCACAAGTCCATACCCATAAAACCTTTTGAAGAGGTCTTCTAAAGACTACGAGTATAGTCCAATTCCTGATGTCTAAACAGGGGCGGGAGAGTGAAGACACCACTCCTTTACTTCAAGGTTTCTCAAGTAACTAAACGGGTTCCAGTGCGTCGATCGGCTGTCGTTTTACTCCCAGTTTTGATCCCATACGACTAAGGATCAGGTCACAGAGGGAATGATATGCTACTGTGGAGAGCCCCCCAGTCCTCCTCCCCCTTTAGTTGAAGGACCCTCCCAGGAAGAGGGGACAGTCCTCCTCCCCTTTAGGTGAAGTGCCCTCCCAGGAAGAGGGGACATCCCCCCCCCCCCCC